>CM052543.1:115595030-115678132 GCA_028533065.1 Trachops cirrhosus
GGGTGTTCAGGGTGGAGGGGAATGAAGGGGGGATAATAGGACAACTGTAATAGCATAATCAATAAAATATATTTTAAAATAATAAAAATAAAAAATAAATTAAAAATAAATTAATTAAACAAATAAAAATATAAGTAGACAATGACTATGAGATATTTTGAGGCAATTCTCTAACATCAACAATGAATCCTAGAGGAAACAAAGATAATGGAAGGAATAGAATAAGACTTTATTAAAAACTATAATTGATATCATCAAACAGAAAAAAGTTATTAAATTTATGAAACAAGAGGAAATGATTGTTTTAAAAACAGAATAATCAGAATAAGAAAACGTTTATGGACATTGAAAATAAGATCTTGAAATAAACAAAACCATTCAAAAAGGGTTAAAAGAGAAAAGCAAGGAAATATCCCAGAATATAAAATCCAGAGATAAAAGAGATGGGCAATAAAAGGGGAAAAAATAAGATGCGTAAAGGATCATTCCAGAATTTCCAAAATCTGATTGATAGAATTTACAGAAAGAAAAAAAAAGGGATGTCTTGGCTGGTGTGGCTCAGTGGATTAAGTGCCAGCCTAAGAATCAATGGGTCACCAGTTCAATTCCCAGTCAGGGCACATGCCTGGGTGCAGGACAGGTCCCCAGTTGGGAGCGTGTGAGAGGCAACCACACACTGAGGTTTCTCTCCCTCTATTTCTCCCTCCCTTCCCCTCTTTCTAAAAATAAATAAATAAAATCTTAAATATATATATTTATTTTAAAGGCCAGATTCATTTTAATAAATTAGTTAAAAAAAGGAGATGAGAGGCAATAACCTGATGACTGGCAAATTCTCCCTTTGGCTGAAGCCCTCTGTACAATCAGACTGCCCCAGCTGATTGCTCTCTGTGCTGTCACCATGTGCCAACTAGTTCTATCAACTTTCCAATAATTCTGATCTTCAAACCCAGACCCTCAGGCCATTTACAGTTGGAGATCTCAGAAATCTCACTATAGCCTCTGTTGAGAGTGAGCCAGTAAAGCCCTCTGGTGGAAGATACAGTACTGCATGGCTCTTCAAAGATTTGATAAGAGCAATCAAGTTGAATGAGAGATTACAAAGGCAATTTTTAGTGGTGGGATTATTTTGTATGGCACTGGGGTGGTATATACATGGCTATGCATTTTTAAAAATGAATAGAACTGTACATTACAGAGTGAACTTTTTTTCAATTACACTTTTGTTATGTTTTTTGAAAGAGGGGAAGGAGTGGGGAAAGGGAGAGAAATGTCAATGTGAGAGAGAAACATGATTAGTTGTCTTCCAATTGCACCCCAACCGGGGATGAACCCACATCCTAGGCATGTGTCCTGATCAGGAATTGAATCAGCAATCTTTCAGTTTGTGGACTCCCAAAAAACTGCGTCACACCGGCCAGGGCTTCAATTAGTTTTCTTTCAATATGGGTTTGTATTGGTTTCAGGTATACGGCATAGTGGTTAGACAATCACATACTTTACAAAGTGTTCCCCCCAATATTTCCAGTACCCACCCAGCACCAGATATATTAGGATGGCCAGAAAGGTCATTAAGTTTTTCCATAAAATAAAATATGTTTTTCATTTTCACCAATAACTTTATTGATTTGGATATTTTGAGTATGTCAGCTATCTCCCACTATTGGCTCCTAGTGGGTAGAGGCCAGGGGTGCTGCTAAACATCTTCCAATGCACAAGCCTCACAGAAAAGAATTATTTGGCCAAAATGTAAATAGTACCAAGAAACTTTGCAAACCACTTTTAGCACATTCAATTGATCACAGCACTTTCCCCATACACTGTACAAATCTTTTTCTGTACTTCAGTTGTGTTTTTACCTTTTTGAAATAATAAAGCATAATATGCCAAAAATGTTGCATATTTTCTTCCATCTTCGATATTAAAATAGCTACAC
Source organism: Trachops cirrhosus (assembly GCA_028533065.1). Taxonomy (NCBI): domain Eukaryota; kingdom Metazoa; phylum Chordata; class Mammalia; order Chiroptera; family Phyllostomidae; genus Trachops; species Trachops cirrhosus. The sequence goes on from CM052543.1 coordinate 115,596,967, forward strand.
AAAATTCACCAATTTTGATAAGTTTTTTTAAATGCATGCTGATATGACAGCTGTCATAATATAATCTAACAAAATTGTTTTGAATGAAATTCAAGATAACTAAGCATTACTATAGCCATCTTACAGAAAAAAACAAGTGAACTTTGTGGCCAAACCAATACTTATCACAATATTATTGACTATATTCCCTTTACTGTACAGAGTAAACTTTAATGAATACAATTTTTTTTTAAATTAATAGATGATGGAAGAGTCTAGAATTGAATGCAGATGGTGGGAAATGACTCTAACTTATTACAAATGCATGACATAATGTTGCTGAAAGGGATGGGGATGGACCTGACCTAAAGTAATTTTGAAAATGGTGTATATTGGAAAACTGTAAAGCTAAAGATAAAAATAATTGCACATAAACTCTGTATTCCTGTCTATAAATTAGCTTCTTACAGAGCTCGATCAGTTTAAGAATTCTAAAAGTACTTTACATCCATACTAGGGTTGAACAAATGATAAATAATATACAGGGTCTGGCAGAAGTAAGGCCTCCAAGAGTGTGGTTGGAGGGTATGTGAATGTCTCACCCGAGATGGACAGCAATTTGAATATTTCACCTAAAGTGTCATATGGTGTGCTTGAGTGTGAAATTGTTCTGTTATAGAATTATATGCTTATGCTTTTGTAATAAAAAGGGGCATTATCTGTGCCAGACCCTGTTTAATAGAAGCCAGTTTTTTTACAGTGAGGAAAATGTTACAAATAAACAAGGGGAGATGCTAGAAAAACCCTGAGATACTGTGCTAGGGTTGGGGACATCAGTCCGAACTCACATTGAGGTTAACATACATTAGATAGATAGATAGATAGATAGATAGATAATTATAGATATGTGTATAGACATGGGGATACACGCATGCATTTCCTAGCTCTGCCCATTGAGAGAGCCTGAGAGCAGTGACTCCTCAAAAACAATAAATGCCCCAGGGCCCAGATCTCAGTTCCCAAAAACCATTCTCCAACAGAAGGTGCGGAGGCTCCTTAGGGAAATGGTGGGTTCTACGTCTCAGGCAGGGAAATGCAAAATGGGACTGGAGAAAGGTTACTATAGTGCCAGAAAGTAAGGAAGTGCTCAGAAAACAAGAGACCCAGGAGCCCATCTGAAAGAGCTCCCAATGGCCAAAGCTGGAAGAATGTGAACACGCATGTTGTTCTGAGGTGTGGAGATGAATTTTTTTAATATCATTAAAAGAGTAGAAAGTGGTTGATTCTTGGGAGTTAGAAGCAGCAGAGGGGCAGAGACTATTGTTTGTCATCAAAGACCTTGAAAAATAAGTTGATTCTTTTAAACCATGTTCATATATCTTTGAAGGAGAGAGAAATAAATTAAAAAGGGCAAACAAAAAAAGAAAAATGGGATGCTAACAAGGGAGGATTTTGACAAGAGAGGGTTTTATTTGCTTGGTTGGTTTGATTTTTCTGTTTTATTTAAAGGGAAACACATGTAGATAGGAGGGAGACAATGGAGGGAAAGGATAAAACTACAGGAAAGAAAAAGGAGTGATTGAGAAAGGCATTGGTCTGGGGAGGCGAGGCAATCTTACTCGCGTTGGGAGGGGTCACAAAGGACGAGGGTGGCACTGGTTGCTCGTCATTTCTAACATACCACGGGACATTGGCACATGCGGAATCTCAAAAAACATGTCCTGGTCCCCTCTTCCTTTTTGTTGAGTACTGAGGTATACCCATCCTTCCCTGCTGTGGGGTCTCTTTCATAAACCCCAAAGATACAGTCCCTGGAAATTGTAGAGGCAAGTCTGTCACTTCCACTTGTGTCTAAACTAATTATCGATAAAGGATATGTGAGTGTACTTGATACCACTGTACACTTAAAAAGGATTGGAATGGTAAATTTTATTTATTTATTTATTTATTTTTATTTACACAATAAAAAATATTTTTAAAAACAGGATATAAAGTAAGGGAAAGTCATCCCTAAATCCATAACCCTGCATTTATCAGATTATCTTTAATGATGTAAGTGATGGAGTGAAACTCAAGGTTAAATGTTAACAGAGATGTGGAAGACCAACTTTACCTGCACACGCAACTATGGAACTAGGCTTGGTTGGGAGAAAGAACTCACTGCCCACATCTCGGGGGCAATTTTGTCTTCTTAGCACCTGGAGAGTTTTCTTCCGGAACTGTGACTCACCTTTTGTGGGGGCAGTTTGTTATCACAGTATGGCAGCTGAGGTATTTCCATTAAGTAGAATGGTCATTGCATATTAATATATTTAAAACTTTTTTCAAAAACCCATTTCACATTTTAAAAATGTGTTTTCAACTTCAAAAATAACTTTAAAAGGGTAAATGCTGCCAAAAACTACTTTTAATTATAGTAATAAGCAAGGAACTAATAAGGGGTATTCAGTCAAAATGGAAGAAAAGACTTCCATTCGACCTTACTTCCACATTTCATTCTTCACTTAGCCCAAACCATATTTTAATACAATACCATCGATTTATTTGTGACAAGGTAATAATTAGTATGCAGTCCTAGCAAAAGGGTTCTGGTGCTTTGTTTTGATATGCAATTTCTTTGCTTGGGAATATCGCACTAAATAATGGTATGGCAAATAAAACGACTAAGCAGGCCCACGCAGTGAGAGAAGTATTTTCAATGGCAAGTTGCCTTTATATGGGCATATTTCTACATTCTAAAATAAGGTCTCTATTATCTTGGTTAGAGTTCAACTCTTTTAAATCTATAAGAAATATGCAATGCATGTGTGTGATGATTCACAAATTAGAAATAACACCTACTCTACTTCAGTTCTGGCACAAAATGTGTCAGCGAAGCCTGCAATTAAGAAAATTATCTTCGCCTGTCTTGCCACAAGAACGTCAATATACACAGCCAGAGCAGAGAGGTGTTAGCAAAGCTGAGTTTAGAAAATAGTTCTACTCGTGCCCTGGCTGTGCCTTGGCGAGTTTGCCATATCATCTAGCTCTTTGTCATTGACAATGACACTAATAACATCCACCAAATGCTGCCCTGTTCTTTTAGTCTGCACAACAGTCCTGTGAGATAGGTACTGTTACACATCCAATTTTACAGATGAAGAGAAGTTACACACGTTCCCAAGATCGTACATGTAGCCAGCGGTAGAGCTGGGATATGAACCAAGTCTCCCAGACTCAGAGGGTCACTCTCCTGAGCAGGACTGGCTACATCATTCGAAGGGCCCAGCGCAAAATGAAATGTGAGGGCTCTTGTTCAAAAATTGTTAATAATTTCAAGTGGTGACAGGGCACTAAACGAAGCACAGGACCCTGGTTACTCAGGTCGTACACCCGTGAAGCTGGCCCTGCTCATAACTGTATCTCTTCCCTCTATCATGTTCTTCACCCCCATGCCCCAGCCTAATTCAGCAAATACTTTGTCCCAGCCACAACTCCACTCTGAGAGGTCCCTCATGGATTTGTGGGAGACTCCCGTTCTGCCTGGGCACAAACAACATTTACTATGCAGGCAATCCCTTTACTTGCTGAGATTTCATACTATGCTCAACAGCAAAAAGCATCCCATAATTTTGTGTTTTGAATATCCCTAAGACCTCCCTTTTAATTAGTCTGTTTTCCTCTTTTAAAAAAATAATAATGACTGTAGTAGCCATTTCCCACTGCAGTTTTAAGCATAGAACATCATAGTGTCACGCATTGCTCCTTCCTGCTGTGGACTATTTGCAGCTGCTTCATCGTAATGATGGGAAAAGGCCTCAGATCCTTGTAATTGTAGGGCCCTGATTAATGAACTCTGCCTGTCAGGATCTTCTTTTGAAGATCTTTCCAAACCTTTCATCTGGCACCTTCATTCAAGTGGAATGTCTGAAGCTTGGTGGATGGCGTGTTTTAGTGTAAACCTTTTACTATCCAACACATTCCCTGAGAACAAAGGGAGTCTGTTTGCAGTGGGTATAGAGTAATTGGGACATGAAGTTTACGTTTCCAGGGTCAGGAAGGGGCTGAGTGTGTATATCTGTGTGCGCATGTGCGTGCACACACGTGTATGTTGAGGGGGTTGAAGGTAGAAGACAGACAGAGAAAGCATAATCTCTGCCCCTGGTGGGGATCACCAGGTAATTTAATGCCTAGCCCCAGACTCACCCATCCTCACATCCTTTTTATTGTGATTTCCTTTTCCACAAGAAATTGTGGCGCATCCTATCTTTAATTTCTTGCTGATATGGGACAAGGAGCTAGAAATCACAGGTAACTGCCACCCGAGACTTCACACTTTAGGATTTAAATGTGGTTTCCTGGGATTGCTGCCTTCTTACCTTTTATGGATAAAGTTGGATGAGATTACAGATACTTTGTAAACTTACCATAAAAAGGATAAGGCACAAGCAAGTATCTAGAACAGTAGTTCTCAATAGTATCAGACCCACTGCCCCTTTTTTATTGCATAATGAAGCATCCCCTTCACTGTCCTGAAATGAAATTCACATATGTTCAAATAATTATAAATAGGTTTTCCACCCATATCGGTGCCCTTATGGATATTTGGAATTTGGGCAGGACAATTCTCTGTTCTGTGGACTTGTTCCACACATCTGTCAACCCTGGCCGCCAGCCACCAAACACCAGTCAGCATGCCTTGAACGTTGTGATAACTAAAAGTGCTCCCACAATTCCCCAGAACACATCCTGAAAGGTGAAAACCACTGGCCTTGGTAACAGTGCCTGTGTACTGGGTTCCTTTTGCTTTTCCCTTGGTTAGGATTTCCAGGTACCAGAACAAGATACACTTGTCATACTCCCAGGCTAAGAGTTCCAGGGCCTGGCAATCCTGACTCAACAAGCATGCATTTTCTATTTGTATACAGCTATTTTTAGGCCACCAGGTTTAAAATAGTACACACACCAAGGTTTCTGACCACATAGAGTCACGAGGCTTTGGTCAGGGAGTGGCCATGCTGTGCATGGACTGATAGTTATATAGAGTGAAGTAGAAGCATCTATGTTGTGCCATATTTAAGATGTAGGAAGATGGAAATGATGGGTGTGTTAATGTGGCGAGCTGCTAAGATAGGCTAGTTGGCTTTGCATGTTGTTTCCTGGTCCTCACTGGCCCTCAACCTGGATTAAAGGAGAGACTGAACTGTAAACATTTTTTCCCCTGGCCAAGGACAGGAACTAGTATTTGCCTCTCTTTCTGCCTGCTGAATATGAAATGGAAGCCAAACAGAGACCCAAAGGGAATGAGTCCCCTCACCATCATGCCCCTTGACACACACCCCTCCCTAATTAGGATCAATTGAAACATTTATCAAGCACTTGCAAAGATACTGAGTTCTGACCAAAAAGAAAAAGGAAAGTGTGTCATGGAAACTTCTGTGAATCACCCTCCAGCATGTACCAGAGGTCAGTGTTTTGCTGCCAGAATAAGCTAATATTTGAATGGAAGATGAGTAAACAATCTAAAGGAAAACTTAAACAGCAACATCCCTCTGCACCATGACCTATGATACAACATTCGCCCCTTTGCAATTATTCTCATCCAAAAGCATGTTTACTAGCTTAACCCCAAGCATGGTTTCTGGGTGGTACAATTCTTATGTGGGCCATTTAAAATAAAGTGCATTTGACTCAATGGATGGGAGAGAAAAATTTATTCCAAATGGGGAAATCATCCATTCATGTATGTATTTATTTGATAGCTTACTCAGCTTAAATTAATTTGTACTACATTGCCTGTGCCCTCAGCCCCCCCACCCCCTGACACTTTGCTGCCGAGTGAGTGCACTTTAAATTATGACCATGAACCTTGAGCAGGCCCTTACTGCTGCTGGCAATCATACTATATTCCGGTGGTCCTTTTATTCTCTCACTCTCCCAGGTGAGATTTCATACCTTCTCCTCTGTCCACAGACCTTGAATGCCCACTCACCACCTGTTTTCACTCTGTTGATGGCCTTGTGTCCTATTTCACTGAGGAAACAGAATAAATCAGAAGAGACCTCCCATGAACACCCACCACCTGCATCAGTGCCCACATCCTGGGCTTTTTCCCCATGGCTGCAGGTGAACTCTGTGCCCCTAGAAAAGGCCACTTGTTCTACTTGTAGAAAAGACGCCTCTTATTCTGACCCACTCAAGGACATTACTTTAGCAATTTGCCTCTCAGTTCTTCCCCTTTTACTGGAACTTTTCCATCAATCTACAGACATTATTTCTCTCACCTTTGAAAAACACTCTCTTGCCCCCCACTTTCTCCTCCAGATACTACCTTTAGTTCTTTCTTTTCTAGAGCTTGTCTGTATTCACCATTTCCAGCATCTCCCTTCTCATCCTCTCTTAAACCTAATACAGTCAGGTATTTATTTGATCCATTCCAATTAAATTGCCCTTGTCAAGGTTCCCTCAACCTCCCTGTTGCTAAAGCCAATGGCCAAGCTTTAAGCTTCATCTTACTCAATCACTTAGCAGACTGTGATCACTCTCTTACTCGAACCACTTTTCCACTTGGCTTCCAGAAGCAGACTTACGTGGTCTGCATCTTACCTCTCCAGCGGCTTCTTCTCAGTATCCTTTGCTGGGTTCTCTTCATCTCTCTGACTTCCAAAACTTGAAGTATTCTAAGATACAGTCCTTGGGCCTCTTCTCTTTTCTATCTTCACTCCTTTGGTGATCTCATCTAGTCTCATGGCTTTAAATACCATCTACTTATGCAGTGTCCAGCCTACATTTCACCCCTGAAATCACCCTGAACTCCAGGCTCACATATCCAGCTGTTTCTTTAATATCTGCACATGGAAGACTAACAGACATCTCAAATTTAATGAGTCCAAAACTGAACTGATCTTCTCTTGCTGCTGCCCTCCCACCAAACTGTTTCTCTTCTACTCTTCCCCAGGTGCTCAGGCCAGAGCCTTCAAGTCATCCTTGATGCCTCTCTTTCTCTCACACCTCAGATCTGATCCGTCAGCTTAACTTTAACACATGCCCAGAATGTGACCACTTCTCTCACTCCCAACACCACCACCACCATCTCTCACCTACATTAGTGCAGAAGCCTCCAAACTAGTCTCCCAGCTTCCATCTTTGACAACTTGCAGACTCTTCTCAACACAGAAGTCAGAGTGGTATTGTTAAAACAAAATCAAAGAGAGTCACTCCTCTGCCGAATAACCCTCCATTGGAATTTTTAGTAAAAGATCACCTCCCAAAATTCTTTTAAAGCCATGCATGCTCTGTTCTCTGCCCCTTGCCTCTCCAACTTCACCCCTTGCTTCTTTCTCCATTGCCTGTTCCATTCCAGCAGCACACTCCTCACCCTTTGCTGTTCCTTGAAGCTTCCAGGCTGTTCCTGGGATGTTCTTCCTCCAGACACAAATCACTCACCTCCTTCCCTCAGATGTCACCTTCTCAGGGATCACTTCCCTGTTTACCCACCTGTGATTGTTCACTTTATGCATCAACTTGGCTGGGCCACGGTGCGCCCAGACCTTGGTCAAATATTATTCTGGTTGTGTCTGTGAGGATCTCATTCTGGGTAAGATAAAACATGTGAACTGGTAGACTGTGTAGTTCGCCCTCCTACATGCGGGTGGGCCTCAACCTAACATTTGAAGACCTAAATATTTAGAACAAAAAGGTAGGAGTGAGAGGAAATTTCACTTGCCTGGCTGTGGGAGCCTCTGCCTTTTCCTGCCCTCGGCCTGGAAATTACGTTATCAGCTCTCCTTGTTCTCAGGCCTTCGGACGCAGACTGCAGCTCCACTGCAGGCCTGCTGGGTCTTCAGTTTGCTGGCCGCAGATCTTGGGACTGCTTAGCTTGTATAATCACATGAGCTAATTTCAATTTTTATTATATATTTATATATATAATGTATCTGTATCTGTTGCCCAATGGTTCTGTTTCTCTAAAGACCCCTAACGGATACACCAAAATTGCAACTCCCAAGTACCCCATTTTCCCTTCCCTGCTTTATTACTTTTTGTAGAATTTATTTCCATCTATCAGAACATAGACTTATTTTACTTTTTTTAGTTTGCCTTAATCTGCAAATCAGAATGTCAACTCTCAAGAGAAGGGTTTTTTCTGCTTTATTCATTGTTGTATCTTAGCACCTAGAAGGGTATCTGACATATATGAAGTATTGGATAAGTTGAATGAATGAATGCCTATGATTATATATGCAAAGCATCAGTTTTAGGTGCTAGCGAAACAGAGATGAATCAAGTTACCATACTTAACTCTCCGTACTTCTGGTTCTTCATTTGTAAAATTGAGGTAATGATACACCTCAGGGGACTGTTCTGGGGATTAAATGCCTGAACATTTACATAGTGCTTGGAATAGTGCCTACTATAGTAGGGTAGTAAGTAAACTAAATTTTTATATATGCCTTCAAGAAGCTTGCATGTAGTAGAGAGGAAAACATATCTGCAAAGAAGTACAGAGAGTATAGTGGTAGAATAGAAGATGGGAAGGGTCAATTTCCCCTTTGGGTCAAGGAAGCCTTCACAGGGAAGGTGGTGTACAGAGGCCAGCAGAAGTAACGAGTGTGGTTGGTAGGGTATATGAATGTCTCACACATGATGGACAGCAATTTGAACATTGCACCTGAAGTGTCATATGGTGTGCCCAAGTGTGATATTGTTATGCTACAGAATTACATACTTGTGATTTTGAAATAAAAGCTTTTGTAATTAAAAAAAAGATGGGGGCATTACTTGTGCTAGACCCTGTATAATGTAAATCTTGGAGAATTAAGAAGTATTTACTAGGCCAACAAAAAGGGCATTCCAGGCCAAACACACAAAAGAAATGCTTGAATCAGGAGATTCAGAGGTAAAAATAAAACTGTCCTCCCACCTTCCTGAAAGTGATGATCCAGAGTTGTCTCAATAAATCCAGCTTGGTTTTCCTATTTTATGCTTTAATTTCTGTTTTATATAAGGGCAGGTGTTGGTAACAGTGAATACTAAATTGTAGTCTTTATTGTGTAGGAGAGCAAGTTTTGGAAAATTTTACATCCTGGGGAAATGTTTCTCCCACTCTGTTTGATGCATTTGATGAAAAGAATCTGCTAGCATTGAGTCACCTTAATATTTTTGAAAGAATCTTCAAGTTTCTTATAGTTCATTGATACTTCTAATATCTTATTTGCTGATGTGGTCATTGATAAATATTTTGGTTAGAAGTGTTATATTAGAATTCATTTGTTTAAAAAAACCACTTATTTCAATTTTACTATATGTTTTATTCATTTATTTTATTACTTAACTAAAAATAGACCTTATTTATTGTTACATTGCTAGGAATATTATCACTATTTTATTTTATTTTATTTTAAATTGGTGAATTTTTGTGCAGCAATTTTATTTATTTTTCTTTTTAAAGATTTTATTTTTTAGAAAGAGGAGAAGGGAAGGAGAAAGAGGGAGAGGCCCTGGCTGGTGTGGCTTGGTGGATTGAGCACTGGCCTGTGAACCAAAAGGTCACCAGTTCAACTCCTAATCGGGTCATATGCCTGGATTGAGGCCAGGTCCCCAGCTAAGGGCATGTGAGAGGCAACCAATCAATGTTTCTCTCCCATTCTTTCTCCCTCCCTTACCCTCTCTCTGAAAATAAATAAAATATTAAAAAAAGAAAAAAGAGAGTGAGAAACATTGCTCAGTTGCCTCTTGCACGTCTCCACCCGGGGACCTGGCCCTCAAACCAGGCATGTGCCCCTACTGGGGATCAAACCAGTGACGTTTCGGTTTGCAGGCTGGTGATCAATCCACTAAGACACACCAGCCAGGGCTATTATCACTATTTTAAAAATAAAACAGCACTAATGCTCATTTAACTGTTTCCCAAAAGATTTTTTTCTACATTAAAAAAAATGTTACATAGGGACATTATACACTTTTGACTAAGTCCTTTTAAGTGAACGACTTAGAAATCTGTGAAAAGACACCTTGCATGGAAGTGGTCGAGGGCTATCCAGGAAAGGCAACAAGAGGAGCACAGTATGCACTGAGCCCCACAGTTAGATCTGGCCACTTTTCAGGATCTGGTCCAGAAACTCACTCCAGTCAGGGTCCTGAGAGCAAGCCTCGAGAGATTGCCTCAGGCACAAGAGACAGAGGTAGACATCCAAATGCCACTTGATTCATTGACAATGAGAAGTTGAACTCTCACATGGACCAGAATACTCTCATTGGCATAATTAGCACATTTTCTCCTTGAAGTCAAGGCAAAGAGAGGCAAATTCGCACTCAGAAAGAATTTACTTAATTTGCCTTAAGAAATCTTTGTTATGGAGACAGAAACCTTAATTTCTGTATGATGTATGCATTTTCTCCTTAGAAACAGCAAAATAGGAGTCAAATTATAATCAGAACGTTGGTCAGTAATAAGAATAAAGAGTGGTCATCAAACATATAGAACTGGACCAAAAGACTCTGTGGCAGATGGAATACAGGCCTCCAAAGATATGCACACCCTAATACTCAGAGCCTGTGAATATGTTACCTTACATGGCAAGAGGGACTTTGCAGTTCTGATTACATTAAGGATCTTGAGAAGATTTTCCTGGATTATCTATGTGAGCTCAATATAATCACAAGCATCCTCATAAGAGGGAGGCAAGAAGGTCAAAGGTGCTACGTGAGTAAGTGATGGCAAAAAAAACAAGAGATTTGAGTGACACCAGGAGTGGTCTATGGGCCAAAAATACAGGAAGCCTCTACAAGCTGAAAAGTCAAGGAAATGTGTTCCCCCCGAAGCCTCCAGAAGGAACACAGCACTGATTTTACCTTAGTAAGACTCCTGATCTCCAGAACTATAATAGAATAAATATGTATGATATTGAGCCTTTAGGTATGGTAATTAATTATAGCACACACACACACAAAAAAAACTAATGTTGACTCTGAGGCATTTTACGATTAGCTTCAGCAGTGAGCGAGGATTAGGTTCAGTGGTGAATGGTAAAACTCCCTAAATATCAGTACCTTGAACAAGATATAAGGTCTGTCTAGAAGGTATTCAGCCATGTAATATGAAAAATAGAGACATTTATTGAAGAAGTACAAAATACAAGAAACACTGTACATAGGACAATGCCACCTCAGTCCCCTTCAAAGTAGGCACCTTGAGACCACACACAGTTCTTCCAATAGCCACCAGCTGCCCCATCATATTTTCCTGAATCTCATCAACAGTCTGAAAGCTCTTTTCTTTCAAAGACGATTTTAGTTTTGGGAAAAGCTGGAAGTTCCAGGGTGCCAAATCTGGGCTGTAGGGGGGCTGAGTCACCTGGGTGATTTGATGTTTCACAAAAAAACTCTGCATGAGATGTGATGCATGAGTGGGCACGTTGTCATGCTGAAGCTGCCAATCACCATTTGCCTATAGCTGCAGCCTTCTGAATCATCCCAATAGTTTCCATGGAGGTATGTTCAAGCTTAACACAAAATTTGATGCAGATATGTTGCTCTATTCACTCAGTCATTTTGAATGTGATGGCCACACAGTACACATGCTCACTCAACAGCATCTACCACCCTCACTAACTAGTACAGTGAGGTTGTAATTTATTCATACATGCGCATTCTAGTCCACTCTCCTTGGCTGCCAGGTTACATCAATATTACGTAAACTGTTCTTGTTATATTAACAATGCCTGGACTTTTTCTGGACAGACCTTGTATATATGAACAAGTTATAAGCTCTCATAAAAATAAAGCCCAATTAAACAATCCCAGACTGCTATAGCAGATTCAGCATCACCAGATACCCAGGCTCCCTTCATCTTGTTGCTCTGCCATCCTCAACCCATGATTTCAACACCATGGTTCAAGAAGCTGCTTCATCTCCAACCGTTGTGTACACATTCTAACCAGCAGGAAGAAGGAAAAAGTAAAGTAAAGCAAGCCCTTTCCTTATAAGGAAACTTACTGAAGTTGCAAATACCATGCTAGCTTGCATCCCATAGACAAACATGTAACCACAACTAATTTCTAAGGAAGACGGGAAATATGGTCCTTATTCTGGGTGACTTTGTACCCTGAAAAATAAAAGGTCCTATTCCTAAGGAAAAGGAAGAGAGGAAATATCAGGTGCTGTTTATAATACCTACCACAGCATCAATTTCACTGGAGATTATATTACAAAAAAAAATCAAACTCCTTAATGATCTATTAGCTATCACCCCTGCATCCATCTCTACCAGAACCAGAAACATGCAAGCTAAGACTTCCTTTCTTCTCCTCTGAGCTTAGATGGGCACTGCCACTTTGTCTATATGTCTCTTTATATAAGAATAGAAAGCTAATCAATCCTTTTTTGACAGATATCTTTAGAAATATTAATATATCTTTAATCGGGTTATTGACATTTTAGCTGATCAAAGTCAGTCTGCCATTATCCTACAGTTTATTCTCAGAGGGCAGTCTCATTTCCTCATTAACAAGTCCTTGGAAGGCACTACTTTATGGCCCCAAAGAACAGTAACGAATTCTAAAGGGGAAACATCTGCCATTGGGTTAAATCCTGTTGCCAACATATGAGTTTCACTCTTTTCTATGGTCATTAATCATGGCTAGCCATTCTAATCATAGAATTGTCTAAAAATTGTCCCAAGTGAAGCAAATGTGATCACACAGGGTTGACCAAAAAGTCCATTTAGTTTTGTTAGTAAAATAAAAAACAGCTTTTTCATTTTCACCAATAATTTTATTGATTTGGATATTTTGAGTATGTTGGCTCTCTCCTGCTCTTGGCTTCTAGTGGGTAGAGGCCAGGGGTGCTGCTAAACATCTTCCATGTATAAGACAGCCCCACAGCAAAGAATTATTTGGCCAAAATGTCAATGGTACCAAGAAACTTCACAAACCATTTTTGACACATTCCATTAGTCACAGCACTTTGTCCATACACTGCACAAATCTTTTCTTGCATTTCAGTTGTGTTTTTAACTTTCTTGAAATAATAAAGCACAATATGCTAAAAATATTGCATCTATTCTTCCATCTTCAATATTAAAATGGCTGCACAAAAATTTACCAATTTTGAAAAGTTTTTTAAAAGTGCACACTGATATGACAGCTGTCACGATACAATCTAACAAAATTATTTCAAATGAAGTTAAAGACAACCAAGCACTACTAGAGCCATTGTATGGAAAAAACTTGACGAACTTTTTGGCCAAGTCAATAGATGGCTGAATATAAATCCAATAACTCTACTTGAAAGGCAATTGTGCAATTTGCTTTGGAAATTCTTTTTAGCTAGAGTCAGGACTGGTCTAACAAGTAGGTGAAGTGAATATCTATGCTCGTGGAGTTACAACGTGGTAGGTATAATTAATATCTTCATTTTTCCAAAGAAGAAACTGAGGCCTAGAGAAATTAAACAATTTGCCCAAAGTTAGGGCCATTAAATGAGAGTGAGAATTGAAACCTCTTAAGCACAGTCTGGCCTCTTAACCATTACATTATTGATATTATTTGATACCAATATGGGGGATGTTTCTGCTGTAAAATATTTGCCCATTATTTTTCAAAATGCCTGAAATTCAAACATTCTATTGGTCTGAAAAGCAAATAGAGTGGGAAAAGAAAAGTAAACTCTTTAGAGAACCCTGGGGAAGGAAATCATCATGTTCTTTCTATTTCTATGATCAATACTTTGTATTTCAGGCCACCATCATTTCTCACCTGGATTACTGCAATACCCATCTGTGGTAGGCAGTTAGACAGACATGAGCAGAGCAAGGATGATGGCCCAGTTACAGAAGGTCACCAGGACAGAAAGCCCTGAGTAACTACAAAGAAGCAAAACTGGAAATACAAGGACCTGGCCCTCAGGGTGACCTTTCCTCCCTTAGTCTATCACCAGTTATGTTATTCAAACCCCTTGACCTCTTATCACTGGTCATGCAGTTTGGACCCTCACCCAAACTTTCATATTACTGGTCATGAGGTTCAGATCCTCCCCTGACCTTTCCTTCTGGCATGTTGCTTTTCATGTGATAGACCCCCTTAGAAGAGTAACAAGGGGCAGGAGAATAGCCTTGTATGTCCCTCACACAAACCCTTGCATGACCACTCTCGTAATCATTAAGCCCTAGAGATAACATCTGGACTCAGTTGTGTTTCAGCTCCAGGCCCAGAAAAGCAGCAAAACCAGACAAGCAAGGTCATGGCTGACATGAGGACCAGCTACAATGACTCATGTCCCCCTATGCTGGTGCTAACCAATCAGTAGAAACCATAACACTGCAAGGACACACCTGGAAAACTGATGAATATTCTATTGGGATCCTCCACTGAGACCACCAGGTAAATACACTTAAGATGAGGACCCAGTGCAGCTCTCTCTACGGAGCATGCCGGTGCCTTTTCCCATCCCCTTCCCCAGGCATGTTTTCCTTGCCTTCTCTTTCTCCTAAGCTCCAAATACCCTACTTTTGCCTCTGTAACTTGTTCCCTGAGTCTACTCAGCTCAGCTGGATCACTTTTTCACTGTTCATTTCTTCTACCCCTGTGACTTACTAAATAAACTTTTGCTTGTATTTGAGTCTTGCCTCTGAATTCTTTCTTAGCCAGGACTCAAGTACTGAGGTTGCTGAACCAAGGTTAGGTCTGACTCCACTAGTCTAACAACTGGTGCCATTTTTGCCATGACCTAGTACATTCAACTGGTCTCCACGCTCCCAGGATAGCTCCTTACAATCTGTTCTCCACATTAAAGCTGGAATAATCTTCCCAAAATTCAGATCTCATCATGGTAGTGCCCTACTTAAACCCTTTCAGGGACTCTTCATCGCTTTTAACATGGTCTACATCAGTAGTTCTCAATGTATTAGGCAAAATTTTATATAATAAATAATTTTCATCATTCTCCTCCCCTCTTACTATCTTGAAAGGAAATTCATAGAAAAAGTAAACTATCTATAGTCGCAGTTTTTAAATAAATAAAAGTAATTAACATAAACAATATTAGTTCAATTTAAAATCTGTTTGGCCATGATTATATTAGTAGCAAAACAAACCCTACAAAATGTTTTAAACTCACATTTTATTTATTTATTTTTAGAGGGAGGGGAAGGAGGGAGAAAAAGAGGGACTGAAAGATCAACTAGTTTCCTCTGGCACACCCGCAACTGGAGACCTGGTCTGCAACCCAGGCATGTGCCCTGTCCAGGAATCAAACCAGCAGCCTTTTGGTTCACAGGCTGATGCTCAATCTACCGAGCCACACCAGCCAGGGCCAAACCCTACAAATTTGGGGATAGTGGAGATAGTACTGTCCTCCCTCATCCCCCAACCCCTACAGGATAACTGCTGGTCTCAACTCTTTAATGTGACTTGTAAAGTTTTTATATTCAGAACTCTTGCTCACTTTTCCAGCTAATAGTCTCACTGATCAGCTTACCTTTAATTCTCTTAAACTACCTGAATACCCAATACATACAATGGTCTCTCACTTACTGGTCTTTGTAGAAGCCACTTTTCCTGCCTGGCATTCTACCTTATCCTCTCTACAGCTCTATCTGGCTAATACCTTCTCATTCAAGTCTCTACTTAGAAGAAATTTCCTCCAAGAAGCCTTTTCTGACACACCAATGAGATGTGGCATCCTCCTAGAGTCCTGAAATTTCTTCGATTATAGCATACATACATTGCAATGCAATTTTCCCTTTACATCTTTGGCCATCCCCTAGATGACAAGTTTCTTAAGGGCATAGACTGTATTGTAGTAACTGTTACAGCCAGAGTGGTTGGCACAGACTTGGCATTCATAATAACTTGTTGAAGGAAAAGGAAGCTGGAGAGCATAAAAGACTAACTTAGCTGAAATGTCTTATATTTCTACTGAAGGACACTATGGGGAAGGAAATAATGAGGTTGCAATCCCAAAATATGTCTCTTTGGGATAAGGATTATTTTGAGCTAAAGGCCATCTAAATGCAGCAGGTTCAGGAAAGCTCTATCTCCCCCCCAACTGCCTAAATTTATATTAGAAAGGGGGCCTGCACTGGAAAGAGAGCTGTTACCAGAGATACCTTTCTACCTAATAAACTTATCTACATAATAGAGAAACCTCTGTTTTCCAAACATCTCCTCTGCCTTCCTCTAAATGGCCTTCCTCTTCTTTGTATACCTACACAACTACCCTTTACCTTAGTTCAGGATGATATATAAGCCTCAATCACCTAGCTGCCCTTTGGGTCTCATTTTCATGGGGCTCCCATAGGTACATAATTAATTTTGTTTTTCTCTTTTTAATCTGTCTTATATCAATTTAATTATTAGACCACCCAAAGAACATAAAAGGATAGAAGGAAGTTGTCTCCCTTACAACTGTCTTCACAGAATAGTCTATGAGCAGCTTATTAAATGGTGAACTGTTTATTAAAATTTGCTCTCCTGGCTTGTGTGGCTAAGTGGATTGAGTGCCGGCCTGAGGACCAAAGGGTCATTGGTTTGATTCCCAGTCAGGGCACATGCCTGGGTTGCAGCCCAGGTCCCTCATAGTGGGTGTGTGAAAGGTAACCACGCATTGATGTTTCTCACCCTCTCTTTCTCCCTCCTTTCCCCTCTGCTAAAAATAAATAAAATCTTTTAAAAAACATTTTCTCAGCCCTGGCTGGGTAGGTCAGTTGGCTGGAGCATCATCCTGATACACCAAGGTTGCAGGTTTGACACCCAGCCAGGGCACATACAAGAATCAACCAATGAATGCATAAATAAGTGGAACAACAAATCCATGTCTATCCCTCTCTCTCTCTTTCTCTCCCCACTTCCTCTCTCTCTAAGATCAATAAATTTAAAAAAATTAAAACTTGCTCAAGTGGTCCAATGAAATTTAGGATTATATATCTCACACCAATACACCAGCAATAAAATAAAAAGTTCCATTAAACAACTTCTTTTGTACTCTATGACTCTAGACAAGGCTCAACTTATTTGTCCAATTGTTTTCAAATTGTCTAAACATTTTTACTCAGGATCAATTTTAAAAGAAGGCAGAGTAAGTAAGTAATAAAGATAAGCCAACTAATTTTTTATTTGAAATTATCCCATTGGGAACTTACATATTTATTTTGCAATACCGCCATTGCTCACACATTTCTGAGAATCCTACTTTGGTAATTTTTTAAAATATATTTTATTGATTATGCTATTACTGTTGTCCTGTTACCCCCCTTCATTCCCCTCCACCCTGCATACTCTCTCCCACCCACATTCCCCCCTTTAGTTCATGTCCATGTGTCATAAGTTCTTTAGCTTCTACATTTCCCATACTATTCTTGCCCTCCCCCTGTCTATTTTGTACCTACCATCTATGCTACTTATTCTCCATACCTTTACCCCCTCTCTTCTCCTCCCACTCCGCTGTTGCTAACCCTCCATGTGATCTCCATTTCTGTGGTTCTGTTCCTATTCTAGTTGTTTGCTTAGTTTCTTTTTGTTTTTGTTTTAGGTGTGGTTGTTAATAATTGTGAGTGTGCTATCATTTTACTGTTCATATTTTTTATCTTCTTTTTCTTAGATAAATCCCTTTAACATTTCATAAAATAAGAGCTTGGTGATGATGAACTCCTTTAACTTGACCTTATCTGAGAAGCACTTTATGTGCCCTTCCATTCTAAATGAAAGCTTTGCTGGATAGAGCAATCTTGGATGTAGGTCCTTGCCTTTCATGACTTGGAATACTTCTTTCCAGCCCCTTCTTGCCTGTAAGATCTCTTTTGAGAAGTCAGCTGACAGTCTTATGGGAACTATTTTGCAGGTAAATGTCTTCTTTTGTCTTGCTGCTTCTAAGATTCTCTCCTTATTTTTAATCTTGGGTAATGTAATTACAATATGCCTTGGTGTGTTCCTCCTTGGGTCAAACCTCTTGGGGACTCTGAGCTTCCTGGACTTCCTGAAAGTCTATTTCCTTTGCCAAATTGGGGAAGTTCTCCTTTATTATTTGTTAAAATAAGTTCTTCACTTGTTGCTCTTCCTCTTCTCCTTCTGGTACCCCTATAATTCGGATGTTGGAACGTTTCAAGATGTCCTGGAGGTTCCTAAGCCTCTCCTCATTTTTTTAAATTCTTATTTCTTCATTCTTTTTCTGTTTGGTTGTTTCTTTCTTCCTTCTGGTCCACTCCATTGATTTGAGTCCCAGTTTTCTTCCCATCACTATTGGTTTCCTGTGCATTTTCCTTCATTTCACTTAGTGTAGCCTTCATTTTTTCGTCTAATTTGTGACCAAATTCAATGAATTCTGTGAGCATCCTGATCACCAGTGCTTTGAACTGTTCATCTGATAGGTTGGCTATCTCTTGGTCCCTTAGTTGTATTTGCTGTGGTGCTTCGATCTGTTCTTCTGTTTGGGCATTTTTTTTTTTTTTTTTAGTCTTGTAGTACCTGTTACATATGAGGGGAGGAGCCTTAGGTGTTTACCAGGGCGGGGCAACCCACATTACTGGGTTGTGGTGCTGTATGTGGGGGCGGGGTCTGAGAGGGAACATTGGCACTTGCTCCTCTCTCTGTCAGACTTCAGCCCCTTCTGCTGCTTCCCCCAAGCAAACTGGGCCTTTCTGGTGCTGATTCCCAGGTGGGTGGGCTTGTGCACGTTCTAGGACCCCATGGTTCTCTCCAGTGCACTCTCCTGTGAGGCTGGGAGTCTCTCCCTGCACCTCAATTCCCACAGGTGTTTTCAATCAGTGCCCAGAGGCTCTATTTCCCAGCGCTGGGACCCTGGGTTGTGCACAGTGCCTTGCTTCACAATTGCAGCCTTGCTGGGTCTGTCGGTTGCCACCCCACACCTGGGGTCTGCCTACTGCGGTCTTGTGCGCGCCCGGGATGCCTTACAAGCCTGGTCCCACCGCTCTTCATGCTGCGACCCCTCTCTGCCCGGCTGCTCGACTCTGTCCCTCCTGCCGGTCTGGATAAACATGTCTATTTTAACTCCTTGGGTATCTGACTTCCATACAGTTCAATAATCTGTCAGTTCTGGTTGCTATTCTGTTTCTAAATTGTTGTCCCTATCTTGGTTGTGCGAGCAGGCACAGTGTGTCAACCTATGCCTCCATCTTGGCCAGAAGTGCCTACTTTGGTAATTTTAGCCTTTTTATGAACCTACTGATAAAATCAGTATGGTTATTTTAAATACATCTACATTTATTTTGGACAAAATGGTATCAGAACGTGTGATCATCAATGTATTTTTTATTCTTTAATTCAAATGACTTGGTATTTTTGAAAAACCAAGTCTACCTTAGTGAACTAAAATTCGCCATTAAAAATGCTCCTCAAAAAAACTTTCCATGTCTCTAAAATAAAAAACAAAATAAAAGCTCCAAAACAATTTTAGACCAGAAATAGGCAAACTTTTTCTGTAAAGACTGAGATAGTAAACATTTTAGGCATTGCAGATCAGGTGGATTCCCTCACAAATAATCCACTGTCCTGTTGTAGTGTGAAAACAACCATTGACTATACTTAAAAAAATGAGCTTACTTGTATTCCACTAAAATCTAATTTCAAAAACAGTCTGTGAAGCACCTGTGGACCGCAGGCTCTAGTTTGCCGACCCATTCTTAGGTAATTAAAGAATAATTGAAATAACCAGATAGTCTCTGAAAGTGATAGCAATTACCAGGGTATATAATTTTTAACTTAAAACATTTTTTGACCCACTGTTTTATAATCATTAATAAGGTATTTTAAAAACTTTGTTTAAAGCATTATTTTTAATAGCATTTTGGAAAGTATTGTATTGATATTTCCTCTCTCAGAGGGGAAACAATTACAACCTAACTACAGCAGGAGGTATATTTTTATTTTTAGCATAATCATTAAAAATAAAAGCACAATTTGTCATCTCACTGGTCCAAGAATATTATTGTAGACTCCATTCTTCAGGAGGTAAACTGAGGTCAGCTCACTTAGTATCAATATAATCTTTGTAAAAAAGGAAAAAATCAAGATAAAACACAGCATGCCCAGAAAACTTCAATAGCAAAAAGATAATGTGACCAACAATTTTTTAGGAAAAAATCAGTTTATTCAAAACATCAGAAAGAACACAAAATAAAAGCAATCAACAGAGTATTTTTATTATTCTGTACTAATTTCACTGTCATAAGTAAATGAAACATATGTCCTTGGCTTTAACAAATTTTTAAAAATAATACTAAAATCTTCTCTCAGATAAAGATTGATGTTTGCAAATGCTTGATATAGAAAGCAAAAACCAAAAACAGTTCTGTTTAACAAGTGTACCCTTTCTCTTTGTTCATTTAAAAACATTTATTGGAATTAATGATTACAAATTTCACACCTTCAAAAGAAAAGAAATATCAAAAGGAACATGAATGAATGTTTCATACTTATTGGGCTCTCTTTCCCTTTTGATATTTTTCTCCCCGGTGCACTACTAATTCTCAAATACAGTCCTTGAAGCAGCAGATTCAACATCTTTAGGGAATCTGTTAGAAATGCAAATTCTTGGGCCTTATTCCAGACTTCCTGAATCGGAAACTCTGGGAGTGTGTGTTATTGATGCACACACAGGGTTGAGAACCACTGGTCTACATCCAGGTAGATGTCTATGTAACTACCACAACAGAAAAAGAACCATACTCTCCATTGCTGGGGCCTATACAGGCCCATTTGGAGTCTCCTCACCTTTCCCATATTCCACTAGCACAGATCCAAAGGAGAGGAGATTGAAGATGCTTATCAAATGGAAAGCCATACTTGCTCATAACTAACTGCTACTCCTTCTGCTCATCACCAATCACCTAACCCACATACAGCTCAACATAGCAGCACACGAAGCATCTATACTTCCTTACTCAGCTAAAGCTCAAGGACCAATAGTGTATGGTGGGGATGGGGAGGAATATAATTTTTTTTTAAAGATTTATTTATTTACTTTTAGAGAGGGTGTGGGGGGAGATAGAGATGGAGTGAAACTTCATTGTGTGGTTGATTCTCACTCACCCCCTACTGGGGACTTGGCCCGAAGTGCAGGCATGTGCCCTGACTAGGAATCGAACCAGCGACCCTTTGGTTCGTAGGCCAGCACTCAAACCACTGAGCCATACCAGCCAGGGCAGGAATATAATTTTAACACAAGGAATCACAGAGCAATTGACTCCTAAAGTATGTATGTATATATGTATGTATGTATGTATGTATGTGTGTGTGTGTGTGTATATATATATATATATATATATATATAAAACATCAACTGCAATAATCTCATATGCCTATTTTTAAAAGATCCACTAGAACCTTCTCTTATAGAACACATCTTTGTATTGGGTTAGCCAAAAAGTTTGTTTAGTTTTTCTGTACAATTGCTCTAGTAGTGCTTAGTTGTCTTTGACTTCATTTGAAACAATTTTGTTAGGTTGTATTGTGACAGCTGTCATACCAGCAAGCATTAAAAAAAAATCACCTCAAAATTGGTGAGAGAGAGAGAACACATGTTGGGTCCTTCATCTTAAGGGGTTTTAGCTGTTTTCAAAGGCAGGGATTTTAGGTGAGGTCTCAGGAGAGGATCTCAATAGAATGTTCATCAGTTTTTCCAGGTACATCTTTTGAAGGTCGTGGTCTCTACTGATTTGTCAGTGATAGGCTAGGGGATCATCAGTCTTTGTAGCTGGTCCTGATGTCACCATGGCATTGTTTCATCTGGTTTCGCTGCTTTTCTGAGCCTGGAGCTGAAACACAACTGAGCTCGTGTTATCTCTAGTTTGACCAAAACTCCATCTCTGGGGTCAACAAACTCAAGTCTTTGTTCCTAAGATTATTTGATGTGGGTCAGAACCTCCTCGTCCCGAGGGTGATCTGAGGCCATTCTCCTACCTGTTGTTCCTCCCCTAAGGAGATCTACCATATGACTAGTGACATGCCCAGGGAGAAAAGGACAGCAGAGGATCTGAACCACATGACCAGTGATATGAAACGTCTGTGGATCTAAATCACATGACCAGTGCTAGGGGTGGAAAGGTCATCCTGGGGGTGAGGTCCCATCCTATAATACTTGAGTTTGCAGTTTTGCTCATTGCTAGGCACCTGGGACTTTCTGCCCTGCTGACCTTTGATACCTGGCCTATTGTGCCTACTCTGCTCATGCCTAACTGCCTACTGCAGCAGAAACACATGAGCATGTAGCTTTCAATTTCTTTCTGTTTGGCCTTAACCCCTGCTTGGTCAAAGAAATTAGAGCCCTAGAAATCAACAAGCCTCTTTCAAATTAAAAAAAATTTAAATAAATAAAATGTAACCAATGGATCAAAACAAAAATTATATGCACTGTATTGTGAAAAGCATTAGTGAGGGGGAGAGGCTACAAAAAAAAGACACTGGGAAAGCCAGTGAAGCAGCAGGAACCTCTGAACAGATGTGGAAACTGAACTGGTCTTTGAAGGAGGTTATGTATAGAGATATGGGAAGGAAAATTCCAGACAGACAGATGCCATGACCAAAGACCCTGAATACACTTGGCACATTTGGAAAATAACTGAGTAGTTTGAGTAGACCAATTTGTCTGGAGTAGGACATTCACACAGAAAAGATTAAAGAAGTCAATTAGGTCTATTTTACTGTAGCCTTAAATGTCAGGCTAGGAGATATGACTTGTTCCAAGAGCAACAGGGAACAATTTAAAATGCTAGGGACATGATGGAAGCAGTATTTTAGGAAGGCTGAACTGACTAACTGTGCAGAGTAAGTTACAGTTGGATTCCTCAAGCAGCCATGTACATATAGGTCACCTGAGATCCTGTTAAAATACAGATTCTGATTCCATAGCTCTTGGCTGCAGGTGAGATTCTGCATTTCTGATATGTTTCCCTTTCAATGTGATGCCCAGACCGCTGGTTCCCAGACAGACTTTGAGTGGGGGAAATTAGGGTGTGGTTCTAAATTCATCCATTGAGCCATAATATTGAAACAGAAAGAGAAAGCATGTCATAAAGAGAACAAATAATTTTTTACAAATTTGTTATTCTAATCTATTCACTCATTTGCAAGGAACAGACATTTCTCATTCAACCAGCTGAAGTAAAAAGGATGGCTCTAAAAAAGAAACATGGCAGACTCTTACAGAAAGAAATGCAGACAGTATGGTAGAATGTGTCCAGGAAATGGGAGGCACCAACACTGTTCGAGCCATCCAGCTGATTATATGCTTTCCTGTCTCCATCTGCTTCCTTCTCCCATTTACTCATCAGTTGGCCCATGAGGACTGTTGGGCCTGACTCTAAATAACTTCCACTTCACGCACTGACTACCTTCTTACTGAAGGCTCTTAAGTCTCAGTTCAGGTTCTCAGGAAAGAACACAGAATGAACCAATCTTTGGATTAGCCCTCGGGGTAAGGAGTCCACCTCTGGTTCAATCATCCATTACCTTGACAGAGTCTTCATATGGTATTTCAGGGACTGTGAGTGAAATGAAGAAGGAGAGTAGGAAATAGCAGGCAAATTGATGAACAGATCTGCTAAAACGACTGGTGGGAGAGACTCTCAGGTTCAATGGAGGCCTCTATATAGATGTTAGTACTTGCTGTACTCTAAAGGCAGGTGCTCTTCTGAACATGTTAAAACCTTGAGAAACCAGTTCTGCCAGCCTTGAGCTTTCATTCACTTCCAGACTACATAAGTTGCCTAAAAATTCAGAGGCTGAAGAAACAGGCGGTGAAGTCTGTTCCCAGCTTTGCTGTGCATTCATTCCCTCCCCCTCCCCCAGGTACAAGAGACTGAAGTGGGGAACTCATATCCCTCAACTGAGGGGGTTTTCAAGAGGATCACTTGGAGTGCTTGACCTGTGTCCCATGAAATTTGGGGGGACATAGGAAATGGTATCTCACTTTGAAAAGTCTAAAAGTGAAAGGCTGTGGCTACTTCAGCCCGAGGTAGCAGAGCAGCAGAAGGGAGAGAAGGATGAAGGAGAAAGAGATGCAGTGCCAGGAGGAAGCTGCACTCACAGTGGATGTGGAGGGAGGGTGGGAACTGGACAAAGTGGGATCCTGCAGGGGGAAACTGGCTGTTTTAAAGGGCCCCTGCCCCTTTTAAGAGCAACACCATTTCAAACTTCTAACATGGACTAGAGTTTTTACTATCTAAGAATTACCAGAAAGGTAGGAGGTGTCCCCAAGATTTCATCCAAGGTGTGGGAAAGGGTGAATCTTTGGAGCTGGTTTAAATGGAGAATGGGAGTTGTGGTAGAGGGGTTCCACCCACACCCTACTGAGTCCAACCCGTTCTTTAAACAAGCTACAAATGCAAAACTATGCCGTTCCAAAGGTGTTTGCAGATTCCAGGCGCTGATTAATTGGAGAATAGTCTGGCAGCCTGAAAACAGAACTTGGAGTTAAAAATTTGTTTTGCAACTTCTATTTCTTTCTTGAGATAATACTGTGCTTCATTTGAGATTTAGAACCCAACAAAAAGCTCTCTAGAAGCTCCTATGAAGAAGATATTTAGGAAAGGGATTTATGAACAAAGAAAGAATAACAGATGAAGGAAAGAGAGAGATAAATATTCTCACTTCTGTAAAAGCCAGAGGAGGTTTCCTACTGAAAATTTATGACAGAATGGAGAATGGAGAAGCTAGCTGAATAGTAAGTAAGTATCATGTGAAGTAAGCCCCTCACCTAACACAGGTTCTGCAACTTTAAATGAAACGACATATAACAAAACCAATTTTACCATCGACTAGTCGATATAAACAGGAGTTAAGTTCCTATGGCATCTCATCAATGTTGTAACGAAACAACATTATTCAAGGACCTGTATTT
Organism: Trachops cirrhosus; assembly: GCA_028533065.1. Taxonomy (NCBI): domain Eukaryota; kingdom Metazoa; phylum Chordata; class Mammalia; order Chiroptera; family Phyllostomidae; genus Trachops; species Trachops cirrhosus. The sequence goes on from CM052543.1 coordinate 115,621,778, forward strand.
TGAGATCATCACGTAAAATAAGCAGGACCATAGCCCCACCCTCATCTTGGACACAGGAGCCCAGAAGCTGAAGAGGGAGGTCAGCCATACAAACTGAAAGGTTTCCATTCCCCAGTGAGCCCCACGCTTGATGGATTCCAGTAAACTTCTCAGATTCCATTTTAACCACAGATTCTTATCCAGTGTCCCAGTGTATTACTTTGTTTACTAACCATTTCTCATTTCTCATGCTAAATGCTAAGTTAATTCATTCAAAAAACTTTTTCTTACAGAGCCTTCTCTGTGTCTGGCACTGTTCAATAAGCTTATTGTGGCACTTATATTTGAGTGTGTGGCAGTGCCAGTAATAATAACACATCCATTCAAATATATCAGATGGCCCTAAGTGTCTACTGTTGTATAAAGAGTGGTGTGTGTGTGTGTGTATTTATATATATATATATAATGGAACATTACTCAGCCATGAAAAGAATGAAATCTTGCCATTTGCAAACAACAAATACTATACAATTTCACTTGTATGTGATATCTAAAGAAAAAAACCCAAATAAACAGAACAAACTCATAAATACAAAAAATAAATTGATAGTTCCCAGATGGCAACAGGGTTGAGTAATGGGTGAAAAAAGTGAAGGGATTAATGAGCACAAATTGTAGTTATTTTTTCTAAAGATTTTATTTATTTAATTTTAGAGAGAGGGAAGGGAGGGAGAAAGAGAGGGAGAGAAACATCAATGTGTGGTTGCCTCTTGAGTGCCCCCTACTGGGGACCTGGCCCACAACCAAGGCATGTGCCCTGACTAGGAATCGAATCGGCAACCCTTTGGTTCACAGGCCGGTACTCAATCCACTGAGCCACACCAGCTAGAGCCAAATTGCCAGTTATTAAAACAGTCATGAGGATGTAAAGGATACCATACATAGGTAACATTGTCAAGACTATTGTGATAACTATGCTTGGTATCAGGGGTACTAGACTAATTGGGGTGATTATGTCATAAGGTATATACGTGTCTAATTACTATGTTGTACACCTAAAACTAATATAATATTGTATGTCAACTGTAATTGAAAAATAATTTTTAATTTAAAATAAATAAAAACTAGAAAAAATAGATGATGGTAAACGTTATATATTTATTTTACTTTTTTAAAGACTTTATTTATTTATTTTCAGAGAGAGGAAAAGGGAGGGAGAAAGACAGGGAGAGGGACATCAATGTGCAAAAGAAACAATCAGTTGCCTCTCACACACCCTCAACTGAGGACCTGAATCGAACCAGCGAACTTTTCAGTTTGTAGGCCAGCACTCAATCCACTGAGACACATCAGCCAGGGCAGTACATGTCATATTTTTTTAAATGGCAGAGGGAAGAAATAGAGATTTTGTGGGAGAGTGGGTGGGACTTAAAATAGAGGGTCAGAGAAGGCCTTCTTAAGAAGTCAACATTTTTGGCAAAGACTTGAAAGAGGTGAGGGCCCACGCCATGCAGACACATCTGGGGAAAGCATTGTAGACAAAGACAACACAAGTCTTGAGGTGAGAACATTTTGGCATTTTCAAGGGACAACAAAGAGTTAGTGTGGCAGAGGGAGAAGGGGGAGTGTCAGGTGAGGTCAGAGAGGGAAGAAGGGCCAGATCACTTTGGGCCTTGAAGGCTACTATGAGGACTTGGGCTTTTACTCTGAATGAGATATGAAACCATTCAAGGGACAAGGAGTGACACGATCTAACGTATTTCAATAGGACCACTCTGGCTACTGGCTGAAAAGATGTTAAGGGGCAGAGTGCCAGGGGTGGCTGACCAGCTGGGGGGCCCTTGAAACAGCCCGGGCCAGAGATGACAGAGGCAAGGACTGTGGGTCAGGGTGGCGGCAGAGGAAATAAGGTTGGGAGGAGTAACCAGATTCCCAACAAATTACTCCCTGACTGCCATACTCAGACAGGGCTGTGCTTTTTATGGCATGGGGGAAACAGAAAGGCAAATACAAAACAAAGATAAACTCAACAACTAATCTATCAAGGGGAATTTGACTATTTATTTCAGGAGTCCCTTAATATCTTTTCAACTAGTAGCCAGAATGATCCTATTGAATTAAATCAGATCAGTATTCTATAGGTATCATTCAAGTACAAAAACATTCAGGCATAGATATTCTGAAAACTAGAACGGCCTTAAAACTATTTTAACTGAAACCAAATGCTCTGAAAGTGTTTATGAATTTGATATCTTACTCAAGGAGAGTGTCCTAAAAGGAAAAAAGTGGAGATTAGATTTTTTAAAAACACACCAAAGGGGATACAAATAGAAAATATACCTAGATGTCACAGTGTATCATATTATCATCTGATATTTCCAATAAAGATCTAACATCAAAAGTATCAAAGCTTGTTTTTAAATGATACAGACCATTTTCCAATGAAGAAAGACCAGTCAATAGAAATAAAAAATGACTCCAAAAAAGCAAAATATAGCATTAAATACATGTGACTTTAAAAGAAATTAAGAACTACATAGCAGAGGCCTTCCCCCTTATGCTATTACTTGAGAGAGGGAGAGAGAGGGAGAGAAACTACAAAAATGTTATGTATTCATGAAGGATAACATAATACAAAGCTGAGAAGGGAGGAAGCAGGAGACATTTTTGAAATGTCATCAGACAGTGCCAGTGATTATTATTTCTTCCAGGGAATAGTATAAGAGAGAATGTTTTATTCAAGAATATCAAAGGAAATAAAGATTACATTTAAATGGGACATATGTCAGCTACATCAAAAGTTTTTAATGAAAAACAGAAAAGCACGTCCTGGGAATAAAAGTGTTATATTTTTATTCTGGGAATAAAAGTTTATTATACTATGTATAGTCTAATAATACATGATTACTTAGGTATTTAGTAGCTTGATTGTCTTTGTTAAAAGAACACAAACAACATTTAATCATTTATTGAGACCTTTCATTTGATGTTGTCACCAAGTAGCCATGATTATAAGTAATGCAACATGTCTTTTAGCCTTTGTTCCTCACTTTTCTCCGAAGTACAATGAAGGGAGGTTGTTGGAGAGAGAGAAAAAGAAAGAGCAAGAAGAGAGAGAGAAGGCAGAATGTTTTGACCTTGGCAGTTGTATGGGCTTTTAACAGCTGCGGTCTGGAAGAGGCTATAAACCTCAGAGCATCTGGTTCTCTAACCATAAGGAGGAAATGTAGGCTATGGTAGCTTGATCCACAGGTAAGTGGGTGTTTTTATAAAGGCATGCCTCCGCAAAGGCTCGGGAGCCACAGCACCTTCGGTTTAGGCACCGGACCTGTGAGTAGTCTCCACATCCTCTGAATGGGGAAGTCAACCAAACAGGCAAACACTGCACTTGAAAAGGCTAGACAGTGGCAAGATTCAATTCTGTTAAACATTTGTTGCTTTTTAACCACATTCTCTGGATGCCCTTCAAAAAATACCAAGTTCTAACTTTCAATCGTTTTTTTTTTAAGGATTTTACTTATTTGGCGTGGAGAGAGAAAGAAAGGGAGAGAAACATCTATGTGTGAGAGAAAACATGAATTAGTTGCTGAAAGAAACATCTATTGGTTGCCTCTCACATGCCCTCAGAAAGGGACCTGGCTCACAACCCAGACTGGGAATTGAACCAGTTGCAGGCTGGTGTTCAACCCACTGAGACACACCAGCCAGAGCCTAACTTCCGATTGTTACTGGCACTCAGGGTAAAGGACAAAATTTAAGGGACTAAACTTCAGTGCACTTGGTTGTGCATGAACTGAGGAGTAGTAAATACTTTCAACAATTACTGGCAACTTGGTAGTTATAGATGAGCACGCAGAAGTTTCTGTGCCCCATGGAATCATGCCAGGGACGTTTATGAAATTCAAAAACAGAGGAAATAGCACCTCATGGGGCACCTGGCAAAGGTATTGATCCTCAGTAGAGTCCAGGTCCTAGGGGTGCAGGCTTTAGAAACAGGAAGAACAGTTTGGGAATCAGCTACTACTGATTTTCCAACTGGAACAAATTCAACAAAATAAGATGAGAAACCTAGGCTAGTCTCAGCAAACAAGGAATAGAAGAGAATTTTATCAACTTGATAAAGAACTTCTACAAAATACCTACATGTAATATTATATTTAAAGGTGAGAAACTAGAAACTTTCCCACTAAGATCAGGAAAAAGGCAAGGATGTTGTTTCCTCTCCCACTCATTTTCAACATTTTATTGGAAGTCCTGGCTAATGGAATAAGATAATAAAATAAAATATATACATATTGGGAAGAAAGAAATAAAACCACCTTTGTTCACAGATGACATGATTGTCCATGTAGAAAGTCTAAAAGAATTGCCAAAAACTGTCTAGAAACTAGTAAGGAATTATAGCAAAGTGGCAGGATATAAAGTTAATATACAAGTCAATTGACTTTCTATTTACCAACAATTAAAAGTGCAACTTGCTATAAATAAAAATTTCATTAATTAGTCTCCAAAAATTTAAATGTTTAGATATAAAAACCAACAAAAATATGTACAAAATCTATATAAAGAGAACTAAAAAATTCCAACCAAAAATAAAAGAACTAAATAAATGAAAGATATACTATGTTCATTGGCAGGAAGTCTCAATATTGTCAAGATGTCATGTCTTCCCAAATTGATCTATGGATTCAATGCAATCTAGGTCCAAACCCCAGCAAGTTATTTTGTGGATGTTTACATACTGATTCTAAAATTTATGTAAACAGGCAAAAAGACTCAGAATAGCCAACACAATGTTGAAAGAAAAGAACAAAATCAGAGGACTGATGCTAACCACTTTTAAGACTTATAAAGCTAGAGTAATCAAGACAGTGTGGCACTGGAAAAAAGAACAGAAAAGTATATCAATAAAACAGAATAGGGAAACCAGAAATAGACCCACACAAATATAGTCAACTGATCTTTGACAAAGGAGCAAAAATAACATAATAGAGAAAAATAATATTTTTTAAAATGTGCTGCTAGAACAACTGGGTATCCACATGAAAAAAGTGATTCTAGACACAGATTTATACCTTTCACAAAAACTAACTCAAAATGGATTATGACCTTAAAACTAACTCAAAACAGATGATCAGTTAAGTGTAAAATGAAAATGTATAAAACTCCTAGAAGATAACATAGAGGAAAACCTAGATGGCCTGGGGTATGGTGACTTTTTAGATACAACACCAAAGGCATGATCCATGAAAGAAGTAATTGATAAGCTGGACTTTATTGAAATTTAAAATTTCTGTTCTGTGTTACACATTTTGAAGACAATGTAAAAACAAGCCTCAGACTGGGAGAAAATTCTTGCAAAAAGACATATCTGATAAAAGACTGTTATCCACAATATACAAAGAAGTCATAGAACTCAACAACAAAGAAGAAATCAACCTGATTAAAAACGGGTAAATGACCTGAACAGACACTTTACTAAGGGAAACAAACAGATCATAAATAAGGTTGTGAAAAGATGCTCAACATAATATGTCATTAGGGAATTATGAATTAAAACAATGAGATACCACTATGTATCTATTAAACTAGATCTATTTATTGACTATGGCCAAAATCCAGAACACCGACGACACCAAATGTGAATGAGGATGTCGAGCAACAGAAGCTTTCATTTGTTGCTGGTGGAAAGGTAAGAAGGTACAGGCATTTTGGAAGACAGCTTGGCAGTTTCTTACAAAACTAAATAAATTCTATCATATGATTTAGTGGTTGCACTTTGTATTGGTATTTACCCAAAGGAGTTGAAAACTTAAGTCCACACAAAACCTGCACACAGATATTTATAGCAGCTTTATTCATAATTACCAAAACTTGGAATCAAGCAAAATGTTCTTCAGTAGGTGAATGGATAAACAAACTGTCATACATCTAATCAATGGAATATTATTCAACACTAAAAAATAAATGCGCTATTAAAACATTTAAAAATATGGGGGAAGCTTAAATACATAACACTAAGTGAAAGAGACCCATCTGAAAATGCTAGATATTGAATGACTCACACTATGACATTCTGGAAGAGGCAAAATTATGGAGACAGTGAAAAGATCAATGGTTGCCAAAGATTAGAGAGAGGGGAAGGATGAATGGCCAAATATTTTTAGAGAAGTGAAACAATTTGTATGATACTATAATGGTAGAGGCATATCATTATACATTTTCCAAATCCATTAGGGCAGGAGTGTCAAACTCATTTTCACCGGGGGCCACATCAGCCTTACGATTGCCCTCAAGGCACTCAATGTAATTTCAACTCCTTAACTGTTAAGGAGTAGTTACATTTATACTGTCCTAAAATTATATCAGCCCTTTGAAGGCAACTGCAAGGCTGATGTGGTCCCCAGTGAAAATGAGTTTGACACCCCTGTATTAGGGTTTTCCAAACTCACTCTTTGCCAAGAGTAAGTCCTAAGGTAAAATATGGGCTTTGGGTCATAATGATGTATCAGTGTAGGTTCGTGTGTTGTAACAAATGTACAACTCTGGTGTGGAATATTGTTAACAGGATAGGTTGCGCATGTGAGGGGTCAGTGGGTATATGGGAACTCTCTGTACTTCCTACTCCAGTTTTAAAATTTTATTTTATTAATTATGCTATTTCAGTTGTCTTAATTCTTCCCCCATATGCCCCCGACCACCCAGCTCCCCTCCCTACTCCTTCAGGCAATCCCCACACAGTTGATTATGCCCACGGGTCATGCATATATGTTCTTTGGCTACTTTATTTCCTATGGCTGCACTTCAAATTCTCATGACTATTCTGTAACTACCAATTTGTACTTCTTAATCCATCAGTTTTTTTATTCATCCACCTGACACCCCTCTGCATCTGGCAAACATCAACAAATTCTCTGCATCTAGAATTCTGTTTCTGTTCTGCTTGTTTGTTTTTTAGATTCAATTGTTGATAGATGTATATTTATTGCCATTTTACTGTTCATATTTTTTATCTTCTTCTTAAAGAAAACCTATTAACATTTCATATAATACTGGTTTAGTGGGGATGAACTCATTTAGCTTTTCCTTGTCTGGGAAGTTCTTTATCTGCCCTTCAATTCTAGATGTAGTTTTGCTGGGTAGAGTTATATTGGTTTGTGAGTCCTTGCTTCTCATCACTTTGAATATTTCATGCCAATCCCTTCTAGTCTGCAAAATTTCTTTTGAGAAATAAGCTGACAATCTTGTGAGAGCTCCCTGATAGATAACTAACTGCTTTTCTCATTCTCTCTTTATATTTATTTTTTAAAGATTTTATCTATTTATTTTTAGACAGAGGGAAAGGGAGGGCAAAAGAGAGGGAGAGAAACAATTTGTGGTTGCCTCTCATGCACCCCCAAATGGAGACCTGGTCTGTAACCCAGGCATATGCCCTGACTGGGAATCCAACTGGCAACTCTTTGGTTTGCAGGCTGGTGCTCAATCCACTGAGCCACACCAGCCAGGGCCATTCTCTCTTTATATTTAACACTTGGCATTTTAATTACGAGGTGTCTTGGTGTGGGTCTCTTTGGATCCATCTTGTTTGGGACTCTCTCCACTTGTATGCCTATTTCCTTCACCACATTAGGGGACTTTTCTTTCATAATTTTTTCAAATAGGGTTCCAGTTTCTTGACCTCTCTCTTATCCTTCTGGCACCCCCATGTGAATGTTGGTATACTTGAAGTTGTCCCAGAGGCTCCTTACACTATCCTCATTGTTTTTTAAATTCTATTTTCTTCTTGCTGTTCTGAATGGTTGTTTTTGCTTCCGTATGTCCCAAAACACTGATTTAATTCTCAGCGTCATCCACTCTACTGTTGATTCCCTGTAAATTGTTCTTTATTTTAATTAGTGTATCCTTCGTTTGTGCTCAAGTTCATTGAGTAATCTTATAACGAGTGTTTTGAGCTCTGCCTCTGATAGATTGCTGATCTCCATTTCATTTAGCTCTTTTTCTGGCGTTTTGTTCTGTTCTTTCATTTGGGCCATATTTCTTCGCTTCCTCATCTTGGCAGCCTCCCTGTATTTGTTTCTATGTATTAGGTAGAGCTGCTACAGTTCTCAGGCTGGGTAGAGTGGTAGGTGTCCTGTAGGGTCCAGTGGCACAGTCTGTGCATTTACTCAGGCTGGGTACCAAATGTCCACTGTGTGGGCTGTGTACATCCTTGCATTGTAGTTGAGCCTTGACGGCTAGGTCAGCCACTGCCTGTGTTCTGTCTGGTGTCACATAGCATAAGCTACAAGTGATCTGCAGATGGTTGGTACTTGTGCTGGGCTTAAAGGTGCCCCAGTGAGGCCAAGCTGTGAACCAAGGCCAGCTGCTGCTAGTGCCAGGCCTGGAGCAACTTAGCAAGAGGTACTGGGCTTGCTAAAACCCGATGCTTCCTGTTTGAGAGAATTTAAGAAAATCTGAAGCATGGGCCAAGATAAGTCATTCGTATGGAAAAGCCACTGGAAACAGCATGGGTGGGCCAGAAAGTTGGGTGGAGCTAGGACTCAGGAAATCACCAGGGTGAGCCAGGTTGATGCGAGTCTCAGATATGGCACCTACCTGCTGGCTCTGTGGCTCTGTTGGGGCAGGGCTCAGAAGGAACAATGGCATCAGCCAGCACTTCTGTCTAGGAGCAAGCTGTTGCCCAACCGTCATCCTGATGCCCACAGTTCATTTCCTTCCCATATGTCTCTGATGCCTTTCAATCTGCTGCTCCAGCACTGGAGCTGAGAGGGCGTGAACATGAATAATTCTGTGCATGGGCCCTTTGAGAGGAACTGCCAGAGAGTCCAGCAGTTTCTGTCTTCTGCAGCCTCAATCCCTGCTAGTTTTTATAGCCAGAATTTATGGAGACTTCTCTTTCTGGCACTGGAAACCTGGACAAGGATCTTTCTCTCCTAAGATATCGCTCCTAATTTTTATTTACATGTGTGGGTGTGAAACCAGCCCATTCCACATCTCTGTCCCTCCTACTAGTTTCTGTGTGATTTCTTCAATTCTGTAGTTGTAGGACTTCCCTTCAGCTTGATTGCTGACAGTTCTGAATGTTGGTTGTTCTACAGTTTAGTTGCAGTTTCAATAAGGTTGTGTGAGGAGGCAAGCCGTGTTTATATATGCTGCCATCTTGTCCAAAAGTCCCCACTCAATTTTACTATAAACTTAAAACTGCTCTAAAAAATGAGATATTAAAATTTTAAAAAAAGCTATGCTAAGAGGAATGCTTTCTTGGCCTCAAAGAGGGTAATTTTATTATTTTATTTTATTCTTGTTTATTTTTCAATTACAGATGCCATTCAATATTATTTTATAGTAGTTTCAGGTGTACAGCATAGTGGTTAGACATTTATATAATTTACAAAGTGACCTCTCTGATAAGTCTAATACCCACATGGCACCAAACATAGTCATTACAATATTATTGATTATATTCCTTATGCTGTTATATATTATAACTGTCAATTTATACTTTTTAATCCTTTCATAACAGAGGGTAATTTTTAAAAAAAGATTCTTGGGTTTCATCCCAGATCTACTGAATCATTTCTTTAGAAATAGAACATAGGAATCAGCATTTTTTTTAAATAAGCCGCCAGCTGATTATTTTTTATTTAAATATTTTATTGCTTATGCTATTACAGTTGTCCCAATTTTCCCCCTTTCCCTCCACCACCCAGCCCATCCCCCACTCCCGTAGTCAATCCCCACAATGCTGTCCATGTCCATGGGTCATGTATATATTTTCTTTGACTAATCCCTTTGCTTTCTATCAACCAGTCCCCTCCACTCTTCTCCCCTCTTACAGCTGTCAGTCTCTTCCATGTCACTATGCCTCTGGTTCTATTTTGCTTGTTAGTTTATTTTGTTCATTGGATTCTACTTATAGATGAAATCATATGCTACTTGTCTTTCCCCAACAGGCTCATTTCAGTTAGTGTAATAGTTTCTACTTCCATCCATGTTGTTGCAAAAGGTAAGAGTTTCTTTTTTCTTTTTTTACTGCTGTGTAGTGTTCCATTGTGTAAATGTACCACAGTTTTTTAATCCATTCATTTACTGACCAGCACTTAGGCTGTTTCCAAATCTTGGCTATTGTAAACAGCACTGCTGTAAACATAGGGGTGCATATATTCTTTTAAAATGGTGTTTCAGGGTTCTTAGGGTGTGGTATATTCCCAGCTGAATGGGTAAGAATTTGTCCTTCCATGCTCCCTTTGATGTTAGAAGGCCACACAACATGCTTTGGCCAATGGAATGTGAATGGAAGTGATGTTAGTGGAAGAGATGTACTACCTCTCAGTAGAAATTTGAAGAGTCAAGGTATAACTTGTTACATTCCCTTGTCCTTTTTGGGATGATCATGGACAAACCTATGAATATTCTGTCATCCTAGTTCCTTGAATTAACACAATGTGGAAAGAACTCTGTTGCAATCCAAGATGGATGTGTAGTATGAGTGAAAAATAAACTGTTGTTGTTTCAAGACACTAAGATTTTCAGGTTCTTTGTTATTGCAACATAATAGCCTGCGTCCTAACTGATAGTCTTTTTTTCCCCCCTTGGAGAGAGAGAGAGAGAGACAGAGAGAGAGAGAGAGAGAGAGAGAGAGAGAGAGAGAGAGGGAGAGAGAGAGAGAGAGGGAGAGAGAAAGGAATGGAGAGAGAGAGAAAAAAAGAGAGAGAGAGAGAGATCTATTTGTTGTTCCACTTACATATGCATTCACTGGTTGATTCTTGTATGTGCACTGACCAGGGATCAAACCTCGACCTTGGCCTATCAGGACAATATTCTAACCGACTGAGAGACCTGGCCTGGGCCTGATACAGTCTTCAAACTCACAGGGGTGTCCAACTCATGGACCACAGGCTGCACGCGGCCCAGGATGGCTGTGAATGTAGACCAACACAAAATCGTAAATTCACTTAAAATCTTTTTTTTGCTCACCAGTTGTTATTAGTGTTTGTATATTTAATGTGTGGCCCAAGACAACTCTTCCTCTTCCAGTGTGGCCCAGAGATGCCAAAAGGTTGGGCAACCCTGCTACAAATTTCTAGGTTTTGCAAGAAAACAACACCATCTCAAATGCTGCTTAAAAGGAGGAGTTAATATGGACAGGTAAATTTTTCCCCTAGAAAAGGAAAATTCAAAGTGCCAAATTTAACACCTCCTAATTAAGTTTATGTTCACAGGAAATAGATTCTAGATCCTTAGTCAGATTAACCATCTTGGTAAAAGAAAATACTCAGAATTTCTTTCCCTGTCACACTGACTTCGAAGTCTCTGACCTGGTATTTGACAACAGTAATCAATAGACTTTGGGAACATAATCTTGCCTGAAATAACTACACTTGAGATTGGAGAATAGATTTTTCTAAATTTAATTGGTGTGGAGGCAGTCCTGTAATAATTTGTGTCTTATTGACTTTTCGGACCCTCTAGAAACTCAGGAAGAGATCTGATATTATTTCTCTATAAACTACAAGTCCTCACAAAAAAATTTCAACCCCATTTAATTTCTAAGAACCTCTCTAATAAAGAATGAATGAAATATGAAGTGGAAAGGATGAATTTGGACATTAACTTCTTTGAAGTTTAAATCTCCAGGGCAAGAGAATTTGATTTCAGACATTAATTTCCTTGGACTTTAATTTGTAAGGGGTTTTAAACTTTAGACTTTAAATTTTTCTGGGAATTCAATAATGGGAGAGAATTTATGGTCAAATTTGGAGGGTCTCCATATTAACTGCATTTTATTATTAAAGTATTGTAGTGGTGCCAAGTAAGCTCATAGCAAGCCCTCTTATATATGAGATCAGAAATAATGGTGAATGTAATTGGTATGGAAAATAGACAAAATAATAAATTTTCAGATTTAGAATTTCCATAATTAATATACTATTTTTGGTAGTTATAAAACATGGCCTGTTTTGTGTCATGTTTTAGCAACTTCTCTCTCGTGCAGGGCTTGGTCCTAGAAGCGAGCTCAGATTGGTTTTGAAAGTTCACAGAACCTAGAGCACTCTAGCACCATCTGATCATCCCATAGCTCCTTGTGTTCACCTGAGAAATGGAGCCCACAAAGCTTCTCCCCCATTTCGACTGCTACCCTCAGATGAACTCTCTAAACTGTAATGCCACGTGTCTTTGGGGGCATCTTTTGATAAGGTGTTTTGTTTGGGGTTGGCTCCCTCTACCTCCTCCCACATGAGAATTGTTGCTGTCATGATGTGTACCCACATGTATATATTTGCGAGCTCATACTTTGCTACCAAAAGATGTTATTGATGTTAATGGGTTTTAGCTTTTTCTATCCAACTTGTCTTGTTTTTGTAGGAAGATAAGGGAATATTCAAAAACAATGTCATTTCCGACTCCCCAGAATTCTCTTTGCTTTTTTCTTGATCCCTTCATGTAGCAAAGATAATTATATGCCCGCTAAGTACATCTTCATATTTCTTCTACATTCCCTACCCCCAAGTAAATATGACCATGTGACTGGGTCTAGCTAATGAAATATTAGTGGAAGTAACAGGTGTTACTTCATAGTCGTGGCAGTGAGATCCCTGGGCATCACTCCCTCATCTCTGTTTCTGTCTCTCTCTTCAGCCCAAAGACTGAAGCAGCCTGGATCAGTGGATCTCAGGATAGAGGCTAGTTCTCTACTGCATGATTTGCATCAGCAAGAAATAAACTCATGTTTTAAGTCACGATTCTTTGGGGGTTGTTGCTACAGCATAACACCAGACTGCCCAGACACTTCTCCACCTACTTCCTCTATTAACTATCCTTATTTCACCTCTTCCCCTGTAAATACATTCAAATTTCTCCTATCCAAAGAGCCTTCCCTTGAGTCTACTGTTTCTCAAATTATCATATATGCCCCCCATTCACTGATACATTTCTGGAGGAAAATCTATATTTGCTACCTCCACTTCCTCAGCACCCACTCACTCCTTAAATCCTGAGGATGTGGCATCTGCTTTCATCATTCTTCAGAAATTATTTTTTTAAAGATTACCGATGATCTCCTACTTGTCAAATCACACTCAATGCTGCCTTCTGTGGTCATGTAGTTTTAAATCTTTTTATTATCACAGCCCCTCTGAAAATCAGATTAAAAACTATGGATCTTATTTCCAGAAAAATTACATATACATGCATGTAAACTTTTCATGAATGTTAAAGAGCTTTTTGGAAATGAAAATGGTGAGACCTTTCTAAGACCAAATCCATGTCTCACCTCTCTCCCCTTCCCAATGGTTCACAGAAAGGATCACTTACACCTTATGTTGAAATAACCAGTTATTTACTCTCCTGCCACCTTGAAAGAAAGAAAATTGTGTTTTTGCCACTGATTTATCCATGTAAAACTCATCTCATCACCCTTTTCTGTGTCTGTCTTTAAAAGTGCCATCTCATTGTGCTTTATTTCAGTTAGTGCCGGAGAAATCTTGACTCATTTATGTACAAAACTTTTTAAGTTTGATATTATTTTGAAACTTTGCTGCTTTGGGGTTAGGGCGCACTGGCCATCCATCTGGCTGTGAGAGCCCTATGGACTGGCAGTGTGCTGATCTTTAAAAGTTTCTTTCCTTACCCAATACCCTCTTTCTGGTAAGGTTTCTGTGAGGTCTATTAGGTGTACATCCTGCAGCTTATTGGCTTAAAATGTACTCTTTTTTGGTGTGGTCTCTTTGGGGGCCAACTGGGAGAAAGAGAAACCAAAAGTGCAACTATTTTGCTATTGAAAATTGACAAATGTCTTTTTAGTTCACAGGCCGGGACTCAATCCACTGAGCCATATAAGCCAGGGCAACAAATATCTTTTTAAAATAAAGAACCAGCACTTCCAAAAAAAATGTTAGTTTTTTTTATCATCACACTGTCTTAAAGCTCATTCATAGATAGCCTAAACATCTCTGTACTTTTTGAGTAAAGAATTCTGCCCTGGTGTGTGCCTAAGAAAGAAACAGAAAGTGGTCATCCATTCCCACAAAACCGTCACATGAGGCATTCTTTTACTTCTTAATGTGTTTTCCTATGTCACCCTGAAGTTTTGTCTCTCCTCTATTCATTTTAAAATTTATTCATTCATTCATTCATTCATTTATAGAGAGGGTAGGAGGGAGAAAGAGAGGTAAGAGAAACATCAGTGTGTGAAAGAAAACATTGATGGGTTGCCTCTTACATGCACGTCCCCAACCGGGGACCCAGTCCACAACCCAGGTATGTTTCCTGATTGGGATTTGAACTGGTGACTTTTTAGTTCGCAGGCCAGCACTCAATCCAGTGAGCCACACCAGCCAATGCTCTCCCCTAATTTTTATATTACCATCTATTTCCTCATTTATCTCTCTGCAATCAATTGTTGGAGTACTTGCAGAGTTAAAAAACAAAACAAAACAAAACAAGTGTGCTCCTCTTTGCCCAAAGGAAATGACAGTATAGCTGGGAAAGAGGCATGCTCATGTTAAAATTTGAGTAGTAAGAATATAAATAAGTGGGAGATACACTTAACTATTTCTAAGGAAGGGCCAGATACTGCTTTCCATAAGATAGGAAATGTAAACTGGGCCTTGAAAGATGGGCTGGGCTTTTGATAGGTACACAGGGAAAAGGGTGTGATAAATGGAATAGAAAGTACTGTGTGTGCAACAAAAAATATGTAAGTATAAATGAAATGTTGAAGTAGGTCCCACATAGACTGACCAGACAGAACACAGTTAGATACAAACAGAGTAATAGGTTGGGGTCAGTCTCATGTCAGTCTTGAGTACCAGGTTAGAGTGGGCTTTAGTTTGTGGATGCAGGGAGATATTGAATATCTCTTTTCTTTATTGTTTACATTACAGATGTCCCCATTTTTCCCATCTTTGCCCACTTTCCGAGGCCCTTTGCCCCCACCTTCCCTCTGGCCATTGCCACACTGTTGTCTGTGTCTATGGTTATGCATAAATGTTCTTTGGCTAATCCCTTCACCTTCTTTCATACAGTCCCCGTTACCCTCTCCCCACTCCCCTCGGACAGCTGTCTGTTCTGTGTGTCCATGCCTCTGTTTCTATTTTGTTCATCAGTTTATTTTGTTCATTAGCTTCTACATAGAAGTGAGGGCATATGGTATTTATCTTTCACCAACTGGCTTATTTCACTTAGCATAACGATCTCCAGGTCCATCCATACTGTCACAAAAGGTAAGAGTTCCTTCTTTTTTTATAGCCATGACACTAAATATTTTTGAACAAAAGGCTGATGGGATAACATGGTCTTTTAGGAGATTAATCTGCTAAAGAGTTCAACAGAGAGGTAAACAACTGGCCAAAAGGAGAAGAGTTAGGAGAGTCTGACAATCCATAATCTGAATTTATGAACTCAGAACTGAACTGTTTGAGTGAAGTGACATTAGCATGAAGGTGCCTGGCCTAGATTTCCCTTCAGCTGGAAGAAAGCAGTTAGCTAATAATGGCCTCCAGCTGCAGCACCTTTGGCACCTACCACAGTGGAATTCAAACTGAGGTCACCATCTTCCCATGAAGCCCCCACCTGTGACCAAGCACGGCAACATTACTAGGGTCTAGCCATGTCTACCCAGTGCAGGACTTCTCGAACAGGCAGCCTTGGCTCCGGAGCATCCCATTGGAGTGGTTGGCATAGACTTCTCTAGGTCCACATCAGTATGAGGCTCTCCCTGTCCAGTCCTGTTTCCTCCCTTTTCTTTCACAGGTGACAGATGAGCATTAAGGCCTGTAAAGCTTCCCCCATTTAATTAATCTTCCTTCCTCCTTCTTTACTTCTCATAGGTGTCCCATCACACTCCCCAACTTAGGAAAAAACTTTGGAAATACACGAAAAGTTACACATTATAAAACTTATACAAGTAAAAATTAAATTGATAGTACTGAATTAATTGTGTCTAATAAAGACATTCTAACTTTATTTCATACACCAGAAAACTAAGAAATGTGATAATAATGATCTTTGTATTAAGAAAAACACCAAGGTCCCTGAGATATGTGTGAGTTTTCTACATCCTGAAATCTTTTTTGGCTTAACTTGAGATTAAATACAAAACTAAAGTAGCTATTTGGACACTTCTTTATGTAGAGGAACCAATTTACTTTAAAGAGAATGTTTTTCATCTCACAACTGAAAGCAATAATGGAATAAATGGGAGGGGTGAGTAGGGGTGAGTGCAGAGACAAGCACTGCAGCTGGGGTTCAACAAATAGGAGAGTCAGTATGCACACTGAAAATGTCTCTCAGCAAAGATTCTTGGAGCTTCTTTGAAGTATTCTTTGTGTCTTATGTTCACGAGACACTTTTGTGAAAACGTAAAGATGCTCCATGGCAGGATGCTCCTGCCATGACAGTGCTGAAAAATCTATATATGTAAATAAAAAGAACTGTCACACAATACACCAACTTGATATTCAGAATGTAACGGAAACTCTACATGACAGAATAGCACTATCAGCTGAACATAACCACTCTTCCTGTTTTCTTTGGTGGGGGAAGTTATAGTATAATGTTAAAGGTATATTGTGTGTGTATGCTAGCCTGGGAGAGATTGTTTGGTCACTGAGTTTCAGTTGTTCAACTGTTAACACCTAAGTGGTTTTGAGCTAATAAAAACTATTTGGTTAAAGGCCTAATCATTTCATTACTATTTTTAACTGCTACCAATACAAGTTTCCTTTTGAAGTTGACCCTCGTAGACACTGAAACATTTCACTGATATAAATTCAAATTGTTGCCTCTCATTAATAAAACAATTGTAATATAATTCTATAGTCCTCTGTAACCCCTAGTATGACCCCTCCCCTGCCAATTTTCTATCTTATACATTTGCTTTCCCAAGTTATTTTCCTCCTTACTCTACAAATTCCCAACTTTCTACTTTTTCCTTACATCTTTTCACAACCCTCTCTCAACTGAGGACACTGCCTCACACTTCTCTGAGGAAAAAGAAGCTATCAGAAGTCGCTCATCTTCCCATTCCCAAATCTATGATTCTACCTGCACCTGCACCTGCACATTTTCTACTTCTTCCCCCCCCACCCCCGTTTCAATGGAGGGAGTGTCTCTTCTCCCATAATTTTATTTCTGCTCTGGATCCAATCCCTCTTTCTCCACATCATAATCTCTTCCTAATTATTCTGATTCCAAACAAACATGTGCTAGTATCTCTCATCTGTAAAAAAACCTTTTCTTGAGTTACATCCTCTTTAAGCTATGTTTCCTTCTTAGCTTCCCCTCACAGAAAACTTGAAATATCCTGTCTGTAGATGCTCTACACTCCCTCACCAAGTCCCTTTTGAATCCTCCCCAATTCAGCTACCTTAACCCGCCATGCATCTGAAATTGTTCCTGCCAAGGTCAACAATGATCTCTACAGGGTGGGGCAAAATAGGTTTACAGTTGTGAATGTGCAAATTCCGAGTTGATTTTTGCATTATTTATTATTTTCCATAAGAACAACTTTAAATCTACTTTTGCCCCAGCCTGTATATTGCCAAATCCATCAGCCACTTTGGTCCTTACCTTGATTCTTCAGCAGCATCTCTCTCCCTGAAAATATTCTACACTCAGCCTCTGTGATGCCACTCTGCACAGAATAGTTAAGATAGCAGGTCTGAGATTGTTATTTTTCAAAGGAGCTTACAACATTGGCCCTTAGCTAGCGTTTGGGAACTTGATTTTTCAGGAGTGTTTCCATTGTCCCCTAACTGATAAGGATGGCTCATTGTGCCTAGACTTTATAAACAATGTAGTTTATGCTAAACACCTGCTTTCCTTCTGGGAATCTGGAATTTTATACGCAGAGGGTGCCTACATATGACCAGACCCCTCCACGCATCCAACCCCCACCCAATTCTTAGGCACTGAGTCTCTAACGAGCTTCTCTGGACAGACATCACAATCATGTTGCTGCGTTTTCATTACTGGGGGAAAAGTATGCTCCACATGACCCCTCATGGGAGAAAGAGGATATAAGGAAGCTGCTCATGGGTTCCTCCAGAATTCACCAGTATTTTCAATCCAGTGCTGTGTACTTACTATATATTACTGTGATAAATCTTAGCTGTGAGTACAATTACATACTGATTCCAGTGAATCTCCTAGTGAATATCTGAACACAGTGGTTTTGAGGACACCCAACATTAATCTGTTCGGGTTTTCCTTTTCTCATACTCTGTTGGTTTCTCCTGCTCTGTCACACTTGTAGGCCTCAAGGTTTTACTGTCTTCTCTTCTTTATACTATTTTTTAGGTGATTTAATTTAGTCCCTTAACATTAAATATGTATCATCTATATACTGACAACTTCCAAATTTATATCTCCCCTAACTCTAGAAACTGATATCCAAAAGACTACTCAAATCTTCATTTAGGATCTTGTAGTATTTTTTTTTTGGTAAGATTTTCCCATCTATGTTCAAATGGGATTAGGCTAAAATTTCCTCACTCAGTTTTGGGGTCAAGTTTAAATTAGCTCTAGTTCCTAACTGCCAACTACCAAGGCATTTTTTTTCAGCCTTCATCATCTACCTCTGAAGCACCTCACTGTTCACTACTGGTTGTTCCTTCAGTATTCTGTTTATTTTTGTTATGACAACGACAACGATGTCCAGAGTTATCTTGGTAAATTACAAGGCTCTGCATGTTATGCCCATGCCTCAGTGCTCATAGCATAAATCGCAAACACCTTAGGAAGGCACATAACTATCTGTAATCTGGTCTCAGCTTACCTTGTCATCTTTTCTCTTGACATTATTCACCTTTCTGTGCTCTTACCATATGATACTCATTGTTTCCTGGCCCAACTGGGTCCACTGAAAACTCTAGGGCTTTCCACATACTGGTGCCTCTGCCTGGGGTATATGTATCCACATGACTTCAAGACTTCAAGACTAGGATGGGGAGGGAGAGATAAAAAGAAAAAAAAAGACTTCAAGACCCTAATGGCACCCCTTCAGCTTCTCCCAAGTATTTGGTGACGGCCCACAGGACTATATGCATATAACTGAAATAGCTTTTAGAATAAAATCTAAAATTCTTAACCCAACTTATAAAACACTACACGATCTAACTCTGCTTACCTCCTCAGCTTTATCTGCCACTCTCGCCCTCCCTCCTTGAGCACATAGGTCCTTTCAGAGCTTCTCAAACAACCCAAGTTCTTCCCCCACCTCAAGCTTCCACTCATGCTGTTTTCCTAGATGGATCATTTTCCCTTCTCCTTTTCAACAGATCGTTGATCAAATGCTACTTCCTTTAAAGAAGTCTTTCTAGGTCCTCCCATTCTACACAGTCAGAGCACTCTTTATTCTATTATAGGATTTAATGAGATTATAAATACCTGTAGAATGAATCATTTGATGTCTGCCTGCTCCACTAGAAAATGAGCTCCATGATACAAGGAACTACAGTGAAATGGATCTTTTAGGGAAACAAATATTTTATGTTAACTTCTAAGTTGTTTGTATTTCTAGCATATAAATCTCTTCTCACCTTGAACCTGTCTACATTTTATTTATATACACATACAAAGTTTGTGTGAATGGTTTGCTGAATGGAAATTGTGTAAACTAAGAAAAAAAAAAAGCCAGGTTGCATGTTTGGATTAAAGCATTACTAAAACAGGGACAACAAAAGCCTCATGGTAAGATAATGACTTGACAGAACTAGCTTAGCAGAAGCTCAAGTTTAGAGCCAAGAGTGACTATAAAAACATACGCCCTTATCCTCCAAAACTGACGGAATTAAAGGATGAGGCATTCAATTTTTCAGTCTGTGTAAGGGAGTTTGAATTATAGTAAACTCCCAGTGTCATCAACAGGTTGTGCCTTTAAGTACACCAAAGTGTTAAAAAAAAAAACCCAATTAAAAAAAAAACAATTTTACTGTAGGCTAATTGATATGGACAAGAGTTAAGTTCCTTTGTCACCTCATCAACATTATAACTAAACAACATTGAGGACTTGCTGTAGTTTTATCTAGTGATTTTAAAGTAGGAAGATTCCAGAAGACATTCAGTTATAATTTTATGTTTACTTGCTTGTCAGTCCATGAGACAGTGAACCCTTTGTGGAGAAGAACTATGTCATTCATTTTATGATCTCAAAGTTGGCACTCAGAGGTAGTGAACACATATTTACAGAATTAATGGATATATAATTCACTGTAGAGAACTAGGGATTTGATATATTACCCCTCTTATGAATCTGTAAATTTCAAAATAGATTCTGGTTACTACAAAGAAATGATTTCAAAAAGTAGCATTTCAAGCAACAGATAAAGTATGAGTGTCTTGCTGGCTATTCAAATTATTCATGCAGACAACCCCATTCTCTGCCTATGAACAAGGCCTATTCTTTTTATAAATATAAAAACTGGAGGTAGGTGGAGAGGGTGTACATGCTCTTTGTGCATTGGTTATTATCTCTCCACTGACTCTATTGTTAATTTTTCCAACTACCATTGTAAAAAGAAAATCTCTTTATTATAGTTGATTTTGAGGGAAGCTGTGACCTCCTACATTATTCACAGCTTGTCAAAGAAGAAACACAAAGAGCTTCAGTGGTGCTGAAAAATACATTTTGCATTTAAATATTCAATAGGTGCTTTAAAAGTAATAAATACTAAATTATGTTTTAATCATTACATAAATATAGCTTGGTGGATAGGCAGCACCAATGGCCACCTATGTGATATGACAATTCTAAAAAACCTCTTAGTAGCCTATGATTACCCCCTTTTGATTCCAAAGATGTCTGATGTTTAATATTTTAGAGTTAGAATTTCATTCCTGAAGGGTCTTCCAGTTTCAGCAGCATGGGAGACTAAACAAATGTAGGAACTTCTTATAAAGGAAAGCTTCATTAAACATAACAACAACAAACAATAACCACAGATGAGCTCACACATCTTTGTGGGGCATAGCTATTAGATCTGGAAATAGCAATTAAGTTGGGTTTTAATATCTACTCAGAGACAGAAGTTGAAGCCTTGGACCTAAGAGAATTGGAAGTAAAATAATGTATAAAAACAGAACTCTCCAAGGGTTGAATTCCCAGCCAGTAACTTGCATAAGTTAAAAATCCAAATTTATACTAAATTAAAAATGAACATAAATATTAATTGGTATTGGACCTGGTGCAAGGAAGCACACACAAAAAAATTGCTCTGGGTCACGTGGGATTCCTACAGAATAAAAAAGCTATCTGAAGGTGATCGCATAATATAAAAAATTATAAAACATACCTTGGTTGGTGTGGCTCAGTGGATTGAGTGCTCCCACCTGTGAGCAAAAAGGTCGCTGGTTCAAATCCCAGTTTGGGCACATGCCTGGGTTGTGCGCCAGGTTCCCAGTTGGGAGTATGCAAGAGGCAACCAATTGTTGCCTCTCTTCCTCTGTCCCTCCCTTTCCTTCTTTCTAAAAATAAATAAATAAATAAAATCCTTAAATATGAAAAAAGAAAAAATTACAAAACATAAGTAAATGATCCACCATGAACAAAGGTCAACAAGGATAGCATCCCTAAGAATTTTAGATACTGGAAAGCATGTTCAAAATATGATTATCTGAAATAATTATTTCTAAAATGATTAAAAGGTCATTGGAACCATAAAGAATAAAACTCAATGATAAGTAGAATAGGCAGATTTGTCAAAGAACTAAATAGAACTTCTAAAATTAAAAATATAATCCTTGGAATTAGAAGATCAATGGTCAAGTAAAACAGCAGATCAGATAGATGCAGATGAACAAAACATCCTCAGAAGCAGAATAGATCTGATAAAGTTATACAGAATGAGGAAGAAAGACAAAGACCTGGAAAATATAATTAAGAAATATAAAGATTAACATGGACAACAGTCCTTGAGGGAGGGTATAAGAAAACTAAATGGTAATGGAAAAAAATGTAATAAAAATTAAATTAAAAAAATAAATATAAAGATTAGAATGAGAAGGTACACATGTCTAATGGGAATTCTATAAGGAGAGAAAAAAATTGTGAAAAGATAGTGGATAAAAATTTTGTATGACTGATAAATTGTATAAATCTTTTTAAAAGGAACACAAATTCCCAGCAAGATTAATAAAAAGAAGCCCCATCAAGTCATATTGTAGTGAAATGACAAAATGCTGAAGGAAGAGAAAAACTATAAAATAATAATAGAAAAATTAATTGCTTTATCTGTGATTTCTTGGTAAAAATTGAAGTCCATGTACTTTACTTCAAATGAAGTGGATACTGTGACTGGATAAAAAGGGTTTTGGGATTAAATATGCAAGACTTAAAAATCACATGGGAACTAGAAAAAAAAGTCCTCATTTCTCAGATACTATATTCTGGTATCCTTAATAACTGTAATGGTAAGCAGTCTGGATATTTGATTATACTAGAATGACTCATTTTTAAAAATTATGCTTTTAAAGATTATGCTCTGGCAACAGATTCACCCACTTGCCAATATACCCCCATTCCTAAATATATCACATATAGAAAGAAAGGGAGGCTAAGACATGAAACTAACAACTTGTCATTTTGTTCTCTGCTAATAAGTGGATTATCAAGTAGTGGGCCAATAAGTACATAAAAGACATAAATATTTAATTGATAATTATCCCTGCCAATTCCTCCAGCTTGAGGAGACACCTCTTTCAGAATATTTTCCACGAAGGGAGTATACTTTCTGGGTGTTCCAAGATGGGTGATTACAGTCAGCTTCTTCCAGGGGTCTGATAAGAAGCCACTGTCTCCCCTCAAAGTCTGACTGAAAAGGATAATGGGCTGTTACCTTTGGCAGAGAATCCTGAGGTCTAAGAGATACAAAATGCTTGGGAGTTGGTCTGAGAAAATTGACCCCAGATTTTGGGTTACTGCCTTCAGGGATGAGTAGACTACATTACCCAGAGAAGCTTAAGATCTCCCAACTTTCCCATGTGAAGGGATTTTGTGGAGGAAAAGCGTGCACATACAAAACCTGACAGGCTCGGGGTGTTCTGCATGGTGGCCTCACAGACTCAGAGACCTAAGTAACCACAAAGGATGGTCTGAAATTAAAACTTATTAACTGAAAGAAGGTCATGGGTGGGGGGGGGCAGTCATTTCCATAAGCTAGAATCTTCCATGATAAAAAGTCAATCTTTACCTTAATTGGGCTTATTGTATTTTTGCATCTATGATAACATACCTTTGGAATGTCAGGTAACTTCCCTTTTTCCAAACCCCTGGGGTACAACCACCACACCAGAGCAGAGACCACAAACCCCCTCCTTGTTATTGTTATCATGTTAATTTGTGACTGCCACTATCCTGTACCCACCTATGTAAAAGATGTGCCTATCATTTTACTTTTTATCCAAACCGATAGGTTTCCCCACTTTGCTTTCTCCAGCCTCCCTCATCTATAGCCAATGGATTTCATGTAACCCCCTTATGCCTCACCTCCTCTTTTGATTGTAATGTATAAAATAAGGCTGCAAAACTGTCATTTTCCAGGGCATTTTCTCAGTCCATTGCAGTTTTGCCTCCTGGCAATTGCTGTCAGTTTGGCTCAAATAAATGCATAAAAGTCTTACATTTCAATATTTCTTATGTTGACAGTTTCAGTAGTGTTTTCTACTAAACTGCACATGGAATAACAGAAAGATACTTCATCTCTTTTGCTCCAATAATTCTGCTTTTCCAGCTCAAGACACCCACTCCCAGGAATCTTGAGATCACCTGGAACTGCTTCTTTGAAATAGTAAATGCAAGCATTCCTGTTTTTCTAGATCCCTGCTCAAGCTAATCCTTTCATATTGTTCTTGTACCTCATTAGGATCTGAGTACCTTGACCTCTCTACCCTCTGCATTTCTGTCCTCTTCTCTTTTCACTTTGACTTGGAGGGGAATAAAGTTTGCTACCTCAAAATATGCCTTTAGGGGTATTGATTATTTTAAGCTGATTATTTTTTTAAGAAACAAAAGATTCCAGAAAAATCTTTGACCTTACCCCCTAATTGCTTAAAAATATTTAGATAGAGGACCTGCTCCAGGAAGAGTTCTATGTCTTATTATTAAAGATGGCCCAGCAAGCATTTGTTTACCAAACATTTGCTTTTTCCATCTCCATGTAAATTGTCTTCTTCCCTTTTGAAGCCTCAAACCACAGCTTCCTTCCCCTGCTCAGTCCAAAATGGCATATAAACCTCAAATGCCTGATTTGTCTTGGGGTCCCCTACTCTTATGAAACCCTTATGTGCATACATAATAAATTTGGTTATTTCCTCCTGTTAATCTGTCTCACGACAATTTAATTATTAGACCAGCCAGAAGAACTTAGAAGAGTAGAAGGAAAATTACTTTCCTCTCCTACAATTTCAGACAATTTAGACATTAACCACTCTCTTTCAAATATTCTCAACTTGATTATCTCTATTTGGAGAAGAGAATTCAATGGGATAATGGGGTAAAGCACTGGCTGAGAGAAACGCTCAGCAAATGGTAGCTAACATCACTGCCATTACCACCACCGACATGTATAGCATTTCTTTACTCCCTTGTCATTCTATCACACTAGCTTTTATGTACGGAATCCTGGGCTGCTTAGCATTATTGGAGAAAAATCACTAAATTGTGCAGACAAATGATAGTGAATTCATGCTTCCAAGCCTTCAGTGCCAAGCAATTCTGTTTTGCTAATCAGTTTTCTGATTTCTTTAAAAGCTCAAGATAAAAAAAAAACATTTTATTTCTTTTTTTTTTAGAAGGAAAAGGAGGGAGAAAGAGAGGGAGAGAAACAGATTGGTTGCCTCTTGCACAGTCCTGAATGGGGACCTGGCCCACAACCCAGGCATGTGCCCTAGCCAGGAATCAAACTGGTGAATTTCCAGTCAGCAGGCCAGTGCTCAATCCAGTGAGCCACACCAGCCAGGTCATTTTTCTGGATTTTGAGACTACTCTAAACCTTCCAATCTCCTCAAATCCCATGCCCATCCCTTCCTCCCATCATTCTCATTCTGTTGCTTCACAGGAAAAAAAAAAAAAACAAAAAAACCCCAAAACCAAAAACCAAAACCAGGAACCATCAGAAAGAAGTTCTCAAACTTCCAGCCACCACATCTGCAAACCTTTCGGCATTTGCACCTATTCCTACCCTCATCCTGCTCCTTGCTTTCCTCTCTGACTATGGAAGTGAAGTAATCTGGTTAAATGCTAAGGACCAGACTCCACATTCTCTTCCCTCCTCTGTCATCCTCACCCACATATCTTCAATCTCTCTTTCCATTGGCTCCTTCTCATCAATATTTAAACAAATTTAAATTTATCCCACCTTCAAAAATTGCTTTTGATTCCAGCTACCTCCTTATCTCTCTTCTGTTCTTCTCACCCAAACTTTTAAAACCAGTGGCCACACTAGCTACCTCTATTTATTTACTTCACATTTGTCCATTGTCATTGTAATCTGGTTTCCACTTCTACACTCCACTGAAACTGTCCTTATCTGCTTTATCAGTAATTCCAAGGAACCCTTCTCAGTTCTCATTTCATGTTGTACCTTTTGTATGGTTGATCACTTCCTCTGTTTGAGACAGTTTTAAGGAATGCCCACTTTCCTGGACCTCCTCTTATCTCCCTGACTGCTTTCTTGTATTCTTTGTGGTCTTTCTCCTCTTTCTCTGTCCCAGACTATGGAGTTCCTCAGTTTGGTCAAGGGCCCTAATCTTTTCATACAATTAAATCAATTGAACAAGGAGGTCGTTAGACTGAGGTGGCACAATTGCTTTGGCAGCCTACTTAAGCAAACTAGGTGTGCCTCAAGGTTACGAAATGTAAATGCTAAGGGCAATCATAAACAGATCACTAGGCTTGAAGTTATAGCCATCAGAGAGTTTCCTTTCTTTGCCTCTATACCTTCTCTATTGTGTATGTCTTTCCCCTGGCTTCTGTCAGTGGAGCACCCTTGACCACTTTTCGGTTTGGTGCTGCCCAACTGGAATCGATTTTTTGGTCACACAAACTCTTCAAAATTTTAATGCCTCAGTTCACCTTTTAATAGTACTTTGTATCTCATTCCTTCCAATCCACCTGTATGCTAATCTGTATCCCAGTTTAGCTCACCCTCCTCATCCACGTGTCAAAATATGTATTAGCCATCCCTTTGGCATTCTGCCTCCAAACCTGTTTCTGTAGTGTTCTCTATCTCAGCCTCAGCAAGAGGCTTCACTACTTACCCACCTTCCCAAATCAGAAATTTGACATCATTCTGTCCCTGCCCTCTCTTTCACTCTTAACATTCAATCAGTTATCAAGCCCAGGGCATTCTACTTGCTGAAATAGCTCCCAAGTCACTACAGCTGACATCCAGGTCATCATATGACATCTTCTTCAAGAACCCTCGTGTCCAATCTTGTCTGTTCTAAACCATTGTCATACAAAGCCAGAGTGATTCTTCAAACAAACGTAAATTGTATCATGCCGCTGCCCAATGCTTAAACTCTTTCAGTTTCTTGTTGCCTTTAGGATAAAGCTCTGAAGTCCCTAACGTTTCCTCCTCAGTCTCAGTTCTCCACTCCCTTCTCTCGCAAGCAATCTTCCGCCATTCTGAACTTCTTTGAATTCCTAGAGTGCCTGCTTCAAGCCTCTGAGGTGTTCCCTCAGGTGAAATATTTTTTCCTCTCTTCTATTTTCTAACCATCTCTGCATTTAACCCTTAAATCCAATTAATGTATCAGTTCTAGTAAACTACCTGACACTGTCAAACCCACCCCACCCCAGTTCGAACACCTCTTTAGGTGTTCCCTAGGCATCCTGTACTTACCTAGCAATTACGAGTATTGTCTTGTAATTGCTTATTCCCCAGTGTATTTAGTTTGTTTGACTAAATCCCTGGGGGGGCAGAAATCTGCTGCTCCTAAACGTTCCATCTTCAAGGCCAAAAAGAAGCGTCAGACACACAGTATTTCAACTACTTGAATGAATAACTGTTCCCTTCTTTGGAACGAGAGAGTCTAATAGATGAGGGCTTAAAGGGGGGCAGAGTAAAAAAAAAAATCTATAAATAACACATGGGATGGATACAGAGTACCTAGGCTTTTCCACAGATTGGGCGTGGGGGACTAGGTCAACTGCCTTGCCGAAGCCCACGGCGACTCCCGGCTCCGGAGGGGCAGACGCTGGGAGTGCGCAACCCCAGGCAAGGAAGGACAATAGCTTGGAATTCGGCCTCGTGTTTCCGGTGGGGCAGCCTGGCGCTCCGCCGGTGAGGCGGAGGGTGGAGGCTCCGAGCCCGGCCCACGCCAAGGACGGCTTGGACGGCGAGGGCACCGCGGCTTCGGGAGCTCCCGCCCTAGCCGCCATCACCTCCTCCACCTCCCTCGCCCCGCCCCACCCCGCCCCGCCCCGGAAGTGGCTTGAGGCCTGTCCGGAACCTCCGGGCCGGCGGCTGCAGCGTCACTAGCGGAGCTGGTGCCGAGCGAGTAGAGCGGCTACTGCCGTCGCCAACGAACCGGGATCGCGCGGTGCCTGCAGCGCGCCTGCCAGGGGAGGGGGCCCAGCGGTCCGGCCGAGAGCGACCGGCCGCCGGCGGCCGCAGGGCGACGGCGACGCGAAGGAGGCGGAGCCCAGAGAGGGGTGGGGGCCGGGGAGGGTTCGGGTGGGAGGGGGTGGGGGGGTGTCCCGGGGCTCATGGAGCCGGCCGAGCAGGCGGGCGGCGGTGACCCCCCGGAGCCGGGCGGGAGTCCTCGGCCCTTCATCGCGCAGAAGGAGATTGTCTACAACAAGCTGCTGCCCTACGCCGAGCGGCTGGACGCCGAGTCCGACTCACAGTTGGCCCAGATCAAAAGCAACCTGGGCCGGGCCGTGCAACTCCAAGAGCTGTGGCCCGGGGGCCTCTTCTGGACCAGAAAACTCTCCACGTAAGTGGGACCGGGCCTGCAGGATGGGTCAGGGGCAAAGGCTCAGCGGGAGGGCGTCCGGGGCTGGGGGGCGACTGGCTCTTTGTCCACTCCTGATGGTTGGACCCCCGACTCTGCCCGTTCTCGAGCCGGTGGTCCCCGTGCGGTAGTTCTAGGGTCGCCACCGAAAGAAGCTAGGGAAAGCACTCAAGCTTCCTCCCTACCACTTTCCTACGGGACCTCCCCGGTTCTCAGTTCTCTACGTCCTCCCTTACTGCTTTTCCATAAGGGTTCGGAGTGTTGTCTTCCGACCTGCGGGGTCAAGAAGGAAAGAGATAAGCAGTCCCCCAAAGGTTCTCCTTGGACCTGTGCTCGTTGTGGGAAGGGGTGCAGGGGATTCATCTTCGGGGGAGCAACACTTGACTTCTGGTTCCTCCGGTTCTTTCTTCTATTTAATGATCCTTCGTAGCTCTCCATTCGCGTCTCGTAACTTTCTGAATGGGAAGGAGGCCGTAGGGAACTTACAGGTTCTGCTTTTTTGGGCCTGCTCAGTTTTTGTGGATTTGATTGAAAAGATTGGTTTAAAATCAGCCTTTAGCGCACACTTGGGCTGTATACTTGGCGTTAATGTCGAGAATATTGAGATTTAGAACTTAGGGAAAGTGTATATTTCTCCTGTTTGGAAATGTACGGTACTAAGGAAAATAGAGAACAGAGTTGTCAGGTTGTCTTGGACGTTATTAGTATCGGGCGTGTGTTAATTTTGGGCCGCTGGCATGAATGTAAATTACCGAACTCAACTTCAGGAGTTACATTCTTCTTTTATTGTTTTTGTTGTTATTTTGCATAACTTGACTGCAAACTAGTGCAACTGAAATTAGGGGAAAACGAGTAAAAGACAGTTGCGGGGAGGGGGAAGTTAGAGACTATTTGCTAGATGGGCATCTTCACTGTGTCCGAAGAACTTTTTTAAAAAGGATTTTGCTGTGTCTTGTTAACTGCACATGAAATCTGGTAACCTTGGATGTTTATGCTTTGAGCTATGAATGGGTGAACACATAAGACATCAGTCACTTATCCAGTGTTTATCCAAATTTGCTGAGTGAACTGGGGGATGATGACTCAGGGTTTTGTAATGCAATAGTCAGTCTTAACATTTCCTAACAGGATGATTCTTATGTGCCTATTATTAGGGAGCCTCTGACAAATTTCTCATCTCCACTTGGCGGTGACCTCTTTTATTAAAAAGCAAAACTAAAACACTTAATTTGGCCTTTTCAAAGAGTAACCATAAAATGTCAAGGTTAACATCTCTCCTAGACAGTAAAGTGTGTGGTGTTCTGATCCATAGGAGGTTTGTGGGGGGATAATGCAACAGGGAGAAGAATCACTTTTAGTCAAAACAGAGGAATGTTTTATGAATGATTTAAATTAACACGATTTTTCAAGTGAGCCTCCTAGGTGTTCATGTTACTCAGGCACAGTAAAAAATAAAGTTACACAGTTCCAGTAATTCCCCACTTTAATCTCTTGGATTAGATTTGCCAGAGAATAACCATTTTGGGAGACACAAACAGCTCCTTTTAGATTCTCAGTATGTGAATATACCAATGTGTGAGTACATATCTGATTTGGATTTAAAAATCTAAAATCTAGACAGGCATAGTTAAGCATTGTTTATTTACATTTACTGTTACTAAGCTTGGCAAAGTATCACATAAGGTGGTTTTTATTTTTTAATTTTTGGCTTAAGTATAAGCAGCTTTTATCTCGGAAGGGCTAAAAATACATTTGACACAGTCCTTGGTGCTTAGGGCAAGATTGCAGTTATATGGCTCAATAACCCATAAAACCATTTATATCTCAATAGCCAGCAAGAAATGCTATCAGAAGGAATTTTATTTGGGGGCGGTGGTTAAATGCTGCAAACTGATTCTTGGGATTATGCTATGAGATATTTTGAACTTGGTGGGACATTTTGTGATCTTGGGTGTATTTTTTTCTCCTCTGTCATGTTAAGGTGACCTGTTTATGTTTGTTTGTGCTTGTTGTTTATCAAGCCTTGGTGTGTTGCATAAGTTTACATTTAAATGATGCCAGAGTATGTGCTGATAGCTATCAGTTACCTGAGTAGTGATCATATTTAGTACTTTGTAGAAGAGTGGAAAGTAGTAGTAAAAATAAAATCTCATTTTTCTCACTAGCTCTGTGACTGGAAATTACTTCAGTCATGTGTTTCAGTATTCCTGGGAGAGAAATGATGGGGGTTGGACTAAATAATTCCTGAGAAACATTCTTTCTCTGGTATTTTATGATTTTTATTTTTTATCCTATAGAGCCTCAAATAAGTCAGTGTGTATCTTACCACAAGGACTGGGCAGGTTGTAAAGTATCAGGTACGTTCCTGAAGAAGAATGGAATGTAAATGCTGTTCACAGGCACTGGGACTGGACCTCTAACCAAAAGTGGACACCCCCCAGTCTAGGTGTCTCAGATCTGGGGTTGTGGCGGGTAGAGTCCTGGTTTGAGAGGCACTCAGGCTCCCCTATATTGACTTTTTACTTCATTTTACTAGTTAATCATAGTTCTGTTTGAGTCCATTTTGAGACTTGTGGGTCTCTTGAAAGAAAGATTACTTCTTTGTATTTAAAAAATTGGTCCTGTGATATAACACAACTTCTCTTGTGCAGACAGTTTAAAGTGTCAGAACCTGTTCAAGAGAAGTTGTGTGACATAATGTCACACAGGACCATTTTCTAAGAAGCAAGGAAACAGAAGAGAGGACCAAACTAGTGGTCTTTTTTTTCCTTTTTTTTTTATTGTTGTTTGAGTACAGTTGTCCCCATTTCCTCCTATGTACCCCTCTTTGGCTTTGTCCATGAGTTCTTTATACATATTCCTTGACAACCCTTCCCCAAACTAGTGGTCTTTAGAAAACAGCAGTAACACTAAGTGAAAGGTATATGTATACCTTGTGGGAACTGGTGGAAATTTGGTGGAAACTGGTGTGGCCAGTGTAGAGAATGGAATTGAAGAAAGGTAATCTTGAAATTTGCTTTTTTTCCCTTAACCTTCCAGACCTTTCATGAGAGGCACTAAAGTCTAGTTTATCTATACCCGGCTTTGCCACCAACATATCATCTCCATCCTTGAACCTCTCGTAGCTTTCAAGTCCTCTTTTGGAAAGTGGGAGTGTAGACTATTAGTGGTTTTTCAAACTTAAAAATTTAGCAGTGGACTGTTTAATAAAATCAACATTTTAAATACAGAATTGGACTCCTCAGGCTAAAATAGTACTGAATTTTTTTCTTTGTAACACTTCATTGAACTCCTGATGGCTGCTTAGGGCTCCAAAACCTAGTGTTTGAAAAATCATCACTGAAGTAGTCTCTAAGGGCCCTTCTAGCTTGCTCTCTGTTACTTTAAATTGGTCTGGAGGAAGGGCAAAAGGAGGGACAATAAATGAATGGGCTACTATTTCCTACAGGTTTACCCCATTCACGATCATTTCTTTCTTTCACAGAATTTTGATTTTAGTGAAGTGGGCTTGGAGTATTACAAATTTAGATGCCTTGTTTGTTACAACAAAAATGTTATATTCTGTGCTGTTTTGTAATGAAATGACTGTGTATTGTGCTGAGGAATCATCTTATTTGCTGATGAAACCCTAGCTCCCTTGTCATCCTCCAGGACAGAAATTGGATTATCCTAATTGAAGCCACATACTGTATTAAATTTAATCAAGATATGAGTTATCAAATACATTGACTGCCTCTTCTGGAAAATAATAATGTGAACACAGGAGCACCCAAATTCATATTATTTGTTTTGGGGAAGAAAGTAGAAAGTGCTAACTACTGAATCTCAGTTGCTTGGTAACTTAATAGAGTTACTTAAACAAGTTAAGTAACTTGTATTTAATAGAGTATCTAATGTTTGAGTGTTGAAATTGTGAAGTACACAATAAATACTGGGTGGGCCAAAAAATCCCTTGTGTTTTTTCTTAGTGGTATCTCTAGCAGTGCTTAGTTGTCTTTAACTTCATCTGAAAAACAATTTTGTTAAGATTATATTGTAACAGCTGTCAGTCACATCAGTGTGCATTAAAAAAAACCTTTTCAAAATTGGTTAATTTTTGTGCAGCTGTTTTAATAATGAAGATAGAAGAATATATGCAACATTTTTGATGTATTGTGCTTTATTATATCAAGAAAGGTAAATGCAGCTGAAAGGCAAAAAGGTTTTGTGCAGTGTATGGAGAAAGTGCTGTGACTGATTGAATGTGTCAAAAGTGGTTTGTGAAGTTTCTTGGTCCTATTGACATTTTGGCCAAATAGTTCTTTGCTGTGGAGCTGTCTTACGCATTGGAAGATGTGTAGCAGTTCCCCTGCTCTAGAAGCCAATATACTCAGACATATATGGGAGATAGCCGACATACTCAGAATATCCAAATCAATAAAGTTATTGATGAAAATGAAAAATGTGTCTTTTATCAAAAAAACTAAATGAACTTTTTGGCCAACCCAATATAAGTGCTTTTTATTTGTAAAAGAATTTTGAAATCTTGACAAATCACTTCATTCATTAGGGAAAACCAGTTAGAAAAAGTAGTAGAAAAGGTTTACCTTTAATCAATAACCACATTCAAAGTGGGAACCAAAATGTCTTTGCAGTGAGAAAGTTGATTTTCCATAGAAAAAAAAAACAATAAGTGAATTAAGTGATTTTGAGGACATTTTTTCTTTAAAGATTTTATTTATTTATTTTTAGAGAAGGGGGAAGGGAGGGAGGGAAACATCAATGTGTGGTTGCCTCTGTCATGCCCCTTGCTGGGGACCTGGCCTGCAACCTAGGCATGTGTCCTGACTAGGGATCGAACTGGTGACCCTCTGGTTCACAGTCTGGCACTCAGTCCATTGAGTCACACCAGCCAGGGTGATTTTGGGAACATAAATTTTTCTGACAAAGTTGTATAATAGCACACGCAATAAGCTATCCTTCACATTAGATTTTTAAAAAATAAACAAATTTTATTTTTTAAAGCAGTTTTAGGTTCAGAGCAAACTTGAGCAGAAAGTACAGAGTTTCCATGTACCTCCTACCCTCACACAAGCACACATTTGATTTTTCAGCAGTGTCATACTTGAGGCCCCTCCCATTTTCCAGGGACCTCCTGATCATTCTTTTAAAACACCAACCCATCACCCATCCTCAACATTTATCCACTCACTGGCCTATTGTGTTGTTTTTACCACCACTGCACCTTTTGCTTCATTCATAAGTGCTTCCAGTGTGAATCTTTAGGGGAAAAGGAACTAGACCAAAAAAGTTAATACCAATACCATATCAAAAAATACCAATACCAAAAAATTAGCAACGATCCACTGTCACTTTGATCAACCTCATGAAGTTCCTTTTTGCAAAATTTGTGATTTTACTTCTGAGTTTACATTTCATTTACATTGCTTTGTCTAAGGTTTACTACGAACAGACTTCATGCACATGTTTTAAAATAGCTTATTAAGCCCTGGCTGGTTTGGCTAGGTGGACTGAGCGCCAGCCTGAGAACCGAAAGGTTGCCGGTTCTATCCCAGTCAGCGCACATGCCTGGGTTGTGGACCAGGTCTCTGGTTGGGGGTGTACAAGAAGCAACCAACTGATGTAGATCAATTAATCTCTCACACATTGCTGTTTCTCTCCCTCTCTTCCCCCCCCCTTCCCCTGTCTCCACAAGTAAGTAAATAAATTCTTAAAAAATAGCTTATTAATGAACATTTTGATATTATGACATTCATCTTTTCTCTCCCCTTAACTTTGGAGATATAGAGTAAATCCTGGGCTAACAAGGACTCCTTGGATTATCTCCATTTTAGAAATGGAGACACTGATGTTTGTAGGTTAATAGTTGCATACGAAGTAGTAAAGTCAGGAGTCTTGTTTGAACAAATTATTTTCTGAGAGCCTCCTGTAGACTGCACTTTTTGGCACTTGAGCTGTGTCAGTGTCGAGTTTTGCCCTCCGGGGAAGTTCCAGTGTGCTCTTTCTCTTCGGCACATTTTTGTTTATTTGGGACAGACTAGGTAAGATGTATAACTCCATCAGGAAATTGGGGAAAAGAAAATATGAATTCTGAGTTCATTGGTTTTAAAAAAATTCTCATTCTGACCATTGTATTTTAACACCCTACATTAAGAAAGGCAGAAAAATAATTAGTAAAACTACCATTAGTTGTTCTCCCGAGATCTGAATATATCATTTAAAAACAATTTTCCCAAGTGACCTGGCAGTATTGCAAAGTAAAATTTTTTGAAGTGAAATGATGGCAGATTTTTTTAAAGGGACATTTATTTATTAGTAAATACGTGCACAGCTGTAAGCCTGTCCTTATTGTGGAACCTGTGTGTTCACTTTTTTTTTTCTAGTGAGACTCATTTCTAGTGAATCATCCCCCACCTTAATACAAAATCCAAATCTGTTTCCTTCTAATCTTTGTAGAAAATTAGATAAAAAATCTCAGTCATACTGTGTAAACAGCAAGCTGAGAAGTGGTAATAAAAGCAACAGGGAGCAAACAATAAAAAACCTTTACATTCATTGAGATCACCACTGGAATGTTAAAAGCAGCACATACTATAAATATTCTCATTTGGAATCTTGAGGTTGCTTACTTCCATATTTGGCCTAGGCTCAGCATTTCTTCCCTTTTAGTGCACACTTGATCTCTTGTTCATGCTTTTCTATTCTTGTGTACACATCTTCCCTCTGCTGTGAGCTTTCTTGAGGTCGATGTCTTTCATATTTATCTTTCCTTCCCTCCATTCCCAGCAATTAGTACAGTGGTATATACTTTCATATGTACTCAATAATATTAGAATCGACTTTTTTTTGTTATTTGAAAACTAAAGCACTATGCTGATCTAAGGATTTTGTTACTTTGTCAGTCAAAATGGAGAAATGAATCTGGGATGAGCTCTGTTTTAATAATGGGTTCTAAAGAAAATATATATTTAACCAAAGTAGTGGAGGGAAGCATTTTGGTTAAGGAAGAAGTTGTATTTCATAACCAACCCAAAGTTAATTAGAGAAGAAAGCAGATCATATTGGTTGTATCAGGAAGTTTGAGATTTCATTTAAAAATAAATCTATAGTATTGTATGGTTCAACTACATTCAGATGTAGTTAGATGAACCATAAATTTTTGGTATTGGTCATTACCTTTTAATGCTAATTTGGCTGATTACCTAGATACCTAGACCCCATATTTTAGAGTTTAAAAATATAATAAAGGCTTTTTCTCTTTCTTAAAATTTTTAAAAAATGTATTGATTTTAGACACACACACACACAGGGTTTTTGTTCCACTTATTTATGCATTCATTGATTGCTTCTTGTACGTGCCCTGACCCGGGATCAACTTGGCAACATGGCATCGGGATGGCACTGACCAACTGAGTGACCTGCCCAGGGCAAGGCTTTTTCCCTTTCTAAAACACTGTGCAGCTGTGAAATGGGTTTGAGAGTAGTATTGTAGTTCAAATAAGTTGGAGATTGCCTAAGAATTGTGAAAAATGCTTCACAATCTTCTAATGGTAGACAGTCTAAATGGAACGTATTAATAATTTCTGAGCTGTTGGTGTGGGTGTGTCATTTATTTTCTGACAATTTTCTTTTTTAAGCAAAGGATGAAGTAGTTTTTAAGAGCTAAAAATTTTGTGAAGGCAGCCTTTTGTATGTGAAAGTTTGTAGTTTGGGCAGATTCCTGAAAATTTTATTTGAGATAATTTGTGTTCTGCAAGAAGGCAGGTTACTTTTCAGAGATCTCAGTAAATAAAATGTCAAATTCTGTCAGCAAATACCAAAAAGAAGTCCCAATTATGTATATGGTAGGAGGAAAATTACCACTTAACAAATTGAGGAATGATTACAAATGTAATCTTTTTAAAAATTCATAATTTAACAGACAAAATATCATAAGACTTTCACTTTGTGTTTTGTTTGCTTGCTTGGTTGCTTGTTTGTGGGGTCTCACAGTTTTTGTCTCTATGTTCATTTGTAAGTGTTTAATAGAGAATTTCCCAAATTGTGGGTTATGGCGAAAGGTAAATCATTCAGTAGATCTTGACCAGTTGTTTTTGGGGGGGTTGTTTGTTGATTGGTGAACTAAATTAGAATTATTAGAGTGAATTTGGAAATAATAAGGAAATTTTTATGACTTATTTCAGTTCTGTATATCTCTGTGTATACTGGATTATATATTTATTACTGTGGTTTGTAGCCAAACAACATTAAAACTACTGATTTTACAGGTTTCTTTCAGATCATGTCATCAACACCTATTTATTAAGCTATAAAGATACAAGGGAGGAAAATGAAAAGTTGTGACAGTTTAACAATATTAGTAACCTTCCTTGGTCAGGTTGTTCAGTTGGTTGGAGCATCGTCCTGTACACCAAAAGGTTGCGGGTTTGATTCTGGTCAGGACACATACCTAGGTTGTGGGTTTGGTCCCTGGTAGGGATGTGTGAGGGAGGCAACAGATTAATCATTCTTTCCTTCTCTCTCTTTCTTTCCTTCCTTCCCTCCCTCCTTCCCCTCTTTCCTCTCTAAAGTCAATAAACATATCCAGGTGAGGAAATACATATATGCACACATGTATATGTGTCAGTAACCTGAGGGATCTTACAAGAGCACATTATTATAGATGTTACTTACCATAGATTGAGAGTTCAGGATGTACTTGCACTATGCTAAGGCTTTACATTCATTATTTCATTTAATTTTCACAAACAACCTTATGAACTATAGGCATGTTTATTATCCCAATTTTAGCACTGAAGAAATGAGACTTAGAGAGGTTACATGTCAGTGTATTTGCCTGATGACTACAGGGCTCTTGCTCTTAACCATGTGTCCAGAGGAATGAAAACCCCTGGGCTCTGGAGCCTGGAAAGACTGTACTGGGAAGGAGGACTACAGCCTGGAGGTAGCATTTGGTTGGTTAAGGAGCAATTTGGAGAAAGCTACTTACTGTGGGGGAACCAGAGATGTGAGCAAATTGACCATACAGCTGTTAAAGTCTGTACTCAGAGCATCATATTGAATTAATCAGTTGCCTATCTCCC
Organism: Trachops cirrhosus; assembly: GCA_028533065.1. Taxonomy (NCBI): domain Eukaryota; kingdom Metazoa; phylum Chordata; class Mammalia; order Chiroptera; family Phyllostomidae; genus Trachops; species Trachops cirrhosus. Next base: position 115,658,797 of record CM052543.1, read on the forward strand.
TGTCTAAGCTGTATGCTCCAGGGCAATTTCTTACTTATTTTTATGTTTCCATTGCATGTTGCCATGGCTGGCTCTTAAGTGACACTCTGTAAAGCATTTCAAGAAATGAATGCCCATTATCCATGCCTCAAGGGAAAAAAATGAACCATCATCATTAGGTGTTAATAGTGAGTGACTTTTACTCCAGAAATTGTCATGTCAATTTTAATATGTCATGAAGAATATAAGTCTGAAATACAATGTGCTGAAATTCCAAGTGAGCATTGTTTAACCTGTGGTGGATGGGGATAAAGAGAAATGTATGAGGTTTGTCCGGAAAACGTCTGGTCATTGTTAATATAACAAGAACGTTTTGCATGACACTGATGTAACCTGGCATAATATGGGTGTAACCTGGCAGCCAAGGAAAGTGAACTGGAATGCACATGTGTGAACAATGATGACTTCACTGTACTAGTCAGTGGGGGGCGGTAGACACCATTGAGTGAGCATGTGTACTGTGTGGCCGTCACATTCAAAATGACTGAGCGAACAGAGCAGTGAATCTGCATGGAACTTTGTGTTAAGCCTGAACATTCCTCTGTGGAAACTATTGGGATGATTCAGAAGGCAGCAGCTATGGGCAGCTGATGATTGGCATCGTCATCATGACAATGCGCTACTCATGCATCACATCTTGTGCAGTTTTTCTTTGAAACATCAAATTACCCAGGTGACTCAGCACCCCCTGCAGCCCAGATTTGGCACCCTGCTACTTCTGTTTTTTTTCCAAAACTAAAATCACCCTTGAAAGGGAAAAAAAGATTGCAGACCATTGATGAGATTCAGGAAAGTATGATGGGGCAGCTGATGGCAATTGGAACTGTGTGAGGTCCCCAGGTGCCTACTTTGAAGGGGACTGAGGTGTCATTGTCCTGTGTACAGAGTTTCTTGTAGCTTCAGTAAATGTCTCTGTTTTTCATATTACATGGCTGGACACCTTCTGGATTGATCTCGTATATATACCTCAGATCTCCTATCTAATGTGAGGTCTTCCATTAGAAATATTGTACTTAATAAAGATGACAGATCTGTTTTTTAGTGTGTTTTGGAAATGTATTAATGTTTTAAAGCCAATTTGCTTAATTTGGTTAAATATTTTTTGTTAATTTGAAGGTTTTGTTTCCTACTTTTAAAAAATAGTATTAGCTCTGGGAAGCTGTTTGTAATTACTGAAGCACACTATACTCCTAAAGGTATACTTGTATATTCAGTCAGTTGAAAATAATGTTTCTCAGAATGTCTTTCTTAATTTATCTCTGGTTAAGAGGTAAGGGTTGAATAGGTGTTGTGGAGGATTGGTCCCTGCTACCTAGTATTTTTCAGTCATTTAAAGAAATACAGTAAATATATACATACATGTCTATAGTTTGAGGCAGCATATGAAAATACCCCAAGTTTGGTACAACTGTTAAGGGGCAGAGAGGACAGAGATAACACTTTCATTTGGGAATGAAGGAAGACTTCAAGAAGGAGGAAGTCTTAAAGGATAGATTGGTTTCTAAGAATATGAACAAATGATTCACAAGAAAATAATTATATAGTAAGCAAACATCTTAAGATATATTTTATGTCACAACTAATGAAATGTAAATTGAAACATTGCATTAGTATTACATTTTTAATGACTGGAATAGATTTTAAAAAGCATGTATCATGCCCTAGTCAGTCTGCTGTGGGGCAGTAGTTCTCAAATGTGGTGAGACATCTGGGAAGCTCATAAAAAAACAACTGGTACCTGGAGCCCCCCACCCCACCCCATTCTACAGCAATTAAATTGAATGTCTTTCATGTATGTTAATCAATTACCCACCACCATAGTCTTGTGAGGATATCCAGGTTTTACGTATAAATATGTGTGTGTGTGTGTATAAGATTAAATGACTTGTCCAAGAGATTTAACATAGAGTAGTTTGAATTCTCAGCAATCTTCAGAACCATGCTCCTCCTGCTTGCTTGGCTAATATGTTGAAATCAGTAAATCTGTCAATCGAAAATTGATTACAATGTCCACAGTTGCGAAGAAGCTGGAATGGAAACATAAGGCATCCTTCATATTAGGTAGAATTAACTTGCCTTTGTTCCATACCAGCAGTCACTTGGAATTAATATCCTTTATTATTGTTTGCTTGTTGGTAGTGCAACCCCTTCTTGATTCCCAGCTTGACTTCTTTGCAGAGGAAATGGGGGAAGAAGAAACATTCTCTTGGTTGTGTCTTCTGGCCAAAGAGTTCCCTGTTCTTGCTCTGTTCCTCTACCTAAAGCTGTCTGCTATTCCTCTTTCCCCAAATGTTCAGATTATCTTGATCTTGGGTTGCCTATTCAGAATGATGACAGCTTTCTAATCTTTTAAGATTCAGTTCAGTGATCACTATATCTGGTGAAACTTTGCTTTAAAATAAAGAATCATAAAACTCTAATAATACTTCATTTGTCCCCTTACTTCCCCTTGTATTCGGTCTCCTCACATTTGATTTGTGAGTTCTTGGGCTGCAGGAACTGTTTGAATCATAACCTTCGTTGTGTATGTGTCATTTGCTTTAGAAATGCTTTTTGAAAAGAAAAGAGGTGGATTTATGAAAAACATTTGATTTTAACCATTCATTCACTCTCTGTGGCAGTGAGAATTGTTATCTGCATCTTTTCTATTACATGTAATGATGAAGGACTTAGTCTTGTAATAAAGTCAAAGAAATTCATTTCCTGCAATCCTCCAATTTTTTCTGCTAAGTTTGCCCTTTTTTATTGCTTATTTTTTCTCTTTAGTGACACCTCAGGAACAGAAAGAAAAGACTAGAACTGATATAGTACAGCAAAAGTGTGTTATTTATTTTGGCAGAGGGATGATTTGCAGTTACCATTTAAAATTAAAATTTGGAGTTGTGTAGTGATTTCACTGGTCATGGTGGTATTCCTTGCTGTAAAATATTTATCATTTATTCCTAATTGTCAGGTATTAAGGCATTAAAAACTATTCTCGTTTCATCATTAAATCAGATATTTTACATTTTCGTCTTTTATTGTTTTAAAATATAATTCCTGCACATTTCTTTTAGAGAAATTTCTTTGTTGGTATTATGAGTGAATGGAACAATATTCCTTCAACTATCACTATTAATTAATTAATTTATTAGTGTAGGTGCCATACAGGAAGGGTGCTGCTTTAAAAAAACACTGTAGATTTTCTTATATAGTCTGAAAGGTTTTTTTTTTAGTTGGTTGCTTTGATGTTTTAGGTATAATCATAGCATTGATACCATACTATTCTACCTTTCCTAAAACAATTACCCTTATTTTTGTTTCCTAGTTTACCTTTAATCTAGATTCAGAATAATGCCAAATAATAACAGTAAGAATAGTCATTCTCCTAAACCTGATACCAAAGGAAGTGCCTCTTGGAGGGGGAATGCCTTAAATCTGGGTATGGGCTATTTAATTAATATTCATATGTGTGTTGTAAAATGATTTGGTTTCTTTTTGTTACACTTTAGTATTTTCTAATTTATATTTTTATTATAATCAGACTATTTGACAATAATAACGTTCACATGTTAGAATTAAGTGAGGTTTTCTTTGTGACTAGTTTATGACCAGGTGTTCCACAGAAAGAAGATTGAAAAGAGGGCATTGTTTTTGTAAGCTTACATTAAAAAAGAAACAAACCATTTTATTATTATTTTTTTTTAGAGAGAGAGGAAGGGAGGAGTGGGAGAAAAACATCAATGTGCCTCTCGCACTTCCCCAACCGGGAACCTGGCCCGCAACCCAGGCATGTGCCCTGATCGGGAATCGAACCAGCAACCTTTTGGTTTGCAGGATGATGCCTAACCCACTGAGCTATACCATTCAGGGCTATACACTTACAATTTTTATTTTTGTCTTTTAAAGTCAGTTTTATTAATGATGAACTTCAGTCAAAATCAAACTGAGATGTTACACACAGTAATAGATTTTGTTGCTGTTATTATGCACATAAAGTTTCATTTTCTTTTTTAAGACTAGTTAATAGGTGGTATTATATACTTTTATTGGGAGATGCATAAGTCCTGGTTCTCTTTTTGTTTGTGAGGTTAGTTGCCATCCTCCATGCATTAGAAATTGCAAAATGGTGATACCTTTCATCCTTATTAGCTTAAGTCCTCTAGAGAACTTTTTCTCACCAAGTATTATTTATCTCATATATCCTATATGAGAGTCAGGATGGGTGCTTGAGTGGTTCTCTTAATTTACCAGTATTTAAGATAATGCCTTGGTTCTTAGCATTCTTCAAAAGTGATATTTGTGGGGTTTTCTTTTTTGTGTATGTGTTTATAGTTTTTAGTATCATTATGAACTTAATGGATTTGAACATCCACTGCAATCATTTGTTGTGATTTACACTCCAGTGGTATCATTTTTGGCTAGTGAGAACCATACAGCTTGACTCCTGTGCTCTACTAAATAGAACTTGACTTTAGTAGTCTTTGACAAGGGGTATTTTTATTTAACATAACTGCATTAGAGTCTAAAGGCGTAAACCACATTTTAACAAACCATTCTTTTATTGGGATGTTTCTTTTTTTTCTGCCAGGAAATTTTTACTGCAAATGTGCATTGAAAAACTTTTTGCTATTTTGACTTTGATATTCTGAATTTTTTACTTGTTTAGGACCTATTGCTAGATAGGTGGAGCTTAAGAAAAATCATCCATAAATACTTTTTAAGTGTTTGCAATGAAAAATTCTGCTCTTGTTTTTATTTTTAAATAATTTTTAAAAAGATTTCATTTAATTTTAGAGAGAGGGGAAGGGAGGGAGAAGGACAAGGATGGGGAGAGAAACACTAATGTGAGAGAAACATCCATCTGTTGCCTCTCCCAATCCCCCAACTGTGAACCTGACCTACAACTCAGGCCTGTGCCCTGATCAGGGATCAGACCAGTGACTTTTCACTTTTTGGGACAATGCCCAACCCACTGAACCACTCTGGTCAGGGCAAAAAGAATTCTGGTTTTTAAATTATCAAGTCAAAATACCTTCTTTGTCTTTTGAGTAGAACTACCCCAAATAAAGCATTTGCTTAAGGTTAATATCGTTACTAGGTGTCTTGTATGTTTTATAATTACAAATAGTATTTTTTAAAAGATTTATTTATTTTTAGAGAAGAAGAGAGGGAGAGAAACATTGAAGTGTGAGAGATAGAGAGATTAATTGTCCCTGACATGCCCACAGCTGGGAACCTGGCCTGCAACCTAGGCATGTGCCCGGACTGGGAATTGAACTGGCGACCTTTCAGTTTTCAGGCCAGCACTTAATCCACTGAGCCACGCCAGCCAGGGTTAATTGAAAATAGTCTTAATGTTCCTCTGAAATTATGTTAATTCTACTTTATTGACAGATATAGATGGATTAGAAACCCAGTGATTACCTTGAAGAAAAATAACTGGTGAAAACAAAGCTTATATTGAAAACCAGTATTTTTAGCCTCTAGCCAATCCCTAATTCTTAGTCTATCCAATAGTGTTGTATAATTTTATATTTTACTTTAAATTTCCTTGTAATATAGAGTAAACTCTCAAGAGGTATAGTAGAACCCTGGCCTGGCAGCTTAGTGGGTTGGAGCCTCATCCTGTGCGCCAAAAAGGTTAAGGGGTCATTTCCCCGTGAGGGCACGTACCTAGGTACGTGCCAGGGTTCAGAGCGTGTACAGGAGGCAGTGGATCCGATTGATGTGTTTTCACTTTGATGTCTGTCTGTCTTTCCCCGCCTTCTTCTCTCTCTAAAATTGATAAACATTTCTTTGGGTGAGGATTAAAAAAAGATATAGTAGGAAAAACCTTGACAGTATTGTACATTTTCTTAAATAATTACTGTCCCTGGCATTCCACAGTCCTCTTTGCTTGAGATGAAAACATTTGAATAATTATAAGGTTGTTAGGAGGAAGCAGTTGAAAAGTGCTTTTGTACAATATTACCTTTTACTGTTAATTTTTCCCCCTCTGTGGGAGGATGGATCATAATGGCTTGTCATCTATATATTCTGGATAGTTTAAGAAATAGTCTCTTCAGAAGTTCAATCATGACTGTTACCAAGGTTTCTGAGTATTTTGAGACATCTAGTAGTAATTCTTTGTACTAAAATATAATATGAAAATTAATTGGAAAAAGAAAACGAGCTAAGTATGGCTTAAAGTAGGATTTCTGAACATAAATATACAGAAACACCAACTGGAATAGTTTTGAAAAAATGAAAATTCTTAGTCTTCAAAAAATATTTTTTTAGATTTTATTTATCTATTTTTAGAGAGAGGGGAGGAGAGAGAGAAAGAGAGGAAGAGAAACATTAATGTGTGGTTGCCTCTCACACACTGCCTACTGGGGCCCTGGCCCACAACCCAGGCATATGCCCCAACTGGGAATTAAACCGGTGACCCCTTTGTTGGCAGGTTCCCCTTGGCACTCAATCCACTGAGCCATACCTGCCAGGGCAGAAAATTCTTAATCTTCACTCTCAGTATTTTGTTTATAAATTCCCCCCTTTAAGAAACAGTTTTATTGCATATAATACTCTCAGTATTTTTGATGGACTAAATTTAAGATGGAGCCAACGAATATGCATTTTAAATAGTCAAATGTCTAGTAGACATTTACTAGGTAGTAATGTCAAGCAGTTTTTCCCACCTTAACATATGAAATGCCCTGTTCTCCACATTCCCTTTCACCCAGGCTGGATATTGTTAGGCTTTTAAGTTTTAGCCAGCCTTAGGAGTATGAGGCGGGACCTTTCTGGTGTTTTAATTTGCCTTTACTGTTGAGTATAGATGTTGAGTGTCCTTTCATATGCTGTTAGTCATCTGGATGTTATCTTTTAAAGAGTGCCTGCCTGAGTCTTTTGCCGAGTGTTTATTTGGGTGTCTTTTTCTTACTGATTTGAAGGAATTCTTAATATAATTTGTATCTGAGTCTTTTGTCAGATGTATGTATTCCAAATATCCAACTGAGCTTTTCACTTTTAATGGTGTTTTATTGTGAATAGATGTTCTTAATTTTAATGAAGACCAATTATTATTTTTTTCCTCAGTACTTTTTGTATTCTTCAGAAGAAGTCTTGGACTGCGTTTTGAGAAATGCTGAAAGCAGAATTACTTTCTAGTTGGCAAGAACTATTTGCTGGTTGACGGGGAAATAAAACGTTTTTGAACAATTTCCCTAAAAATCTCTAATTTTGTTAGCAGTTCTAGCTCCTCTAGAAATCTGTTGGTCTCTTCATTAGTATTAAATTTGGGTCTCTGAAGTTTATTTCGGTGGTTTAGAGCAGTGTTTCTCTAATTTATCCTTGTAAGTGTCCCAGCCATAGGGGAAAGTGAACGTACAACCCTGGGGGCTTCTGGAGTTCTGGTAAGGCCTGAAGTCGCCATTGAAATCAAGGGCTGCTTCTTTGAACTCTTCTGCTTTATCTTCAAAGTGTGTACTGGGTTTAAAAGATATAGTTTGTTTTCACTTGGAAGTAGCATTTAAATGATTGTAGCTTTTACTTTGAAGGAGGTTTCAGGAGGAATCTGTATCATGTCTATTCAGTAGCCTGAAGAGCCTCTAGCAGCCCTGGCTGGTGTGGCTCAGTGGATTGAGTGCTGGCCTGGGAACCAAAGGGTCACCAATTCAATTCCCAGTCAGGGCACATGCCTGGGTTGTGGGCCAGGTCCCCAGTAGGGGACATGTGAGAGGCAACCACACATTGAAGCTTAGCTCCCTCTCTTTTCTCCCTCCCTTCCCCTCTGTCTAAAAATAAATAAATAGAATCTTAAAAACAAACAAACAAACAAACAAACAAACAAACAAAAAAACCTCTGGCAGCCCCAGAGTTATGATCTCTCTATCTGCCTTCACTAATCCATTTGCATTAGCAGCTCAGGGTGGTTAAGAAATGTTCACAAGTAATTGGTAGAGGCAGAACAACATCTCAGGTTTTATTGTTCTGCCTCCCATACTGTCCCCTTGCTGCTTCATACTAAGGTGTAATCATGGGATAGTACCTTGAAGTGACAGAAAGGAGCTGAATAAATACTCAGCCGCCTGAGAAAATGAAAAAGAGTGCTATTAGTGGACAAAGATTTTTAAGGAATTTCTGGAATATGGAAAGCATTTAGGTATCCTCATTTTAGAAGTTAGTCATGTTTTTAATTTGAAATTAGCTGTTGGGTAAGTGCCAAAGATCATATAAAAAGTATTAATACTGCTTTTTCTGTTTATTTATGTATTTAATTGTCTGTAAAATGGTCTTCCTCAAAGGAGTTTATAATTTTAAGTATCCAGTAATTTGTTCTAAATAACTTGGTTACTTAAGTTTTAGTTATTTCTGAATCCTTAAATATGCCGTGATTAATCATTCATGCTTTTTGGAATAAATTTGCTTATAGCTGATGGTTTTGATTACATTAGTTCTCTAAAGCTAAAAAATTGAAAATGTATAATTTTGAGGCAAAATACTACATTATTTTTGATAGTAACTTCATTATAGTCATGGATAACTCTTGGAAACAAATGGTTCATGTTTTGTGACTTGCTGTATTGTTTCAGGGTTCTAAGTAAGCCGTGCATTCTTAAAAGACTTCTTGTGGTTAAAACAGATGCAGGCTTATATATCTGTACTCTTTGTTCTTATTTTTTAATTATGTTGTGATTTGCTGTTTTTAAGTAATTTCAGGGAGTTAAGTGCTCATTCATTATCTTGATATCATTATCTTCATGGGGGAGAGAGGCACTCTTTTCTGGTAACTTACCACCATCGGCCAGTTAAGACCATGCAGCAATAAGAGAGCGGTGTGTTTTAATTGGTTATTAAATGTTGATGAAAATTCAGTTACCATTATAAGCCTTTTATTAATAAAATACTCATTTGGTGGCCCAGGCCCGGTAGCTCAGTTGGTTACAGCATTGTCCCTATATGCCAAGGTTGTAGGTTCTATCTCACCCAGGTCAGGGCACATACAAGAACCAACTAGTGAATGCATTAATAGGTAGAACAACAAATTGATGTTTCTCTCTCTCTCTTCTCATCTCAAATCAATAAATAAAATAAATTTAAAAATTAAAAAAATACCTAGTTGGTGATCTTAATGACATTCAGAATAATTCTTTTCCTCAAGAGTGGATATAAAATGATTAACACCAAAGACATTGAAATTGTGTTACAGCACATATTTTTATTAAATTTATCGGGGTGGCATTGGTTAATAAGATCATATAGGTTTTAAGTGTACATTTTTATGATACATGATGTATATGTTGCATTGTGTGCCCACCACCCACACTTAGATCATCTTCTGTCACCATGTGTTTGGCCCCCTTACCCTCCACTACCTTCTTACCCTCTTCCCTCTGGTAACTCTCACACTGTTGTCTGTGTCTACGAGTTTCAGTTTTATATCCCACATGTGAGTGAAATCGTATGGTTCTTAGATTTTTCTGACTGACATTTTTGCTTAGCATAATGTTCTCAAGGTCCCTTTATAATGTCACAAATAGCAGTATTTTATCTTTTCTTGTGGCTGAGTAGTATTTCATAGTAATATGTACCACCTGGTGTCTCTCTGTCTTGACCACTGTGAATAAAGCTGCAGTGAACATACTGTGCATATTTCCTTGTGAATAAATGTTTTCGAGTTTTTTGGGTAGATACCCACAAGAAGGATTGCTGGCTGACGTGGCAACTCTATTCTTAATTTTTTGGAGGAACCTCTGTACCATTTTCCCTAGTGGCTGTATCAGTTTTTGTACATTCTGACCAGGAAGCAGTAAATGAGGGTTCCTCCTTTTCCTGCACAACCTCTCCAACACTTGATATTACCTATCTTGTTGATAATAGCCATTTTAACAGGTGTGAGGTGTAGTATCTTATTGTAGTTTTGATTTGCATTTCCCTAATAGTGAAGTTGAGCATATTTTCATGTATTTGTTGGCTATTTGTATGCTTTCTTGGGAGAAGTATCTGTTCAGGTCCTCTGACCATATTTAATTGGATTATTTATTTGGTGTTAGGCTGTATGAATTCTTTGTGTATTTTTGGATATTAATCCTTTGTTGGAGCTGTTATTTGCAAATAATCTTCTCCCATTCAGTTGGCTATTTTTTGTATTGTTAGTGGTTTCTTTTGCTGGGCAGAAGCCTTTTAGTTTGATGTAGTCCCATTCATCTGTTTTTGCCTTTACTTCTCTTCCGTTTGGGGTCAAATTCATAAAATGTTCTGTATGACCAAAGTCCATAAGTTTAGTGCCTAAGTTTTCTTTTGTGTAATTTATTATTTCAGATGTTGTATTTAGGTCTTTGATCCCTTTTGAATTTTTGTACATGGGCACACATTTTTGTAGTGTGGCAAGACACAGATTTACTCTCTCAACAGTTTTTAAGTTTGCAGTACAGTATTGTTAACAATACGTACATTGTTGTCCAAAGGATTGAGAACTTTTCCATCTTGCAGAACTGAAATTCTCTATACCTGTTGAACAACTCCCTGCTTCCTCTTCTGTTCCAGCCCCTAGCAGTCGCCCCTTTCTCTTCCTTTGAGTTTGATTATTTTTTAAAAGGTTTTTATTTCTTTTTAGGGACAGGGGAAGGGAAGAAGAAAGAGAGGGAGGGAAACTGATAGGTTGTGTCTTGATATCTCCAACCCAGGACCTGGCCCACAACCCGGGCATGTGCCTTGACCAGAAATTGAACTCATAACCTTTTGGTTTTGCTGGAACACCCATCCCACTGAGCCACACCATTCAGGGCTTACTACTTTTATTTTTTTCAAAAAGGTTTTATTTATTTATTTTTAGAGAGGGGAAGAGAGGGGGAAAGGGAGAGAAACATCAATGTGTGGTTGCCTTTTATGCACCCCCTACTGGGGGCCTGGCGCACACCTCAGGCATGTGCCCTGACTTGGAATCGAACCCATGACCCTTTGATTCACAGGCCAGCACTCAGTCCACTGAGCTACACTACTAGCCAGGGCATCAGGGCTTATTACTTTAAATACCACACTTAAGTAGATTCATATTTGTCTTTTTATGACTGGCTTATTTCACTTCTTAGCATAATGTCTGTAAGGTTCATTTATATTGTAGCATATAACAGAAATTTCTTCCTTTTAAAGGCTGAATAATATTTCATTGTATATATACATACCACAGTTTTAAAGTCCATTCATCTGTTGATGGACATTTATGTTGTTTCACAGGGATGTTGTGAACAATGCTACAAGGAACATGGATGTGTCACCATACCTATTTTTAAAGGCTATATTAATTTTTTCTTGCAGATATATTCGACTTTATGGGAGAAAATTTAGCAAAGAAGATCATGTTCTTTTTATCAAGTTATTGTATGAGCTGGTGTCAATTCCAAAACTGGAAATCAGCATGATGCAGGGATTTGCTCGTCTCTTGATCAACTTGTTAAAGTAAGTCAGTTTTCCTATGATTTTTGATAAGATTAGTTTGTGTGTTGTTTTTTTTTCAAGGTTTTAGGGAATAAGAACTAGGTGTTCTTTTGATAAGAAGACCATGTCCAAAATTGCCAGTTTAGAAAAAGATTGCAGAAAACTTTTTAAGTTTAAATCATATGCATTAACCTTTTAATTACAATTTCATCTTCTCCATGAAGCCTTTTCTTCTCAAGGACACATTAAACTATATGTTCCTTATACAGGTTGTGAGATCCTTGAAGACAGGGATAATTTATTCTATTGCTTATCCCAAGGTATGCAGCACAGTGCTGGAAACTTTACTCTGTAGATAGTATGGGCAAGTGTGAACCTCATCTACAGTAATGGTGGTACACATTTAAATGTGCCTGTTCACCAGGTGCTCTTTGAGGTTTGAATAGCAGCAAGAATTTGGTACATTGTTCTTCCTGCTACCTGTCGTGTTCTGTCAGTGAGCAGGCTGTGAATGAGGAGAAGCAAAACCCACTGTGATGGCAGCAGTGTTTAGCAACTGTCCTCCCCGAGTAGTATGTGTAGTATGCACACACCTGTGCACACATATATACGTATGTGTTTTCCTTCCTCTAATTAGGAAAAAGGAACTTCTTTCAAGACATGATTTGGAGTTACCTTGGAGACCACTTTATGACATGGTGGAAAGAATATTATATTCCAAGACAGAGCATCTAGGATTAAATTGGTTTCCTAAGTAAGTATTTCCATTTAAAGAACTTCTTTGGGAGCACTTGGGGGCTTTTAGGGGTTTGATTATAATTGAGAAATACTGGGTTATTTGCAACAAACAAGCAAATGTACAATTTAATGTATTGCTTTGTGTGTAACTTAACTCCTAAAACAGCTTTTGCCTTCTTTAAATTATATCTGAAGCTGTACTTAAGAATTTCCCATCAAGATTTTTCTAACAGCACCATACTGTCATTAAAAGTAATACATATTTGATATTCTTCATAATACATCTACATGTGTTTTAATACTTCAAGTAAAATGAATGCTTCAAGAAGAGGAGCTTTGCATATTTCAGGGTGCGCACTGTCCCACTTAAAAAAGCATCAATTTTAGTGTTTGATTATTCTGAGAGCACAAACTATTCAAGTGTATAGCCCTTGGATTATGTTACTTTCTAGTGATGTTTAGACATAACTAAGCTTACAGATCTCTGGCTGATTATGGCTTCTTGTATGTGCATCTTGACTCTTCCAGATCTCGGTATGTTTTGTATTCTGAATTTACGGAGTATAATAGGACAATCTGCCCTTTTTGGTTAGTAGCGATTTCAGACTTGACTGCAAAGTATCCTTTTCCTCTGTTAACAGGGTTTGTCCATTTGATGTAGCTGTTAATTGTCTCAATCTTAGCATGTTTGTCTTAAAATACTCATGTTATTTGAAACCGAGGTTTATTTTTAGGAAAATTTTCCTTCTTTAGCTATTTGCTTCATTACCTAGAGTTGTCATATGGAGACACACACACACACACACACACACACACACACACACACTCATTCCTCAAGAGCACCATTTTATACTCCTGTATTATTTTCCTTTTTCTCTTTTATAAATTGTCTTTAAGGATTTCTGTGGTTTCTCTCAATCTTAGACATGTTTATTTTACTACTACTTCTAGCCTTCCCAGTTCACCAGTTCAGTTTGTTTAATACATGATTAATCCTCAGGCTTCACTTAAGTGAGCCGTTTTTTTCATAGAATTTTTTGAAAATCACAGCAGATGGCAGACTTTAAGAGATTTTCAGGTCATAGGTAAGTAAGTAGTGAAATTATGTAAGTGGAAAGAGTAAAAAAGAATATGACTATGGTTGATCCTGAACTTAGGCCTTAATTGGCTTTTGGAGAGTACTCACCAGTCATTTATTTCCTTAAGATTTCATGTGTTAAAAACAGGAAACGCATTTTTTAAGCATAAAAAATAGAAAATTCATCATGAAACTAAATGGTACAATCACAAAAACGTTTTTATAACCTTCTATCTATCTATCTATCTATCTATCTATCTATCTATCTATCTATCTATTTATTTTAGGCAGAGGGAAAGGGAAGGGAGAAAGAGGGAGAGATAACATCAGTGTGTGGTTGCTTCTCATGTGCCCCCTTCTGGGGACTTGGCCCGCAACCCAGGAATCATCGACCCCTTGGTTCTCAGGCTGGTGCCCAATCCACTGAGCCACACCAGTCAGAACTATAAAATTTATTATGAAAATAAAAAAATTAATGTAAAACTTTGTTGTAAAGATTCCTTATGAGTTTTATTTCTGCTACAGGGACTGGGTTAGGTTTATTTAAAATATGAGCTCATTGAAGTTAGAATAGGAAACACCATTTCATAAATTTCATGGATCTTTAAACTGTGTTCAGAATTAGTTACGTATCTTTCTGAAATTTCTCTGGCTGATTCAAGTCCTGCGTGGTCATTAACAAATATCTATGGCTTTCCTCTTCACGTGATACCAGCTATTTCCTGGAAATATTGTTAGAGCTTATAACTAAGTGTTAGTCAGTGCTTATAGTTCATCCCCTGATTTTAGATACTGGGTTTATTACCATGTCTTTGCCTGAAGCTTCACGTCATCCTTGCCCTTGTGAAAACCTCTTTCTTAAATGTTTTACCATGGGTATTTTTTGTTTTTTGAAGAGAAATTGTGTTTTTACCAAAATTAGCATTTGGTTTAAAGCAGTGATTCTCAACTCTTAATGTACTCAGCATCCCCTTTTCTATTTTGCAGTTAACTATCTAAAAATGAAATTCATAAGTAGTATAACCTCATTATCTACACTCAGTGACAAAAATAGATATAGATGTTTAAACCATAGAAGGGAAATAATAGGAAAGTATTTTAAAAACAGTAAAGGGTGGGGCAAAAGTAGGTTACATTTGTGAGTACATGAAACACAAGGGTTTATTCTTGTACTGTTATTAATTATTGTTTTATTTTCCATACAAACAAGTGTAAACCTATTTTGCTCCACCCTGTATAAAACATGCAGGCATTGTTGCAGTAAAAGACACTAAGTATGGTATTCAGATTTTCCATCTACTTATGATGAGTAAGTTTGGAGTTAAAAGAAAAAGGTTAGAACACATTTTGTGTATGTACAAGAAAAAACATGAAAAAGCAGCATTGTGCGTGGACATTGTAATAAAAGCTAGTGCTAGGATAAAGAATGACATATGATTGAATTAAATCTGATGATACGGGGAAATAACTTTAATTTCAGAGCACTGAACTGAGAAAAAAGGAAGTTCGATATTCTTACGGATCAGCTGGCCTTATTTATTTATAACAGTGTCAGAATAATTTTTTGTGTAATGATGTTGGGTCGTGTAGTTATTTTGTATCACAAAACATTTTTGAGCATTATTATATGTGAGGAATTAGAGGCAAAGGATGAATTGGGAAAAGACTCATTAATATATGAAACTATAGAGACTATAGAGAAACTATGCAATAGATTTCTGGGATGGGTATCAGAGTAAGATTGAAAACTAACAGGCAAGGCCAAAATAAGTAAATAATGTCAATATATAATTTTCACAACATAAACTGCCTTTTGTATAATACGAAAAAGGATTATAGTAACAGCATTTTAACAAAGAAATTATTAATGAAATTCTGTGACATCCTTGTGTTTTGTGTCTCTGCTAATTGCCAGCATGATGACACTTGGTTCTAAGATTATTAAAACAGTCTTTAGTTATGGTTACATATTTGCATGCAGCAGCTACATGTTGACAGGAATATGGTGTTGAATCAGGGGTACAATTGGAATTGCCATGGGGGTGTGATTTTTTTTTCCTTTTTTTCTCCAGGAATAACCCTAGGTAAAATTTTCAACAAAGTATACAACCTCGTTCAATTTACCTACCTGTTTGTTGTATTTCCAGGAGAATCAGTGTCCATTAAAACTATGCAAAAAATACTAAATTTTAAAGCAGTTAACTTTTAGTTTCAAAAAAATTTAACCCCTATGACCATGAAGTGGAGGGACATGTGAAAGTCTTGCAACAATTTTTTGTTGTGACTGGCTGTTCCATGAATGGCAGGATATCTAATATACCTGGCTTCTGGTCACTAAGGTTCATTGAACCTTCCCCAATGATTGTAATAATTAAAAATGCTCTATGCATTTCTAAAATGCTCCTTACCTATAGTTTGAAGCTCTAGTTTTTCCTCCTGTTATCTTGCATCTATACTATCAAAAGCCTTCTGTTTCATTAATCAGGCCCTCCTGTTTTCTTATTACTGGTTCAGCAGTCTTTGGTTCCCCCCTCCTCCCCCCTCCCCCCGTTTTTAAATCTCTAAGGTCCAGGTCTTCTACTGTCCAAAACACTATTTTATTTTCTTCTGTACCAGTAATTCTCAGACTATCTACTTAATACCTCCTTCCCTTTCTCCAAGGCTCTGAGGTATTTCCTGAAGAGATCTAGTGTGAGAAATTTCTTGGAAGTTTCACATTTTACTTAAACATTTATATCTGCATTAAGTTTCTTAAGTAATGTTTCCATAAGTGAAAATTCTTCCTTATATATCTGTTGACAAAAAACGATGCTGCAGACAGATGAACCGTATTGGTCCAGTGGCTTGTAGTGCTCACACACAGGACTGTGTACCTACCACCTCTGAACAGAGTCCACACTGTGAAATGGAGCTCTGTTCACACAGCCTTTTAAAAATGGTAATGCTTCCAATTTGAAGGGGTCAGAAAGAATACTGGGGATCTGGAACTGCTTTTGAGGGGGCTCTTCCTTAAAATATTGGTCAGGACTGTAATTTATTCCTTATTCATTTTCTCTAATTTTCTGTAATCTTTTTTACTATTACATATTTTTACATATTAACTCTCCTTTTCAAAGAATTACCTTATTTCCATTCTGATCTCTCTGTATAAAGTTATAAAACTTCAACTTTGAAAGATTTTCAGATTCTTTGACTCTTGGGCTTTCTTCACATTTGCCTTGATTTTAAAGTTAGAGGAACCTAATAGTCCTGGTTCTTATGCAGAAATGTTAGAGAAACCAGTTGGAGAGTTATATGATTGTACTTTTGTTTTGCTTTATTTTCCTCTGTCCACTAAATTTCTAAGAGGGAATTCACAGTGTGGTGATTGTAGGGTGGTGGGGAGAGGTAGGGAGAGGTGGGGAGAGGTAGGGAGAGGTGGGTGGAGGTGCAAGAGAGTGTGCAGAGATAAATAATGATGGAAAAATTAACTTTAACTTAAAAATATTAACAATTAAAACATTTAAAAACTTAGTTTTCTATTTAAGATTGAATTTAGAACACTAGTATAGCAAGTGTTTATAGTCAAGGGATAAAATTAATGACTTTTATAAGCATTTTATTTCAGAAAATAAGCTCTTTACAGAGCCCTTTTAATATGGCATACTTTTGTATTTGTTATTTTGGGTATTTTCATCTTGGATGTGTTCTGGCACATTTTGAAACAGTTTTGTTAGTTGACTGCCTGTGTTTGTACTATTTTTAGAGTACTATTTTTATAATCAAAAGTGAAAGATTGCTTCACTTGTTAACTGTTTGTCTTTCAATTCCTAAACTCATGTGCCTTAATATATTTGTCGTTATTGAAACCACTGCTTTAGAGTGTCATGCATTGCCACCTGATTTAAAAAAAGTAGTTGTGTTGTTCAGAACAAGGATTATTAACCTTTCTTCTCTTTCCTTTCCTCTTTTCCGGTATCTTCCTCTCTCTCCCTCCCTTCCTCCTTCTGTCTTTCAGTCTTTTGCTTCAGGCGCAAGGACCCCTTTCACTCTCCTCTGTATGTACTTTTATTGGAGAAACAATTTAGGTCTTTTTTTTTAATGGAAAAATCAAAATTGAAAAGGAGTGCTACATAGTTGCGAATTTACCCTAGCAACATAAGAATTGCTTATTGTTTACTTCTTGAAAGAAGCATTTGAATTTTATGGGCATGGTTTTATGTCATAAAACCATGTCCCATGTCCTTAATTGGAGTAGCGTATTCCAAGTTATAAATGTAGGCAGCACGCTAATGAAGGGTATTGCTAATAACAAAATGTGGAGGGAATTATGCATCGATTAGCTTTTATAGAATAGGCCTGGACAGTTCACATTGAATTATGTGTATAAATTTGTTTATTTAGTGTTATCACTACCAATTTTGTTTTTCTGAGTTGCTTGGTATTAAAGATTTGCATATGGCATCATAAGTAGTTTGGGCCTGGATAACTCATTTTGCTTTTTTAAACTAAATTTTTTAGTACATCTATATACTTTTAAGTATATATTGATATATTTTAAAGTGTATTTTTCTTTCATATATGTTCTAAGGGGATCACATAATATTAAACTTTCTGTTTTCATATTAATTTGCCTCTAGGGAAATTGGTAGTTCCCTTTTCTGGTACATGACATTTGAATTGGTGCGCTTATCCTCAGGATTCAGTTAAATCTTGTGTTCCCCCTTCAGCACATGGAAATAACATGTTCTTAACCTCTGTTGGGGATTTTGTGATGTATGTGGCCAAATTTTTCTAAACTTCAGTTTAGAAATTAGGAATGATCTCTAGCACAGAATAATGAAATGATGTAATTTCTGAGGAGTTGTTGAAGTTTTAAAATAGTTTACAGTTTTGTTAATAAACGGTGATTATTAATATGGTATTTGCAGTGTTTTTTAACATGGTATTTGAGGAACATTCTGTGTGCTTTTAAAAAAATTCTACTTTTACTTTTATTTGGAAATTAGAGACTTGTGGTTGATCATTATCACTGACATTGATAGTGTTTCTTCCAAAAGCTGTCTCTGTGCCACAATGATCTTTCCTTGGACACTGTTCTTTTTAAAGCTGTTTCTTTTCTTTTTTTTTTTTTTTGAATTTTATTTATTTTTAGAGAGAGAGGATGGGAGGGAGAAAGAAGAGAGAAACATCAATGTGTGGTTGCTTCTCTTATGTCTCCTATTGGGGACCTGGCCCACAACCCAGGCATGTTCCCTGGTTGGGAATTGAACCGGCAACTCTTTGGTTTGCAGTCTTGTGCTCAGTCCACTGAGCCACACCAGCCAGGGCTTAAAGCAGTTTTAAAAATGTCTTAGTTCATTCATGTTGATCAGGCCTGCTATCACTTACAGCAGTTTTGCATGTTCTTTTTACATGAGTAGTCAGGATTATGACAACTTCACACTCAACCACAGAGGCATATTTTAAAAAAAGGTGATGATGAAAAACCAATGTTAATGCTATATCATTGATGGAGGTGTTATACTTTATTTGTACCTTTGTTATGGTAAAATTATCTTGACCCTCATTTGTGTGAAGTGGCCGTGAAAAATGACTACTTATTTAACTAAATAATACTAGCTCTGAAAAGATTTCATATAAGATGGGTAGTATTTGACTGATGGTGGAATTGTTTAGATTTAGAAGAAGCAGGTAAAATTGAGTTCTTTTAGATGAAATGTTAAGTACATTCCTAAGAAAAAAAATACAATATAAGCTGCCATTACCATTGAATTACAAGGAAGTTAAGGTATAGGTATACAGAGTATACCAAGGTTATAGTCTCCCCTCACCCCCTTTTTTAAAACAAAAAAGCAAATGTGACTTCTGAAATTAAATTTTAATTCAAGAATTGTCAAGTGGCCCTGGCTGGTGTAGCTTAGTGGATTAAGCGCAGGCCTGTGAACCAAGAGATCACGGTTTGATTCCCAGTCAGGGCACATGCCTGGGTTGCAGGCCAGTTCCCAGCAGGGAATGCACAGGAAGCAACCATACATTGATATTTCTCTCCCTCTCTCCTTCCCTTCCCCTCTGAAGATAAATAAATAAAATCTTTAAAAA
>CM052543.1:115678632-115735010 GCA_028533065.1 Trachops cirrhosus
GCTGGTGTAGCTTAGTGGATTAAGCGCAGGCCTGTGAACCAAGAGATCACGGTTTGATTCCCAGTCAGGGCACATGCCTGGGTTGCAGGCCAGTTCCCAGCAGGGAATGCACAGGAAGCAACCATACATTGATATTTCTCTCCCTCTCTCCTTCCCTTCCCCTCTGAAGATAAATAAATAAAATCTTTAAAAAAAAAAATTAAAAAAAAAAAAGAATTGTCAAGTGAAGCTGAAATTACTTGTGGTTGTGGCAGTCTGCACTGCCCTCATCTTGAACATATCATTTGCTCTACATTTCTTTGGATTAGAAGTGAATATTGGCCTGATAGGTAAGGCAGGGGGGTAGGAAGTGTAAACATTTAGGTTTGTATAAGTCTGCTGTCTCAGTAATTGGAGTAACTGGAGATTAAGGCTTTTGGCTTTCCTCAGGCTTCTCTGCTCCCTATTTGGCATTTGCTTTATTAATATCATCATAGGGAATCATAAAGAATGTCATCATAAGGTAATCACAGCCCAGAGAGGAAAACTAACACAGTCATTTGTTGAATCTGGGTCAAGAGACTCAAGAACTGGGACAAGAACTTAGTCTCTGCCCTAATAAGTAGGCTGGCAGTTGGGGAAGGATTTTCCTATTTTGATATAATTTCCTAAATGATAAATTAATAGCTACCCAGAGGCAGGAGAATAGATAGAAAAGCAAAATGAGTGCAAAAATTTAGTTCTTAAGGAAATTGAAAATGTAATTTATTTTGACTAATATGAAATAATTATAGTTATTATTTATTGTGATTAATTCTGAGCCAGATAACTGCTTTCTTTACATTATCTCATTTAATTTTTGCCTTATGAGAGGTAGGTATCACCGCTCCTTATAGATGGAAAAATTCAGGCTCTAATATTGTACTAGTAAGTGACAGAACAGGTATTCAAATACAGATGTCTGACTCTTGAGCCCAAGCTGTGAACCATTACATAATTGATGTACTACGGCTTTCTTTTCAACTTAACATGCCTTTACTAAGAGGAAATAGGGTATGAGAAAACCCATTCAAAACTTAGTCCATCTGTAGATCCTGGTTGACTTTTAAGAAAGTGTTTTGATCTGTTATTACTTTAGTGTTATAAATTTCCGGCAATTGGAAAAGTATGTAGTGATTACTCCCTCTAAAAACTAGTAAAAATATAGTCTAGTAGCATCTGGCCTTAACCTTTTATTTTATTTTTAAACAGAAACATTGTTTACTTCATCTTGAGAGATTACAAGAATCACAAAAGGTCACTATACAGATATCACAGGTTAGAGAGATTGTACTCTTTTCTGGATAAAGAGCTTACGCCCAAGGGGTTGAAATTGACTTTATTTAGATGAACTAAATCACATTCCCACATATCCTCTTCCTCTATTGAGTGAATCGAGAGCTACCTTAACCTCCTGCACTTCTGAAGAGTGACGGGAACTGGAGAAAACAGCCGTGCAGCCCTTTGTGGCTTGCTTTCTAGAACCATTTTTTACATTACATGAAAGTTTGTTGGTAGAATACAAAAGTTAGGAGTGAAAATAGAAGGTTTTCTGTGTAATACTCTCAAATGAGTTGCCAGAGAAACAATAAAATGAATGAAAATTTAATATGGACACAAACTTTAGGAACTGTAGAATTATAGATCTTCTGCTTATATTCTTGGACAGAAAGTTTATTATTTTAGAGTTTTCTTTTTTAAATCTGTGTCTAAGTTGCTCTGTTATTTATTTTGGAACGAGATGACTCTTTTAACATTGCCTATTAATTCTGTGATTTGTTTCTAAATGTGATTCTTCAGTCCAAACTAAAAGACCCAAAGATCTGTGCTCTTTATTGCCCTGACAGAGTATGTTTATTGAGCATTGTAAGTAAGTAAATAAAGTATAAATGGAGATGAATACATAGCCTTGTTATAAGGACTTTGGCAATGCCCAGAGAAAAAAATAATTGTGGTAGTCATTGTCTTCAGGGAAATGTAGTTGGAGAGAAGCTTGACTTTTTTTAACCAGGCAACTTAGACGTTCTCCAGACTAAAATCTGTGTTTCTGAATTGCTCAGCTTTTTTATGAGGGAAGGTAGAATATCTCTCTGATAATCGGAGAGAATGCTCCATGACTGTTCTCCTGCCATATGGCTATCTTTTTTATTTTTGAAATAGCTCATGAGTTGTAGCCAGGCTTCCTCTTCAGTTAGTTGTTTTCTGAGTAGTTTGGAAATTAAAGAGGATTCCTTCTCGTCAAGTAATTTAGTTTCCACTCTTGGTTATATGATAAATTGATTATTTGTGCTGAGTTTAGTCTTCGTTATTCCTTGGAATTTCTTTGCAGATTAGTTCTTACACTTTCAGAGCAATTGGGCAGACTTCTGTATTTAAGAACTTCAAGAAGTTTAATGAGGTGTAAGGTTGGAGCACTGCCCGAAAGTTACCCCTTTCCTCCAGAATATCTTTCTGGAGACTTCTTTTCAGCTGTACATATCATGCTATAAGTAGTCACACATTTATTTTAAAATTCCAGTTCAAATTACCTCCTGCCCCTTTGTTTTATTTATTTCCATTGGACCTTTTTTTGACTGCGGCCTAGTTAATATTTTTAAAATTCCATTCTGGTCATGTGAGCTTAAACTAGTCTTAAAACCAACATGTTTATTATAAATTAATATGCAAATATTTGTTGTTTTCCATATTCACTTGAACCACCTACAAGGTGGAAAGTAAGTTACAGCTTTTAATATTACTCAACTAACATTTTAAGGAGTCCAAAAGGTGGCTGTTGCTGTTTTGATCATTGTTGCTGGCAACCCTGCAGGGTTATAGAACTCTCATTAGTCGGTTACAGAAAAGTAGTTTCTGGCAGTTGTTGACAGAAGCACACCAAATTTTGTCTGCTCTTAGTTTTGATGTAAAATAACTTGAATAAAAATTTAAAATTAGTATTTGAAGTTTTAAACTACTGAGGATATTTCTTGATGTGTTGCTAAGTATGGTTGGTCATTGCTGCTGACTTTGTAAAGATTGAAAATGACTTGTTCTTTCCTAGTTTTCTTCCTTTTAGTTCACAGCAGAGAATGAGCGAATGAGGGCAAAGGAAAGAGCAGATTATGGAGTGTAGGTAGTTAATCCTTACACTTCTGTCTGTATGAAAGAGAAGGATTAGCTGTTGCATGTATACAGAGAATAGCTAAATTTATGAACATATCTTAGAGAGTCTTTTTATTAATTAAAAAATTCTTTAAATACACCAAACTAATTCATCAAATGGCTTTTCTTCCCCAGTTCTGTAGAAAATGTTCTCAAAACACTCGTGAAAAGCTGCCGCCCGTAAGTAGCTTCTCAATTTACAAAGCCTCTTGTCATTTCTGTGGGATCTTCCCTAGCTTTAGTATGTTTTGAAGAGGGAATAAAAGTAGAAGTTTCTGATGTTGTGATGTTAGTCACTGGGCACAACATGTTATCTTAAACTCTTGAACTGAAATTTTCAGATTTTATTTCTAAGTTTACAAAATTTTTTAAGTGGTGCGGGTATCAGTCACCTATTATAAAGGATGCCATAATTTATGTATAATCTGCTTTATTTTAAAGGTTTTTCTAGATTATTGTTACTTAGATTAAAAATGTTTTTCAAAATGAGCATTGTAGGGGTATTCTATTAAAAGCGAGTAATAACAAGTAAGTGGTCCATATATTTTTTCTGGTATGTTCTCTGTCAGTAGAATATTTTATTTAAACTATCCCATATGCTGATGGTTAAAGATGAATATGCATAGAATTTAGTTTTAAGTAATTGAAGTCCAGTTCTTTGGACCTGAAATATTTTCTGGTTTCTTGTTTATTCGGCTGTTTTAAAGCTAATTATTCTGCTGTGGATACAGGGAATTCTTTTGAATGGAAATCCCTATGTTTATCATATGCTGTAATAAAAAATTAAAGTTATTTTATAAGTCATATACTTGCTGCTGATCTACTATACTATTCAGCCTTTGGCAAATGCATTTTGGGCATATAAAATGTCTCCCTTTTAGGAGGCTTAAGATGTAACTTGAGTCATAAGCCACCAGTGAGCAATGTCATTGTGTACTAGGCAGTTACTCTCTCAGCCTGTGTTCCTCACTGAGAAACTTGATCATCACTGAGGTACTCACTGGTTCTTAGATTGTGGGATACATTCATAGAACACCCAAGCTTTTATTTTAGATTACTAGGCTAATAGTTGACTCTGAAAAATCAGAAAAGAGAATTGATGTGTGAAATTTTTGAAGGCAGAATCTGTTATGCTTTTCTTTTTTAATTCTGACCTATTGTACAATGACCTAGCATGATGAGCTCAACAGAAGTATTCCGAGAAATGTAATTTTCTTTTTCACATCAAGTAATGAAGTGTGATTCTAATGAATACAGATTTATAAAAAATATACGGGATTTGAAAGGGTTTTCTAACTTTTAGGCCATACCCAAATCAGAATTCCTTGTATGTATACTTTTTGTTATTTTAAACCTCTTAATGAGTATTTGAAATATTACACATGGGTCTTCTGGCCATTTTCCTTCGTTTTGTGTGTATGTATACATGTGTGTGTGTCCATTTTAGATTTTAATTTTACAAATCTCTAGCTCATAGCTCAAGGACACCCTGTGCATTTCATAGAATTATACAATGTCAGAGCGGGAAGGGATCATCTTGTCCAGTCCTGTCTTCTGTACAGGACTTTGTGGTCCAGTGAGGGTAAATGATTTGCCCAGAGGAGCCTAGCAATTGATGTTCTCTTTCTCACTTCACTGATCTATCCAGTTTTTTAAAAGCATATAGACTGGATTTATATACACAAGAGTTTTTTCTATTGCAATTACATAGCACACAGGATGAAAAAATACAACCATGTTTAAATTTGTAGGTGACTTGAATGACTTTGCATTTTATCTGAGTTTTATCAACCTTGTAGCATTTTTCTACATCCTATAGTGTGTTGGGTATTTAATGTGGAGTTGTTACAATGTTTCCTATAGGCTAACATGACATTCATAGTGTGTGATGTATCTTATGAAAGCCACTCTTCCCCTCCCCCCCCATCAGTCATGTATTGATGTTGTAGAGCTTTTGGCAATGATCAGATACATGAAAACCTTTTTTTTATTAGGTATTTTCCAGCAGATGCAACAGCTGAGATGCTAGAAGAATGGAGGCCTTTAATGTGCCCTTTTGATGTAACAATGCAAAAGGCCATCACTTACTTTGAAATATTTCTTCCTACCTCCCTTCCTCCAGAACTTCATCATAAAGGTTTTAAGTAAGTATTTATATCTCTTGAGAAATTCTAGAATATAGCAGGACATATTGATATAGGCAAACTAGTAAAGCAATACAATAGTTGCATTACAGATTTTACTTTACAATAATAGGTAAAGAATAATTTACTAACTCAGCCATTATGTTTATACTTGAAGTGTTAAATATAAGATTGTAAATAGAGAATAATGCTTATATGTCAGGCCAAGTAAGACGAGGGCTTTAATTTAAGAAATCAAGAGAGAAAGAACAATAAATTTAAAAAGGAGTGGAAAGCATTAATAAATAGGCAGTGATAGAATGTTAAATTGCATGGAGTTTAGGGGAAGG
The DNA here is from genome assembly GCA_028533065.1 of Trachops cirrhosus. Taxonomy (NCBI): domain Eukaryota; kingdom Metazoa; phylum Chordata; class Mammalia; order Chiroptera; family Phyllostomidae; genus Trachops; species Trachops cirrhosus. The sequence goes on from CM052543.1 coordinate 115,684,265, forward strand.
AAAGTGTTTTCCTAAAACTTGGTTTTAACTCTCATCACAAGTTGTTTTCTCTTGGGTCCTTTTTATAATCTTCTTGGTAGTCTTTGCACCATTTTTAGGAGCTACAGTGAAAAAATATTTTAAACTGTACTTTTAAGAAAGAAAAGAAAAAGACTAAAAGGATGATGGTAATTATCACTCTGTTGTGGGCTTATGCTTAGTTTTCCTCTTCCCTCCCATTTGCTATTTTATTTCTGTCAAGTTGGAAATTTTGTGTATAGCTGTATATTTGTGAAAATTTAATTTTAATTTTAAAATTCTAAAGTCTCTTAGTTTCTTTGACATTTTTAAAGATTGGTTAATAATATTAAAAAAACATTTATGCCTATATTCTATTTCTTTGTGATAGTTTCCCCCACTGTAATTTAGTTGCACCTAGCACTCTGTGGCTCATTTCTTTTGTGGGGCATTTCCTATAGTGCTAGTTAATGGCATAATTACTAATTGGGTTATTAAAACGAGAAAGTAAGGGACAGTTACAAGAACAGGTAGTAACAGGAAAACATTTAATGAGAAAGGCAGGAAGAGGAAGGAAAACTTATAAACAGTTTTAGATGGGGTGGACAGTAATTGCTTAACAATGAAGTAGAAGTATTATGAAATTATTCTTTATGGGATAAGTAAATTGGAAGGGGAATATTCAGACAAAAGTAATCCTTTGTTACATTTAGTTTGTAACTTTCAGTATTATTTTTTCTAGATTGTGTAGTTATCAGTAAGAATAATGGGTTAAAATGTGCAGAGGATGCCTGGCTTTGAACCATTTTCTGTAATTCACTTGCTACTCATAACAACATTTTTCTTCTTCAGACTTTGGTTTGATGAATTAATTGGCCTTTGGGTTTCAGTGCAAAATCTCCCACAGTGGGAGGGGGTGAGTATCCCATTTTTCCTCGTATACCTTATGGTTTGGAAATACACGCAGTCATTTGATAAGTAACTTCAGTTCCCTAGAATTGGCTGTTAGCAGTGTTATAATCAATTTTTTAAAATTGTATTTGCTGTAATCTAACAGAAGCAGACGTTTCTTTCTTTCGATTTTGTTAATATGCAGAAGTATATGAAGGTAATGGGAAATGCATGAAACCGTAAGACCCTGTTTGTTTCCTTTTGTATCCTCACTAGCCCGGTGCTAGACACGTAGTGGATGTTTCCTGTATGCCTATTGGATTAACATTTACTTTCTTGTTTGCATTGTGGATAATGCTTTATCATTATCCTTCTATAAGTATTTCAACTGCTGTTGATTTTAAGTGGGTGACAGGAATCAGAACTTAAATTTGGAGATTAAAAAAAACTAAGTTATAAAGCATGTGTTAAATCAAATTATGCTAACACTGATTGCTCAAAAGAACATATGAATAAGAAGTATGACTATGCCACTTAGAAACAACAACAAATGTAGTTACTTATCTTTCTTTTTTGTTTACTTTCAGCAACTAGTAAACCTGTTTGCACGATTGGCTACAGATAATATAGGGTACATAGATTGGGATCCATATGTACCAAAGGTAATTAATAACATCTGAACATAGAACACACAACAGCACTGCCATCACTTTTGTGTCTTTAAGGGGAAGTATATTTTGTATGCTAATTCCTAGCCCCACATAAAATATTTCTAGACCATCAATACAAACATAACCAACCTACAGGGTGAATCCTTTATTTACAGAAAGTAATTGGGTCATATCAAGATACCAAAAATGTGTGATTTTTGTTTTACCTATGTAGGACATGAACTATAAGTTTCAGAATGAGTAACACAGAAAATACAGGGTGTTATACATTCATACTTCCAACAAATTTTGTATATGGTATTTGATTGCTATTCTAGAGTCTCTTCTACTCTTAGGTCACATTATGTATTTCCCTAGGTTAAATGAAATTAGAGTGTCTCTAGGTGCAGTGTTTTTAACTGGAGTGGGGCATCCAGGTGATTCTGATGCACACAGTGACAGTAGGGCAGGGCTGGGGACCAGCAGAAGGCAGATGCTCTGTTTGCTTTGCCTGTGCTGTCTTCCTCTGTTGCTGGCCAATAAAGTAATTTTCCCCCACCTTTAGGGCCCCTATGTGTTAGTAATGACAGATTTAAAATATAAATTTAATTATATTAAAATGTAATTATTAAATAACAGATTAAAGTGCAAATTCTTGGGGGGAAAAGTCAGGTCAATGTTAAAATTTAAAGAGGGAAAGGAATTCACCAGAAGACATTTCTGTTTTGTGCCATTTATAGAGAGAGAAAGGAATCAAAACATTTCATCTTTAAATTCAGGTGCCTATGTTTTGCCTTTTTATGTTTTACTATATCTCATTTGTCTGTTTTTGGCTACATGGATAGAGCTGCTGTATATCCTCATGCCTGTGACCTCAAAGTGTCATTTTTAAAAGGATAGATATTTTAATATAATTTTTAAATAATAAAACATATTACTAAGCAGTATGTAATTTGCTTCAAAACTGAATAAATGAGAATACATCTAATAACACCAATGTACAACATTTAAGTTATTTAAGGAAAGTTATTTGATAACTGTGTATATTTTGAATTCTTCTTTTCTTAAAGATATTTACAAGAATTCTGAGAAGCTTGAACCTCCCAGTGGGAAGCAGTCAAGTGTTAGTCCCAAGATTTTTAACCAATGCCTATGATATAGGACATGCCGTGCTCTGGATCACTGCTATGATGGTTTGTAATGCATTGTATTTGTTTTATACAGTTCTCTAAATTTTGTGTTAACTATACAAAAATTACATGTAATCATGTCAGTCTCTATCAGTGGTTTCGTCAGTCACTTGGTTCTTGGGTATTTTCACTCCAGAATGTAGTCATATGTACTATTAATAAATGTCTATAACCAATGGACTTTAAAGTTAGAACCAGAGTTTAGAGTTTTGAGAAATTCAGAATGTCTGTAATAGTTTTATAGACCAGGAACCAGACTCATAGATAAAAGGGCACTCCCAAAGTCAGAATGAGAATGACGAAGGTGGGATTAGAATTCAGGGCTCTGCATGTGCTCAGTGTGAATGCATTCAGTGTACATGTTCACATAAAATTTTACGCTAAGTACTAAGCTTACTAACAAAGTAATCTAGTGAAAGTTAAAGCATGAAGGATTATTTTACTGACAGCACTGAAAGGAATATGTATCATGCTTGGATTTCAACATCATCATTCAAATAAGACTGTAGAACAAAATTGTCATTCATATTGCTTCTGCAGATGTCACTTTCTTGAATTATTTATTCTGTGTCTGGTACTTTCTTCTAGATTATGTTGTTTGGTTGGTTGTTTTGTGTTAGTTGTTTCTGTGGAAAAGGCAGAATGGTTCTGAGAGTTTAGTTCTTAAATTTTATTGTAAGATTAAAAGAAAATTTAAGCTCCCTGTTTTTGCTATTTCACTATTAAATGGGGGGATCGCATTTTCTTCAGGATATTAAATAAGAAAATGATATAAACTCTTGGATGTGTACTGTCTTACATAAACAGTGAATTGGAACTCATTTTTTAGGAGCTGCTGAATTGGGTGGTGATTATTATCAGCCTTGTTTTAGTTAATATTGCTGGTTTTTCTAACAGTTGTTCTTACCGGCAGTTTCATTTTGTGTTAAATATGAATATTGAATATAATAAAAATCAGTGATAATTCTTGTTAGAATTTTAAACATTTTGTTGTGGAGTTGATATGGTCTCTTAGTAGTTGCCCTGTTCTAGAGTGGGAAACGTGAGTGTGGATTCATTTCACTAGGAGGACAGGGTCCTAGCGCAGCTGACATTCTGCCTTCATCTGTGCTGTTTCTTGAAAGAAGATCAGCTTGAGGCAGATAGAAGGTTTCAAGACCTCTGTCCCCAGGGCTGTTCGACTTGATAAAAAAGAACACTAGCTTTTTGTTTTTGCTGGATTTGTTTTGTTTTGGCAGTTAGATTAAGAATTTTTCTGTTGAGTCAAAATGTCACATATAACCGGTTTAGTCATTTGAACATTGACATTCAGAAGTAATAATAAAATATTTTAATGCACTTGTGTAAATCTCACCTCATATCCTGCAGTGAGGTGTTCACTTCTTAAATCGCTTAGGGAATGTTTATTATGCCTGATATTAGCACTCTTGGTCATTTTAAGATGAAAATCTTAGTGATGAAAGATATTCGACTGCCTAAGAGTAAAAGATACTGTTATCCTAAATTGAAAAATATCTTTTTTTAAATTTGGTTTCAGTAAGTTTCCCTTATTTTTAGTGCTGTTTAAAATCAGTTTGTATGAAATTCATTGAGGAATGTTTTTTACTCCTATTTAGAGATAGAATTGATTTTTGTCAGCAGGATGAATATGAATCGCGTTAAGAGATTTACACATAGGCTTGGGCCTAACAACCTTTCCAATTTTCCAGTAAAATGTGCTTACTGATCTTTTTTACTCTTACATCTGAACAGGGTGGACCAAGTAAGCTAGTGCAAAAACACTTGTCTGGTTTGTTTAAAAGCATCACATCTTTTTACCATCCTTCAAATAATGGGCGCTGGCTGGTGAGTGTGTTCGTTTTTCACTCTTATGTATTGGAATTTTTTGAGATAGGGTCACATGTAACTATTACCTATTATGTACCCTGTAAGGCATTTTCTATCCTTCATATAAGCTTTATGATTAAGTTACTGTGTTCATAAGACATGTAAATAAACTAATATAATACTGGTGGTGTTAACTGGTGACAAAATGCCATATTTTGGCAACAAAATTGTAACAAAAAATGCCACCAAAGCATGACTCATCTTTTCCATTTTATTTGTGTCATTTTTTTTTTAAGTTGTCTGGTTAAAATGGCTTTTCATGTAATGGCAGATTAATGTGGTACTGGGAGTTAAAACTGAAATTCAAAACATATTTGTATTGATTATTGTCAGTAGTTAATTGATAAGAGTATTCTGTCTATATATATTGTGCAGGTCTTTGTAATAAGATTGTAATAGCCATTATTTTGAAAATCTTTACTTTGAGGGGTACAGAGGAACCATGAATCTCTATCTGGAACATAGAACCTACCTCGGATTTTCTGTTTCTGTGTCCCCAGAACAAGTTAATGAAACTACTTCAGCGGTTGCCAAACAGTGTTGTTCGAAGATTGCATCGTGAAAGATATAAGAAGCCTTCTTGGTTAACTCCTGTGCCTGATAGCCATAAGCTTACTGATCAAGATGTTACAGACTTTGTACAATGCATTATTCAACCTGTCCTCTTGGCTATGTTTAGCAAAACTGGTAGTTTAGAAGCGGCCCAGGCTCTGCAGAATCTTGCACTCATGAGACCAGAGTTAGTAATACCCCCTGTACTTGAAAGGTAAGCATAGCTTTACACGTTTGTTGAAGCCTCAGTGGTGGCTACGGTTATTCTGGTTATCTCTTCCTTCTACTCTTCTGCTTGGTTTTCTTTGCTGCGGCTTCTGTATTGCTGTATTAGGACTTATACATTTTCCTGGAGGAGAAGCAACATATTTTAACCTAATGATTGGTGACTTCATAAAGGTTTATTAGAGAGTAAAAATTGACATGATATGGATAAAATAAGTATTTTGTATTATTTGCACATTTTAGTTACTCAAGGTTTTGCTCATAAATTAAGCTCTGGCTGTTTTCATCTCAAAGTGAGTGTCATAAAATACTGAAAACATGACAGTGAAAATGATTTTGGATTTCTATTATTTCGTAGAACCAATGACATAAGAAAAATTTGATTGTCTTTGTTATTTTCATATCTTGTATAATCTTATGTGTATTGTTTCCATGAGGTAGACTTTACGGCATTCATTTGTTTTTTATGTTGAAACAGTAACAAAATTGTTCTTCCTTTGCCTAGTCGCTCTTACAACGTAGGCCTGATGTACCTTCCAAGAGAGAGCTGCTCAGTTGTTTTGAGTGTTTTGAGAGTGGGTTACTTCAACTCACTGTTATTCCTCTGGTGCCTGAACCTGAGCTTTATGATTTCTTTCTAAATGTCTTTGTCAAAGGTAGAAGTTTAGTTTTAGAGTCCAGAAGGATCTAACAGATTGAGTTCCATAGAACTCAGATTTGTCCAAGGTTGGTCGTAGGAGAATGCAAATGACAGTCAGTTTTCTGGCTCACAGTTAAGATAGGATAATTGGTCACACTTTCTTGGAGAAGGGTATCCTGTTAAAGATATTAACTAAAATGGTGCTCCATTAAATTTGAGTTGTTTATACTATCTTGCACTGTCCTCATTGCTGTAAATATTCCAGTTAAGTTGTGCCTCACTTTTTCAACCTCTCCTAATTTTGCATGCACATCTTAGGGTGTGCATGCAAAATTTCCCACACACATAACTTAGTTAGGAAATAGAGTGGAAAAGTTAGGCAGTTTCAACTCTGATTTCAACCCTCAATATTTTTGCTACTTGGCCTCCATGTGGTAGCAGAAGCTAACAGCAGCAGTCTCTTGATGCTCCATTTGGAGAGGAAGGACGTTAGTTGCTTGCATGGTTAAAATTTAGAAGTTTGAGGAGTTTTGCTGTTTATTACTTAACCTTTCTTTTGCTTTATGTCAGTATTTTCCAATTGATGGCTTATGAATAGATACATTTTTGTGAGACTGAAGCAGCGTTACCTACTGTGCTAACAAGGCACCTAGAATAGATACATTTTAAGGAGAAATTTATTTAGTTCTCAATTTTGGCACAGAGTTAATATCAACATATTTAGTGATGTATGCTTCACCAAGGTAAATACTTAATTGACAAAACTGACACTACAGTGTAGTTTTTTGAGATTCAGTTTTAATTCTGTTCTGTTTAAAAGTGGCATGACTACCTTTTTGAATATTTTCCTTTAAAAATGCAAAATGTTTTAAAAAGTAAAAATGTAAAAACATATTTAGGCATTTAGTTTTACATTCCCTAAAAACAACCTTTGTTAAAGAGTTTGGTTGGATTTCTTTATGTTTTAAAATAAGGATAGGCTTTGTTCTCTTTAATTCAAGTTATAAAGCCTCCCTTGTTACCTACTTAAGATGAAATTTCCCTTGTATATCTTTTATGTGTAAGAGGAATTTAAAATGACTGCATTTTAGATTCTTTTTCTCCCTTAGGATAGATTCATAGAGTTAAATTGCAGAGTCAAGAATGACTTGAATGTCCTTAGGTCTTATATACTTAGTGATCAAAGATTGCATTTATCTTACCCCTCTCAGTTTGTTCACTCTAGTGTCAGGGATATTCTCATATATTTCTGATGGTTGATTTCCAAGTTTAAAATATCAGTCCTTTTAAAAGTATAAAATAGAATTTCAGCATTTTAGTAAGATGGTTTTACCTGTAAAAAGAGAATAGTGGGTTGTACTTGTCATTCCCGAATTCTAATAGTGACCATCCTGTTGGAATGTGGAAGTGGATTAGGATGTTTGAAAAAATGCAGAATCTACTGGTTTATGTCCTTTTTCACTGGGGAATTTGCATGAACAAAGGTGGTGAGATGTCAGTGGGATTGGGGAAACATGTACCTTTCCGTTATTTCCTTTATTTGTGTTATTCTGTTACCTTCGAGAGCAAATAGTCAAAATATCTTCTAGCTATGAACCTTTTAACCAAAATACATTTTATGAATTTATTGTACTTAATGTATCATATATGGTTATCTGTGATGGAAATTTTTTTTAAATTCTGTTTTCAAATTGTAGAACATATCCTGCACTAGAGACTTTAACAGAACCTCACCAGCTCACAGCTACTCTAAGTTGTGTAATTGGAGTGGCCCGCAGTTTGGTATCAGGGGGCAAATGGTTTCCTGAAGGGCCAACACATATGCTACCTCTGCTGATGAGAGCGTTGCCTGGGGTGGATCCAAATGACTTCAGTAAATGCATGGTGAGCATGTTTATGATTCTGGTTGGTATCTAAGTTCTAACGGTGTAAGTGGATATCCTGTTAATTTTTTTCAAATACTCTTTAGAACATAGTTTAATATAAAATTTGTTAATGGTAACAGAATTATATCTGTAGATGCCTAAGTTTAGATCTGTAGATGGTAAATTGATCTCTAACATCTTTCTTCATAAGTAACTTGTGATTACCTTTATTCATTTAATGATCATTTGATGTTTTAAAGCTCATTAAATAGGGTTGGGCAGAAGTAAGGCCTTGCTTGAGTGTGGTTGGTAGAATAAGAATATGGGTGTAACAATTTATTGTTTTAATTTGAACATTTCACCTAAAATGTCATATGGTGTGCTTGAGTGTGATATTGGTATGTTACAAATTGCATGCTTATGATTTTGTAGTAAAAGATTTTGTAATAAGAAAGCGGTGTTATTTGTGTCAGACCTTGTATATTTACTATTTTTCTTAAGCAGAGACATTAAGAATTATAGCATATGATCATTTGCACTTACCTTCATCTACACTGGTGACAAGGGAGCATCGATACAAGTTACTAGGTATAGAATGCCAGATCCTGGTTATACACACATCTCCTGACATTGCTCATCTTCCCTTCTCTCTAGTGTCTGCATTAGCTAATTTACCTTAGTTACGGTTACATTTTTAGGAGGGAGGCAAGGTAACCTCTCAGTGACAAAAGGTTGGAGAACTTTGTGCTTAAATCTAATAAATAACTATAGTAAAATAAATGTAGTATAATTTCATTACTGAAGTAACAGCTGGTTCATTTTGAGGAACCTTAAAATGTTCAGTTCTAAGTGAAAAATTTTCAGAAAGATTGTTGTGGAATTCCCTCAAGATAATTTATTTGAATAAATTACAATATGCTTGTGCTTTTGAACTAGAACTATGTAATTAATGTTAAATTTGTTGCATCTTCCCACAGATTACATTCCAGTTCATAGCAACGTTTTCCACTCTGGTGCCTTTAGTAGATTGTTCATCTGTACTACAAGAAAGACATGACCTCACAGAGGTAGGGATGCTTTCTGGTTGCAAAGGAATTGGTTGACTGAGCTCTAAATTTTTATTGTATGTGCATAGCAATATTTGCTAGTTTCAGAGCAACTTTGGATAGGTGCTAACAAATTAAAATGACTGTTTTGTGACTACATTATACAAATGGAAGGCCATGTCATCCTTGCTATTTTGACATCCAGAGATGTATTTTTAATGTTTTGTTAAGCAAAGATAGTGCTGTTTTGTTTTTTCATTTTCTTATGTTAGTAATAAATCTATTGGGATTGGCATCTAGTGAAGAAAGATTTTCTTTATTACTTTTTGGTTCTTTTACAACTGTTTTCTTTTTGTGGGCATATTACTACTTGACTTTTGTCATTTAGATGTTTAAGTAGGGAGGGATAAGCCTTTACACATACACCAGAAGTTTGAAACAGTTTGAAAAATGTAATTGGTAATAAAAATGACTGCTTGACTTCTGGGTTGACCTTATAAAATGTGTTAATTCTTATTTTGGTGCCTGGAAAGTAGTAGATGAATTATTCTAAATTGATATGTGATTATGATATTATTTGTCACAGTATACAACATAATAAGTTAGTAGTAGACCTATATAGTAGACCATATTTGAGTTTTGTTCAGAGTACAAAAAAATCAAAGGGTAGTTTTAATTTTTCTCCACATTAATGTTATAGGTGGAACGAGAACTATGTTCAGCCACAGCTGAATTTGAGGATTTTGTCTTACAGTTTATGGACAGGTGAGTATGTACTTCAGACCTGCCCTTTATGTGAATCCAAAACAATGATTGTTCTGTCCCAGCAGCTTTAGTCTCTTCCTTCATTGGCATGTTCTAACAACTACCCCAAGGTGGTGCTTCTGAAGTTATAACAGGACACTTGATTTGTGAGCCCTGTGCAAATTCAGTAGCTGCCACTTGAACAGTTGTAACAGTAGAGGTTTGTCCGGTAATTAAAAACGTTAAACCAGTTTTTAGTTGTTAAAATTATGCTTTCTTTCTTTGCATTATTTAGATGCTTTGGACTTATAGAAAGCAGTACATTGGAGCAAACAAGAGAAGAGACAGAAACTGAGAAAATGACTCACCTGGAGAGTTTAGTAGAGTTAGGTCTGTCTTCTACATTTAGTACAATCCTCACGCAGTGTTCCAAAGAAATATTTATGGTAAGAATGCATTGTTACAGAAAATTAAATTACAGTCTTATAATTTTATTTGAAGTTATACAAATAAGCTACTTTAAGTATATATCAATGTCTGTTTACCTTTTCATACTAAAATTTGGAAGAGAAACACAATTGATGCTCATTATTCACAAAATCCATATTTGCAAATTTACCTACTGGCTAAAATTTATTTGTAGTCCTAAATTAATACCTGCATTGTTTTTGTGCAGACATGTGAAAATGGTAAAAGTTTGAGGTGGGCATGTTTCTGGCTGGGGTCGAATAGGCTGCTCTGCCTTTTTGTTTCAACTCTCATACTGTAAACGTGTTCTTTTTGTGTCTGTCTAGTGCCAGGTTTTTTTACATTTTTGTGTTCTTATTGGTGATTTTGCTGCTTTTTAAAACCTGCTTGAAGAGCAGTGCTAAAGCCATGTCTAGTATTCTAAGCATAAGAGAGTTGTGGTGTGTCCAATGAAGAAAATAACATGTTTTAGATGAGCCTTGTTCAGGCATGGGTTATAGTGCTATTTGACTTTTGAGTTCTGTGCTAGTGAATCAAGAATACATATTAAATAAGTTATCTTTTCTTTTCAGTTTTATTTATTTTCAGAGAGAGGGTAAGGGAGGAAGAAAGAGTGAGAGAAACATCGATGTGTGAGAGATATGACGTATGAGAGATAAATTGATCAGTTGCCTTTTGCATACCCCCAACTGGGGACCTGGCCCACAACCCAGGCACGTGCCCTGAGTGGGGCTTGAACTGGCGACCCTTCAGCTAACAGGCCAGCACTCAGTCCACTGAGCCACAGCAGCCAGGGCTAAATAAGGTGTCTTGAAACACAGATATAATAACACAAAATTCATCATTTGATGAAAATATACCCAGAGCCTTACAGGAACTTAATCCTGTATTTCCCCTAGGAACAATGGTTTTACTAGCTAGCAAATTAGTATTTAATAATTCAGAGCTCTCAGCAGCTTTATAGAACATACCTACTACAAACAGCAAGGATTAACTGAAGTTTTTATTTATTTATTTTTTAAGACTTGTTTACTTTTAGAGAGAGATGAAGGGAGAGAGAAAGAGACGGAGAGGTACATCAATGTGTGAGAGATATATCAATTGGTTGCCTCTCACGCCCCCAACTGGGGACCTGGCCCAAAACCCAGGCATGTTCCCAGACCGGTACTCAAACCAGTGACCCCTCAGTTCACAGGCCAGTGCTCAGTCCATTGAGTCACACCAGCCAGGGCTAACTGTAGTTTTCAAGTTTGCAATTAAATACAATTTGGGAAAATAGTTTTGGAAATTGTTTATACCATAACATGATAGAAATTAAATCCTAATTATAAAAATCTGGCCCTGGCTGGTGTAGCTCAGTGGATTGCCTGAGAGTGCAGGCCTGAGAACCAAAGGGTCAACAGTTCGATTCCCAGTCAGGGTACATGCCTGGGTTACAGGCCAGGTCCGCAGTAGGGGACACAAGAGAGGAAACCACACGTGGATGTTTCTTTCCCTCTTTTTTCTCCATCCCTTCCCTTCTCTCTAAAAATTAATAAAATCTTTAAAAAAAATCTAGCAAATTATGGTAAATGAGAACATTTGCTGTCATGTTGCATTTTGTCAACATTCATTTCATATTGGTTGATACCTGTTATGTACAGTATGGTCTTTAAAACTATACTTTATTACCCTGGCTGGTGTAGCTCAGTGGATTGAGTGCCAGGCTGCAAACTGAAGCGCTGCTGGTTCAATTCCCAGTCAGGGCACATGCCTGGGTTGTGGGCTGGGTCCCCAGTGGGGGATGCGCAAGAGGAAACCACACATTGATGTTTCTCTCCCTCTCTTTCTCCTTCCCTTCCCCTCTCTCTAAAAATAAATAAATAAAATCTTTAAAAAGAAAACCAATCTACACTGTATTTCCATTTCTGTTTCTTTTCCCGTCATCTGATATCATCACTGTTCACTTTGTTTGTACTGGTGAAAAGCTAACCTGTTTTAGAGCTTCGTGAAATATTTATCAAGATTATACGAGTATAAAGAAGTTAACATAAATCTTTTATTTAATGGAAATATCTTAAAGGGAGTTGTTTATAACTTTGAACACCGTTAATCCACGTATAGAGCTTTTTTCATTCAGCAATTAAAATTCTCTGACTTGATTGTAAAATTAAGTAGACTGCTTCAAGTCTTTTGGATTAGAGATAAATGTTTATAAGTTGTCAGAATGACAAAATGTATATATTGGATATTCTAAAAATTTTTCTTTTCTTATATTGGACTAGCCAACAAGGTAATTATATTTGCTTCCAGAAGTTGCAATTTTGTGTTTGGTGTTCCTGTAGCAAATAAAGTCTTGTGCCTCAGATGTTTCGTTTGTTCGTGTAAAAAGGGTCTCGTGCAAAGACTGTTCATGGATGTGAATGTAACATAATTAAGCAAATCCGTATAAATTCTGATAGCTAAAAAATTCCTACTTGGTTACTTTTAATACAGTATGCGCATTATTTAAAAAATGTTTTATGTTTAATTTTCTTAAAAATGCTGATTAGATATTTTCACTTTTTATATCTCTGAACCAGGTGGCCCTTCAGAAGGTTTTTAATTTTTCTATTTCACATATATTTGAAACAAGAGTAGCAGGCCGTATGGTGGCAGACATGTGCCGTGCTGCTGTGAAGGTGAGTTTGGTTTTTTTTTTTGGACTGATGAACTAATGAATTAGTAACCAACGGGTTTATGTGATTAATTATTTTGGATGTGCTTGTTGTACTTCAAATACATCGTTCTTTCAGTAGCTGCTTATGGCCTTCATTTGTCACTGAAAATAGTACTAGTGCGAACTTTGTGACTCTTAAATATTTGCACTCTTCAAAAAAAACTTACTTAAATAAATATGTTTTCAGTGCTGCCCAGAGGAATCTTTGAAGCTGTTTGTTCCCCACTGCTGCAGTGTTATAACTCAGCTTACAATGAGTAAGTCATAAGGGCATCATTCTGTATTTATAACTTCAGATAAATTTTTTCCTTGGTTTCTAGAACTCTGTTGATGAAAACAGTTTCTTTAAGCTATGCAATATTTTAATTTTGCAGTTTTGGGGGAAATTGCTCAAAATAAGGTATCAGCATGTTGACACAGGTAGCATAGAAATTTTACTTTATTAAATTAATATTTGCATACATATGAGACCCAGTCAGAGGTTGCCATAAAAAAAAAATACCAGTTATTTTGTGATATGTGCAAGGTCGGACATTTTGGCTGGTGTGTTTTTTTTCTTAAAAAGTGAGTTTTCCCCTCTTCTGGTTCAAGTTCAGCTTACTGAAGAAGGTGAAAAGTCTCCCTAGTAGAGACTTTGTCAGTTATTTGAAATGTTAAATATAAATATTTTAAAAAGGATTCATTTAGTTGGATACATAGATTTTTTTTCCCTCCTCTGATGCCATTTTGCCTTTTTTAGATGATGATGTATTAAATGAAGAAGAGCTAGACAAGGAGTTACTATGGAATCTTCAACTTTTGTCTGAGGTATTGTAAATCTTTGGAATAAGAAAATATTACTATAAAAATGTTGGCTTGCTATTAGGATTTATTCTTTTTTGCAATTTTGACATTAAAACATGAAAAGTCATAAGCTTTAAATATTTCTTGATATGGCTGCAGAAAGTCAGATAATGTCATTTTCTTGTTATCAGAGTAGTATAATTTTTGATTACTTTATGTTCAGTTCTGGACTTTTTTACTGATTAATTCTGGTATGGGTAACTCATTAACTGAACAGTGTTTTGGATTTGGGAATCCTTATTTTCTCTATATTCTAAATTTGGCCATTAATCAAACTTTAGGGGTTTTTTGTTGTTGGTTTTTACAGGTTAGTTCAGGAACCAAAGAACAAAAAAAAATACAGTTAAGTTAATTTTGCCCCTTGAAGAAAGAAGACACTCTTGAGAAGGATGGTATTATGCCATGGCACATGAGAGCCCAGACTCAGAAAATGTGTTTTGATCTTAGAAAATAATAAATTGTTAGAATATAATTAAAATGAAAGTCCTAAAATGAATTAAATTATTTTAAGGAAAAGAGTTATTATTTTGGCTACTTTAGTGGCCAAACTTTCACTTTGACATTAATTATTGATTTTTGATCTTTTAACCTACATATCTTCAACTGTTTCTTCCTTTTTTTAGATTACTCGAGTAGATGGGAAGAAGTTGCTTCTTTATAGGGAGCAACTTGTAAAGATTCTCCAAAGAACCCTACATTTAACCTGTAAGCAGGGTTACACTCTGTCCTGTAACCTTCTGCATCACCTTCTTCGTTCTACTACGCTTATCTACCCTACAGAATACTGCAGCGTGCCAGGTGGCTTTGACAAGCAGCCTTCCGACTACTTTCCTATCAAGGCAAGCATTTTCACTGACTGAGGATTCAAGGATAGTGTCAGTTATATTCCTAAGGGATTCAAAGTGTGGGTTTTTTCCTTGCTGTGTATGAAGGTGTCACTTCTTTATTTTTAAAGTATATTATGAAAACTTACTGGATTGTTCGTTTTGAAGATGTAATTGGCCTTATTAAGTGATCGCTGAGCGGGACAGCATCCCTTCCAGCAGCTGTAAGGAAGGGCGCTTCCTGGGGTGTTTTCAAGTTCCAGCGTAGTGCTGGAGCTAACTCTAGTTTCCTTCTTTTCTGTTTTTGTGTGTGATGGCTCGTTATGCCACATCTAATCTCTGTAATTCCACATAATTTTATTGGGGAACACAGTGGACTCACGTAAACTTACTGTTACTCTCATAAGTAAACTATATTTGAGGGGTTCTTCAGGGAGACCTTTTTCAGGAGTTATTTAATGAAGGGTAATATGTTTTCGTGCCCTTTTCTTGCTACCTTAGATTTGGAATACTTATACATATTCTTTAAAATAGTTTATGTATATATGTTCTTTTTTCCACTTCTCAATCTGCTGAACAAATGCTGTTCTTTTCTAGGACTGGGGTAAACCTGGGGACCTTTGGAACCTGGGCATCCAGTGGCATGTTCCTTCTTCCGACGAAGTAGCTTTTGCTTTCTACCTGTTGGACTCTTTTCTCCAACCTGAACTCATCAAACTCCAGCTTTGTGGGGATGGAGAACTCGAAATGTCTAGGTTAGCTTTTTTTTTTTTAAGATAATTAATTGGTGTTTGTTTTATGGTTGCAGACTAAAAAATCATTTTTGTGCCTCTCCTGTGTCATATCTGATGTGTTCATGTTCAGTGTGTTTTGAACATCTCCATAAGTGGAATTAGAAAACAGTGTAATCCAGCATTGTTTAACAGAAATTTTGTTATATCATTTAAACAGTTCAAATGGAGAAACAGGGTTTTTCGTAGTTTATAGTGCTTTCTAGTTAGCGGTTTCACTTGTGCATCTTTCAGGATGTGTGTAGGTAATGCCCCTTGGAATGAAATTCCTGCTTTTCTAGATTCAGCTTAGATTTACTGGGTTGTATCCTCTTAGTAATTTATGTTATTGACATGAATATCACTTAACAGAAAAAGCGTTATGATATATTTTTTTCTCCTGCTAGGGGCTTTTATAAGAAACAGAGTCTAATTTGAGGTCATTAGACTTCTATAGTTTGGATCTTTGAAAGTTCATAAAAATAATAGTAAGAAAATTACTATGTCAAATATGAAATTTTAATAGCAAATTCAGTAGAAAAGAGATTGGAGGAAGAAACATGATTGACTTAATGTCAACTATGTACTACAAAACTGCCTTTTGAAGTAAACATTTGGCTAGTTTATTTTTAATAGATGGGATATGCTGGGATATCTGTAAAAATGTTTTCCATTTTTGTTAAAGTAAACGCATGATTGATTACATTCAGAATTGTTTCATAAAGGGCATTTAGTTGTTACTTGTGATTATTTAGAACTTGTTTAAATATAAACAGGTCTTTTTTTGTTTTTAAGATTTATTTATTTGTTTATTTATTTATTTATTTTTAGAGAGGAGAAGGGAGGGAGAAAGAGAGGGAGAGAAACAATGCGTGATTGACTCTCGCACACCCCCACTGGGGACCTGGCCTGCACCCAGACATGTGCCCTGACCAGGAATCGAACCCATGACCCTTTGGTTCACAGGCTGGTGCTCAATCCACCAAGCCACAGCAGCCAGGGCTTGGCTTTTTCTTAAAGAGGAATTTGGAGTCTTCTGAAATGTGAAAATACCATTTTCTTCTCCAGAGATGATGTTCTGCAGAGTCTGACTGTAGTGCACAACTGTTTAATTGGCTCAGGAAACCTCTTACCTCCATTGAAAGGAGAGCCAGTCACTAACTTGTAAGTAAAAATAGTTACTTTATGTATTTTGCTGTTTTTCCATTTTGCATATATTTTAAGTCTTAGTTACATAATGAGTCCCTTGTTTTGTAATTACTGGTGTTGTTTCTGTATCACTTTAACCTTTTTTTCACTGTTAGGCAACAAATATCTGAGGCACATTCTGGTCTATAAACTTTAAGGCTTACTCAGATCTTCATATGGTGCCAGGACAACTTTCATTGTAAATGAGTTTTAAAATATGAACTTGGAGGTATTTAAGTTCATCTGTTAGTGTACTGAGTTAATTAAGATAAATACTCCTCTTTAAAAAGGAAAGAAAAATACTAGTTTGCTTGCAGTCAATGTTGGTTAAAGATTTGGTAGCAAAAAAACTGGGGTGTTTTTTAATAAAAATTTGTTCAGAGTTATTCATTATGATTTTGAACTTTTTAGATCTGATGAGTTGCTCTTATGAGTTTAAGTGCTTTTCAGAGTATTATTATTTTATCTTGATTTAGTTCATTGTTAATGCTACCATTTAAGTTGAAAAAAATTAAACAGAAATCGACAATGTGTAACTTTAGCCCTCTTAGTAAGTAGCTAGCTGCTAGTTTCAGTGTATCATCGTAGATCCTTTTCTGTCAACATCGACATGTCGTTGCTCAGCAATATAATGAAAATCCCATAAAGATGAGTAAGTAATCCCTGCCCCCTCAAAATACGCAGAGAATTATTTGTGGATTTTGCAACAAAAATATGAAAAAGCTTCAAGGATTTGTTTTAAAATATGGCTTGTTTTCCCTATATTTTGCATAATTGTTATTTAGAATCATACTTTTTCATAATTCCCACTTATTTCAATCTAAAAACTGTCTCTAGGCATTGAACTTTAGATTGTTTATTAGATATAAGATGGAGAAGTAGGGTTATTCCAGGTAAGAAAAGCTGTTTTCAGTTTACCTAGGATTTTACTGAATTCTTAAAAACTTTTATTTTTTGTTAGTTTTATAGTTTGATATAAGCAATTTTACCACAATTTATTTTTGTTAAGAGAGATTGATTTTAAACAATATTTTTAAGTGAGACCTATAGAAATGGTTTTGATGTTGCTGCTGATCTTAACAGTGTAATACATTGAGAATTAACTTTTTTATGGCGTGCTAAAAAGTGATTTCATACTTAATTTATTACATTAGTAAGTTTAGTTGCGCTTGAACATGTCGACAGTGAGAAGGATCGTCATTTAGTCCAACAATTTATTTACGAGCGAAAGCATGTATAACCTGTGTATATGATGATGAGATTTATATATATATATATTTTTTTATCCTCACCTGAGGACATGCTTATTGATTTTAGACAAAGGGAAAGGGAGGGAGAGAGGGGGGGAGAGAAACATCAACTGGCTGCTTTCCACGTGTGCCTGACCTGGGACCGGAACCTGCAACCCAGGCATATGCTCTGACCAGTGATCATACCCATGAGCCCTCGGTTTACACGGTGATGCTCAACCAACTGAGCCACACTGGCCAGAGCGAGAAGGTTTTTAGTATTGATTGAGTGATCATTAGGATGCACTGCTTGAAGGGTCAGCTCAGGAGGCTTAGAGGTTGTTGTTGCAGTTCATACAGCATGTCCCCCTTTTATACCATATACACTCTTAATAGTGATTTGAAGCAGTCTTTATCTTAAATAAATGTGCATCAGGACAAAATTGCCATATATTTTATAATTATAAACCAATTAGGTTTTTAATAATGAAATGCATTTTCAATAAGGAAAAGAATACCATGTAATATAAACTTTTATGGATGTGATGGAGTATAATTAAGTAGTTTGTGAGCTTTTGTTACTATACATTATAAGCTATAAAGATGGTCCTGAATATTTATAGATTTTTCCCAGAAAATTTGAAGATGAAAGATAGTTTAGATTGAAAATTTTGCTTTTAGAATTTTTACTTTTGGTGTGAAAATTTAATATAATGAAACATAATGAAGTAATAAAAGTTGTATTTACTATAAACATAATGTTTATGCTTTTAAATATATTTAAAAATATATGTATAAAATGTTTTATATATATGGGTGGGGAAAAGGATGTTTGCGGTTGTGAATATGCAAAACAGTTTGTATTATTTATTGTATTTTTCATACGAACAACTGTAAACCTACTTTTGCCAACGCCCATATATTTAATAATACATAATGAGATAAAATATAAAATGGTGAAAGTGTCAATCTTTCTAATCATTGAATAATACACATTTTCAGGGTTCTTCATAGTTACATATATCTATGCAGGGTAATGTTTATACGAAGTAGAATTAGGATGGATGAACAAGCCCTTTGCCTTTGAGTTGCCAACACAAGTTTACAAAGTCTTTCTCCTGGGCTTTTAACTAGTTATTAACAGAATCCTTTCCTTTAAAACTAATTTCTAACTGGAATCATCTTCATCTGAAATTTTAATTTGTTTGGTAATGTGTGCCTTATTATGTTTATTTACCTTATATAACATTTTGACTGTTTTGACTGATAGTAAATTCTCAGCCAAAGTATCATAAAATAAAGTCAGCTTTTTTAATTTCTGAAATGCTTCTTTAATAAGTAAGTTGTCAAAATCCTCTAAATGTAAATTGATTTGAAAAAATTAAATGATTTAAATGGTGGTGCCATTGTTTTGTGATATTAATCACACTGCCTAGTGTGAAGAAAGAATATCTATAGCATAATTATTAATTAAATTATCAGCAGCAGGTCAGTTTGATACTAGTAGATGGAAAGAAAACCCTTCGGACATTAGTTACCCCATAGGAAGTAAAGTAAAATTTACCAGGTGGGGGGAAAGGGAAATGTATGAATGTAACAAGTGCTTTTGTGTAATGCCTAAGATGCCTGAGGGGAGTCACTCTTGTTCATAACATTTTTGCCTTTGTATCACGGGACATTATGGATTTTCTGAAATACTCAAGCAGTTTTTGGATGCACATAACAACTCAAACAATTTTTCTTTATTTTTTAAAAGATTTTATTTATTTATTTAGAGAGAGGGGAAGGGAGGGAAAAAGAGGAGAGAAACACTGGTGATTGAGAGATACTTCATCTGGTTGCCTCTTGCATACCTCCTGCTGGGGGCCTGGCCCAGGCGTGTGCCCTGACCCAGTACCAAACCAGTGACCTTTTGGTTCTCAGACTGGCACAGCACTCAGTCCACTGAGCCACACCAGCCAGGGCTCAAATAACTTTTTAAATTTAAACAGTCGTTTTTATTTTCTTACATAAATCTCAATTAGGTAAAATATCCTAGCTGCCTTAATTTTTTTTTTTTTTTTTTTTTTTTTGGTCAAACCATTCATTATTAAGTTTGCCTTGAACATGTATTCGCGGTATCTGTCTTGTGGAAAATTGCAGTAATGAAAAACTGGAGGTTTAGTTGTGAGTTTTCCTATAAGAAAATCTTAGTTCCTAATAGAGTATATGGGATGGTCTTAAAATTTCATTGTTCAGGGAAATGACTACTAAATATGAAAATCAATTTTCTGTGCTAAATGATTAAAGACTGACAAAAATTAAAAAGCTTAGGTGAGGTGATTATCCTAATAAGGATAAACTAAATAATATACCTGGTAGTATCTGCATTGTAATTTTTGGCCTGTGGCAGTGTAGGGGGTCACTAAATGCCTGTACATGCTGTACATTGTACTGTTTCAAATGATGGGTAAAATAAGGTCCCTTTTGGGTAATTAAGGGTAATTTATTTTTTCAGTTTAGTACAATTTTAATTTTTAACAGTTTTGTTAGACACTAAGTCTTCTGAAGTAATCTTAAAATGTAATCTCTGTTTTGCTCTTGGAACCTTTAGGTGATGATTTAATAGAAATATTTGCGGTATAGTTTATACTCACAGTTCTACCATTATAGATGTGGAAGTTGGAGCATGTCTTTCCAGGGTTACAGGAATTTTGGGCACTTGTCTTTAATCTGCAAATCGTCATTAGTTTCTCCTTTTGCAGTCCACTTATAATCTTCCTGGGTCTAACCAGCTTTCACATAAAGCAAAAACCTAACATCTATAAAAACAGTGTTACTCAAGGTAGAGGAGTCCTCATTTTTCATCTCAAATATTTCTTCTTTACTTTGTGCCCCCTTTTCTCTGATAGATCTGTTAAGTCATTCTTAGGATCTCAGCTTTTACTAACTTTTCATTCAAGAAAAATTCATACTTAAGGTCTAGGAGTTGAGACCATTTCAGTAATGTGTGAAAGGATGTGTTGTTATGCGATGAGGGGCAGGGCTAGCTAACCTCTCTTGGCACCTCCAGGGAACTACCCAGCTCTGCTGGGGGAGCCGCACACAGAAAAGGAAACAGTTAACTACTCCACGGTGAGTAATCCTGTTTTCTCCTTATTTCACCTTCTGACTGTTTTCATTGATTTTTAAAAGCTTGTGTGTCAGACATGGAAATAGTTCTTATGCTCAGTATTAATTTAAAACCTAGCACTATGTAAGATTTCTCTTTCTTTACTTAGCCACCTTTTGTGCACACGGTAGAGTAAGAGCCAGCTTTTCATTTGTGTTTATTACTATTATTGATGCCTATGATTGAATTGTATAGCAGAACACGGAAATAGGCCAAATAACTCTTGTGAAACACTCGTAATTTTGAATGGGAAAAATATCTGTTAGTGGCGTGGTTTTATACTGATGTTTTCACTTGGGAGGGAAGGGATTGTTGGAAAGCGTACCCTGTTCTCTCACTTATAGACAGGAATAGACAGGTTATTACTGTTTGCAGTTCTTTCCTGACAGTTAACTTAGCCTTCATTTGCATATTTGACTTGTATATTTTGTTTTTATATTATTAGTCATTTCTTCCTTTTTCACCATCCTTTTCCACCCGTAATTGTTTTCAGTTCTGCTCTATCAAATCTGAAGAAGATTGCCATCTAGTGGTGCAGATAACGTAGTTGTGGGAAACTTACCAGGTGTTCACCACCCCCACCTCCAGTGGCACACATAATGATCCGATTTTGTTATAAATTAGGTGGTCTGGTAATGTTTAGTTGCCATGAAGCTGATTTAACATTATTATTTTTAGGTGGTATTATTTATAATATGCTGTTGAAATTATGTGTCAGAATTTTATTTAGTTCCTTTGTCAAATTATATTGATGTGACCACAAAGAGATAAAATCACGAAATCTTACTTAGGTCATGAATTTTATTTTTTTAAAGATCAAGAAATAATTTGGTTTATAAATATGTATTTCCACTTGCTGAGAAAGCATATAAAACTTGTCAGTACAAATGCATTTTAATAAATTTGTTAGATTAGGAGAGATCAATTAAAACTAAATGTTAGGTAAATAAGCATAAAAGGAATTTACGATGGGTAAGAACAAATAAAACTATAATATATGTCTAACCAGGTGCCTTCTATACACTTGAGTTATGGTAGATGTATTTTAATTCAAGTCTTAAAAATAAAATCCTAAGTCATTTTTACTTAAATGTGTTACTTAATACTTTAAAATGCCATATGGGCTGATATTTTAAAATAATTATAATAACTGATAACCTTTCTTTAAATTTTTTGATAGGAAACAATTTAGAGTGATACATGGATTTTAAAAATTAGTAACAGGGCTTTTTAGATGAGACTTGTTTTTAAATGTAATTACAAAGTAGTTAGTGTTACTGGGTCTGAAATGCATACAAGAAAAGCATTTCAAATTCCTACTTAATATGTTTTTGTTTGTTTGATAGGTTCTTCCCTCCTTTGGATATACTAAAAATTGTTCAGGAGTTTGCTATAGAGTTTGCTTTTTATGTTACTGAAAGAGTAATTTTGTGATAATTAAAACGTATGCTTGGTCTAGTATTATTTAGTACTAGATATGGAATGGGTAAGGTACAATTGTATTCCTGCTTTAGTAAACTACTTATATTTATAGCAGCAGTGAGGAGACATGTCCTATCATATGACAGCTCAAAACAAGCACTTCCCCATCCTCTACCCAGGGAGATGTCAGGTTGGGGGTGGGTAACAGACAGTCTCATGCTCTGTGCTTGTTAAAGTTCAGTGCAGCTTTTTTTTCTCTTTGCTGCTAAAATCTAATTTCAGTAGACACATTGGACTCCTTGAAGTTCATCATAAATGAATCTGATTTTATTTTTACTGATTAGATTTTGAATACATATTTTTCTAGCATGCACAATTTTTTTAAAAAAACCATGTTATTTATTTATTTATTTATTTTTTAGAGAAAGGGGGGAGGGAGGGAGAAAGAAAGAGAGGGAAGCACTGATGTGTGAGAGAAACAACGAAATGTTGCCTCTTGCACACCTCCAAGCGGGACCTGGCCCACAACCCTCCCCACAGCCCAGGCAAGTGCCCTGACTGGGAATCAAACCTGTGACCTTTCTGTTTGCAGGATGATTCCCAATCCACTGAGCTACACCAGTCAGGGCAGTCATACACAATTTTACAGAATGCTCAAGCTTGCAAGCTGTTGTCAAAGGTTGGAGCTTTATAGAATGAAGATCAGGTTTTAAGAATTAAAATTTGAACTCTAAAGTCTCTGAGAAATAAATTAGCATTTTACATTATAAACTATTTCTATTCTTTGTTTTGTTTATACTCTGTAGGCTTGGTTTTGAAACTTGAGGTGGTATTTTTCCATCCTAGGCACTAGATTGTGGGTTGGGGGATGCAGTTAAATAATTGGCATTTTAGTAATCTTAATATTATTACCATTTAGATAAATCCCAGAATTTAAACTATGAAATATTATGGTAAAGATAACTTAATTCAGTTTAAAAAATGCAATAGAGATGGGGGCATGTTGATTTTAAAAGTGTTTTCTTTATTACAAGGCTGTATAATTCATGAGTGGTGAACAATATATAAAATTTCTGTTTATTAATAATTAGCCCTGTATTAGATATGCTGGCCCCATGTTTTCTTGGCATTTGTGCCTGTTTTTCCTTAGAAAGCATTATCTTTTTGTTTATAAAAAGTTATTGAATCGACTCATATTTTGACATAAAATGTTGAAAGTTAGTATATTTTTCAATGAAGAAAATTTAGGTTTCAGGTATAAAGGTTCATATTTCCCAGTAAAACCTGTTCTTATGTTTAAGATTTTACTTACTTATTTTCAGAGAGAGGGGAAGGGAGGGAGAAAGAGAGAAACATCAAAGACCAAGAGAAACATGGATTGGTTGCCAGGCTTGTGCCCTGACCGGGAATCAAACCAGCAACCTTCCAGCTCACACACTGGTGCTGGTCCACAGAGCCACAGCAGCCAGGGCTAAAACCTGTTTTTAAATACCCAAAAAGTGACCTTTAACCATTTACTGGGTTTATTTAGCTTGGTTTGTTGTAGTAACGTACTTCTTTGTGACAGATCTTTAGGAATTGCAGTATCTTTTATTTCTGAACATCTTCAGAAGTAGTGACATTTTTCTGCAGGTGGTAGGAGAGATGGGTTTGGCTGGTTTTAAAAGAAAGGGTGATTATCTAAAGAAACTTTTTGCTATGCTATATATTTTACAATAAAATTTGAGGGGTTTTGGTAACTAGTATGCCATTCATTACAAATATGACTTTTCTTTGTGTAAATGTTTATCATCAGACTTAAGCTTTTACACTTGAATGTAGGATGTCAGTACTTTGCTCATTTTTGCAGTGAGTTTCTCCCCTAAAGTCATTAAATATAATTAACATTTTCTTTAAAGATGAATAACATTGTCCTTACTGATGAAACAGATAGCATTAATCCTCAGAAGGACAGAGTAAAGAATTGGACAATGGAAGATGGGAATTCTGTGTTTGTTAAAAGAGCATCATCTTTGTTTTGATTTAAACATCCTAGCAATGACATTTTCCCTTTTAATCCTTCTTGTTGGTATTATTAATAAATATAAGCACTCTTGTTTTTATACAGGGTACCAACTATGGTGTCCTTGGAAGAGACAAAGTTGTATACTGGACTTGAATATGGTATGTGAATCCTAATCTGAGTAAATCTGTGGACATTTTTTTTGTCAATTACAAGTGTTAAAATGGAATAATTTTGTAGTTATAATTTTCCTAATCTTTGTATATATAAAAATGAATATTAATTACACAATTGTTTTTTTCCTTTTTCTAGAGAAACTGGAAAATTATTACATAAAGCCAGTAAAAGATAGAAATTGGGTCAATAAATAAGTATTTGGATGTTTTTTATGTGTAGAGGCAGACTTTCATATATTGTAATATTTATTTATATTCAGAATTGTTTTAGAACTGATATACTTGATATGAATGGGAATATTATAACATTTATGTATTCTTTATATTTTTCTATCATAGTTAACTTTTATATAAATATGTAAAACATTTTATTTTGTTAATTTAATGTTCTGAATCTGACAATAATAGAAATTTGACACACTTTCTTCTTGCTGGATTAACACTGGAGTTAGTTGCATATATTAATTGCTAGAGTATAATTTTAGCTTGCTTGATTTAGGTCACCCATAACTAATTAGAGAATCCTATGCACTTATGGTCTCTAATTAGTGAATAGAGCCTTTGAAATATTGGCAAAGTTGGGTTTTTTCCCTCCTACCTCCTTTCCTGTCTAATACAGTTTTATAAGCAGATCGTTGTAAATGTGAAGATTATTCTGTATCATGTCTAGCCACTAATCCAACTATGATAAAGGCCGATCCATTTGTTTTTTTCCTGAATATATTATGTTCTTGACACAAACTATATATATAAACTTCAGAGGTATGGGAGCATTTCATTGTGTCTAAAATAAATTCTCTTGTTTTTCTAAAATAGATCTATCTAGAGAGAACCACCGAGAAGCAATTGCTAGGGTCATAAGGAAACTTCTTAGTAAGTACATATATGCATTTAACTTATTTTCACTAATGAATAGGAATTTGATTCTGTAGCGTATGTGCTTTTACTTAACATATTTTATTCTAAATGGTGAGAATACCAGGCAATGTTCCCCTCCCTGCCCAACTAATAGATTTTAACTAATGGATTAGGGGTACTGTAGTAATTCAAAATATTTTAACCAAAATCCTATTTCTTCTCCTGTTGTAGACCACATACTTAATAATTCAGAAGATGATACCAAGTCCTTGTTTCTTATAATAAAGGTACATTTGTTATCTAGTAGTTTCATAATTACTAATATGATTGGTTGATGTGATGACTTACAAATACAAAATTTGAAACTCTTTGACACAGATTATTGGAGACCTTTTGCAATTCCAAGGATCTCACAAGCATGAATTTGACTCACGTTGGAAAAGCTTTAACCTAGTAAAGAAATCAATGGAAAATCGGGTTAGTATTTTCACCTACAATTCTGAATTTTTTTAAAGGTGTGGAATATTGTTATAACCACCTCATCTAGCAGTTACTCAGCATGGGGAGGAAGTTTTCATAAGGAAAAATAGATTTTCAAATATGTCATGGTATAACCAGAAGGGTCCTAGGGAAAAAAAAATATTTTTCTGATACAAACTCTTCTGTCAATTTCCATGATAGCCTCTGAACTCCTCTCAGAGGAAATTTGGACTGTGATAACATGGCACCATCTTTCAGGTTGCCTTGTAAGAACCTGAAGTACTGAGTGAAAGATAGGAGCAGTGGCCCAAAGGCATGAGTTTAAAGCATTGGACTTTATGTAGATTTGAGGAAAATATATCTTATGTTATATTTGTGCTTCAGGAGAAGTCAGAACAAGTTTCTCTAGGGGCATGGAAGAAAGAATACTCAAGTCAGCAATTTGATGTCTTGGGCAGTTTTCTTTGTAGGAGACTTGTTGACATTGAGTCTAAAAATGTTATGTGAGTTCCTTGTTTAGGCAAGAGGTGCTAGACAGAGGGAATGGCATATAAGAGAGCAGGGAGATTTTACAAACATTAGGAAACTGGCTGTAGGGAAGAGTGGTAGGTGGTAAACCAGGTCATTTATAGTTGTGTCTCCAGAAAATACTTCCATTTTATATTCAGTCGGAGTGTCGTTAAAGGTTCTTACCTAGGTCTGACCTGAATATTGGAAAGAGCAATATTTACTTCAGTGAATTTTGAAAAGTTCTGTAACCAGTACGAAAAGTAAGCAATGGGAGATTGAGACAGGAAGAAAGGAAGGTGGTGAAAGTCTAACAGCCCAGACGAAAAAACAACCTGAATCAAGGCATAATAGGCATTAGGGTGGAGATAAGGTGTTTTGAAAAAAGAAAGAATTGTGGAGACTTGATGACTAATGTAACTGATGGAAGACTAAGAGTGAGGGAGAGCTTAAATGATAACTTTCAGAAAAAGAAAAGATATTTTATAGTAAACATACATAGTTACCTAGAAAGTCTACCTAAAAATTAACAGAGCCAAGGAACTTTCTTTGTAGGTTATTTTTGTACTTTGACTGAATAAGAACCAACTCCATTACTTTCCCATGAGTGGATCCATTCATAGATTATCAGAAAAACAGGGTGTTGGATGAGCTAATTAAAGGGGATATTTCTTGTATTAGACATAACATTTATTGAAATAGTGTATTTTAATGTAAGCCTGATGACCTTAGAATAAATGAAATATCTCCACTGCCCACCAGCCTACCGTGACCTTCTTTGGACTAATTTTTCATTAAGGGCATCAGGACAATCCATTGTTGAGGTTACTTAGGGAAAATGTTGAATGAAGTGTTTGCTACTTTGTCTTTCAGCTCCATGGGAAAAAACAACATATCAGAGCACTGTTGATTGACAGAGTAATGTTGCAGCATGAGGTAAATACCTTTTTACATGATGACTTTGTTAGTTTTCTAGACAAATACTTAATTATTTGTGTTACTTCATAATTAAATGAGCTTTTAGTACAGACTGTGAGATTTGATTTACATTTTCTTTTCATAGCTGCGAACACTAACTGTTGAGGGTTGTGAATACAAAAAAGTACACCAAGATATGATCAGAGATCTTCTTCGTTTATCTACAAGTTCATACAGTCAGGTAAGGCTAGTTTAAACACTGCCCTTGCCGACTCTCCCATTTTATTACATGCAGTCTGAATACCCCCATTTTAACAAGGGAGTTTAAATTTATTGGCATAGAAAACATCTTTTAAATTGAAAATATATTCAAGCTAATTTTACTAGTCTTTTTAAAATAATGTTTATTTTTGCTGTTTATAATTGCTTCTCAAATTTTTAAAGAAATTACTTAAAGTTGAATAATGCTAGTGTAATATTGCTGCCACTTAAATCACATCATGAAGGCTATGTAATTCCTTCTAGGTGTTAAGCTTGGGTTTCAGAAAGCTGCTCTTATGTCAGTTGTGGGGTCTGTCCTTTAAAGTAGCATAGTACAAGGAGATTACCTGGTATCTCCAAGCACAGAGAACTAGAAAAAGCAGAGATTCATGTGCCACCAATTATTCTGTGTTTATAAAATATTATAAATTGGGAAACTGATCTATAACCCAGAGATTTCACCTACAGTAATCTTTAAAGGAGTTTGAAATATGTACAGTGTGTTGCTTTTACTATAATCAGTTATTATTTATTATTTAACTATTTCATGGGTCATTTCTGTTCAAAATATGTGAGCAATACTTAAGGTTTGTACTGAAAAAAGTTAAGTTCTCTGTTTTGGAGAAAGTCTAATCATCAAGAGTAACTCAAAATAAGTTGAATATTCTGCCAGTTATGTTAATGATCAAATGCATGTTGGTTCCATTCAGTCTCGTCCTAATGTAACCTAAACTGTGGATACAGTTGATGGTAATGCTTTACTTTTGATAAAAAGAGAATTA
The DNA here is from genome assembly GCA_028533065.1 of Trachops cirrhosus. NCBI lineage: Eukaryota > Metazoa > Chordata > Mammalia > Chiroptera > Phyllostomidae > Trachops > Trachops cirrhosus. Next base: position 115,712,529 of record CM052543.1, read on the forward strand.
TTTGTTTTTGATAAATCATTGCTTTGATATATTTTCTGTTACTACATTTAAATTATTACTTTTTTATCATTAATCATTTAGAAATTTCTGTAGTTTGTCTACCATTAAACAAAAGTCCTCTGTTAATAATACTTTCTCCAGGTCAGAAATAAGGCTCAGCAAACATTTTTTGCTGCCTTGGGAGTATATAACTTCTGTTGCAGAGACATCATTCCCTTGGTTTTGGAGTTCTTACGACCTGATAGACAAGATGTCACACAACAGCAGTTCAAGGTACAGAATTTTTGTTCTGTTTCACTATGAAAATTTTCAAACATACAGAAAAGTTGAAATTCTTCAGTAAACTATCCATACATCCACCATTCAGGTTCTTTATTTACCATTTTGCTATATTTGCTTTATCACGTATCTGTCCACCTCTTCATCCATCTTTTTATGTATTTCAAAGTAAGTTGAAGCCATCAGTACACTTAATAGGTATAGTCTTTTTTGCCTTCCTAATTATCTTATTTACATATGTTTTGATCAGTATTATGATGGAGAAAATGTAGGATGTAACTTGAGTTGAGCACCAGAAGATAAGTGTGCTGGCTGGCATGTGGGAGAATGGGGTGAAAGACCAAAAACTGTTTAGGGTAATGGTGACCAGCATTGAGGGTGTGAAACTCAGTAAGTTTGAATAACTGTGCGATTAGAGCAGAGAAGGAAGGGAATGGCACCAGATGAGGAAAATACTATCTCTTAGGGATGCAATATAGAGTGTAGGTGGAATACAGTGATTGCTATACCATCAGATAGAATTGGGTTGACTGCAAACGATTTAGGAGGGAGAATTGATATAACTTGGTGGCTGAGGATGAGGGGACTGATAAAATGAGTCATGAAAATTGTTAAGGTTCTGGGTTGTATAACTGGTACCTTAGAGAAAGGGAGAATAGATTATTAATTAGTTTGTTTGGACATGTTTAATTTGAAGTAGTTCCTGTAAACAAAGAGGCAGTTTCAAGTAGGCAGTTAGACATGTTAGTGTGGAGTTTAAAGATAACGTTTCAGTTTGCATTGGTGGAATCTTTAGACATGGGTAAGAGAGCCAAGGAGGAGAATGAGAAGAGGACCTCAAGGTAGGTGTTGAGAAAACTTCATTAGATGGCTGAGAAAGAAGGAAAAGCTCAGAAATACATCTAGAAGTAAGGAGGAGGAATTACAGCCCTGACTGGTGTGGCTCAGTGGGTTGGGCTTCATCCCTCAAAGAGAAAGGTCACCAGTTCACTTCCCAGTCATGCCACATGCCTGGGATGTGGGTATACGAGAGGCAACAGAACAGTGTTTCTCTCCCACATCAATGTGTCTCTCCCTCTCTTTCTCCCTTCTTCTCTCTGTAAAAATAAAGCAAAATCTTTTTAAAATATTTTATTTATTTTTAGAGAAAAAGAGGGAGAGAAACATCAGTGTGTGGTTGCCTCTCGTGTGCCCCCAACCAGGGCAAAATAAAATTTTTTAAAAAAGAAAGAAATGAGGAGGAATTACAGAAGATAAGGACATAAATCTTTCCAGGAAGACTCAATCAGCACTGTCAGTTGCTCTCTGGAAAGAGTTAAGATGAGAGCTTAACATGTTCCTTGAAGTTAGCCTGTGAGGACAGGTCATCAAACTATAGCTTAAGCTCAATTGCTGACTTTTGTAAGTAAAGTTTTATTGGAACATAGCCACGTCCATTCCTTTATGTATTGTCAGTGGCTATTTTCATGCTAGAGTGACAGAGATGAGTAGTTGCAACAGAGACTAGACTATATGGCCAACTCTTTACTACCTGACCCTTTATTGGAAAAGTTTGCTGCCCCCTAATATGTAGGTATAAATCAAAAATGTGGTAGAAGGTCTAACTCACTGGGTGGTATGTCATTGATCTAATTGAGAGCATTTTAAATGGACAAAATTGGGTAGGTCAAGTAATATCAAAATCTAAAATGTCTTATTAGACTAGGAAAACTAAGCTTAACAGTGACCTTCTAAGAGCAGTTAAGAGGAGTAGAGCATCAGGTGGGTAAGAAGCCAGTCTGGAATTTAGTTAGGGTGAATGTTCAGGAAATAAAATGTTTTGGTGGTACTAATTGCTCTTTTCATTAAAAAGGGACACCTGTCATCAGCATCATTCTGATTAATGGAACTCTTATGAGTAGAAAATGCACAGTATAATTAAGTAACCTCATTTTTGTGTACTTATGAAATAACACAAGATGAGGAAAATACTATCTCATAGGGATGAGATAGATGTTAGCTACTATTTTAGAAAGTTTTCCAAACACTATGCCCTATAATGCAAAGAGTGGCATAGCACAGTTCATTATATTTGTGATGTATTTGTAGTACAAGAGAATTGGAATGAAAGCTATGTATTAAAAAATCCTTTCCTTTTTCTATTATCTTAATAGCCATTCTTTGAGCTAACCGTCTATTAAATGATTTAGAAAAAATATTGCTGGATGACAATTATGTCAAGTTCAAATTTCTAAAAGTAACATGTTAAATAAGCGAAGCTAATTTATTAAACAGTGTCAAACACTTTAATCAGTGTTTAGTAAATTTAAAAAACATCATGTAGGTGAGTTGGCTACAATTAAAAAATGCTTCTTAGTTTGCATATTAATCACTTTTTCCTGCAGGGTGCCTTGTATTGTCTCCTTGGAAATCACAGTGGTGTGTGCCTGGCAAACCTTCATGATTGGGACTGTATTGTACAGACTTGGCCAGCAATTGTTTCTTCTGGTCTTAGCAAAGCAATGTCCCTGGAAAAGCCATCCATAGTGAGACTGTTTGATGATCTCGCAGAAAAGATTCATCGGCAATATGAAACAATTGGCTTGGACTTCACAGTAAGCACAGCAATTTTGTAACTCAGATTTAGTGGAAATACTGCCATGAAAATAAAAAGCATTTTTTCAGTAATAATATTTTTGATATTGAATTCTCGTTGTTTTAAGCATTTGTTTTCTGTTTCCTTTGTGATCATTACTGTAGATGGCAGGGTGGAGTAGGAGGTTGGAACACGGTCAGGAGCTAGCTAGGTGGTTTTTTTCCAATGAGCCACAAAAAGTTATTACATTGTCATATTTACCATTATTTCCTGTATGTCTGGCCTCTGAGAATTGCTGATATTTTAGCCAAAGTTGCAGAATATTGGCCACAGGGTTCATAATTTATAGTGAAGAAAATTAACATGGAATGATTTGACAAATGAAACAGGAGAGAATGTCTGGTCCCTGGGTGCTCAGACGGAGAGAGGTAGCAGCAAATTTTCAGATGCACATTTACCCATCAGCATTGGGGATGGCTCAGAGTGGGGTGAGTGCATTCGAATGCCCCACTTGTCTGTGGTGGTTATGTTGGACATCCATCCTCTGGTTTTAAAATCCCTGGTCTAAATGTATGCCTTTTCTATAAAACAGTTTTGCTGTTTGCACCTGTTTTTAAATTGGGCCATCTTAAAATTTGTTTTAATTGAAATGTGATTCATATTCAAAAAAATTCATGTGTTAGGTGCTTATATCATCACAAAAGGTTATTCACAGGGCTGTGTAACTATCACTGCTCTGATTGCAGAACATTTTAACAGTCAAGGAGAAGCCCTGTATCCGGCAGCAACAGTGACCCTCAGTCTCCCATACCCGTAGTCCCCGGAAACCACTCCTCTGCTTTCTTTCTCTGTGAATTTACCTATTTTGGACATTTCGTGTAAATGGTATCTGGCTTCTTTCACTTAGCATAATGTTGTCAAGATTCATCCATGTTATAGTATGTGTCAGTACTTCATTTTTTCCCCTGGCTTTTCTTTTTAATAAGATTCCAAACTCATGTGTCCGAATAGCAGAATTACTTCAGCAATCAAAAAACCCCTCTACCAACCAGATAATGCCTAGCTCAGAAGAAATAAAAGAAGGACTTAAACGCCAACAAGAAAAGAATGCTGATGCCCTAAGGTAATTTTAAGTGCCTACTTGTCAAAATAGATTACATTATAGTCTGTTTTAAATATCCCTAAAATATAGTGAACCATAACTATGTAATAAAGTGTATACGTCGATTCTGAAAAAGTACAGAAATGTTAGGAAGTAATCATTGCGAAGATCCCTGGTTGTCACTTTTAGCTGTGAAGATTTTTAAGTGCACATAGTAGTCAGATTTATACAAATTTGGTATCAATATATTAATAAACTTTTTAGATTTTTGGAACCAAAGCATTTCAGTGCTTCAATAAAACTCAGGGGCCTTCCTATCTTGATTTGTTTCTTTGCCTTACGAATATGCTTATCAATTTTTTCCTTGCATGTCTATATAAAAATAATGAACTTTTATATAGTAGTCTACCTTATATATTCTTGGAGTGCCATATAGGCAGACCATGCCCAGCTAATTGATTACTCCCCACAAACTTTCTTTTGAAAAGCCCACTCAGGGACAGTTGAGTTGCTCAGTGTACCTAGCACTTTTTTTGTTTTCTTTGTACCCTTCACGTTCTTTTCCTACTGTCTGTTCGTCCATCTGCTTTTTCTCTGGTTTGCTTCTCACCAGTAAGAGAGGGTGAATGTGGCCAGAATTTGAATTTATTTTACATTGTCTGATGTTCATCTTAATGTTGTATTAAAACAATGCATCACCTGAATATTTTTTTTTAAGGAACTATGAAAATTTGGTAGACACTTTGCTAGATGGTGTGGAGCAGAGAAACCTGTAAGTACAAGAATTTGTTTTTTTTTTAATTCTCAAAGCTTTTATTCCAAATATTGTAGGAGGTTTCTGTTCTGGAGGCCGTTGAAGACTGTATCACAAAATATTGTGGTGTGATTAATGAATTTATAAGATTAAGAGGCAAGTTTGAGGCTAATGATAGGAGTGATATTCTTCAAGATACCTATGTTAATTCTTGTGAAACTTAAAAATATTTCAAGTACAGTTTCTCTTTCCTTTTTTTTTTTTTAAGTGGTTTTATGAGCAGTGTGTTTTGTAATTTTCTTTTCCCTCTCTCCTTGTTAGGCCCTGGAAGTTTGAACATATAGGCATTGGTCTTCTGTCTCTACTCCTGAGAGATGACCGAGTGTTACCTCTTCGTGCCATACATTTTTTTATTGAGAATCTCAACCATGATGCAATTGTAGTTCGAAAGGTAGATACTTTATTTTAGTTAAATATTGGGTTTGAGAATTTTTATGTCACCTGAAGCCTTTAAATTCTTCACAAATGAGACCCACTTAATAAATGTCTGGAGGTCTACCTCTACTGGTTGAGAGCTGATAATTCATGGAACAAATATGAGGACATGTCCAGACACCACATTTCAGCACTGGGGCTATAACAGAGAACAAATTTATAGGTTAATGGACAAGATTGACTTTGAGAAATTAATTGTAGGTATGAAGTGTTACAGAAAGGGGAAGATAATCTGAGGATACAGTTTTTGACTTTACTCACAAAGCATTAGTGGTATACAAGATGGGGCTGAACTAGGCTAGTGCATAGGGAAAAGACCCTTAAGAAGTGTTTAGGCTGAGATTTGAAGAAGGAGCATGTATCGGTTTAACAGTGAAAAGGTCTAGCACGGATGAAGGTTCCAGAGTAAGAACTGGGAACGACTCCTTCCAGTCAGATTCAGTGCTCGCTTGACTGTGCCACCCGGCGTCATTGGGCAAGGCGTTTCTCTGCTTTCAAAAGAAACAGGATCCAGCTTCTGCTTTGATTAAGGCAGGCAACCATTTAAGAGATTTAAAATGTTGATACATCTACCTTACCCATTTGTTTTCTAGATGGCAATCTCAGCTGTTGCTGGTATTCTTAAGCAGCTAAAAAGAACCCATAAAAAGCTGACCATCAACCCCTATGAAATTGGTAAGTACTGCCAAATGTAGTTAATAGTTCTCAGGAGACTTGGAAAGTTTCTTTGAAAGTATAAATTATAGTTCTTGATCTTAATTATTTTTCTATATGAATTATAGAAATATAAAAGTATGAAATATTATAAAGAAAAACAGTTGGCTTAGTAAAAACTAGTGATAAAAAAGTATAAGAATAGATTGAAAAAAAAAGAATAGATTGACCCTTTATTTTTTCATAATACACATACCTTTTGTACATCTGGGCAAAAATATCATTTACTTTTTATTTTGCCAACTAAATAATTACACTATTTATCAAACTATTTCAAAGACTTAAATACCATCATCATTAATATTAATATAGAAACATGTTAAGTTTCTATCTGGGTTGTAGAATTAGGGACAGGGTTAGTTTTCTTCATGACTCACTGGATTATCAGACTTTTTGAATAATAACATAATATAATCAGAAGAAATAATAAAGTAATTTGATTTTGGAGGAGAAAAAATGTTTTTATTCCTTTGGTTAAAGGAATTTTTTAATCTCTGATAACTCCTGTGATATTCAAACAGCTATGTTTACTTCTCCCCCACCCCCTTTTTGGGAGGGGAGTATAGGTATGTACTGCCCTCTTCCTTCTGGAACACTGTAAAATGATGTTAACTACGTGTGGGAAGACTTTCATTATTTCCCTACTACTAATGTTGTCTTATCCTCACTGAAACACATTTGTAAGTCCCATATTATGGATATTTAATGGTTCCAAAAAAGAAAGTTGTGCGAGTGTATATGCAAAGACAGACTGGCAAAGTACACGTGATGCAGTGTTAAAGTTTGCAGCATCTGTGGGAAGAACATATGGGGGGAGTTCTTTGAGCTCTGTAAGTCTGGCATTAATTCAAACCTAAAAAGTTGTAACAAAATTAATCCTTTTAATTTTGGTGGAAGAAATAAAGGGGATCACACATGATTTACTTTCTCCAAATAACAGTCCAAACACTATTTGCTGGATAATCTTTCCCCCTTTGGTTTGAAATGCCTCATATACAGATGATCCGTCTTGCCTTGAGCCCATTTTGAGAGTCCTGTTATAAAGACAGTCATACTAATCCTATTGATTGAAAGTTGAGAATTATCACATGGCTGTTTTTAAGTTCATCAAGTATAATTTTCTTTTCCTTAGGTGGATACCCTAAACCCACTCAAATTCTTGCTGGTGATAGGCCTGATAATCATTGGTTGCATTATGATAGCAAAAGCATACCAAAAACTAAAAAAGAATGGGAGTCAATTTGCTTTGTGGAGAAAACTCACTGGGGATACTACACCTGGCCACAGTAAGTTGCATCTTGCCATGCACCTTATTATTAAACAGGTTGTCTTTGATATAATTTGTTTTATCATCTTTGAATTTCTGGGGGATGTTCAGAAGCACTAGAAGCAATTAGAAGGGACTCTGTCACGAAAAATACACACTTTTTAGTTTTTTTCCTCTTCACTCTTCCTCTTTTCCTTTGGCTCCTGCCAATACTATGCCTTGGTCCTGCCTCTTTTCTTGTTTTTTTTTCCACTGAAACCCTTAGACTTCTAGTCCCACCATTGTACGTCTAAAGTGTTTGTTAATAGTTGCCTTAAATTATATTCCTACCTGTTAATACTAAACATGTCTAAACCAGCCCAGAGAAATACTTACTTATCTCTTATTGTTGACTCCAATAATTTATGTCATAAGGACATAGTGATCTGATAGATTTTTGAGGCCAAGACTGTTGGTGGTGTACTCTTATCCCCAAACTTAGCATCTCATTAGAGTTCATTAAAAGTGCCTTCTAATGCTTTTTATCCATAAAGCTCTAATATTTTTTTCTATGTGTGTTACAAATATAAACTCTTACTATGTAGGAATATGGTTGTTTATGCTGGTGTGGAAGAGCAGCCCAAGCTTGGCAGAAGCAGGGAGGATTTGACAGAGGTAAGCATTCCATTTTCACCATGTGTAAACGCTTACGGTGGTTCAGATGCATCTTAGTATTTCAATATGTCCCTGGGATAAATATTGGTAAATGTGTACTCCCTACTCCACCCCCACCTTTCTCGTGTTCACCCCATTCTAGTAAAGCCAGTTGTCTGGGGTCTGTCAGTGTCTAAGTTTACTCTGATGTTACTCCCCCACTTGGCACTCACATGGGCGTCACTTTATGTAGCAATGAGTTTGTCTTTGTACCATTTCTGTCTTCCGACAAACTTCTTGAAAGCAAAGAATGACTGGCTTTTAGTTTTTTTATTGCATATAAATGATGGGTACCTGGTAAATAAATGTTTTTAGATTTAAGTTGAAACTCCTTAGTCTTCCTGAAACATTTTATCATTTTGAAAGTTGATTTAAAGACTTCTAATTTTATGTCTTCCTCAGTTAAGTTACTGGTGTTGTAGCTTCATTTTCTAATTCTGAACAGAGTTTACTTTTTAACCTCTGATGTTTTGTAAAAATTTACTGGGATTTGGTTTGTAGTTTGGGGACTTTTTCTAAATTGCACATAAGATGGTACAGTAGCATTACGTCTTCATTTCCCGAGCAGAAGGTTTGTTGGTTTGAGAAATGGAGTCCAAACTTAAAGATCTGAAGGAAACTTTTAGCTATTCTTATGGATTTAGCAGTTTTAGGAAGCAGTGTTATATTAATTTTAGAAAACTTCTGAGCACTAAAAATTCTTTAGAACAAAAATAGCCTACTGTTGAGTATTAAAATTTTACAGATGAATTTTAATGTTTTCAAATACATTTTAAACACTGAATGTTGTTCTTTTTTAACCTTATAGGCAGAACAGATTATATTCGATCACTTTTCTGATCCTAAGTTTGTTGAACAGTTAATTACTTTTCTATCTTTAGAAGACAGAAAAGGAAAAGATAAATTTAATCCTCGACGTTTTTGCCTCTTTAAGGTAACTATGTTCTTTATATACCTTCTTTATAAAGGTTAGTGATTGTCAGTTTGTAGGTTCATGTATTTTAAAGTATTTGATTAAAGTTTGAATTTGTGCTCTTGCTGGTGTGGCTCAGTGGATTGAGCACCGACCTGCAAACCAAAGGGTTGCTGGCTGATTTCCAGTCAGGGCACATGCCTGGGTTGCGGGCCAGGTCTCCAGTTGGGGGCACGTGAGAGGCAACCACACATTGATGTTTCTCTTCCTTCCCCTCTATCTAAAAATAAATGAATAAAATCTTTAGAAAAAATAAAGTTTGAATTTAGTCATTTGTTATTTTCATTTAAAATGACTCTAGACGTTATGCTAGTCATAGTGATTGTGGCTTAATGTCTTAGAACTCTTTGCTTAAAAAAAGAACAAACACTTTTTAGTATTTATCTTTAATAATTGTAATTAACAGTTTAAACAAACAAAATACCCCAGCAAACTATATTCTTTCGATTTTTTTAGGGGGGGTGTGATATTTTTAAGGTAGAAAGATTATTAATGTCTATTTTATTGATTAACAATACCTTTAAGATAAAATGGTAAGAATATTGTCATTTTACATATCGCATTAAAATATAAAGTTCTGGAGAAGAGAACTGTTGGGTTTTAAAACAGCAGCAATATAGTAAATACAAGTAGAAGCATAATCATAATGGAGATGATAGTCATTTAAATACTGAGGAACTTTCATTTTTTGTTTCTACAGGGTATATTCAGAAATTTTGATGATGCCTTTTTGCCAGTTCTGAAGCCCCATTTAGAACGTTTGGTCGCAGATTCACATGAAAGCACCCAGCGATGTGTTGCAGAAATTATAGCTGGTTTAATCAGAGGTTCCAAACATTGGACTTTTGAAAAGGTGATGTATTTGTGCAGCACATTCTCCGTTAAAGCTACGTTTTCCATTTATGCAGTAATTCCCAACATATTAGGCATTAATACTTCAAGTATGAAATGTTCAATTCCATATTGCTTTTGAGTATAGGCCACAAATCACTGATACATAGGCAATATTCAGTATTTTCTAAATATCGAATGATTTGCTAACATTAGGGGGGGAAATCAGGATATGTCATATAAAAAGATTTTGGTTTCTCTTGAAAAATAGGAAGATCCTAGAACACTGGTCCCACGTTATGCGCTGTATCTGTTGGCTAGTGCTGCTCACGGGCTTCTGCCTTCATGAGGCACTCTTCAGCTTCTCCTTAAATCCCTTCTCTTAGCCTCCTTGGTCGCCTACATTGCAAATTTGGTCTTGTAGGCAGTTTGAATTGGACACACACATACCCTTTTTTGGGGGGGCGGGCATCCCACTATTTAAAAAAATTAGTTTTATATATTGGCTCGAAAGTTGATTTCTTAGCAAAATGCACTAGACTGAAAATAACCTTGTGAAATACCGGTGTGCTTGAATATAAGGTAGGCCACCATTTCTTCAAAGAGAAGACAAGTAATTGTTTTTGGCCAACTTAATTACACATACTTTTAGGAGGCCTGTGGACACTTTTTCATATGTTAGTTATATATATTCAAATCTCCTATTAAATAAAAGTATCTGTTAATTTTATTTAAACATGTCATACGTACCCTTGACCCCTTGTCTTTTTTTTTTTTAAGTTATTGCTTTTCCAGAACACATATCCTTTCCTTGTAAGTTAAGATACAGCCTTAAAGTTATTTTTGGTTTTTTAATCAATGCCTCGTGCTACCACTGGAAACTTTATCCCAAGTCCTCCCTCCCCATTTGTTCTATCTGTGAGAGAAACATTGATCAGTTGCCTCTTGCCTGCCCCAACTGGGGACCAAACCTGCAACCCAGGCACGTGCCCTGAATGGGAATCAAACCATCAACCTTTCGGTTTATGGGACAAAGCCTGGCCCCCTGAGCCACACCAGTCAGGGCTCTGTGTAAGTCCTTTTTACTAACGTGCGGTCCATGGACTTTCAGCATGGGCATTACTCGGGAGCTTGTTAGAAAAGTAGGATCTCAGGCCCTACCCTGACCTAATGAATCAGCCTGCCTTTTGTCAAGATCTCAAGGTGATTTGGATTCCTATTAAACTGTGAGAAGCATCTGGACACATATTTGCAGTCTCTGTATAAACTGAACACTTTTAAAAGACTATTGATAGCAATCCAAAATTTGAAATTTGAACATTATGCTACAGACGAATACTAAATTGTATTAAAATGTCATCACGTCCTATATTAGAATTCAATCAAGTGGCCTCAATAAGCATGTGAAATTTTGAAATGATGCAGGTTTTTCCAGCCCAGTATACTCTGTTATTTAAAATTGGACCTGGCTGGTGTAGCTTAGTGGATTGAGCACTGGCCTGTGAGCCAAAAGGTCACTTGTTGGATTCCCAGTCTGGGCACATGCTTGGGTTGAGGGCCAGGCCCGCCCAGTAGGGGGTGTGTAAGAGGCAACCACACATTGATGTATCTCTCCCTCTCTTCTTCTCTTTTCCCGGTCTCTAAAGAGAAATAAATAAAACTTTACAAAAATTTTTTTAAAGAGAATTTCTCAGTAGCATGATTAACGTAAGAAATCATACAAGGTGTGTCCTCTTTTCTGAATAACTTTTTTTGGAAAAATTCAGCTTGTAACTGGGTATGTCTGATGAAAATATAGTGTACTTTCCCGGATTATTTAAGTGTTCTAAGAAGTAATTTAAATGCAGTTTTTGTGTTTGTATGTGTTTAATTCCTGGAAAAGATAGTTGAAGAAATATGTTCTAATTGTCATGAACTTTTTCCTGTGTATTTTGTTTGAGTAGGTGGAGAAGCTCTGGGAACTTCTGTGCCCTCTGCTTCGAACGGCGTTGTCCAACATCACGGTAGAAACTTACAACGACTGGGGAACTTGTATAGCAACGTCCTGTGTAAGTTCTCCTGCTTACTTTTGTGTGTAACTCACCTGTTCAAACATTATACTCTTGTCTCAAAATCTGTGAAATCTTATTATACCTCTCAAATCATGAAATTTTATTCATAGTTGTATCATCTCAACATAATTGGAAATGGATTTGTTCGGTCTTTCAAATAAGCCTTGAGTGATAACCTTAACAGATTATTATATCTTCTTGGCCATGGTTTTCACCATATTTTAGTTTAGGTGATAAGTCAAATCATATGTAACTTACATATAGTAAAAGCCAGGTAATACAGGGCTATTAGTGTTATTTTTAATGCTAAGTAAGTCCATAGCTCATATACTTTGATTTGAGGAAAATCTATTTAGCTAACAATTTTCTCACTGTTAATCTTTGTATATGAACTATGATAACATATTTAGATTTGACTCACTTGTGAGTTTTAATTTGATTTTCTTCCTCTGTGCCTATATTTATTTATATATGTATTTATATATAATACTTATATTTCTAAAATAACAGAATTTGACTTATTTACAGAATTGTAGACACCTGTTTTAATTGTTTCACATTTTCAACACAGGAGAGCAGAGATCCACGGAAACTTCATTGGCTTTTTGAGCTGCTGTTGGAGTCACCATTGAGTGGTGAAGGCGGGTCCTTTGTAGATGCGTGGTAAATAAGAAGAAACTTACGTAGTTACCAAAAGACTTTAAAACAAAACTTAACATGTTTGTGCTTGATGTATGAATGGAAGTAAACTGCCTGTGCTCATGAAGGCTAGATAATGTTACTGCAGTTAAACCTGAACAATACAGGTTCAAACAGTGCTGGTCCACTTGTATGCAGATCCTTTTCAATACATATGCAGCCAGTCCTCCATACCCCAGCTTTAGCACCCAGGGATTCAGCCAACCTTGGTTCAAAAAAGGAATTCATGGATGCAGAGGGCCAACTGTATGCTTTGTTATACATTGTTTTATATCGGGGTCTTGAACATCTGCCGATTATGGCATCCGCAGGAGAGTCCTGGAACCGGTTGCCCTGCAGATACTGAGGGACAACTGAAATTCGGGGGGTGTCAAAAGTTACATGGGGATTTTTAACTGCCCAGAGGTCAGTACCCTTAACCCTCATGTTGTTTAAGGGTCAACAATATTCTGTGAGATAGGATGTGATCCATTTCAGTACAACATAATACTAAGTAGAGTTACTTTTCAATTGGGAACAAGTAAGTGAAATGGAAGCGAAATGGAAACAAATAAGTTAGATTCAGCCTTCTTCACTTTTATATCAGGACTGCCTTTTTGTCCCAAGACAGTATTAACTTCCTTCTCACAGCTTCTCATTGTTCACTCTTTCTTATTAGGAAAAATATATTTGGTGGAGTTTAAGGAGCTAGGAAAAAATAGTGGATAAGAGAAAGAATTCGAGAAAGAATTCTTTAAAGAATTATCTAGAATTCTTTCTAGAATTCTAAATAATCCTGTTAACAAGAAGAATAATTGTTTAATTCTTGAGGAAAATACTGATGCTTAGAGATTAACTCATTCTTTTAATTGTATGATAGTAGACATAAAATGAGAATACAGAGAAAATGAGGTAGGGAAAATGAAATCTTCATAAAGGTTTTTATTATTAGGTGAGAAAATGTACACTTTTCAGTGGATACAGACGTCATTAATCTATAGCGTCAACATGTACAGACCCTGATACAGCTCTCCTGTGCTTTTGTTTCAGTCGACTCTATGTACTGCAAGGCGGCCTTGCCCAGCAGGAGTGGAGAGTGCCTGAGCTGTTGCACAGACTGTTGAAGTACTTGGAACCCAAACTCACCCAGGTTTACAAAAATGTCAGGGAAAGAATAGGGAGGTAGGTATTATTTTCTCTGTGGTTCGGTATATCTCTTGAGCTCTTTTTATTAAATTTTAATATCTAATGATATACTGGTTATGTTACTATTGAGTTTCATGCTGTCCTCTTCCTCAAATTTTGTTTTATATTGCGGGAACTAGACAGGAGGCTCTGAATGTCACATAGGATGGCAGTGTGCTCGAAAGCCAGAGTCACCACACCCCAGTTTTTATTATCTCAGGATTGCAGGCACAGGCACAGAAGACTCTCTCTAGGAATAGTCTTGGCTGGGTTATAACTTCTGAACCCTAGTTTTATTGAGAATGTGGGATCTCTTCTTACTATATGTATTTTCTTTTCCAGTGTGCTGACCTACATATTCATGATAGATGTTTCTTTGCCAAACACTGCGCCAACCACATCCCCTCGTGTCCCTGAGTTTACTGCTCGAATTCTAGAGAAATTGAAACCCCTCATGGATGTGGATGAAGAAATTCAGAACCATGTTATGGAAGAAAATGGAATTGGGGAAGAAGATGAACGAACTCAGGGCATTAAACTCTTAAAAACTAGTGAGTAGCAAGTTAGTAGAAATTTGCTTAAAACAGACATTTATTTCTATTTTCCTAGGGCTTTTTTCTCCCTTATTTTATTATGATAAAATGTACTTAATAAAATAATGTACTTAATATAATGTAATAAAATAATACAGTGGCATAAAATGCATTCACATTGTTGTGCAGCCATCCCCGTCTGTCTTTAGTGCTCTTTCCATCTTACAAAATTGAGACTGTGCCCATTAAGCACCAACTTATTCTCCCCTGGCCGCAGCCCCTGGCAGTCGCCGTTTTACTTCCTGTCTCTGTGATGTTGCCTAGTCTAGGCACCTCATATAAGTGGAATCATACATGTCTTCTTCTTTCATTTTGCATAGTGTTTTCAAAATGTTTATTCCTCTGTTGGTGGACATGTAGGTTATTTACATATTTTTGCTATTGTGAGTGATACAGCTATGAGCTTTGGTGTGGAAGTATCTGAGTTCGTGCTTTCAATTCTTGTGTATAAATTGCTAGGCCATATGGTAATTCTGTGTTTTAACTTTTTGAGGAGCCACCAAGCTATTTTCTGTGGTGGCTGCACCGTTTTACATACCAGCAGTGCAGCAAGGTTCATTTCTTTCAAATCTCTGCCAACACTTGTTTTCATGACTATAGCTGCCCTATTTGGTGTAAAGAAGATACATGGTTTCAATTAGCATGTCTCTAATGATTAGTTATTGAACATCTTTTCGTTTGCTAATTTTCCATTTTTGTATCTTCTTTGGGGAAATGCCCATTCAAGTCTTCTACCTGTTTTTGAATTAGGTTTTATGTTGTTGAGGAGTAGTCCTTGATATGTTCTGGATATCAGTCTCTTATTTGATATATGATTTTCAAATATTCTCTCATTTTGTGGATTGTCTTTTTACTCTCTTAATAGTGTCCTTTGATGCGCTAGCGTTTTGTTTTTATAAAGCCTAATTTATCAGTTTTTTCCCTTTTTACTTTTTTTACTTTTGGTATCAAAAAAATAATTGCTATGTCCAGTGTCATTAAGTTTTTCCCTTAGGTTCTCTTCTAAGAGTTTTATCCTTTATGTTTGGGTCTTCCATTCACTCTAGTTCTTGTGAATGGTATAAGGTAAGAGACCAGCCTCATTCTTTTTGCTCATGGATGTCTAGTTTCCTAGAGCCATTCATTGAAAAGACTTTCATTTCTCCGTTGAATAGTCTTGGCACTCTTGAAAATTAATTGGCCAAATGTGTGAGGGTTTATTCCTAGGCTCTCTAGTCTGTTTCATTGGTCTGTATGTCTGTCCTTATGTCAGTACCATACTGTTTTGATTACTATAGCTTTGCAGTAAGTTTTTGAAATCTGGAAGTATGAGTCCTCCAACTTAGTTCTTTTTCAAAATTATATTGGTAATATGTGGTGTCCTGTTGTTTTTATATGTCAAAGTTTTTGAAGGATTCTAAATACAAACAACTAACTTAGTCATTTTTGCTACTTTGGGATTATTGAGGGCTAGTTTTATTTGGTAGACTTGTAATTTTCTGATTCATTCTTTGAGAGTTGCTTCAGCATTCTCGATTGGTTAACACTTTTTATTGTGAGCCCTGTCATACTGCTGATTGGTGTCTAATTAATGAAGTAATATACACAATATGTTTATTAACACTGAAGCACTGTCCGAATGGCTATCTGACACTAGCATTACAGTACTATTCTACTTTGTGGTGTCTATTGGATAACAAAGACTGATTCTGCATATTTATTTCCAAATAGTATTGAAATGGCTAATGGCAAGTGCAGGAAGATCCTTCTCCACAGCAGTCACAGAGCAGCTTCAGCTTTTACCTTTGTTTTTTAAGGTACGTTTATGGCTAAAATTAAGAATGCATTCCCTTTTGACTTTCAAAAGAGATTTATACCTATCATCTGAGGGTTGATAGGTTTTCAGACTGTGTTGTATAATTTGGTTGTGTCTCAAAGAAATAGGATAGCCACAGGAAAATCATCAGGTGATAGTAGTTCAATATTTGTTGAAATAATCTTTGTAATATTAGGTAGAGTAGGATCTTGATAAGGTGAAAAGTATGCAGAGAAATTTCATACTACTAAGCCTTGAATATTTTACATAAGTTGATATAATCCTTGGTGTGTTAGAGAAATATAATTTGTTTTTGGAAATTTATACTTAAAACAAAATACATTTAGAATATTTTAGACAATACTTATTTAAGAGTTGGAGACAAAGAAAATAAGGTAGAATGAATGTACCTTGTTTTGTGAATTAGTCTTTGGGACCCTAAAACAAAATTAAATGACAGAAAAAGGCAAAATTAAATGAACCATGCCCCACTGTGTCTGGTAGGATAAATACACAGAGCAGTGACTTTTAAAAACTTAGAAATTCATATATGCCTTGTAGATGATGTCCTTACTAAATTTATTGGAGTGAAACTATTGTGTGTATTGTATAATAAAGAGCAAATAATAATTGTCGGTAGGAACCAAGATTTTTATCATGAAAGACAAGAGATATAAAAAATCCAAGCTGTTTGGTAAATCCCTGTAATCCTAAATTTGAAACTATGGTTTTGATCTCATGATCCATTTCTATTTAGAAAATATGCTTTTTTGCTAGCAGTGTCCACTGAAAAAGCCCTGGACCATTAATCAACCTACTAGCAGTCAGTACTCCTACTGCCCAGCTTGCAGTTTCTAAGTGTCATCTCCCACTAGAAAAACCAGGGTTGGTTGGAGAAATGGCTGATTTCAGGTTTAGAACAAGAAATGTGTAGCATAAACCTAGGTCATCTTGCCATAGTGGAAACCAAGGATGCTACAATTGTGTTAAAGGACCTAGGAGCGAGTTTTAGCATCGGGTAAAAAGAATAACTACAATGGATCAAAGCCATTGAGTTTGTTGAAATTCATTCATTCATTATAATACTTTTTTTTTTTTTTTTTATCATTGTTCGCTTTTGGAGGCTAGGAGGGAAATCATTCTGAGTGAGGGAAAAGTGGTTGCCTTTGTACTTATTGTCTGTTATTTTTCAATTTATGTGTTTGGTTTGTTTTATTCTCTAGATTGCCCCAGTGGAAAATGACAATAGCTATGATGAACTGAAAAGAGATGCAAAGTTATGTTTATCACTAATGTCTCAGGGGTTGCTTTACCCTCATCAAGTGCCTTTGGTACTTAAGGTGCTAAAACAAGTAAGTGTATAACAAATATATATATGTATATATATCTTTTGGTTGGAATTTTGGCTTATTCTGAGAATTTCACAGAGTCAACTGCAGTGCACAGCAGTACCTGATACTTGTTTTCATATTGAGTTTTCTTTTAGTATGAGAGAATACATGTATAGACCAAAGAACAGACCTAGATTCTCTGGCTCCGTCACCAACTTCTGTGACCTTGGGCAGGTCACTCAACCCCAAGTTTTTCTATATACATAAAGAGTTCATATTGAAGCACCTAGGGTACAAAGCGCTCGTGAGGGGAGGGGGTGGTCATTTTCCTTTATCATTTTCCCATTATTCTATTCACTTAAATTCCTGGCTGACAGTGGAAAGGCATAGGTGATTTTATATTTTCTGGCAGCATTTTTAGTAAACTGTGTGCTCAGCTTTATTCAGGTCATGCATGTGTTATATAATGTAAAAAAATGAACCACATTCCCATGGTTTTCAGATTTTTTAAGTTTGAATAACACTGAAAAATGTTTTAATAGCTCAAAATTTTGGTATTCTCTTTGTAGTGGAATTAAGTAGTTCTTAATCTTTTTTGTTTTCATTGCCCTGCTACTATAAAAAATAAAATAATGTGCAGCTCTTGGAGGAGTGAATCTTTAATTATAAATCATTTTTCTCTTCTAAATTGACTTGTATATGTATGTTCCTTTCCTTTAACTCTCAACCATTCATATTTCCTGAATGCCTTTACCTGAAATAGCTCATACAACCCTTCATTTAGAAGGAACTATAAGGTGAGCTTGCTCTAACTATACCCGTAAATTAGGTAGAATTTTTTTTAGAAGATTATACAATTTGTGGGTAATTTCAGTGTCTGTCATCTCATGCTCTTGTCAGCACTGTTTTCATTGTTTCTACTTCTCATTCTCAGACAGCAAGAAGCAGTTCTTGGCATGCTAGATACACAGTACTGACCTACCTCCAGACCATGGTGTTTTATAACCTCTTTATTTTCCTCAACAATGAAGATGCTGTTAAAGACATCAGGTGGCTGGTTATAAGTCTTCTGGAGGATGAACAGCTAGAGGTAAAATTTAAGTTAAAGCAAATCGAAATACAATAAATTTAAAGGAAGCATCATGGCTCCTTTTATGTAGTATTTACACATTGATAAGATGTGTTCTATTAAAGTGTAAATTTTAACAGTGACTTTCATTTTAACATAGCCCTACAGGATTAGTTTTGATACTCTAATCCTGATTTCCTGTAGTACAAATGATAACAAACGTTGGGCAGTTCTTGTCCTGGTTTCTCTTTTATGAACCAGAGTTTTCTTATCTATGAAATTGCATATGATAATACTCTGTGTATCTTGCCTATTTTTAAAGGATTTATAAAAATGTACATGAAAGTAGTTTCAAGAAAATGAAAATCTACATGTAAATGCTATCATCCAGTGAACTTCAGATAGAATTGTTGTCCCCTCTTATTTTCTTTGGTAGAGAAATTAAAGACAAATTTTGTGGTAGGACTACATTAAAGTTTTGTATAAAAAGGTATATTTATTAGTTGAAATAGTCTAATGTAAGAATAGCATGTTGTGATAAATGTGGAATAAGATATAACTTCCAAAATTGGCTTTAGGTTAAGAAAATGTAATTGAAAATTTTACTTATTTTATTTTATGGGCTTAATGGGTTTTCCATGTAGTGGAGCACTCCCAGTTACTATGTATTGTATCTGAGAGCACTGAAAATAGAGTGTATCTATAGGACATTGGGAATGGGAATTTCTCCACCTCCCTAATGAGCCTGTTCATTCTGCAGTCCAGCTTCCTTAAGTTCTGTGAGCAATGTCTACCAGGGGTGTCCAACCTGTAACCCGCGGGCTGCATGCAGCCCAGGGAGACTGTGAGTGTGGCCCAACACAAAATCGTAAATCGAAACTTTCTCTGTTATGTTTTTAACTCAAGAATGCAAATGGGAAGGGGGAAACTGGAAAGTCAGTGTTTAACAACTTCAAAGACTATAGCAATTGCATTAAAATTTTAACATTTTCTGGACCTTGTTTTACAGCATTTTTATATATTATTTTTATATTTCTGTCCAAGTAGTTGGCCTAAACAGAGTTGTTGCCATAAACATAGCCATGACATTTATTAAAACTATCATTTTTAAAATGTGATGCTGAATATCAGTAATAGTTAAATACAGTTATTTATGGTAATATTGGGGAAAAAACTTTGTCTTGAGAAATGTTTAAAGAAAGCTTTCAATAGGAAAATATTTTATGGAGTTTAATTTTATATAAAACAATTAAACATTTACCCAAATGTAGTGGCTTTCTTCCACTTTGAGGCTATAGACCCTTTGACAGTGTGATGAAATCTCTATTAGTGTTGTTAAAAACAACGGCGTCAGATGGGTACTAGCTTTATCAGTGTGATCACTCCATAAGCTACATAAATGTCTAATCACTGGGTTGTATACCTGAAACTAATATAATATTGTGTCTGCTGTAATTGAAAAATAAAAATTATTTTTAAAAAGTCTCTTAAGAAACTGCAAAAGAGCATTTATACAAATGCCAAGGACAGTGCCCCCCGCAGCTCCCATACCACCCTCTGGTCTCTGTTATTCCACCAGGTTTGGGACACTAGCTCTAATAAAGTGATTGTCTCTGCAGGTTCGAGAGATGGCTGCAACCACCTTAAGTGGTCTGTTACAATGTAACTTCCTTACCATAGACAGTCCTATGCAGGTTCATTTTGAACAACTTTGCAAAACAAAACTACCGAAGAAACGAAAGAGAGACCCTCGTTTCGTAGGAGATACGATTCCTTCTGCAGGTAACAATACTGGTAGGAAACACCATATTCTTTTGGGAATTAACCAGGCTTACTCAACAAATATTTATTGAATAATTGTATAATTGAAATATTGAAATATTGTGTGCCCTAGAGCTATGCTAGGTACTGGGAATAGTTGTCTGTGTTTTTGAGGAGCTTCACGTATAGAAGGCAAGTCCTGGTATGTAAAAGCTAAAATTGAGATGGGAACAGAGAAACCTGTACACTGACATAAACAAGAGAAACAGATCGATTACAATATCATGTTTAAAGAAAAATTTAAATGTGTTTGCAAAGAAGCATCTGATTTTGCCATAAGTAACTGTAGACACAAGAATAATGGAAAATAAAGATTATTAGTAAGTAGGAAGCTTACTGAATTTGCAGTAAGTGCTTCAAATATGAAGCTCTTAAGTGCTGATTTATAGCAGGCACTTAATGATGTCATATAGTTACCTAATAGCAACTTCCAAAAAAATTCCGATGTATATTCTAGTTTCTTTGCTTGAGAACTGTGTGTATTAATAATTAAGCACCGTAGGAGTTTAAGGTCTTTATTATATTACTAACTGGTATTCTTTACAATTTTGATGACTCCAAATTCCCTTTTTCTTTCCTTTTTTAAATATATTTTATTGATTATGCTATTACACTTGTCCCATTTCCCCCCACTTTATTCCCTTCTCCCCTGCACCCGCCCTCCAACCCGCCTTAGTTCCATGTCCACGGGCCGTATATATAAGTTCTTTGGCTTCTCCATTTCCCATACTATCCTTAACCTCCCTCCGTCTGTTTTGTGCCTATCAGTTACGCTTCTTATTCCCTGTACCTTTCCCCCCATTCTCTCCTTCCCCCTCCCCACTATAACCCTCCCTGTGATCTCCATTTCTCTGATTCTGTTTCTGTTCTAGTCGTTTGCTCATTAGTTCATTTTTGTTTTTGTTTTTTTAGGTTTGGTTGTTGATAGTTGAGTTTATTGTCATTTTACTGTTCCTATTTTTGATCTTCTTTGTCTTAGATAAATCCCTTTAACATTTCATATAATAAGGGCTTGGTGATATGAACTCCTTTAACTTGACCTTATCTGAGAAGAACTTTATCTACCCTTCCATTCTAAATGATAGTTCTGCTGGATAGAGGAATCTTGGATATAGGTCCTTGCCTTTCATGACTTGGAATACTTCTTTCCAGCCCCTTCTTGCCTGTAAGGTCTCTTTTGAGAAATCAGCTGACAGTCTTATGGGCACTCCTTTGTAGGTAACTGTATCCTTTTCTCTTGCTGCTTGTAAGATTCTCTCCTTTAATCTTGGGTAATGTCTTCACTTCCTCCTCTGTTTTGCAACCATACTCAACCATTCCTGTGAGCATCCTCATCACCAGTGTTTTGAACTGTTCATCTGATGGGTTGGCTCTCTCTTTATCACTTAGTACTATTTTTGGACCTTTGTTCTTCCATTTGGACCATTTTGTTTTGTCTCAACACAACTTTTACAGAAGGGGCAAAGCCTTAGGTATTCCTCATGGTGGGGCAACCCACGTTGCTGTGTTGTGGCACTGTATGTAGGGGAGGGGTCCAAGAGGGAACAGTGCTGCTTGCTAGGCTATCAGTCACTTCCCCCATTACCCACAAGCAAATTGGGCCCTTCTGGTGCTGATTCCTGGGTGGGTGGGTTTGTGTACATTCTAGGACCCTGTGGGTCTCTCCAATATACTCTCCTGTGAGGCTAGGAGTTTCTCTCACTGCTTCCTCAACCCCCACAGGTTTTCTCAGTTAGAGGTTTTAAGGCTTCTATTTCCCTGTGCTGGAATGGAACTCTGGGATGCACAGTCTTTCTTGCTCCCCAGTTGTTCTGCCCAATTATCTGTACACATATGTGGGGTTGCCTCCTACCGGTCTGGGTGAATGTTTCTTCTTTAACTCCTTGGTTGTTGGACTACCATGTAGTTCAATTTTCTGTCAGTTCTGGGTTTTTTTTTTATTTAATAATTTTATTGATTATGCTATTACAGTTGTCCCATTACCCCCCCACCCTGAACACCCTCTCCCACCCACATTCCCCCCTTTAGTTCATGTCCATGTGTCATAAGTTCTTTACCTTCTTTCTACATTTCCCCTACTATTCTTACCCTCCCTCTATTTTTGATCTACCATCTATGCTACTTATTCTACGCACCTTTCCCCCCTCTCTCCTCCTCCCACTCCCCTGTTGCTAACCCTCCATGTGATCTCCATTTCTGTGGTTCTGTTCCTGTTCCAGTTCTTTGCTTAGTTTCTTTTTGTTTTTGTTTTAGGTGTGGTTGTTAATAATTGTGAG
>CM052543.1:115735510-115794419 GCA_028533065.1 Trachops cirrhosus
TCTCCTTTATTATTTGTTCAAATATCTTTTCCGCTTGTTGTTTCTCCTCTTCTCGTTCTGGTACCCCTATAATTCAGATGTTGGAACGTTTCAAGATGTCCTGGAGGTTCCTAAGCCTCTCCTCATTTTTTTGAATTCTTATTTGTTCATTCTTTTCTGGTTGTATGTTTTATTCTTCCTTCTGGTCCACTCCGTTGTTGTGAGACCCAGCTTTCATTCCATCACTATTGATTCCCTGTGCATTTTTCTTCATTTCACTTATTGTAGCCTTCATTTTTTCATCTAGTTTGCGGCCAAAATCAACCAATTCTGTGAGCTTCCTGATCACCAGTGCTTTGAACTGTGCATCTGATAGGTTGTCTATCTCTTGGTCACTTAAAAGGAAGAGTTCTGGGGCTTTCAACTGATCTTCTGTTTGAGCCATCTCTTTGGGGTTTTTTTTTTTTTTTCCTTCTTTGGTCTGGTTGTGCCTGTTATGTATGAGGGGCGGGGCCTTAGATGTTCACCAGGTGGGGCACCCCAGTCACTGGGTTGTGATGCTGTATGTGGGGGCAGGGTCCGAGAAGGAATAGTGGCGTTTGCTCTGCTCTCGGTAGGTCCTCAGTCCCTTCAGTCGCTTTCTCTGAGGAAACTGGGCCCCTCTGGTGCCAGTTCCTGTGTGGGTGGGCCTGTGTACCCCACAGGAACTTCCTTTTCAATCAGTGCCCCAAGGCTCTATTTCCCAGTGCCAGGACACTGAGTTGCGTGTAGCTTCACAATTGCCGCCTCACCAGGTCTGCTGGTTGCCACCCCGAGGCGAGGGCCCACCAGCCACCACTTGTGCGCCAAGGGTCTGCCTGCTGCGGACCTGCGCGCTGCCCCGGGTGCTCAGCTCTCTGCTCCCGGTCCCTCCCCGGCCCGACTCCACCCCTCCTACCGGTCTGGATTAACGTGTCTATTTTTAAATCCTTGGGTGTCCGACTTCCATACACTTCAATTTTCTGTCAGTTCTGGTTGTTGTTTTGTTTCTATATTGTTATTGTCCCTATCTTGGTTGTGCGAGGAGGCACAGTGTGTCTACCTGTGCCTCCATCTTGGCTGGAAGTCCCTATTTTTTGTTTTTAAATTGGTTGTTTCCTACCTTGGGTTGTGTGAGGAGGCAAAATATGTATACCTATGCCTCCATCTTGGCCAGAAGTCCAGATTCCCTTTTTCTTAACTTCAGTTCCTTATCCCCACCATGTTTCATGTATACCATATAATGTACTTATAAATACATAAATACACACATCTTTATTAAAATATAATGAAAATTGGAAAACGCTTCAGTGTAACTTACTTTGCTAAAGAAAGAATATAGACCCTGTAGAATACAGATACATTGCAGTTCTGTTTTGAGTTTGTTTACCTAACGAATAGAGAGGTAGTTGTATCCAGAAAAGAGGGGTCCGGTTTTTATTGAAATTTAAGATCAGGGATTACACTTTTACATATGATATGAACCAATCACAAAAGCCATTATTTTGTTAGTTTTAGCAAATCTATGACATTTCTGACCTAGATGTAATTAGCTTGTCATTGATGGACAGCTATAGGATGTCTTTAGTTCAGCCTGAAACTCATGTTTTTGATGTAGAAGGCCTGTCCAGAAGAAGTCCAGCCATTGTTAATATAACAAAAACAGTTTGCACAACATTGATGTAACCTGGCAGCCAAGGAGAGTGTACTGGAATGTTCATGCATGCACAATGACACCTTCATTGTACTGATCAGTGAGGGCAGTAGATGCCACTGAGTGAACATGTGCACTATGTGGCCATCACATTCAAAATGACTGAGCGAGTAGAGCAATGAATCTGCATCAGATTTTGCAGTAAGCTTGGACATTCCTCCACAAAAATTCTCCCCTGATGATTCAGAAAGCTGCAGCTATGGGCAGCTGGTGATTGGTAGCTTCATCACAACAACCTGCCTGCTCATGCATCACATCTTGTACAGAGTTTTTTGGCAGAACGTTGAATCACCCAGGCAACTCAGCACCCCAACAGCCCAGACTTGGCATGCTGTGACTTTTTTCCTAAAACTAAAATCTCCTTTGAAAGGGAAGAGATTTCAGACCACCAGTGAGATTCAGGAAAATACAATGTGGCAGCTGATGGCAATTGGGAGAACTGTGTGAGGTCCCAAGGTGCCTATTTTGAGGGGACTGAGGCATCATTGTCCTGTGTACCGTGTTTCTGGTGTCTTCTTCAGTAAATGTCTCTCTTTCATATTACATGGCTGGACAGATCTCGGATGTGCTTAAAGATTCATTTTAAATGCAGAAATTTACACACTGAAAGCAACTAACGTAATCTGAAACTAATCTTATTTCATTCTACCATGTGCAATGGAGTCCTATAAATATTTGTACGTATATTGCTGTTTTCTCTGCAGAGTTGGTCAAACGCCATGCTGGGGTGCTAGGACTTGGTGCATGTGTTCTTTCTAGTCCTTATGATGTTCCTACCTGGATGCCCCAGCTCCTCATGAATCTGAGTGCACATCTGAATGATCCTCAGCCTATTGAGGTAAAAATCTTCCTTGTTAGTTTCTTTGCATACATATTAGCAGTGATGTTTTGTAACACACTATACTGATCATTTCTGATACACTCTGGACTGTCTGCTTATCAGTAATTATTAAAGTCTTGTAGCTCTTGTGTATAAAGACTTTGCTCCTGTGTATATTTAAGGTCTTTTGGTAGCAAGGCAATTACTATAACTTCTATCCTTCCCAGTCCAATGAAAGTGAAGCATTGTCAGTGTTGTCAGTATAATCTTATACTTCTATTTTACTAGCATGTCATACAAGGGGGGATCCCAAAAAACCCAGAATTTATTTATAGAATATTGTGTATTTATTCTTACATATTTAAACTTCAGTCACCTTTTGAACTCATTGATTTTGATGCCTTTTAGTGTTTCTGCTGTTATTTGTTTCACCTCTGCCACATCAGCAAAATGTTTCCCTTTGAGGACTTTTTTCATCCGTGAAACAAAAAGAAAAGTCTCTTGGCAAGATTGGGTGAATAGGGAGGGTGGGGTACAGGGGTCATGCCATTTTTGTTCAAAAACTGCTGAACATTCAGCATGCAGTAGGCAGATGTGCTTGTAAACCACCCCTTATGAAATGGGCAAACTTGCTGAAAGAGTCTTCAAAAAAAATTCACTGAAGCCGAACGCAGCCTCTCACAACAACACCAGTCAGTACACTGATATACTGATGGGTTCCGAGAATACTCACCTAGCGGGGAAGCCTGTATTACAAGAGGCCTGCCCTCCAGAAGATCATTCTTTTTTGGGGGGGATCCCCCCTTGTATCTGCAAAGTATCTAATTAGGAGCTAATATCAAACAGGAAATTACGGTGGTATTATTTAGTGAGCACCTATGTTCCTAAATTAAACAACTCAAATGCTTTTTTCCTTTTCACCTTAGTAAGTAGACATTAGGTATATATTGGAACTGGTTTAATAATGTTTAAGTTTCTGTAGCTTGTCCAGGTGATTCTAAAGTGAGCTTGTTGGCTTTGTGAAATAAGACTGGCCTATTGGTTCTGGAGCATTTAGTGAGCAGTGAAATCCAAAGTCTGGAGGGTGTGTTACTTAGCTGCAGGTCTCCGAATGTTCGGTCAGATCAAAATAAATGTGTGTGGGTTGCCCACTCTACAGATGACTGTAAAGAAGACCTTATCTAATTTCCGAAGGACACACCATGACAACTGGCAGGAACACAAACAGCAGTTCACAGACGACCAGCTGCTTGTTCTCACCGATCTCCTCGTGTCACCTTGCTACTATGCATAGAAGGGTAAGTCAGCCAGGTGCCGAGTTTAAAGAAGTCTGACATGGTTGGGTAAGTGTCACTGGTTTGATGATTGAGAAGTGGGTGTTCGTAAGTTTTTTCTTTCTTTGTCATTGTTTAGATAAAGTATTTTTAGTGTAATTTTTGCTATGGCCAGTGGAAGTAAGTTCCCAGAGAATTTTTCCTTGCTTTTCTGCTTCAGGTATTGGACAGAGTAGGCTTAGTAGCATGGAAGTGGTTAGACAAAAGAAGTATTATTCTTAGTTGCTTCCTGAGTGAGGGGCGTTTTGGGTTGCCCTGAGGACTCTAGGTTCTGTGTTGTCGTGAGAACATTTCATCTGGGTTCCTTTTTTTTCTTTAAATTTAAGATTATGTTTATTTATTTTAGAGAGGGGAGGAGAGGGTGGAAGAGAGGGAGAGAAACATCGATGTGTGAGAGATCAGTCGGTTGCCTCTCCCCCACCTCTGACTGGGGACCTGGCCCGCAACCCAGGCATGTACCCCAATTGGAAATCATACCAGAGACCTTTAGGTTCACAGGCAGGTGCTCAATCCACTGAGCCACACCAGCTAGGGCCTCATCTGGGTTCTTAAGAATTTATTATCTATTTTGTATTGAAAAGGGAGGACCCAGAAGCCTTTCTACTGGGATAGTAAGAATAGAGAGATTCACTTACAGGGCCTTTCGAGTTAGATGTCTTGTTGCCTGACTGAAATTTTTTCCTCCCCGATACAGATTAGTCCTCACTTCAAGCTCTTGTCAATCAAAAATTCCAGATCCTCAGGTACCATCTGCGATGGCTCTCTGCAGGTTTTAAAACTCTGCCTTTGTTGAGCTCTCATCATTTTGGTGGTTTCTATGTTTGGTCTCATGAGTCTGCATTCCACGGGTTATCAGCTGCCATTTGGTTTCCTAACTTGTCTGGAACTGTTTCCAGAATATTGATCATTTTTTTTGCTTTGAGGCATCTGACAAAGCCACAATGTCTCAGACTAGAAATAATTACCCAATATAATCATGGCATCAAAGACCAGACAGAGTCTAGGAACTCTTTAAGAAACAGTTTACTTGGAATGGAGAATGCCCATCTGTTAATACGGGTCCTGTCATTTCATTCATCTCAAAATATTTTGAATTCTTTCCAAATGGCTGTTGGGTTTAGATGGTAGTGGGGCTGTGGGCCGTAAATCTGAAGCCGGGAGAGCCAAGGAGACGGAAGGGAAAGAGGACAAGTCTGAACCCTAACTAAGGGCCTGATGGATTGCTCGACAAGACACAGAAGTGAGGTCCGCGACCACCATGCTTCCCACAGACTGGAGTTTTTGGTGCTGAGTGGAAGAGCAGTTGTTGAAAAACTGGGGGTTTGGGGAATAAATTTTTTGATTGATTGTCGTGTGTGTGCACAATGTGTGATTTTGAAAATAAACATCAGCAACAACAAAAACCCTGACTGGTTGACTTTTACCTGTATTCTTTACAAATATTGTTTGACTCTTCTTTGAAAACTTACACTTAATGGGAAACTGCTGTTTTTGCGGGAATTCTGTAATTTTTTTTTTTTTTTTTTTTTTTGCCTGCAGAATCGTTGAGAGACTAAGAAGTCTTGGTATTTAATTGACTTGTTTAATAAATGTTATATAGATGTAAAAGACTGTATAAACTGTAGAGATAGCATTAGCCAGACTTTGTACAAATGCAACCTTTTACACGGCACCATTGTGTAATTAATTTGTAAAGATTCCCATTAGCTCTTTATTATATAGTGATTTTTGGCTTTTGTACCAATTGAATGCCACTTTTTGCGTTTTTAAATTATTTTCATGTTAACAGAAGCTGAGGTGTGGGGCTTTGTTTGAGTTCATTTAATGTTAGAATGTCTGAATTTTTATGTAACTTTTTTGTGTGCATCGCTGAATGCAAACGTCACGTGTTTGCCTTTGACAAGTTTATAGAATGGCAAGGTATCTTCTAGGTTAAAGTAATTGGCAAGTTGGTGAAAGTCATCTTGCAACACACTCTGTATAGTCTTCCTTAAAGGAACACTACAGTATATTTTTAGTATCTACTTGCTCAGTGACTCAGTGCATACCTAAGCACAGCACTGGTCCTGGTACAGTGTCAGCATACACAGGCGTAATCCCTGTATAGAGTAGTGCCAAACTGATTATTTCATTGTTTTACTAGTTTAAAACCCAATAAATGGATTGTTTTTAACACCTGGCTTTTGTCTTCATTAAATGGAGAGAATAGTCTGGTGGGCAGTGACTCTAGTGCATTCCTTATGCATCCATAGATCTGGATCCATGAATTCATGGCCCTCTCCAAGATGAATTATGTACATTGGGCTTGTCCGCTATGGTAGCTGTTAACTACTTGTGGCTATTTCCATTTAAATTGTGCTGAAAATTAATTTCCTCAATTCACTAGACACATCTGAAGTACTTATTAGCCACCTCGTGGCTAGTGGTTTACACTACTGAATAGCATATCAGTGTCACCAGAAAGTTCTGTTGGACAGCATTGATCTAGATGATGGATGTGATAAGAATCATGGGGGGGTTGCAAAAATGTGAATTTAATTCATGCTCCCAGCTCATGGTACTGATGCCTTTTCCTGAGACTGCACTTGGAGCAGTGCGGCAGTGTGTTAGCCACTTCAGCTTTTTCCAGGCTGTGGTGAAACCATGCCTGAGCAACATTCCTGAAGTGGAACTTAAAAAAAATACAAGATACTGTGTCCTCTGCGTTTCTCTGGCTGGGACTCAACATCAACATCTTTGTTAAGCTCCATAATGCTCACTTGTGCAGCCAAGATTGAGTGCCACTGGTAAAGACTAAGGCCCGCAATAGGCCACAACGGTACAAATCTGAGTTTCCAACATGTGTGCCCTGTGTGATTCTGATACCAGGTTTAAACAATGCTTACTACCTTGATACTTCAGTCTGGTTAAACTGTGAATTATTTAATTCCCTTTTTACCAGTGGGCTTAAAAATGAAAGGGAGGAGGGAAAGAACAGGGGTGGATGGCTACTGTTGTCTAAGTTCTTAAATGTATGTTGCATTGAAAAGAGCAGAGTGGGGAGAGCAGGAGCAGTGCTAAGGTAGGTTTCCGGAAAGCGGGCGGTGAGCGGTGGAAGGGGAGAAAAAAGCCTGTGTCCTTGAGGTAAGAGCCACAACAATCTTTGTTTCTGAACTGGATCTTTTAAATAAAGACTTCGCAAAGTGTGTTTCAAAATTCAGGAGGAAAAGTTACCGACCTATTAATGTGAATAAATACATTTTGGTGTCAAAAAACAATTATAAACAGGTTGAGAAAGCTGTTTTCAAATATTTGAAAGGGCATTGCCGAGCCCCTTAGGTTGGAGGCCAATTTTGGTAACTAGCAGTGTGGCCAGAAAGAACCAGTGAAAAATTTTGTTGTATTGAAACAAATTAACTTTTCCTATGTGGTCTTCATAGTTGTTTTTATGGACAACGATCACTTCTCTTGTTAACATAATTGTGAGTATTCCCCCATTGTTGGACATCAAGGTGGCTTTCTGTTTTCCTTACTACAAATTACTTGGCAGTGAACATTTTCATACCTTCATGCTTAAAACTTTTTCAGGTATCTCAGGGTATATTCCAAGGAGTGGGATTTTTAGGTCAAGAATCTAAACTCTTAAGTGGCTGTGGTAATGCTTTCCTCCAAGAGCACATCGGTCAACCTGCGTTGCCAATGACACTGTGTTAGGATGCTGGTTTCCCTGCAGATTGACAGCCCATTCATATTTCTGTGTGTGATAGCCAGCCCTGCTTGGGGTTGACTACTGAGCCAGCGTTCTTTTCAATTTGGTACACTTGTCTGGTACATAAAGTAGCAGTAGCCTTGCCAGTGGTACTAAGCAGTTCTGGAACTTCGGTAGTTCCTGATTTCCTCTTCAAGATCTCTAAGATCCTTTACAACCTGTAAGTTGTTTTTCTTTTTTCCTTTTTCCCCCAGAATGAGATAATTTGTCCCACAGGTATAAATCTGCATTCCAGCCCTAACCTGTTATAATCTGGCATGACCAAGTGCCGGGAAATGAGCTGGCAGTTATGCAGTAGCTAATTCATATGGAGAGGGATATAATTTGGAGTTTCCATTCTCAATACTGTCTTCTTTTCCTGTCATTATTTCTAGGGCCCCAGGTAACCATTAATGACAACCTAGAATAGAACTGCTGCATTGCAAGAGTTTGGGAGTGGAGTATTACATGGGAGTTGATGGGAAATTTTTCTTTAGAAGTAAGTTCATTTCTCAACAATTCTGGGAGCATAGTCACCTGGGCTGAATGTCTACTCCATAAATTATCCACCCCTTTTTGTTTTGATGAAAGCACAGGGGTACTAGGATAGATGAATGATATGCATAAATCAAGTTTTTTGGTGCTTGGTACCAAACAAGTTTAGTCAAAATAGGATTTCAACAGCAATACTAAGTATTTCACTTGAATGGAATTAATTTTCTGGCATCGGGGTGAACGCAAGGGCATTCAAATAGCATTCTCATTTTTAAAATACTACCCCCCGGAGGTTAGAAAAGTAGTAAGATTCCAATTATTCAGAATAGCCAACATACTGAGGAGTGTTACTTGATGGCTCAGACTAAAACAAAACCCACTTGATGAGTTCATTGTTTTGGACATGTGGGCGCTAGAAGAGTAAGGATGGTAGTTTTGGTTTTCTGTTCTTGCTTACTAGAAATGTGCCCAGCTGCATGCCTACCACCACTGCTTTCCATGATTTTTACCATTTCACATTCACGCCCATGATTTCCTGGCTTGGTTATTTGCGTGGGTAGTTTTTTACTTTTGCATTTGTTTTCTGGTAATTCCCCTCGCTGAGCTCCTTTAGTAAATTCATTAAGAGCTGAGAGGAGAAAGAATAGTTCGTTTATATAAAGTTGGTTTGATTTAAAGTGTTACTATGGGTTGATTTACAAATTCTAATCTTCAAAGTACGAAACTGGACAATGCCAATTTAGGAGAAAAGTATTGAGCCCAGAGAGGCGCCCTGGCGGGCCTGGAAGCCCAGCAAGGCCCCCGGGCCGGGGGGCAGACAAGAGGCCACCACCCGCCCATAATGCGGGCGGGTGCCACCGCTCTGAGGTAGAGATCCTGTAGGTCGCTGTGGGCCCCCACCCTTCCCTCCTTTCTACCCTGTCCGCCTGCCCTTCCCGTCTGTCAGCCTTAGCCTGTATCAGGGAGTCGCGACTCCCGAACGGCGAGCCTCGCGCGCGTGCAGACCGGGAGCGGCCTGCGCCCCAACGCACTAGGGGCCCCAGCGAGGCAGTGAGCCTGCGGGTGCAGGCGGGTGTCCGGCGCAGGGGGCGGCGCCCTCCGCAGCTCCGTGACTGCGCCTCTGCGCCCCCGGCTCGTCGCGGCTCCCGGGATGCGCGGAGGCGGCGATGATGGCGACCGTACCTCGAGCTCTGCCTCTTCCCCGGCGGCGCGCAGAACTGGGGTCCGGGTTGCGAGATGGAGGAGGAGGGGCTCCACTGCAGCCACCCGGCAGGTGAGAGGCCGCGGGCCCCTGCAGGAGGCGACTCCGCAGGGATGGGGAGGGTCGGGCCCCCGGAAAGCCGGCGGGTTAGCGAAGAGTGGGTTAGCGAAGAGTGCGCTGCGTTGGTCCAGGCCCGGCTGCCCAGCACCTGCAGTCCTGGCGCAGCTTGGGGGGCAGCTATCTGGCCGCTGCCCGACCCTTTCCCAGGCTCCGCGTGGCCGTGGAACTCCTTCTCCACCTCCCTTGGCCTGGCCAAGAGCTCCTCACCCCACCAACCTTCTCCCGACTCCTACAAGCTGCCCGGCCTGGTCTAGGCCCTCCTTACCTAACTCACCCTGGAGCTCTTACCCATCGCCAGCCCCTGGCAGGGGTCGACGCCCCATCCCATCTCCATTGCATACCTAGACTGAGTTGTGGTGGTGGTGGGGTGCTCCATAGCCTCCCCACCCGGCTCAGCCACTGACCCTACCCCACCCCATCCGCTGCTCCGGGCTTTCTAGAGGTAGTTCAGCTGGGGAGGAAGAGCTTGGGCTCTGAAATCAGGTAAATCTCGCTTGAATCTTAGTGACCTTGGGCTAGTCATCTAACTTCCCTGAGGTTTTCCGGATCAATACAAATACAATGGGCATAATAATGCAGTGGGTGATGGTTAGAGTCTTAAAATGCCCGTCCTTGAGAAATGAAAGGCATTATGAGGGAAAAAATGCGTCTAGGTCCTGAGTTGACTTGGGAAAGCTCATATAAAATGTATTAATGTACTAAAATATTAAGACAACACACTAAATTACCAGACTCTTCACACATCCTAAGGCAAAATCACTGTCACAGTACAATAAATTTTTATTTACAATTCCTTGCTTACTAGTTACTTTAGGATCCCTCCTCAGTTGTAACAAGATGCACATGTTATGAATTCCATCCATGCTGTTGTAGCTAATATGCCTGCATAAGACAGGTGTTCCAACTTAAAATTTTTCTGGGTTTATGATTTTAATCACATTGTTCTCCAGGACCTATTTATGGTCCCAGAGATAAAGAGAAGCTTGTATGCTGGCATTGAAAAAAACGTTAGTCACCTTTATTTAATATTTAATCATAGCGAATAGCTCTTCACTTACCCCCTCTTCACATCAATGAGTTTTGTAGTTCTGTCTTGACAACTTTGTTCCAAATTGTGATCTCAGCCTCCTCTTTCTTACAGTCCCCAAGTTAGTTAGTACTAGGACCTAGGTTTACTTAGCCTCCATTTCCTTTATTTCTCCTCAGCCTTCTCTGTCAAAACCTTTACTT
Source organism: Trachops cirrhosus (assembly GCA_028533065.1). Classification (NCBI taxonomy): domain Eukaryota; kingdom Metazoa; phylum Chordata; class Mammalia; order Chiroptera; family Phyllostomidae; genus Trachops; species Trachops cirrhosus. Next base: position 115,746,149 of record CM052543.1, read on the forward strand.
CTATTCTGTCTTCTGCTTTCCCTCCTTTTTCTCTTCAGCCTCTGATTCCTAACTTTTTTTTTCCAAATTATCCCAATAGGAGTGATTTATCATTACTTTATACCAGAACCATGACCATCAACTTTGACAAAAACGTATACAGAAGTACATATATGTGTGTGTATTCAAACTTTGGGTTCCAAGAACTTTGACCTGGGAAGAGATTGCAATACCTACTTGATAGGATTATACTGAGAATGAAATAAAGTTTGATAATTTATGAAAAGCTTCTAGTATAAGTGCCTGGCAATTAATAAGCACCCAATAAATTATTCCCGCTGTAACAATCTTCTGATCTGGGATCCTTCCCTTGCTCTCTTCACTGTTCTGTTTAGCCTGGTGGAGAGGTGTGGGTTTTAGAGAGTAACCGCCTAGTTCAAATTCATGCTCTACCACTTTAAGTTGGGTGCTGTCTCTCTGACTCAGTTTCCTCATCCATAAAATGGAGATAAGTTATAGTAACTGTCTGGGAGTTGTGAGGATTCAATACTCCAGCACTAAGAAGAGTGGGTGGCGCATCATGAGCACTCAGTGAAGATCACACACTAGTGATGATACTGATCATTGTATTCCTGACCTAGAAGTCTCCATTAGTTTGCAATCTATTGAAGAAATGTTTAGCTTATGAAAAAATTGTAACTGTACAGAAAGTGCAGTTTGCTCCTCATCTGTTCCAAATCTTCTGTCCTCCTGCCTCTTACCTTTGACTAATATTGGTTTGTCATTTCATTTTCCTTTTGACAACTCCAGTTCCAAACGTCTCCTAGCTGGGGGTCTTCATAACTTTCCTCGCCCCACTTCTTCTGTATTGTCCTCTTACTCAGTGTTTCTCTTAGCATCCTAATTCCAGATTCTTCATCCTTCTAATTTCCCCAAAGCTAAATTCCTGCTTCCCTCTTCACCCCTGCTCATCTCCCTACTTCCAAAGAGGAAACCCTTGGGGTTGGGGTGGGGGGTGGGGAGGAGAGTTTGTTATAAACATTAGTATCACCTCTGCCCTTCCTGTCTCCTCACATTGGGTTTTCTCTTCCACTTCTCTTTTCATCAGTTAATCCTAATCCTCTAATTAACAATAAAAAATAGTAAAAGGGTATCTTTTTCACCACATGAGTATCAAAAAGTGTTCAGAAACAGACCACGATCTTAAGTGAAAACAATAAGCTACCCATTATTATTATTTTAAAATTTCTAATCATTAAGAAACAAAAGGTCAGGAGTTGCACTCTCCTCTCTCAGTGAACTTTTGTAAGGAAAGTACAGAACAGTCGGTCTCACTTCCCAGGGGGGATGTTCATCCTGCTGCCATGACCCGCCCCAGCCGGCCATTGTGAACGCAGAAGACGTTGTCTTCTCCCTTCGTCAAGGACACCAGTCAGTTACGTGGGTCTCCCCAGGACAGCAGTTTTGTCTGACACTCACTGGCACAGCCGTGCCCGTATGGAAGGCTGAGAGGCTTCTGTACATTGGATGGTCCGCAGCTGCTTCTAGGAGCCCCCAGTAATCCCTCACCTAGCCCCTTCCTCTGCATCCCATGATCCAGCACACACAGGGTTAACCTCTGGCAGAGCTGGAGGCCTCAGCTTTAGTTGGCGGTTAAATATTCTGAACATCAACCCCGGACCTCCCCATATTTCTAAAATGCTGGATTAAAGCAAATACCTTTTGGTCGTCAAGCGCACTGCATCAGGCTCCAAGGTGCAACTTCAGCTGTCCCACTTGGAAGCATCTTTGGGAACAGGGTGGGCACCAAGCCACTCAGGGCTTTTGGATTTGGAATAACAGAAGATTTGTGTGAGTGTACTTTAAATCTCATTGCAAAATAGGGGGGAGAAAGGTTACGAAAATAAAGGAGCGAGAAGAAAAACAAGTTCTTTCTTTAAAGCAGAGGCTGCCTTACTCATCTTTTTTCCCACAGCACCTGGCATAAAGCTGGCATGTAGTGTGCGCATGGTCAGTGTGAACATGGTCAGTGTGAACTGCATGAATGAATGCGTGAGTGGGTGCACGCCTCCTGCTTAATCATGAAGATGCTCTTGTTGGAATAATGACAACTCACATTTATATGGCAGTTTAAAGTTTACAAAGTGGTGCTTTGCACCTTGTAAATCTCAAATATAATTCTGATACTCTTCATTACTTTCATTTTTTTCCCCTCAAATATGATCCTACACAAAGTTTTTTTTTCCAAAGGAGTGTATGGAGTTAGCCAAGAAATCACAAACAGGGAAGAGAAATTGTAAATAAAGGCAATTAAAGGGTTCTTCTTTGGGAAAGAAATAGGATTTGTTAGTGAATTATGCAAAGGGCCACAGTGTACTTCAGCAATACCCTCTGCTCATATTTTCAGCACATGCTGTTTTTCACTCCAGTCCTGCTACAGAGACCTGTCCCGTGCCCTCACCTCTTCCCCCACCCCTCCACCCCCCCGCCCCATAGCTCCTCTTCATCAGGACTCCCATCAGCCTCTCTCAGACTCTAACCTGGCTTGGATTAGGTTCCTCTTCTCTGACTTCCATAGCACTCTGCTATCCTCTGATGTACCACATTAGGCTGTAATTACGCAGTTAGGTTGATCTCCAACTAGATTGTCATCTCTTTGTCCGGGAAGTTTTGGTCTTGTGTCTCCAGTGTCTGGCACCAGAGTGTTTCTAAAGGTAACTGCTGGCCCTGACTGGTGTGGCTAGGTTGATCGGGCACTGTCCCGCATCGCTGGTCCAATTCCCTGTCAGGGCACACGGCTGGGTTGCAGTTTCAGTCCCGGTGCTTATGAGAGGCAACTGAATGATGTTTCTCTCCCTCCCATTCTCCCTCCCTTCCTCTCTCTCTAAAAATAAAATTAGATCTTTTAAAAAATCATTAAAAAAGTAAAAGTAAGATCTGGACACCCTTTAATCAGACTCTCAGTGGGTGAGGCCCAGGAATCTGCTTTTTTATCTGCTCTCTAGGTGATGCTTAACACTAGTTTGAAAACCACTGTGTCCTAAAACCTCAAATTAGCTGGATAATTGTATTTGGAGGTGTGTGTGTGTTTTCTGTGTTGGGCTTTCTGTGCACGGGGTCAGAGCTGACAAACTCGTGCTTTTCTCAAAGGTCATGAGGTCACTCTACTTTCTGTTTCAGGATTTGCTTTTTTGTGTGCAGACTTTTCTGCCTCAGGCCTCTTTTGTCATACATCGCTCACCTGTGAGTCTGAGGCCCTGACTCCCTTCCCACAGAAGGAAGAGACCTTTCTTTCTGAAGATGAACTCAACAGACCACCTCCAGGATGCTCCCAACACCACCTTGCTCCCCGAGCCTCACTTCCCAGGGGGGAACCATACGGCTCTCCAGGCGGACCCCCAGGGTCTCACCCACACGGCCACCTTGGTAACCTGTACTTTTCTACTCGCAGTCATCTTCTGCTTGGGCTCTTATGGCAACTTCATTGTCTTCTTGTCCTTCTTTGATCCAGCCTTCAGGAAATTCAGAACCAACTTTGATTTCATGATCCTGAACTTGTCTTTCTGCGACCTCTTCATTTGTGGAGTGACGGCCCCCATGTTCACCTTTGTGTTGTTCTTCAGCTCAGTCAGTAGCATCCCGGATGCTTTCTGCTTCACCTTCCACCTCACCAGTTCTGGCTTCATCCTCATGTCGCTTAAGACAGTGGCAGTGATCGCCCTGCACCGGCTCCGCATGGTGCTGGGGAAGCAGCCGAACCACTTGGCCTCCTTTCCCTGCACGTTGCTCCTCACGGTGCTTCTCTGGGCTACCAGTTTCACCCTCGCCACCTTGGCCACCCTGAAAACCAGCAAGTCCCACCTCTGCCTTCCCATGTCCAGTCTGATTGCTGGAGAAGGGAAAGCTGTTCTGTCTCTCTACGTGGTCGACTTCACCTTTTGTGTTGCTGTGGTGTCTGTCTCTTACATCATGATTGCTCAGACCCTGTGGAAAAATGCCCAAGTCAGAAAGTGCCCCCCTGTAATCACAGTTGATGCTTCCAGGCCACAGCCTTTTGTGGGGGCGCCTGTGAAGCGAAGTGGAGATCCCGCCCACTGCACCATGCCAGCCCTCTACAGGAACCAGAATTACAACAAACTGCAGCACATGCAGACCCATGGATACACCAAGAGCCCTAACCTGCTGCCAACCCCTGCAGCCAGCCGACTCCAGCTGGTCTCAGCTGTCAATCTCTCCACGGCTAAGGATTCCAAAGCGGTGGTCACGTGCGTGATCATCGTGCTGTCTGTCCTGGTGTGCTGCCTTCCACTGGGGATTTCCTTGGTGCAGGTGGTTCTGTCCAGAAGCGGGAGTTTCGTCCTTTACCAGTTTGAACTGTTTGGATTCACCCTTATATTTTTCAAGTCAGGATTAAACCCTTTTATATATTCTCGGAACAGTGCGGGGTTGAGAAGGAAAGTGCTCTGGTGCCTCCAGTACGTAGGCCTGGGTTTTTTCTGCTGCAAACAGAAGACTCGTCTTCGAGCCATGGGCAAAGGGAACCTTGAAGTCAACAGAAACAAATCCTCCCATCATGAAACAAACTCTGCCTACATGTTGTCTCCAAAGCCCCAGAAGAAATTTGTGGACCAGGCTTGTGGCCCAAGTCAGTCGAAGGAAAGCGTGGTCAGTCCCAAGCTCTCAGCTGGACATCAACACTACGGTCAGAGCAGCTCAACGCCGGTCAACACGCGGATTGAACCGTACTACAGTGTCTACAACAGCAGCCCATCCCAGGAAGAGAGCGTCCTGTGTCGCTCACGGCCGGTAAACTCTTTTGGATTTGCCAGCTCATATATTGCCATGCATTATCACACCACCAATGACTTAATGCAAGAATGTGACAGCACTTCGGCCAGGCAGATTCCGGTCCCCTCTGTTTAGAGTCACAGAGACTGGAGGATCTTGTGTACACTTTTTTTTGTTTCTGATACTAATTGATTTTTTTTCACTTTTGTGAGATCAGTAGTAGAACAAAACAAAGATTCAACTAAACAGTTAGCAGTTACGATTTTCTTTGGTCTGAAGTACTAGCATCTATTGATTTGCTTTGTGCTTTCTTGACATTTTAAGATTTAATGTAAAGGTTTATTATTTAGATTTTTACCCTCACCTGTGTTCCAACCTTTTATACTAAACTTTTAAATAGATGCTCTGCATCTATTTGAAGGGATGACTCATGCTACTATGTTAAAGTAGAAGGTGAACTGATGGTGATCATCTGACTGAGTGTTACAGTCCTTCGAAGTGTATATGAGCCTGGGTATTTTAAAGAATGTAAAGGTATGATCTTTGCTGAGATGTTATTTTTATCAATTGTATTATAAATTTTGATTCTTTGAAGTATTAAAATGGGGAAATACACTTTTTTTGATAGCAGACTTATTTGAATAAATAATATATTGTTAAAGCAGAAAATCAGAAATATATTATCTGTAATGATCTTTACCAAAAATACACAGGTATTAGGTACTTTCATAAGACAGTCAACCAAGAATATAGTATTATTATGATTTTTATTATTTCTTACTATAGACACTGTTCTGTGTCAATTGAGTGGCTATATAGTTCTTTTAAAAAGAACGGTGTGGAGAAGCAGAGGAGACTGCACCATGGCTCTGGGCCCCTGGTTCTCCACATTCGATTCTGCTTGCCAGATTGCACAAGAGATTGCTGAGAAAATTCAACAACGAAACCAGTAAGAAAGAAATGGTGGAAATACAACCAGGGTCCAGCCTGATGATGGGAGGGGCCAAGCGAGGCGTCCCAAACCCTTGGCTCTCTGAGGAGCCGGAGGAGACCAGAGGCTTGGGTTTTGACGAAATCCGGCAACGGCAGCAGAAACATCATCCAAGGACAGGACGCAGGCCTTGATGCCCTTTCTTCTGTCATCAGTTGCCAGAAGCAAATGGGGCGAGAGATTGGGAATGAGCTGGATGAACCAAATGAGATGATTGATGACCTCGCCAACCTGGTGGAGAAAACAGGTGAGAAGCTTCACACTGACACCAGGTGTGTGAACTTGGTGGACAGAAGGTCAGCACCTTGCGGGATGACGATGGTGATTTTACTGCTGCTCGCGGCTGTCGAGGTCATTGCGGTCTGGCCTGCCAAGTAGTGGCGATAAAGGGCCCAGCAGCTGTGACCCGCCGGTGAGGGAGGAAAGCTCAGCACCCTTTTGGTACATGAAAGGTGCTCTCAATAAATTCCCTCAAGGCTCTGGAAAAAAAGAAAAAGATGTTTTTCTGTGGTAAAAGTGAATTATTCTGTTTCGGAATGGTCTTACCCAAGAATCCTCGTGAAGAAGACTGCACCCATAGAAGAGGGTGCTCTTCCAGGGAGAGTCGGTGCTGCAAGGGTCCGTCTCAGCCAGGTGCTGTTATGTGGAAAGCAGCCTCGACTGTTGCGTGTTGGACGATCTTTGTCATTTCCCAAGAAGGGATAAGGATGAGAATGGTAGTTTCAATTTATACTTTCCTTCTGTGTGAGAATGGCTTAACAATCTGACAAAAAGTTTCCAAGTAACTATTCAGAAATATTTTTTGTCTTTACTTATCTATCTATTATTGTGGTGGAAAAATTCTTAAGATCTATTTTTAAACAGGTTGTGTTAGTTCCCTCCCATCAATCTTAAACTGGAGATGGGCAATAAGGAAAAATGGATTAAGTATTTCTACACCTAAAACTAATTTTATTATATACATTACTCTGTGATTTCTAGCATAACAACTGTAAATCCATATTTTTATGTAAAAATATTTTCATTCTACAGTTAGCATTTGAAATTGTTATAGTTTTGGAACAATGACTGCTAGACACAAGATGAGCATCAGGAAACAAAATCTATCTTTATAAATTGTTGTATTCAAGAACCGTTATTGCAGATTGGAAGGCATTTTATTCCTGTGGATGAAAGGTCGTCCATTTACAGCACCCCCTCCCAGGCTGTTCCCAAGTGCAGAGGCCGTCAGAGGCATGGAGACGCTCAGGAGATGCTTGGAGACGCTCGGAGATGCTGGGCTGGAACTCCGCTCAGCCTCCTCCCACAGCTCTCACCTGTCAGTGTCGGCCAGTCACTTCTGTTTCTGAGACTGAAGTACGAGATGTGGGTTTGATTTTTTTTTTTTAGTTTACCTTTTAGGGCTCTCTCCTTCCCTTCTTTCCCTTCTTCCTTTATTTTTGCTATTCAATTTTATAATAAAAGAGAAAATATCCACTCTTTTTTTGGTAATTGAGTGCTATTTTTGGAAGTCACTATGACCTGTTTCAATTGTGCTTTTATATTTTTACTATAACACTGTTTTCATTTATTAATGCTCTCATGAGATAGGTTAGTATATTATCTCTTTTTTTTAACAAAGAAGTATCATATCTAGTATCTTCTCCCAAGAACATTTGAAGAATTGTGGCAATTTAGAAATCAGACTTTGTCAAAATCAGAGCCTGGTATTTATTCCAATAAACCAGACAGCTTCATAATTAATATTAAGAAGATATTTCACACTTTTAAAGGTAGTATTTCTTTTTTGGCCAGGCATTTTAAATGTGATTCAATAGAAGATTAAAAAGATAATTTCCACTTATAAAATTACAGATGACAGGTTTCCTGTGTGACCTTTGGGATGACTCATTTTGGGGAGGTACAGATTGTAGTGTAAAGAAAACTAAGCATGTGCATATGAGACCTTCAGTCTCTTTATGCTCATCAATAAATTATTGATTTAATTTGCATGAGGTACATGTGGGCTAGGTCCTTAGCCCCCCTCCACATCTGTATCTGCAGACACAGATCTACAGACACAACTCCTCTCTTCATAAGGGCTAAAATGAGAACTAAAAGTAATGAGAATTCAGTGGAATATGACTAATTATCAGGGTATATTAACCAGTTCTCGTAATGCTTTACTGTGATGCAAATCATGTGTGTATTTCAAGCATTTTATAATTGTTCTGATGTTAACCATTAGGCCAGATTTGTATTTCTGATGCTTTTAATGTTCTTTTGAAATAATGTTTGGAAAATAAAAATATTGAAAATTCTAACATTTCTGAGTATCAGATGGCCATATTATGACTTTTCTGTCCAATCATTTGAAAACTAACAGAGAATAACAGTGATCAGTATTGCACAAGAGGTAATATATTGAAGCTCAGAGACAGTTATTTTCCTTAAGAGATGAAATAATTTGACATTTTGTAACATGCATAAGTGCTGAGACTAAGAATAACTCCAGCCCTGGCTGGTATGGCTCAGTGGATTGAGTGCCGGCCTGTGAACCCAAGGGTCACTGGTTCAATTCCCAGTCAGGGCACAAGCCTGGGTTGTGGGCCAGATCTCTAGTTGGGGGTGTGCAAGAAGCAACCACACATCAGTGTTTCTCTCCCTTTCTTTCTCTCTCCCTTCCTTTTTCTCTTAAAATGAATGAATGAATGAATGAATGACTCCAAAGGTTAATTATTTATTAAACTAAGTTTCTCAACCAGTAGGAAAAGTCCTGAGTAAACATTTCAAAAACCTCTTTAAAACAAGATTAAAACCTGGAAAAATATAGAGTTTTAGAATTTGTAGTTTATCAATCAGAGTTTGGTTTGGAGAATCAGAAAATATTAATTGAAGCAGAAAGGGATTGACTACAGGAAATCAGATGTCTACTAACTCATTAGAAGTTCAGGGCTCTACGACCTGTTTCCAGAAAAGACTGCACAATACACACTGCCAGGAGAGCTCCCACTTCTGCTACAACTAGGAAGGGAGGAAGTCACTCAGCCTCCCGGGACTTCTTCAAGGGCACCCTGTTGAAGTAGTTATCCAGAAGTCGGGAACCTGCCGCCACTGCCGCCACCCCCACAGCTAACCCTCCTGACATCTCCAAAGCAAGTGGCTGAACCAAAGCACTGCTGCAGAAAAAGTTTGGCAGGGTGCATGGAGTTGGTGGAACCCAATTTGCATTTATAACCCAGCCTTCCTGCAAATCTGGAAACTAGTTACACTAAAAAGGTAAACTAAAAGGAGGTTCGGAACAGATGCTCAGTTGCAATCTCTGTCCACAATGGGCCACCTTTCTGGTCCCCAACATTTGTATTCACACCTTCAGGCATTCTCCCACTTGAAACAATGCACCTTCTTTCATTTAGACAGAAACATGCCTCCAGCCTGGCTGCTTTTATTGTTGTCTGTGTTTTTGGTGTTCTGCAGTTTTAATATAATACGTTTCTTTGTATGTATGTTAGGATTTGTTGGACTCCTTGAGCCTATGTCCTCGTGTTTTCATCTGTTCTGGACAAGTATCTTTTCAAATATTGTTTCTGTCCCATTTTCTCTATACTCACCTCGGATCCCCCCGCCCCCCCACCCATGTCTTTGTTTCTCTGCTGTACAGTAGTGCACCGTATAATGACGTTTTGGTCAAAGACAGACCACATACACAATGGTGGGCACATCAAATCATAATGGAGCTGAAAACTTCCTAGTGATGTAACCATTATAAGGTCGTAGTGCACCCCATTTCTCACGTGTTTGTGGTGATGCTGTGTGAACAAACCTGCCTGCCAGTCACAGAAAAATACAGCACATACAGTATGTACAGTGCATACTACTTGATAATAAACTGATTTATGTACTTACTATATTTTTATTTTTAGAGTGTACTCTTTCTACTTATGAAAATGTTTGTCATAAAACTGTGCTGTGTTATACTGGCCACAGTCTCATACATCTTGTGTTTACTGTGAATTTTGACTGCATCATTTTCTCTTGTGCTGGATTGAATCTCATGTTATTTTGTTCATGACGGCCCCTAAGTGGACAAAATCCACTGCTAGTGTTGCTAGTAAGAGGCCATGTTGGGTGATTGACCTATAACCAAAATTAAAAATGATTAAGGTGGCAAATGAGCTTGCCAGGCAGGCGTGTCCCATTCCACCATAGCTACAACCCGAAGGATAAGAACAAAGTGACAGAAGCTGTGGAAGGATCTGCTTCACTGGAGGTGAGTTGACTAACAAAAATTTGGGAAGGCCTCTCTCAGACAGAAAGGAGCTTCTAATGGCCTGGAGTGAAGGCCAGACACAGAAGTGTGCCCCCTCAGCACCATGACGATCCTGGCCAAAGCAAAATTTGTCATCAGAGAATAGGCTAGATGCAACCATGGTGTTGAACTTACTGCTAGCTCTGGGTGGTTTAAATGAATCAAGGATTGTTATTCATTACATAATGTGGAAGTGAGTGGTGAGTATGCAAGTGCCGGTGGGAAGGCAGCTGAAGAAAAGTGTTGAAAATTTCCAGATAAGCCGATTGTGGAAGAAAATTACTTGCCAGAGCAAATATTCAGAGTGGATGAAGGCTCTCTATTCTGCAAACTGATGCTTGAAAAGACAGCCAAATCAATGCCGGTTGAAGGCTTTTAAGGACAGGATGAGAGTCTTGCTTGAGAGCAGTATTGCAGGCTACCAATGGACTCCCTCTGTGATCCGGCACAGTGAGAACCCCACGCCTTCGAGCACATCAGGAAGCACACACTGCCAGTGCACTACAGGGGCAACAAGAAGTCATGGATGACCCAGCTCTTCCCAGGAGCCCTCCTGAATTGCTGTGCCAGTGAAATGGAGAAGTACTGTTTGAAGAATAACATATCTTACAAGATTTTACTTACTGTTGATAATGCTCCCAGACATCCTCCTTTTATTGGTGTGTTTCATCTCAAAATCAAAGTGGTGTTTCTTCCTTCATACACCACCTCTTTGATCCAACCAATGAATCAAGAGCAGCTTCTTAGCCCTGACTGGTGGGCTCAGTGGGTTGGGTGTCATCCCGCAAACCCAAGGGTCGCCAGTTTGATTCCCAGTCAGGGCTATGCCTGGGTTGCTGGCCAGATCCCTGACTGGGGGCACTCGAGAGGCAACCCATAGATCTTCCTCTTGCACATATCGATATTTTTCTCCCTCTTTCTCCCTTCCCTTCTCCAAAAATAAACAAGTAAATAAATAAATAATAAATAAATGTTTTTTAAAAAAGAGAGTTGCAGTAGGTTTTAAGGCATGCTATCTAAGGAGGACATTTGTCCAGGCTATTGCAACTGAGGAAGAGACTGATGCAATTCTGGAACAAGTACAACATTTGCATCAAGAACCGTGCTTGAGTTTGGGGCAGAGTCACCAAGGAATGTATGAATGGCAGCTGGAAGAAGACTCTCGAGAGTTGGTCCAATGGCCTCAAAGAATTTGCCAAGGATGAGGAGTTTGCAAAAATCAACAAGGTTGTGGTTGAGATAGCAAACAAGATGAGTTACTTTAACCTGGGTGTGGATAAAGGAGGGCACTGAGGGGCTCCCAGATGTGTCCTGAGGAATTGACTGGTGAGGAGTTGTTGGAACTGGAACAGGAGCACATAGCTGAAGAAGATGCAAGAGAAAAGGAAACTTCAGAAGAGAAAGAACTGCCCCCTGCCACCAAAAATTCACTGAGAAGGGTTTAGCAGAAGCTTTTGCAGAACTCAACAAATTCCTTGAAAAGTTTGAAAACATGGACCCCGAAAACAAAAGATTTTCATTAATAGAGTTAATAAAGTGTTCATGGTGTATTATGTGCTTATAGGCAAATCTAGGATGCAAATAAGAAACAAACCAAGCAAACCATCGTGGACATATTTCTGCAAACATGACTCCTTAGGCAGAGCCTCAGGCAGGTCCTTCAGGGGGTGTCCCGGAAGAAGGCTTTGTTATCATAGGAGATGACAGCGCCAGGTGTGTTATTGCCCCGGATGACCTTCCTGTGGGACACGTTGTGGAGGTGGAAGACAGTGATATCGATGATCCTGACCCTGCATAGGTCTAGGCTAATGTGTGCATTTCTTAATTTTTAATTAAAAAGTTTATCAAGTAAAAAAATTAGAAAAAATAGAATAAGGATAAAGGAAAATATTTTTGTACAGCTGTACCTTGTGTTTGTGTTTTAACCTAAGTGTTATTACAAAAGGGTTTTTTTTGAAAAGTTAAAAAAATTTAAAGTTTCTAAAGTAAAAATGTTACCAGTAAGCTAAGGTTAATTTATTATTGAAAAAAAGAAAATTATTTAAAAATAAAGTTAGTGTAGCTTAAGTGCAGTGTTTATAAAGTCTACAGTAATGTCCCCACCTTCACATTCACTCACTGCCACTAACTCACCTAGAGTAACTTCCAGTCCTGCAAACTCCATTCATGCAGGTGTACCATTTTTAACATATTATATCATATTTTTTACTGTACCTTGTCTATGTTTTGACACACAAGCACTTTGTTGTGTTATAGCTGCCTACAATATTCATGGTACAGTACCATGCTGTACAAGTGTGTAGCCTAGGACTGATAGGCTACACACACCACATACCTGTGTGTGTAGCACGCTGTACCATGTAGGACTGTGTAAGTGCAGTCCATGAAGTTTGCGCAGTGACGAAATCGCCTAGCAATGCATTTCTCAGAACGCGTGTATCGCTGTCATGAGGCAATGCCTGACTGTATTCTGAATAATTTTTTCCAATTTTCCTTCCAGTTCATGGGTTCTCTCCTTACCTAAATTTAATCTGTTAAAATTGATCAATAACTCTCTAATGTTAACTATTATTACTATTTTTCCTTTCTAGGGATTTTATTATATCACTTTTAAAAACCTGTTAAATTATAATTTTAGAGTTTTCAGTTTCTACATATATTTAAAAGTGAACTGTTTATTTCTTAAACAGAGTAAGGATAGTTTTCTAAAATAACTTTGATAATTTCAGTATTTTATTTTTTAATAAGCCTCTGGTCTATTATTTTTGTTGGTTGTCCCTCATGGTGCCTTATTTCCTTCATGCTTTGTTTATTTTTATTCTGAGCTGCTAATTTCCCCTGACAAATTTTCTATGAAAATTCTTGCCCTTTGTCTGGAATATCAGTTTAGATGAAGGCATGTTTCTCCAGAAAAAATTTGCACCTACTTCTTTCTTCCAGGCATCTAAGTGTATTTATTACCAGTCCAAGACTACTTTAAATTGAACTTGAAGTGTTTTGGAACTACCTAGGTTATGTGAGGGGTACTCAGCTACAGGGTCCAGCACAAATAACACCCCTTTTTATTACAAAATCGTAAGTATGTAATTCTGTAATATAACAATATCACATTCAAGCACACCACATGACATTTTAAGTGAAATGTTCAAATTTAAACTGTAAATTATTACACCCATATTACTACCCTACTAACCACACTCAAGCAGGTGTTACTTCTGCCTGACCCTGTATAAGGCAGTAAGCTTGTGGAGACAACCTATAAGGGATTTTTTTTTCCCATTTTCCTTTTAACTTCCAAGACAACCTTTCTTGAGGTCCTCTAGAAATGGAGTAGATTAGAGTGGGGTAAGCTTTCTTCTTCTTTATCTCTGCCCTGAGGACATAGATCTTTGGGGGTCCCAGTTTTATGGGGAATGGGTCTCCTTTTAAGAGGAGGTGGGGGCCGGGTCATCCAATTGAAGCTCAGTTTTTCTAGGTTTGGCAAATGCCTTCAGGGCAAAAGTACCCACCATCACTCTCTTACCTCTTAATGTTCTTATTTTCTTTTATATTTCTGCCTTGTAATCTCTCACTTCCTTATTGGCTCTTTGGTGCTTTTAAAGAACGCTTTGGAGGAGGTTCTGAAGTTGAAATGTTTATTGTTAACTAAATCAAAGCAGCACTGTTATTACTATCAAGCTCCCACCCAAACTGCTCCATTGAATAATAACAGTATCTACACATATTGACAGAAGCATCACTATGTAGCAGGCACCTTACATTATGAGGTAGGTACTGTAATTATTCCCCATTTACATGTGAGGAAACCGGGGGTCTAGAAAACTTATGTGGCCTCTGGCAAGCCGCACACTCTTGTGCTCTCTCATCTTTTTTGGCCATAATCCACTGTAAGAAGTACACTTTATAACAACTCGGTTCATTTACACTTACAATAGTTTCATCAAATAGCTCTTACTGAAGGCAGCACAATCTGCACCCTGATGTGTATGGGATTGGAGCCCCACCCCATGACCTCTTTTACCTATAATTCCCTCATTGAAGGCCTTAATTCCAAACACAGTCACCTTGGAGGTTAAAACTTCAAATATGAATTTTGGGGGGGAACACAATTCAGTCCATAACAATTTCATGTAATTTTTACTGGCTGTCTCCCCCACTGGAATAAAGCTCTCATAGGGTAAACACTGTCTATTTTGTTCAGCACCAAATCTTTTGTACCTATCTGTCCTTGGCCCTAGTGGGCTTTTAGTGCATAACTAGGTTTGTTTTTTTTTTTTAGTGCACAACTGTTGAATAAATGAATCAAATAATAAATGATTGAATGTATGAGAGCTGGAAATGATTACAATCCGAATCTCTATCTGGCTGGCTTATAATTTCCCCATGTTTTTCACTTTTCGAATCCCTCTCTGTAGTCCCAGGTCGATGATCTGAAGGACTCTAATGAAAGGGGCCTTGAGTCTTGATTTTGGAGGACTACAAGGCCTGTTGTCTGTTTCCTCAGAGCATCTTTTCCCAAGGGACCACCTGGCTGCCCAGGAGCTGCCAGCCGGCCCGCATTCTTTCTCATTGGAAACCCTTGGCTCATTCTGCAGCCTGAGCACACTGACAATGAAAGTACAGTCTTCAGCAGCCACAAGAGTTAAAGGAGAACAGGGGTAACTGGTTCTGGCAGGGAGGGAAGGGGGGATACCAGTTACGTTTAAAGTATGTGGCACTTTGAATAGAGGTGCAGATTTAGTGAAATTTTGCTTTCCATAAGAGATAGTTAACAGGCATCTCTTTAGGTCCAATACCTTTGATATTAATTTTACTAAATTAAAGATACCACTTCATGGTGTATGGACAAATGAGTAAATTTTCCTTCCTCTGGCCCAGTAAACAGATAATCTTGCTTTCTTAAAACTACACTTAGCTGGTGCCAAGATAAGTCTGGTTTGTTTCTCTGAGTTCCATTTATGTGCAGGTTTGCCCCTTTGACGCTTCCCAGAACCTTCGGCTGCCTGTCTCAAGCATGCTGATGAGTGGGAGACCCTTCACTTGACTCCCAATGTGGAAATCTTGATTTTCATGCAAAGCCTGATGTTTTTGCAAAATGCAGCTTTTTTTGGATGCCAGATAGACCTTCAAAAGTGGAGCAGTTCACAAAGAGTGCTTTATGCCTGTTTTCTATGGCTGCAGCCCTAGGATCGGTTTTATAACCTCTGTAAATGCTTCAGGTTCAACACATACCACATCCGATATTAGCAAGGGCTAATGAGAGCTTTTTGCTCATTTGTTTGACATTAGCAAGGAAGTATGTCAAAGACATTATAAGACCTGATTTTATTAATATTGCTCTGAGGAAAGATGACTGGGCATTGTGCTCTTCACAGAGACCATAATGTTAGACACTTTCTCTGTTGGTGTCTTAGAACTGGAATGTTTTCAGTTCATGGAGCTGGTGATTGAAAATACAATTGCCTTGACCGGTGTGGTTCAATTGCTTGAGCATCATCCTGCAAAGCAAAAGGTTGCTGGTTCGATTCCTGGTCAGGGCACATTCCTGGGTTTGTAGGCCTGGTCCTAGCTGGGGCACTTGTGAGAGTCAACTGATCAATGTTTCTCTTCCTATTTCCCCCACTTCCCCTCTCTCTAAAAAGAAATTAAAAAATAAAATCTTAAAAAGAAAGAAAATGCAATTCTTTTCTTGACCTTAGAAATCAGGGATTTTACTTCCATCACTGCCAATGAATGGGGGAAATAAAACAGGAGACACAGACACTGTACTCTTTTTTTAAAAAATATTTTAATGATTATGCTATTACAGTTGTCCCATGTTTTTCTCCCCTGTATTCCCCGTGCACACCCCCCCACACTTAGTTCATGTCCATGGGTTGTACATATAAGTTCTTCGGCTTCTCCCTTTCCTATACCATTCTTAACATCCCCCTATCTATTTTGTACCTACCATTTATGCTTCTTATTCCCTGTACCTTTTCCCCCATGCTCTCCCCTTCCCCTCCCCAATGATAACCCTCCGTGTGATCTCCATTTCTGTGGTTCTGTTCCTGTTCTAGTTGTTTGCTTAGTTTTCTTTTTTAAGGTTACATTGTTGATAGTTGTGAGTTTGTTGTCATTTTACCGTTCATATTTTTGATCTTCTTCTTCAATAAGTCCCTTTAACACTTCATATAATAAGGGCTTGGTAATGACGAACTCCTTTAACTTGACCTTATCTGTCTGTCAGATACCAACCAGCAGTATCCGAGGTCGCTGTGGATGCTTGAGATACTAGAGAAATACACACGGATTACCGAGTTCTGTGAAGGAATAGGGATGGCACGGCCACTCTCTCAAGGGAAGAGCTCCCTGAACTGCTGCCCTGGGAAGTCCACTGTCCCCAGTATGGATTGCACCACTCCTTGTTATTGTCACAGGCTTGAGTCAGGCAGAGGAGACAAAGGCAGCTGGGAGATTTGGATGTCTCCCAGGCAGAAGGAGGACAAACTTTGTCAAAACTGGGGGGCAGGGGTCGATTACCCCTCTTTTCCACAGCCCCTGAGTCCTCCCCTGAGGGTCTTCCCACGTGATCATGCCTGTCTTAGGTCCATTCTCCTCGGAGGAACATTACCCGTCATTGACTAACTGACCAAACAATGGGGGCCAGGCAAGGAGCAGGCAGCGCTCCTGCCAGGGAGATAAGCTTGTCTCCTTAATGTCTCCTGGTCCAGAGGTCTCTCACTCAGCCTTAGCCACGGGGGGTTACAGCTCCTGAAACCAGGCAGGGAGGCTCCCAACATATCTGGGAAGTACTTTATCTGCCCTTCCATTCTAAATGACAGCTTTGCTGGATAGAGCAATCTGGGATGTAGGTCCTTGCCTTCCATGACTTGGAATACTTCTTTCCAGCCCCTTCTTGCCTGCAAGGTCACTTTTGAGAAATTGGCTGACAGTCTGATGGGAACTCCTTTGTAGGTAACTGTCTTCTTATCTCTTGCTGCTTCTAGGATTCTCTCCTTGTCTTTAATCTTGGGTAATTTAATTATGATGTGCCTTGGTGTGCTTCCTTGGGTCCAACTTCTTTGGGACTCTGTGAGCTTCCTGCACTTTCTGGAAGTTTATTTCCTTTGCCAGATTAGGGTAGTTCTCCATTATGTTTTCAAATAAGTTTTCAATTTCTTGCTCTTGTTCTTCTCCTTCTGGTACCCCTATGATTTGGATGTTGGAACATTTAAAGTTGCCCAGGAGGTTCCTAAACCTGTCCTCATTTTTTGGAATTCTTGCTTCTTCACGCTGTTCTGGCTGAATATTTATTCCTTCTGGTCCAAACCATTGATTTGAATCCCAGTTTCCTTTCCATCACTGTTGGTTCCCTGTACATTTTCCTTTATTTCACTTTGCATAGCCTTCACTTTTTCCTCTATTTTGCAAGCATACTCAACCATTTCTGTGAGCATCCTGATTACCAGTGTTTTTAATTGTGCATCTGATAGGTTGGCTATCTCTTCATTGCTTGGTTCTGTTTTTGGAGCTTTGATCTCTTCTTTCATTTGAGCCATATTTTTTTTTTTTTTTTTTTGTCTCTGAGGTCCTGTTACTTAGTAAGTGGTGGAGCCTTAGGTATTCACCAGGGCAGGGCAACCCATGTTGCTGAGTTGTGGTGCTGTACATGGAGGAGGGATTCAAGAAGGAACAATGCCACTTCTTTGGCTCTTGGCTGGCTTTCAGTGACTTCCCCTGCTACCCACAGGCAAATTGGGCCCTTCTGGTGCTGATTCCTAGGTGGGTGGTTTTGTGTATGTTCCAGGACCCTGTGGGTCTATTCAATGAACTCTCCTGTGAGGCTGGGAGTTTCTCCTACCGCCACAACCCCCACAGGTTTCTATAGTCAGAGGTTTTGAGGCTTTATTTTCCTGTTGTGGAACCTTGGGTTGTGTGGTCTGTCTTGCTCCTCAGTTGCTCCTTCTGGTTTATCTGCACGCAAATGTGAGACCGCCCACTCAGCCAGCTGCCACCTTACCCCGAGTCCTCCCCACTGGGCTGCCCGTCTCCACTCCTCCTACCGGTCTGGATGGATGTTTCTTTAACTCCTTGGTTCCTTGGTTGTCAGACTTCCATACAGTTTGATTTTCTGCAGTTCTGGTTATTTTTTGTTTTTAAATTTGTTGTTGCCCTTCTTCTGGTTGTGTGAGGAGGCAGTGTATCTACTACCTATGCCTCCCTTTTGGCCAGAACTTCTTTTTGCTTAGACACTGTACTCTTGTTAGGGAGAAGCAACATACAGAACCATGCATGAGAAAGCAGTGCTAAATGAGCAAAGAAAATTTACATAATGTAGTGCAGAATCTGACTGACAAGAAATACAGATGAAGCAAGTTAATAATTCTACTACCACTTTTTCTTGCTTAACCATTGTAAAACTGAGAAAAATAATTTTTCCCTCAAGAACCAAACACTGAAAAATAAGGACTGGTAGGAAACCCATGGGAATTGGAGTAGTTGGGGGAGATTTTTTATGGTATGGGTAGAAGATGAGGGTTCATGCATTTATTCAGCAAATATTTGTTAAGGGCCAATTTTATGTGAGGTCTGATGAGAAACAAAAATAAGATTTTTCTTTACTCCAGTAAATAAAAGATGAAGGAATTCTATCATTAAATCATAAATACAATCTGGATCTAGATAAATGGCCAATGCACTCGAGTTGTTCACCATCACAAAAGGATTATCAAAGAAAGGAGGGCTTGATGGCATTTAACTAGGCCAGAAGTCCCAAGTGGCAATTTAATCATACTAGTGAATTTCCATTTACCAGGTTAAGAAAAGTGAGTGGTGTTCCATGATAAAAATAATGTATGGAAAAAAACGTGTGTCCTGTGTTATCAGGACAAAAAGCAAGCATCTTTCACATTTTACAAGGCATTTTGCTGAGCACTTAGGTTTGGTCTGTCAGGTGGGAAAGGATAACAGAGAGTGGTCCATGGGGTGGGGGATGCTTCCGTGAACAGAGAGTACTATAGTCTATTGTTTACAAACATGGACTTCAGAATCTGTATCAGTTCAAATGCTGGCTCAGCCACCTGTAGTTTAGTTCAACTCTTTGAGTCTCGCTTTCCTTATCTGTGAGTTAAAGATAGTAAACCTGCCTCATAGGATTGTGACCACAGGGTATCTGAAGTGTTTAGCATAGTGCTTAGTATTTAATAAATGTTCAATAAGAGGTAGATATCAAAAGCAGAGTCTGGGACAGCCTGTCATCTGAAATTCAAGGAATATTGACTCAAGATTTTCACAAGTGGCTTTCGGGGCTGAAATACTTTCTTGGAGCTTTTCCAACAAATGGTTTCTGTCAGCATAGTTTAAGAATATCAATTACTGTAAGTATGAAAAACTAATGCAAGGGAAAAACAACTTCCAATTTTCTTCACCAGTTATTAACATTTTCTAATCTATAGGATTGTATTTGGAGCTCTGGTAGAATTCTCAAATGAGTAAATTAGTTTTACCACTAATTTAGGACTTAAGGGCCGCTGATGACTAACTTGCAAACTAGTATTTTATTGAGGACAGAGAGGCTGTTAGAACCAAGCAAAGTTCACTGGTTTTAGCTATAATGCTGAGTAAATTGAGTACAGGAGATTTTACTTACTGGGTCTTCTAAGTTGCTGGACTTTCGAGAAAGTTTGATTTTTAGTATTATTATGTCTTTACAAGACGAAAATCATATTTCTGCTTCAGGGAAATATACTAGAAACTACATTTTTTTCTTTTTAAAAAGATTTTATTTATTTTTAGAGAAGAAGGGATGGAGAGAAACATCGATGGGTTGCCTCTTGAACAACTGGGGACCTGGCCTGCAACCCAGGCATGTGCCCTGATGAGGAACCAAACTGGCGATCTTCGGGTTCACAGGCCAGCGCTCAACCCACTGAGCCACACCAGCCAGGGCTACATTTTTTTCCTGAAACTCAAGGCAAAGCACAATTTAGACTATCAAAAGGTACTGGAAAGCAACTGAATAGCTTTGAAATACATAATGTAGTAGCATGATTACACATGAGATGTTCAGCACTATTTTGGTTTTACAAATGTCTTCAGTAGTTGAGATGGCCACCATTTCCTGAAGTTTTGCCTGATTTATTTGCTTTTGGTGAACATTTTTGTTTCAAATATAAAAAAAACCCCTAAAATGCGTAAAAATGATCGAATAGGTGTAGACACAAATATTACAAGTCCTATATTTCATTTCTTTATATTTTTCCTTCTTATTTTGTAAGTTTTGAGACTGTCAGGCCTACCATAATTTTCTCTAAGTGGTAAAGAGTGTAATTCCAGTAGTATTCTAAATGTAATGTCTTCTAATTGCTAGTGAAAACATGCTCATTCTTCCTAATCATTGTGCTATTCCCAATAGAGAAGCCTTAATGATACCAAGCTCACAGTGATTGGAGCCATGGCTGGTGAAAGTAACCTATTAACATCTACTCTTAATTCTGCCTAGTTATCCAAGGGCCTGTCCAGAAAGTATCCAGCCACATACTATGAGAGACATTTAATGAGGATACAAGACAAAAGAAGCATCATGCATAGGACAATGACGCTTCAGTCACCTTCAAAGTAGGCACCTTGGGACTTCACATAGTTCTCCCTATTGCCATCCATTGCCCTGTTGTATTTTTCTGAATCTCATTGATGGTCTGACAGCTCTTCCCTTTCAGAGGTCATTTTAGTTTTGGGAAAAGCCAGAAGTCACAGGGCACAAAATCTGGACTGTAGGGGGGCTGAGTCACCTGGGTGATTTGATGTTTCACCAAAAATTGTATGAGACGTGAGGCATGACTGGGTGTGTTATCATGATGAAGCTGCCAATCACCAGTTGCCCATAGCTGCAGTTCCTGCAAGGAATGTTCAAGCTTAATGCAAAGTTTGATGTAGGTTCACTGCACTAATTGCTCGGCCATTTTGAATGTGACGGTCACACAGTACACATGCTCACTCAATGGCATCTACCACCCCCAACTGACTAGTTCAGTGAAGTCGTGATTGCTCATGCATAGGCATTACAGTCCACTCTCCTTGGCTGCCAGGTTATATCGATACTGCACAAACTTGTTCTCATCATATTAACAGTGGCTGGACTTTTTCCAGACAGACCTTGTATACCTAACAATGTGTGGTCTTCATGCTAATATTTTTTCTGAGAGGCAATAGAGGCATTTAGTGAATGCTGTAATATGGTGAAAATGAATAATGATGGCATCCCTATCAACCCTTTACACACGTATTGCCCACTCTTTCCCGCATGTTTTATTACACGAAATCTGATGTATGAATGACTGTGTGCACCAGTGTACCTATTAAATATTAATGAAACTTAATTCATCTCTGGCAGGTGAAAAAATTAGTAGAATTTCAAATATTTTCTTCCCACAATCCACTGGATCATTTTGCCTGCTGTACGACCTACTTTGAGACTATCAGCATGTAAAATAAAGCATGCCCTGTGGCACATAGTGGTCCATGGTTTCTCCTGGACCACCTCTGCACCCAAAACAACAGAAAAAAAACAAACTGAGAAATGGATTTCGTTTTAAGCCATGTTGTCAAAGCAACACATTGAAAATTTTTCCAAAACAGCTCATGGTAACATATAGCATCCATATATATGGTAGTTCTGTTTCTATGTAATAATGGAAGTCAAGCACTAGTAAATAAAATTACCCAAGAGGGGCCAGGAAGACTTTAAAATTAGATTCTAGTGTAGCTGATATTTATTTTCACTTGAAATTCTGATTGAAAATTCCACTCATACAAAATTTAAATCATTAAAAAAAATTTCCCAGTTTAGCTAAGGCTTTTTGTTAGATCTTTAGTGTTGCTGAGTTGGTAATTTGGCTTGATTGTGTAGCAGGAAGTTTAAGCATTGTCAGAAACCAGGTCAGGCCTTTATTGATCAGACTGACTGAAAAGAACAGTTCACCAGGGTCTATACACAAAGCTTCCTATTCAGTTTAGCTGAGATTTGTTGTCCTTTGTTGCCAAATTCCTGTTAATCAAGGACACAAGAATATAAACTAGAGCTGGCCTATAGGCCCCATCTAGTGGTGTCTTGAAGAAAAGCAGGTAAAGCTAAAATTTCCGTATCACAATCTTCATGTAAATATAAGCTACTATTTATTTCCCTGAAACCCTAACCAGGAGGATTAGTATGCATGAAATTGTTAAAAGTGAAGTTCCTATGTCCGTGGTTCTTAATCACTGAAGAATTTATTTCAAACAGAGAGGACAACTGAGGAAGCAGTTAAAATGCAGATTCCTAGGCTCTGCCCTAAAGAATCTGATTTGGTAGGTCTGGGGTAGCACCCACTTTAATAGAATCTCCACTTTGAAAAAGACTTCTGGAAGTGCACTAGGCATATTATAGCTGAGCCATTTCCCGTCTATTAGGAAGTCAGCCTACTTATGTAAACAGCAGAATGGCTGCACAGTGAAGGTAGCAGCAAACAATTTAGAGATCAAATGAGACTTTATAGATGCTGATAGAGGACCCAAGATTTAGAAGTGGTATGGAGATACCTGGCATAGCCCTCCCCTCAAAGAAGCTGAAGCTATTAGCCAAGACAGAAGGCTTATTTTTTTAAAAACCTTTTTATTATGAAATAATTATAACTTGTATTTTCAAGATTTTCTGAGGTAAACTATTCTAATACAGTTGTTTAGATATCACCCCCCACCCTTATAAGAGAAAGCATTTGGCCTAAATATTTTCAAAGTGTCTTCTAGCACTAACCTTTCACAATTCGAATTCCCTCCCCTCCTATACCTATAATCTGAATGTGAGGTTAATTCTATTTATCTTAATTCATTGGTATAATAAATATGACTCAATAATTTATTAAATAAATTTTAATGGCCTTGGTCTCTTATCCTATTATGTTAATAGGATACAAGGGCAGTATTAGAAAATAAACTCTTATTGGGAACTTGGTTATCAAGTACTGGGGTTAGGCTATTTTTTAAAAAAGATTTTGTTTATTTATTTTTAGAGAGAGGGAAAGGGAGGGAGACAGAGAGGAATACAAACATTGACGTGTGAGAGAAACATCAATCTGCTGCCTCTCACATGGACCCCAACTGGGAACCTGGACCAGGAATCGAACCAGTGACCTTTTGGTATGCAGGACGACACCCAACCCACTGAGCCACAACAGTCAGGGCCAGGCTTTTTATATACAGTAAAATTAATGTGCTGATATAGGCACCTTATGAAGTAAGTAGTCTCCCTACAAAAGAAGAAGGGAGGCCCAAAGAGGTTAACTGATCTGTCCAGGATCACTCAGCCAGTAAGTTAAAGGCAGTATCTGGACTTAGGTTTGAATTCAAAGTGCATGCTTTTTCTATATGTGCTGTTTCCTACTAAAATCTACAAATAGCCCTCCAATAGCCAAACTGTATTAACTGTTTGTCAAACTAGAATATCTTTGGCCAGAATTACTGAAAAGGAGGAACAGTATTTTATGGCTACTTTTCTGTCCTTATTTAGATATGCATGTCTAAAATACAACAGGATAAATTTGTGTGCCACAGGGTAGTGGACAAAAGAAATGAAATAATCTGCCATTGACGACATGACAACACTGCTTGTGGACATTTTATTCACTTTAAAATAAATATTGTGCTCTAAAACTGTCCAGAGCTGAGATCTGTGGTACACAGGAGGCAGGTATAAAGGAGAGCCAGCACAGAATGTTTTGTTAGAGTGAATCATTCAAGTCAAGAGAGAAGCATCACCGACTGTACACTTGCAACGTACTCAGGGAAAACACATTTGTATCAAGGAGAAAGAAACAGATAAAAGTTCTGAGAGAAGAGCAACCTATTACAAATAGGAGTTTCTTAGGAGTAACAGAGGTGAAGAAAACTTATATGTGAGGCTCTACTATGTGCACAGCTTTTAGTTCAATACCTGGTAGAGGGTGGTTGCAAAATAAAATTTGCTGAAAGGATTTCAGTCACTAAAATACATATTTTACATGGTCTCCCATTTAAACAACCTCCTATCAATTTCTTTCTTCATTATCTTTACTTTGTCAACTAGTCATATATACTATAATTTACATAATAAATCTATTATTTAAAAACTTTCAATAGGTACAACAATTATGGCATTTCATTAGGCTGGACTCTAAATTGCTTGGATATTTATTTTGGAATCACATTATCCAAGCAAAGGAAAACACAATCAGTTTGTAAGACACAACAGAAATGATAAATGTGAGACAAATGCCTGCCTTAGACGTTTATCAATAACCTCTTATATACACACATATATTTACAAAGTGGTTGAGAGTCCTTTCGTATGATCCTTTAGATGAGGTCCAGTGGCTGAGAACTCTATAATAAGACACATGGTCAGACAGAAATCATCAAGACTTTCAATGATCTTTTCTTTCCCCAAACTTTATTATCCTTTAGTTTGGGAGAGAAAGAAGTCCATTTTCATCTGCCGTATCTAAGATTTTACAGATCACTGGAGATTCAACCTAAAGAACAACAACAATAAAATCATTAAACAGTTGCGAAG
The DNA here is from genome assembly GCA_028533065.1 of Trachops cirrhosus. Taxonomy (NCBI): domain Eukaryota; kingdom Metazoa; phylum Chordata; class Mammalia; order Chiroptera; family Phyllostomidae; genus Trachops; species Trachops cirrhosus. The sequence goes on from CM052543.1 coordinate 115,770,761, forward strand.
CTGAATACTTTCTTCATTCAATATTTTTCTGTTGAATAAATACATAGATATAAATGTGTTAAATGTATTCAAATCCTTGTTTTGGATAAACCATCCAATGTTATTTCTACAAATTGAGCTTTTTGAAAAAATCTTTTGTCATCCATATAAAATATCAAAAAGGTAGAGAAGATATTTTTTATCTGTACATAAAAGAGATGAGAGAGAAAAGGAGTAAAGGACAATAACTGAAGAGGATTATACTAAATATGATGGAAGAAATAATGAAAAAGGAAAATAACATGTATGGATAGATGGGGAATTTTAGTAGCGAAAAGCAAGCAATAAAAAACTAAATGGAAATGCTAGAAATAAAAAAAAATGGCAGAAATAAATTCATTCAAAGAGCTGGATGGGATACAGCATAGGAAAGAATCACTGCATATGAAAACAGTTCAGCCCAGTAGAAATGACCCAAAGTAAAACAAAGAGTGAGAATAAAAGAAAGAGTATCTGAGATTTTGGGACAACTTAAACTAACATGTTCAATTGGAATTCCAGAAATAGAAAGAGGGTCAGGTAGAAGAAACCTTTGAGGAGATAATATGCAAAATTTTTCCAAAATTTATGAATTATACTGATCCACAAATTCAAGAAGCCCAGTGAATTCTAACCAAAACAAGCATAAAGAAAACCACTCTTAAGCATCACATAATAAAAGTAGAACTATAAAGTTTCCAGAGGAAATACAGGAAAATATGTTTTTGTGACTTTGGGGTGGCAAAATTCCTTAGGAAAAAAGCATTAGCAATAAAAGGGAAAAGACTGAGGAAAGAAACTTCATCCAAAAAACTTTTGCTCATGAAAATACATTAAAAAATAAATAGGCAAGCCACAGATTGGGGGGGGAAATGTGCAATATAAATACAAAGAATTCCTGTCCAGAACATATGTGAATTTCTAGAAATAAATAATAAGACAAACAACAACAAAAATAAGAATGGGTAAAAGACTGACAAAGACTCTCTTCTTGACCAAAAAACTGTAATCAAGCAGGCTCCCCTGAGCCCTCTGTCCAACCAGGCCTCTTTTTGTCCTTGGGCCCTCACTTGGGCCTGCTGAGTGCAGCTGTAGCAAAAAATACTGATAGTTTAGAGAGGATCCCTCACCCTTAAAATCTAAGCATGCTCCATCCTGATCAAATTCCTCATTTCTTATCTTTGGTATTGGATCGTCCTGGCTGGCCTTCAGCAATGATCCTGTTAAATCAGTTTAGCAAGAGTCTCCTCCCCTTAAGATCTCCTCTTAGTCATTTCCATTCACTGGCCAGCCTGCTCCTCCCGTTTCTGCTTGTTGGCTATACATGCCCAGCAGTCTTTGCTGTATCTAGAGTTGAGCTGGATCTCTTCACCTATTGTGACAGACTAGACACCTATGACACAGTCCCGAATGAGTCTTCCTACTGTTTTAGTCTGTGTCAGTATAATTTTTTTCTTTAAAAAGTCCTGATTAGCCAAATCCTTATCCTCCTTTCTCGACCCTAGGGATATAGCTGTCTCTTGTCCTGTTCAAGCTGCTGCAGCAGGGGTAAGGTGAGGTCAGGACTGTAGCTTCTAACTGGGGCCTATTTCTATTTTTATTCTGTATTTCTGGTCTGAAAAAAAACTAACGTTTAATAAAGGGAACTGACACTGGGGAAAAAAAAGACTTGGTTGACTTGGTTACGCACTTCACAAAAGAGGACATATGAAATAATCACATGAAAAGGTGCTCAACACCATTTTTCATATGGAAAATGCAAATTAAAACTACTCAAATGGCTAAAATCAAAAGACTGACAATACCAAATGTTGACAGTGAGAATGTGGAGCAACTGAACTCTCGTACATTGCTGACAGAAGTGTGAAGCAGCACAACTACTTAGAGAACTGTTTGGTAAAAGTTAAACATATATTTAATCTGTGATTCAGCAATTCTACTCCCAGGTAGTTATCAAAAGAGATGAAAACATACGACCACAAAAAGACTTGTAAAAAAATGTTCATAGCAGCCTTTTTCATATAATCAAAAATGAGAAAGAGCCCAAATATTCATCTACAGAAGAATGGATAAGTGAATGTGGCATACTTATACAAAAGAGTATTATTCAATTATAAAGAAAACAAAGCACTGATACATACAATGTGACTGAGTCTGAAAGACATGCTGAGTTAGAGGCCAGGCATGACAAAAATTTGTATGCTATGCAATTCCATTCATATGAAATAAAAGGCAAAACTGTCCTATGGTATCAGAAATCAGAAAGGGGTATCTTTGGGGATTCAGTAGTACTGATGGGGAAGGGGTTACAAGAAAATTTTCTGCAGTAACAGATACCTTGTTTTGGGTAAGAGTTACATGGGTGTATGAAATTGTCAAAATTTATCAAACTCAACAATTAAAATCTTTGCATCTAATTTTATGCATATTATACCCCAATCAAATGGTAACAGCTTTTACAGAAGTAGTATTCCATTTTAAAGACTACTGAAGGTCTTTCCAGATTCAATGCTAAAAACTAAAATGTGGCCCCAAGCTGAATTCTTAAGTATTATTTTTTTACTTACCCCAAGGATATACTGACAGGAGTGAGGCTCTAGCATATATACAGTAACAGCATGAGGAGAATCTGATTCTTTACACCTAAAACAGAGAGTACTTTGAGGTGCTGCCCCAAACATACAAAATTATTTTAAATTGTCTTCCTCTTTAGTGATAAAAGTCCCATATAAGTGATCCTGTGTAATTTAACAAATAATTGAATTAATGTAGTTTATTACCATTTATAATTTAATCATTATTATAAATAACTTGAGAATAAGTAACAACTATATTACTGAAATTAATTTTAACACTTAGAATAAAAGAATAATCTTATAATAAATTATTATGAATAAATATAACTATTCATAATTACATTATATATTTATAACAACTTTTGCTCAAAGGAAGGAGATTAAAGAGAAAGGCAGAAAGCACAATTTGGCAGTCCAACTTACTTTAGTTTTACAGTCACCTGTCTTGGTTTGTCGGTTATATCACAAATATCTCCATTCCCATAAAAATGTGACACCATCCTGATTCAGAAAAACAGATACTTTATTAAACTAAAATTTCACTAATTTAGAGTCATTGTGATGGGTAAGGAGAGAAGATAGTTAGAGGGTCAGTTTTGCATTAGTTAAAAAATCTGCCTATAAAATATTTTCTAAAAATACATATTTTTACGGCTATATCAGAGAGACTTTCAGATTCTGTAAAGAGAATATACAGTTGAGATACTTCATGATGGTTTGATAATAATGATCTTCATCTTGCATATTTACCTGTACAGGAATAGTTAAGATTAAATTGGTTTTAAAACATTCTTTTAAAACGAACCATTTCTCCACGAGCTATTTTCACCTGAAACATATACAAACATAAGAAAAATCCTTCTGTTTAGTATATCCTAATTTTTCTAATACTTAAGTGCCAACCTCTTAATATTGCTAACTTTAATTTTGGTTATCCCAAGAGGTCAGCACCTTCTAAAAACAGTCTCTCATACCATCTGTACTAGGAAGAATAAAGTGAACACCCAGGAAGGGGAAAAAAGATGAATAATTTAAAATTCACTGGGCAAAAGACAACTGGAAAAGCTCAAACTTAGTTATTCTTGGGAAATAAGAGATTATTTTACTTCAGCTACAGCAAGATATACCTATAGAGCCCAAAAGAGATGAGAAATTTTTTAAAAAGCCACTGTTCAACTATTTTCAACAATTATCTCAGAAAAGTTAAGTAACAAAGGGAAATACTAGAATATATTTAAATAGAATCAAATAACTTAAAGGGGTAAAGACTGTGTATGAAAGAGGCAAATGCTTTGTAATAGCCTCAGACCTAAGACCTGGGAACAGAGCCATTGTTAACTAACGTCACCACCACTCTCACTGCCACACCACCACACACTGTGAAAGGAAGCGGCCAAAGTTTACTGCATGCTACTGCTAGGCACTATGCTTTACCTGAATTACCTTATTTCCATGTCACCATAATAGTATGAGACAAATACTACTAGATAAGAAAAGTGAGGTTTGAGAAGATTATGTAATTTGCCCAAGATAGTATATTGGATTTATTACTATCATTACTATATGTATGTGTCCTGACTGGAAATTGAACCCACAACCTTGGTGTAACAGGACAATATTCTAACCAACTGAGCTACCTGGCCAGGGAAAGAGCCAGAATTTGAATCCAGAGTGGAGGACTTCAGTGAGCTGCTTTAACTATTACATATTACACTAAGTTGTTTCCCCACAAAAAGAAAACTACCCTAATGTCCCTGAAAAAAACTGATCAGAGATTATACGTGTTTAAATTTTGTTTTTCAATATTCTGAGTTTCAAATATTCCCCCAATGAGACCCAAAGGCAAATAAAGTTAATCTACCTGACTGTCTGGGTACCATCGTCTTGCAGGTGATAGGCTCTAGCAGTATTCTTTTTAGCCCATTCAATATGCTCTTCTTGGTTCCATGTCCCGACAACCACAGAAGTTTTCCCACTATCCTTGTCCTAATAAATGAAGAAATATTTGTGATAAGGTATGCACACATGATAAGCATCAAGTAGACATTAATGTGAATGGCCTATAAGCTACAGTCCTTATCCTCATATTCATACTGGATATCTATATTTAGAGGTAATAATGTTTTAGTCAAACTTGACTAGTAGAAATTTGAGCTTCTTGTCTTTATTCCTTCTTTTTTTAAAAAGATTTATTTATTTATTTATTTTTAGAGAGAGGGAAGGGAGGGAGAAAGAGAGAGACAGAAACATTAATGTGCGGTTGCCTCTCACATGGCCCCCACTGGGGACCTGGCCTGCAACCCAGGCATGTGCCCTGACTGGGAATCAGACAACCCTTTGGTTCACAGCTCGCACTCAATCCACTGAGCCACACCAGCCAGGGCTATTCCTTGTTTCTCTGAAAAAATGAAACTACGTTCTAGTCAGACTAGCTTCAGATAGTTATTTTTAACTCTTCTATTTCTTTCCTTTTTCACATCTAGCAGTCCTGCCATTTTTTTCCCTAGAGATATTCTCAGCTTCAGACTCTTCCCTTATATTTCTACTGCCAACATTTCACCTCCCAACCAAGAGTTTACTCTCTCATACCTAGGTGATATAACCACGTACTACTGTGATTCCTAATGAAATTTTTGGCTTCCATTACCCCGAGCCACACTGTAGCCACACGCAGCCTACCTTTATCTTACTTCTGATCTTAATTGCAGACCTTCAAACTACGCTACTCCTCACACTACTCATTTGACACCACGCTCATTTCTGCATCAAGACTGTTCAGAAACCCCCTTTCCCATTCTGCTTTTATTATTTTTAAAACACTACCTATATGTTGTCTTATATGTGGACTTCATTCCTTCTCCTTCCTTTTCCTTTCTCTAGTCCCCTTCCTTCCTGTCTTCCTTTCATTCTTTCTATTTTATGCTGGGCACTAATATATATCTGATTAGAATTAAAAACCCCTACAGTGGCAAATGAAACAGGCATGGTTACTGCCCTAGTAGAGCTTACTGCCTAATGGGAGAGAGAGCCATCAAACATCCTTTTAGCAAGGAGACTATACATTCATAGAAAGACATGGATTAAGAGGTTGGAGATGGAGCAAGACTGCCTGGGTTTGAATTCTACTTTCACCATTTACTTCCTATATGATTTTAGGCAAGCTACTAAATCTTTGCTTTTGTTTCCTCATCTTGGAATAACAGTATTTACCTTTTACAGTTGTTACAAGCATTAAATGAGTTAATATGTATAAAGTGCTTAGAACAGTGCCTGGTATACAGTATACAGTGAGCACTATATTTGTTAGCTGCTATTATTTTTATATTTCCCAATGCTCCAGCAGAGTTCCTCTGAAAATTCTAGGTTATATGACCTTGACCAAAATAAGGCAGATAAAAACCTAGTGTAGGCAAGTGTATGGGAAAATGGACTGTTAATGGGAATCTAAAGTGGTCCAACCCATTGGAAGACAATTGTTCAGTATGCATGTACTTTGCCCTAGCAAATACATTGCTAGAAATGTGCCCAATGAATATACATGCAAATGTTCACCAATAGAACTATTGAAAACTGCTAAGATGCCATCACAGCAAAACTGGGAACAACTTAAAGGTCCATCAGTAGAGGTCTGGCTAAATACATTGTGGATACAGACATAATCCTCTGTAGCTGCTGAAAAGATCAGTCACTGCTCACAAAGAAAAATCTCCAAGATACTAAATGAAAAGAATAATTGCAGAGTAGTGCAGAGTACTTAGTAGACATTTTCTGCTAAATCAAAAGGTTATACCAACATTTATGCATATGCACTTTTTTTCTTGTGGAGGGTTAATTAAGAAAAAGTTAACAAAGTTATTTTTGGGAAATGGAACAATAGTGAAGGAGAATTTTACTTTTCATTCTGAATTTCTGGCATATATTCATTCCTTTAATTAAAAAAGCTTTTGAGTATTATCTGGACTATAGTTAGATATGTGTACTTTTTCATTTTTCTGTATGAATAAATGTTAGTAAAAATAAAACATCTATAAAGCAGCAAGAATGGAAAGAATAGTGAAATTAAACTTCTCAGGTTGAAGTGAAGAAAAAAATGTCCTAGTTTGCAAATGCTTCACAAATTTGGAATGATTTAAATGTTCAAGTTGAGTTGATTATCTTCCCTGGTATGATCCTCTTGGAGTTTAATATTGGCCTAAAACATCTCCAGAAGCCAAAGCCTTTTAAAAACAGCCAGGTCAATATTTATTAGTGTTTGTCTCCAACATCTAGTAGTTTTACTTATCAAGCAAAGTGTAACTATGACAAAATTATTGGTGCTTAAACTTCAGAATTTAAGCAGGTTGGCTAAAGTGTGGGAGAATATGCTAATTTATGAAATTATAAGTAAAAGGGAGAATAAAAAGCCAATGTGTGTAATCTTAAAACTTTATTTTAAACTTGGTATAATATGGTACCTCTTTTGGCTGAGAAACTTGCTGTATTTACCCTGTTTTACTAACTCTAGTGGTAATGTACTATATTACCGTTCACTTTCTTAATTTAAAGACGAATTATAGCTGAATAACATAATTTTTCAGCAATAAAAAAATGAAATTTTGCCATCTGTGACAATGTGGACGGACCTAGAGAAGCGATTTTCAACACTTTTCATCTCATGGTACACACAAACTAATTACTAAAACTCTGTGGCATACCAAAAAAACATGTTATATTTTTTGCCAATCTGACAAAAAACAGGTATAATTTTAATGCATTCACACCAGATGGTTATTGTTGGTTTGGCTGCTGTCATTTTTTAATTTGACAATCTAAGGGAAAAGAGGTCAGTGCCCCTGACTAAACAGTCAGGTATTGCAAGTTTTAAAAACTCTCAAGGCACACTAGTGTGCCTCTTGCGATGTACTTGTTGAAAATTGCTGACCTAGAGGGTAGAGAGTATTATGCTAAATGAAATAAGTCAGACAGAGAAATACTGTATGATTTCACTGATATGTGGAATCTAAAAAACCAAAACGAATAAAACAAAACAGAAACTGACCCACAGATACAGAGAACAAGGCAAAAGGGAGGCAGTGAGGAGATGGAATAAAATGTAAAAAAAAAATTACAAGAGAACACTGATTTCTTCTTTATTTACAGAATTGGTGTTGGAGGAACCCCAGCTAGACAAACTCTCAGTTTAGGGGTTCTCCTAGTGGTGTTAAAGGATGGTGACCAAAAGAGTGAGCTTAAGTGTTACTCTGGCAGATCACCTTAATTAATTTTTGAATGTGGAAAGGCAGGTCTGGTACTTAGTTCAAGGTTTTAAGTGCAACGGTTATCTGAGTCAGAGAATAAATTAGTATGATTTTGGATGTCAGCAGCCAGCAGCTAGTGAGGAGAGAACCGATAGCAGAGATGCCTAAAAAGGAAAGTTGGACTGAAAGGAAAAAAAGATAAAGGTGAATTATAACAATGACTAATTCCTCAGTAAAAGCTAAAGAGTTAGCCATACTAGCTTATTATTCTTTCAGGCTCATAGTAATATAAGAATTTGAGCAGTTAATACACAATGTTACTTTAAGACAACTAAATTAAACACCAAGTTTTACATTTTCCAGAATTTAAATAGTTCAATGAGTATTTCCATATGAAAATCATGTCATAATTTACATAACACTCTCCCCCTGTTTTTTTTTTCCTACAAAAGATTTTTAAAACTTTAATCCATCTAGTGGTAGACATGCTGTTCTATACCTCATGGTACTGATGTACATGTTTGCCATAGCAGAATTCGTATTTCCACCAGCCAACACCCTACAGGAAAGGAAATAGATCAAGTTATATACAGAGAAGGCGGGACTGGGGCCTGTCTCAACATTGCCACACAGTAGCAATAGAAATATATATAACTTAAAAAACCGGTAATAGCAGTAATATGATTAAAAATTAAAAATTTACTGACATAAAACAGACAAATACAGAGAACAACTGCTGTACATCCTTGATAAAATAAAAGAAAAATTCCATTTGTAATTTAAAGTGCATTTCTCACTGGAACTATTATTAATTAGTCAGAAGCAACATTTACCTGTGTAAATGTTAACTCAAGTTTTAAATGTGATTGCTGTACAATCATCGATGCCCATTCCAGCAATTAACCAGGATTATATGTGTCTAAGTTATATACACTGTCTGTCAAATACAGGTCAGGTTTTAGTTTGTGAGTAAAGATTATAATAATGGCCATAGATTAGAGCATGGTAAGAAGCAGAGAGAAAATGTCCATTGGGAGGCTTCCAGATCCTTGCCATTTCTCTACAGACCAAAATCTTTTTCAATGCTGTTAATGCCCCTTGAGTCAATAACACACAAATGAAAGCGGTAAGCTAGACATTTAAATGGAAGGTTCACTTCTCACCCCATGAAAGCAGTAAGAGCCACTAAGAAACTCTTTTATGAGTTGGTCATCTGTCAGTTTGGATATGTGGGTTGTTCCAACAGTGAGCATCAGCTGAGAACCAACAGCAATGGGTTTGTGGATTGCTGGGAATCTCTCTTCTTTAGTTGATTGCAAATCTTCCTAAAATTAAATACATATGTGTTTAAGGCCTTCTTTGCCACACTTAATTTTTTCAGTTATGACTTAAATTATTACTTTTACACTGTAGGAAACTTGGAAAATAAAACTTATATTTTAAAAAATGAATTTTGCAATGCTTAGTAGTATAGAGAAAGCTCTAGAAAAATGTAGTCCCATTTACTCATTAGGGGTATGGGGACCCATTTCATTGCAAACATAATTTCTAGTTCACACATTTTGTCTCATTATTTTTAAGTACTTTGCTATTTATTAGATTTTGTGTCTCTGCCTTTAGTATTAAAAAATGTGGTTACTATGGGTAAAGAAAGGATAACAAGCAGGGAAAAGAAAAACTGAGTGAGCGCAAATGTGAACATTAGTGAGAATTATTCAAATGTAGCAGGGCCTGGAGGAACCTGAAATTTAGTAAAGGAACACACTAACTGATAAGGGTGCAGGGGCCAGCAGATTCATAGAGGTCGGTGATTCAAATAGACTCTGACAATGAACTGAAATGTAAAGACTTTACAAAGAGAAAACCCTCATTTAATTCATAAAATAGAAATACTAATTTGTGATTTATGTGAATGTCTGTGTATGTGTTTTGTGTGTGTGTGTGCAATAAGCATGTGAACGTGAGGAAGAGGTAAGAACAAAGATGTGAGAAAGGTATGATATTTAAAGGTAAAGAGATAAGCAGGTACTATGTTGTGAAAAACTATATAATCTTAAGAAGTTTGGACATTATCTTATAGGCTTCAGGCAAAGAGTGATCAGGTTTTTCAGTAATCGCTGGAGCAGTGGCAGGGAAGAAGTAAGAGCAGGAACAAGTCAGGAGGTGGGGCACCAACTAAGGAGCTGCAGTAACCCAGGCCAGAGATGAGGAGAATTAAAAGTAAGGGGATGACACAAGAGGGGTGGAGAGAAGAGGACAGTTTTTTGAAAGAGGTTAATAAGTTAGCATCTGGTAGTTAGCTGGGTACTGACAGTGAGTGAAGAGGAAATGAATCTAGATGAGAACTGAAGAAGTGAGTGTACCAACTATAATTGAATAAAATAATTAAAAAAACAAATGGTAAAAGGTTTCCAGAAAATGTTCAGTGGACATGACCTCTTCTTTTTCACCGGCTGTAGGTGCCATTGACCAACTGTGGTTCTGTCCTACTTCAGCTTGGAGAAGTCACTGAAGAGTCCCTAGAAACTAATCGTCTTACTCTTTCTCTCCTCCAACATTAAGAACAAAGATTGCCAAGATGGCTTATTTTTTTAAAAGGACCTTGAATTTTATGTATAACTGTTTATACATTGAGAGACTGCTATGTTCTTGGCACTATTTTAAGTGCTGAGTATTAAAAATGAAACAGAGTAACTGCTCCTAAGGAGCTGAAGTCCAATAGTCCAAACATTATTTAGACTATGGGTCCCATGTATTCTAAGTAATGCAAAGTTAGTGAAGAGAAACACTATGGTGAAACCAGAAACTGAGGTAAGGACAGGAAGTAGGAAGAATAAAATATGACTGACTATTATTGCTTCTTGTGAAGAGAACATCTATCGTTTTTTTTACCCTCATCTGAGGACATACTTACTGATTTTAGAGAGAGGGGAAGGGTGGGGGAGAGGGAGAGAACATCAATGTGAAAGAGAAACATCAATCAGTTGCCTCTTGCATGTGCCCCAACTAGGTACCGAACCTGCAACCCAGACATGTGTCCTGACCTGGAATTGAACCCACAACCTTTCAGTTTACCCACTGAATTACACTGGTGCCAGGGCAACATTTATCATTTTTAAGAAAAATTATTCCAATAAAAATAAGATGATAGTAGGTTTTGTAGTAGGGTTTAAAAATTCATTAAAAGGGCTCTTAAAAGTCCAGTAATCTCCAAATTAAAGTAATCTAATAACACAGGCAGAACATCAAACCAGAATTCTGTTAGCCAGATTTATATTTTTGCATAAAAAATTATTTAATCTTTATAATAAAGCTTGATCCACACTTAAAAGGCACACCATAAGCCAAATAACAACCTTTAAAAGAAAAGTTATGTGTAACACACTAGATTTATTTTAAAAAAATGGTTCTGAAGTAAAGATGACTGATTTTAAGTGACTACTTATCCTATAGTATTACCTAAGATTTTCATACACAACATGGACTCTAAAGATCCTAAGTGCTTTGAAAGCATTACCATCTCCTGGCTGGTGTGGCTCAGGGGACTGAGTGCTGGCCTGTGAACCAGGGGGTTGCCAGTTCGATTCCCAGTCAGGACACATGCCTGGGTTGCAGGCCAGGCCCACAGTGCAGAGTGTGTGAGAGGCAACCACACATTGATGTTTCTCTCCCTCCCTTCCTCGTTCTCTCTAACAATAAATAAATAAATCTTTAAAAAAAAGTTATTAAAGTTGGGATTTGTGAAACATTTTGATAAATCTGACTTTTAAGTTCCTGTCAGTATTTAAATCACTACCAAGGAGAAGACTTGAAAAAAAATTCCATTTCCAATCTTTTAATACAATAATTCAAGTCAAATGTAGATTAATGTTAAGGTAATTTTCCCCTTTTATCAGAATGGCAGTGTTGACAACATCCACAAAGACTCTGACAATACTTTTGTAATACGTACTCAAGAGGAAAGGGAGAAACAGGCCTTGCAGCTAAATGTTAGTTATTTAAACCACTGTTAAGTACTCACAGCATACCAGGTACCAGGCAAGGAGCTGGAAAACCCAAAGTAATGAAAGCATAGTTTATTCTTTATCCATTTTAATGTAAGAACTATATGGAAAATTAGTAATTTTAGCCATGTAAGGCTACAATGAAGGATTACATAAAAGACAAGACTATGGAAGAGGAAACATTCACCTCTCCCTGAAATAACACATTAGAAGTCCTGGCTCATTTGCAAAGAAGTGACATTGGAAGCATGTCTTCAAGCTGAATAAGTAGAATTTTATCAGGCATAGGGCAGGGAGGGGAGAAGGCAACAGAAGAATGAAAACAGTATATAGACAGGCAAGGAGGTTAGGGAAAATGTGGTATTTTTAGAAAATTCTAAGTTGTTCAAAATAGCTAAGATAAAGGGAATGGTGATGGGAGATAAGGATGAAGCCCAATCACAAAAGTGCTTGCATTCCCCCTTGATAAAGTCATCATACAAGCAATGACTTTATCCGGAGGTATAGTTCATGTTAACTGCCAAAGGTTTAAATACATGGGCAAAGGTTCATTACAGAAAGAGCATTTCATCAACTGTGTGGAAAGGATTAGAAAGGGGACGTGTGAGGAGGCTTGTTACTGGTCTTAGGAAATGATGAAGTCCTGAATTAATGACAGGATGGATTTGAAGAGCATTTAGAAGATAACATAAATAGCTCTTAGTGAATGATTAGAGTTAGAAATGATGAATCAAGAGATAGGTAAGAAAAATGACTTTGGCTTCTGACCTAATAATTGGGTAGAGCACAGTGCTTTAAAAGCAACAGGGAAGACAAGAAAAGGGTCAGTGTGAAAGAGAAAAAGAGAATGAACTTGAGATTTTGAAAACATATCTTCCTGGTGGATGATGAAAAGGGAGGACAGCCCATCAAAAGGAAGCAGCGGCATAGAGAGAAGTGGTTAAGACAGGCTCTAGAATCAGAGTGCTTCTAATGTGTAATCCATCTGATCACTTCCCCTCCTAAACCTCAAGTCTTAATCTGTTAAGGAGGATAATAATAGTATATCTTCTAAGATGTTATGAGGATGAGGAAATTGCTGTTAAGACTCAATACATGTTAATTATTGTGATTGTGGTTTGAGTTCAGGAAAAAGGTAAGTGTAGACAGATGTATATTTGGAACTCATGGGCATATAAATGGAAGTTGAAAGAGTGGGCATGAATGAGCTCACTTAAGGAGACTATGGACAGAACTGTGGGGAACATCAACATTTTAAGGGGCAGAAGTAGAGAAAAACTAGTACACAGGAGAAAAGAACCATAGACAAGTAGAGAGAATGACCTGAAGTAAAGGGAGGAGAAAAAGTTTCAAATACTCAAGCTTCAAATATTCAGTGTTTTATGCTACTAAGATGAAGTTATATATACCCAGTGAATTATAATGAAAAGAATGCTGAGATGGGTCGTAGTCTATTATTTCAAGAAGTTTGCTTAGCTGGGAAGTCCAGTCAACTACTTCAAATTTAAGGTTAACTAGAATGAATAGAATGTCAAACTTTAAAATATTATAAAATCAGAAGTGTCAGAGTGCTAAAATAGTTTCTGAGAAGTACTACAATAAGAAAAAGAATTAAAATCAATAAAAAAAACTGGAATTTAAAACTCTGAGTCAGGGAAGTAAATTACTATTATACTAAAGAAATCATTGAAATATTGATATATACTCTATAAACTGGAAAAGGAAGCACTGAGAAAATACTGTTACATGATTGTCCTACCTCTTTACTTCTCCTAAAAGGCACCCTTAGAATTTCTTCCTGCTGTTCCAACTGTCTCAGGGTGAGGGGTTTAAATGGTGATCCTGGCAGTGATTGGCAAAATATATCATTCACAGGAGATGCTCTGAATCTGTTCAGTAAGAACACAGTATTAAAGTTAAGCATGTGGCAACTTTAAAGCATGCACATTTCATGTTTAAATATGAAATCCACATCCTACCTATATTTAGGATGATTGCACAAGAGTGGTGTCAAAATGACAACTTCATATTCACAAGTTGTAACTTCAGCTACTGAAAGAATTTCATGCTTCGATTCAGGATGACATATGTACATCACAGTACTTGATCTGGGCCGGTTCTGTTTCAAACTACAAGGTGTACCATTTCCCATTCCCAATGGATAGTAGGGTGTCATCTGACCTTCGATATTTTTAGTGGGAATCTTAAAAAAAAAGAGTATAAGACAGACTTTTCATTAGAAATGGGGGTAGGAGTGAGGATTGGAGGAGCACTTATTTTGAAAGGAAGACAACTATATTTTATTTATAAACTAACATTTATAAAGGTAACGTTTATGTATTTTTGTAAGTTCTCCCTCTGATATTCTTTTGATTGATGAGTTCTTATTCAAGTAAACATGTATTTTCAGGGCTTGCTTAATATAGCAAAAAGAAAAGGTATTTTTATTTGGTACTAAAATTAAGATGTTAAGTGTACACTTATATAAAAGGCTATAATATCATGATTAATATGACTTATTTTTAATAGTTCTAAAGAAAGACACTAAGACAAAATGTAGGAACTTACTATGTTGAGTTGGTCAGAGCTTTCTTCACGAAACTCTCAGCGCATGGCTGTGTTAGAGTTTAGATTCTACAGGTGTAAAGTTTGATTTGTCAAAATGTAGAGTTACATAATAAAACATTATCTTCTAAAATGGGAATCTACTGTATTGGTTCATTAATCTGCTTATTCTTTTTCTCTGTTTTTAATATTAATAGACATATTTTTCAGCATGTAAACTCACATGAATCTATTAAAGCCAGCAAAAGACAAATGGAGAAATTTTGATGGGCTGGGGGAACAAAGGAGATGACCTCAGAAGACAAGGATTATTATTAGACAGTTATGTCCCATACTATAATCTATATAAACACAAGAAAAACACAATGTAAGGGCTTTAAAAAAGTATCATTAATAATACCCTCCAACAAGCCCTTTGGAGGCAAAGAGCTCACTTTGTATCACTTTGGTATCCTGTCAATGCATAGCCAAATAGGCAACAAATAAATGTTTATAAGGATAAATATTTTGAGATTTCTTATATGCTATTTTCATGCTAGTGTCTGTAGAAAGTCCTGGGTTCAAACCCAAGCTCTGAATTTACTAGCTTAGTAACTTTGACTAAATTTCAGTTTTGTTATTTGTAAAAACAGAATAATAATATACAGGGTGGGGGAAACGTAGGTTTACAGTTGTTCATATGGAAAACAAGACAATAATGAATAAGTAATAATACAAGAATAAGCTCTGTGTTATGGGCACTCACAACTGTACACCTACTTTTCCCCAACCAGTATATTCAAAGGTTGTGGGGAGAATTAAGCATTATCTTTTATTACATGCCTGGCACAGCACCTGGCTTATAAAATGGGGCTCAATAAATGTTAGTTTTCTTCCCTTACCTTTTTCTTTCTCTCCCTTTATCATTTCACACTTTGAATTCTATCTTGCTATCCTCTAGAGCCATAGTAAATAAATATTTTATCTCATAGATAGTTTGTAAAATTAAAATCTTTTAAAATAGCAATGCCATGTGTGTCTGTAATTAGTTTTATCAATGCCCTCTAGAGCCATCCTTTTAAGTTACAGGCATCCCTTTTAAGTAATTTTTAAGGCCTGCTGACATTTCACCTTACTTCTAGTAATAGTACCATTCTGATATGAAGCTGTTTAGAGAAATACCCTCTATCAATAAGTTATTTAACTCTGGAAATTCTTAAGATTCAAGCATTCCTTGAATTACAGGGGCATTTAAAAATTGTGATTAAACGTCCTAAGGAATCATTCTTTTTAAATAATTTTATTCAGCATTAAATTATGCATTCACATTCAATAAACATTTATGAGGTATCTATGTTATGTCTAGTACTCTGCTTTGCACTGCAGGGGGTAAAACGATAAAAGACAGTCCCCATTTGTAAGATGCTTCAGTCTGGTAGTTTGTTATTTACATATATAGTTTTATCTGTTTTACCCACAGGAGACAGGGACCAAACAAAAAAGCTGTTATTGTCATTGTTTCCATGGTTAAAGAGAGGGAAGCATTGCTAAGCATAGAGGTGATGTAATGTTATTACAGGAACTTTTCTAGACATGCCTTTGGTAAGGTTGCTTAGTTTTGTATGATGTAAAAGTAACTTTTAAAATCATAGTGTAACTTCTCTCAGAAAAACCTAGCATACTGCAGATTTCTCTTACCCTGTCTTTTGCGATATTTGATATAGTTAAAGAACACAAGACTATGTTCTGTCAATTAAGTTGTATAAATTCATGCCTACTAGATGTTAACAAAAATCATTTGGCACTTGCCTCTTTTGATTTTTCCTTTTCTTCTGCTTCTTGTTCTATGAAATAATATAAAAGAAAGTAAATGTAAAGAATGACCAGTGATTTTACATATAAAAAACAAATGACTAAGTTTTTAATCAATTCTGTCATCTTAAACTTCTTTCCAAAGAAGACTCCAAAAATGCATGTACTTTTTATCTTACTAGTCTTAGCAAGTTTTCCTGGAAATGGTTTTGTGTGAAAGAACCGTCATATTTAATCTTTATCTAGGAAATACTCTATTTGACACATAAAACCTGGCCGCCACAGCAGTATTTTTTGAAGTATTTTTATCTCAGAGAGTTTAATCTTAAATTAGTTAATCAATTTGAACAGAGATTAGTAAAAAATTTCATAATTTGAGGGATACATCAACATGTGTTTCAATATATAAGCTTTGCTTAAACCAAGCAAGACTAACATTATGTAAATACAACACTAACATGTATATCTTATCAGATTTTTAAAAAAGTATTAATAGGTTAAAAAAAAAAGCATGTTTGTTAAAGCAGAAAACAATGAAAATATCTTTTTGAAAACGTTTTCTAAGAAAATGTTCAGAAATTGATCTTAGTGTTTTAAAATTAATAGTCTTCAACAAAATTTTTCAAATTCCATTTTGCACATTTACTTTATATCAAATTTCAGCATTACAATCAAGTCATTATAGAAACAAACCTTTTTCAGATAGAAGGTTCTTTGCCAACATATTCCCAAGGTAGTACTCATGAATATTTACTTTCTATATTTAAAAAGAAAATAAAAATAGAGTTGAGATTTTGCAAATACATTTTTCAAGAATACAGATTTAAAACCATTAATCTCATTATTAGAGTTCTCATTTTATAATGTTCCATACTTTGTATTTTGAAGAAAAATGATACCTGACCACTTTCTTTCTCTTCATGGTACTGCCGAACATGTTTTCCGTGACATACTTCATAAGTCCAATAAGACTCAATCTAGGACAGATGGATGGATTTAAATGAACAGAAGCTGTATAACTCAACTGCGTTACTTTTTGATACTTTAAGTAGATGAGCAGATTGCCCCCAAGTTTTAGAGTAAGCTTTCATTAAATGAAACTTACTCTTATGCCTCAGAAAAATATGAAATTTCTGGTCTAGTCATTGTTTTCACTAATTAGCTATATGTGAAAATTCTGTGAAGAAAACAGGTCTAGAATAATAATCACCTAACAACTTAGGGGTCATTTTCCACATAATGTAAACATAATAATTAGTATTTTTAATTAAAATTGTATATAACTTTTTTTGATTTGAAAAACATTCAAAACAGTTTGGTGAGCGATATTATTTGATACTGGTATTATTGGGTGCTTGCCACATACACTATACAGGAATTTAAATTAACAAAGTACTATTAAGCAATTGCTTAGATTTACAACCAAAAATTTGATACAACATAAAAGAAATGGAGAATTATTTTCAAGGGTCTATTGGCTGCTGGAAATTTATTTTCTAGTTATCAAGTGAACATAAAATACATACTCTGTAGGAACAACTGCTTTGTTTAAATAGTGGCTCCAATAGCTCTCTTGGATTAGGGCCTTTATAATCCTTTTCTTCTTCCTATGAAAGAACGAGAGTTTAATACTTAGAATTATTATAGAACTTCACCCAACTGTGCTGTTCAGTTATTAACTCATTGGTCAAATCACAAATGCTTGGAAATGAAAAGGGGAAAAAAAAGTCAAAACTTTTAGTAATAATCTATGGTATAGCATTTCTTTCAAAAGAACTAAAGTAGAAAATATGGAGCCATAGAATAATCTTCCATTCTTTCTTCTCTTAAGAAAAGGTTAGAGGATTAGTTTCCTAATAATTCTTGTAAACCTATTTCAGAATTTTTAAATGCTTGCATCCAAACAAATTCTAGCTCTAAAAGCATCAGAATAGTTGAATCTTGTAGCATGTACTGGAAAATTTTAAGGTAATTCTGTTTTCTATGTATTTTCACATTTCAGATTGCCAAATGAATGCCAAATATATTCATATCTGTGTGACTGTGTGTGAGTGGTTTGTGTCTTAAGTAGGTTTAGAACAAAATTAAACTGCTGTCTTTCACAGATTTCAAATCTGAACAAAAACTAAGAAAGCACTCACTAAGTTTTATATTTCCATTTCACAGATCATGAAAATATTACATAATTATCTCAATACATTTATTCTGTGGAGGAAATGCGTTTCAAATTTTTTCAAGGTTCCGTAGCTAACTATAGCCTATACCTCAGCCTCCTGGCTCCTAGGCTGATGTCCTTTCCATTTTACCATGCTGCCTCTCCTGTTTCATCTTGAAAGAAGTCATTGCCTTAAAGGATGGATAAGAGGCAGTTAGTTAGGACATTTTAGGAGGAAGAAATGGGCATGAGCTAAGGCAGTGAGAAAGCATAAGGTACCTATAGATTTATTAGCAATTCTTTATTAAACATGTCACATATACATTTAAAAATTATATCTTGTGTCAAAACTCTCTTTTTTTTGGTCAGTATAATTCTTCATTCAGAATTGTAGATTTTTTTTAAAAAAAAGATTTTATTTATTTAATTTTAGAGAGGGGTAGGGAAGGAGAAAGAGAGGGAGAGAAACATTGATGTGTGTGAGAGATAGATCGATCAGATGCCTCTCACATGCCCTCAACTGGGAATCTGGCCTGCAACCCAGGCATGTGCCCTGACTGGGAATGGAACCAGTGACCTTCCGGTTCACAGGCCCATGCTCAATCCACTGAGCCACACCAGCCAGGCCCAAAACTCTCATTTCTATAAAAGAAAGCAAGAATGGAGTTACATTTTCATTTGAAACATCAATAATTGGTGGCGAATTTTTCCAAGTTGAACTCTAAAATCAAAGACTTCAGGATAATAGTGATTACTATTTTTATGGTAAAACAGCACTATTGAAAACCTGTGATTCAATTTTATTTTAAAGTATATAGTTGCAATGTTTTAAATAAATGGCTTTGGTGACAGGGATCATCAATATACTTATAAAAACATACCTCATCCCCACCTGTCACAAGAGGAAGAATGCATTTATATTTTTCTTTATGTGTGGTTGTCATGATGACATAATTATCTTCTTTATAAAAAACTCCTGTTGTAGGCTAGAGATAGAACAAAAAACACCCATTACTTACTCTGGTTAAATTGTATTACATTGCATAACTTATAGTCCTAAGTCAAACTAATTCATCACTTCAACAGGGGATTTTTAAACACATTTTCAAAGGAAAAGGGAAAACAGTCTGTATTTTTTAATGACAAAATGATGACAAACTTCATCCTGGTGTTACACTATAATAGAAAAAAATAAAAATACAGTTTGGAGTATAAAGAAAGTAGTAGTATTGCAACAGACTGAAGTTAAAATATGGATTAAAAAGCATTAAGAGGCAAGAAATGTTCATGAATACACCCTCGCTGAGTACTTTTACTACTACTAACAATTACCACCTAAATGTAAGAATCTACAACACCTTACAAATGAACTCCCAACTGTATTGCATGGGATACAATTTTTTATATTTGGATAACATATGGATAAATTACTTCTAAAAGAAAAATCACTGTGAATTATCTGTGATGAGTTATTATTATTTTTTTGGTATATATCATGGGTCAGCAAACCTTTTCTATAAAGGGTCAGACAGTAAAATATTTTAGCCTTTGTGGGGTGTATGGTCTCTTTTGCCACTACTCTACTCCACCACTGTAGTAAGAAAGTGCATAAGCAATATACAAGCAAATAGGAATGACTATGTTACAAAAAAATTTTCTTTATGAAAACAGGTGGTAGGCCAGTTCAAAGGTATAAATTACCACCAACTCCTGGTATATATCAACAAAATGATCCTTAAAACTTTCTATACTATGAAGCCAGACAAATTCACAAATCAAATATGAATCAATGTAATTCAAATGAACATTTCAATTAATATAACAGATATTATTTAAAAAGGTATCTCTGTGATAGCAAATGTGTCACTAACTAGTAAGGCAGAGATTTCACAATCTATAATATGAGTTCTGTGATAATTCAATTTTATTTTTTCTCTTCTTATAGTAAAAGGTGAAAGATTTATATGATCTGAAGAGAAACCAGAGTATATTTTTCTCTTCTTATAGTAGTATGAAACCACTATACTATTTGGCTATCCCTAGCAAGGAAAGAACCACTCTTACTAAGTACCTTTGTTCTTTTCTCAATTTCACCAAAACAACTCTTAACCAATGTCCTCCTAAACACAAATGCAAATTAGGGCAATGTTTTCCTAAGACAATAAGTCAAAACAAAAAATAGTAGTAAATATGAGCTGTATTAACTACACCAATGTACCACTTTAAGTCTTTTACATTTTATTAACTCACTGATCCTCAAAACAAGTATTCTATCTATCTAACAGAAAAGGAAACTAAAGCCGAGTTTAGATAATTTGTCCAAGGTAACAGTTAGAAAAGCAGCACAATCCAGAGACGAAACCAAGTAGACTGCTTCCATATTCTGTGCTCTTAACTGTTTTAATATATTTGAATCACCTTTTGTTAACATTTTCTTAGATTACAGACTCTTGGATTATGGCCGATGATCCTTTTTTAAAAAACTAAATTTATTGGGGTACATTGGTTAATATGATAATATAGGTTTCAAGTGTACATTTCTTTTTTTTAAAAGATATTTTACTTATTTATTTTTAGAGAGGGGGGAAGGGAGGGAGAGAGGGAGAGAAACTTCAATGTGTGGTTGCCTCTCACTCGTCTCCACTGGGTACCTGGCCTGCAACCAAGGCATGTGTCCTGACAAGGAACTGAACCAGTGACCCTTTGGTTTGCAGGACTGTGCTCAATCCACTGAGCTACACCAGCCAGGGCTCAAGTGTACATTTCTATGATACATGACCAGTATACTGCATTGTGTGCCCACCACCCAAAGTCAAATCATCTTCTGTCACCATATATTTGGCCCCCTTTATCCTTTTCTACCACCCCAAGGTTCCTTTTTTAAAAGATTATTATAGGAGAGGAGTCACAAGATTCGAAAGTGAGAGTTGCAAGGTTAAATTTATGATAAAGGAATCCTTAGAAACATTTATTTAGGTGAGCCAATAAATTGCTATAACACTTATAATGCTTTTTAATGTTTTCAGATATATTCAAAATCCACGACACTGAATTCTGCAAAACATGACTCACATTCACTTATCAATGGATGGTCTGAAGGCTTGTAAAATCATTGCTGCACTGTAGTGAAGGCAGATACTAGGACTCATATATATTCATCCCTATCTGTGAAGTCGCTGCAACTTTAATGTTCAGAGTTGAATTCTATAGCAACATTGACTTATTTGCCAACATGTTCACCAGAATGCTAACAATGAAAAAAGGAACAGCTTGTTTGGAACCACAGCAAAGAAAGAAAGACAATTCTTTTTTTTGTAATAAAAACTACTCTTAGGTTTTATGTTTATATGATAAAGAAACTCATTTCTCTGCCTATTGCTTTTAAGGTTTAGGTGAGGGGTAAAGAGAAATAGAAGTTATCACTATTTTTGTGTGAAGACGCACAGATCTGGTTTTCATTAGTTTAGGAAGGGCTACTTTCCTCATCAATAAAACAGACCAAATAGAAATTCTTCCCTCTGAAAACACTGAAATAGTGAGTGGCTTATTGGGATCACAAAATAACATTTGTAGCAAATTTTACCTTAATTTTTGTAATAGAAATTACTGGGGAAAAGTAACCTTTTTAATCTCTTGTGATTTTCTAAGTTAAAAAAATTTTTTTGATCTACTACTAAAATGCTTCCTTCTGATTTTGTGAAAGGTTCTTATGTAAGAAAATGAAATATAGTAAGTTCTCCATGAAAAGAATTAGATAGTGTAAAACACTTGTTTTATGTAATGTGAACCTTAAAGTGTTTTAAGTGTAAGAAGTAATGTTAGTGATTTGATAAAAATCGGATTTTAATATAATGACACTAAACAAAGAGGGCTTGGTACTTTAAGGTTAAGAAACTTTACAAATATCTTGGCAGCGGAGAAATTCCTAATGTTTGACATGAGTCTACAGGCGTTAAGATAGTTAGAGGGTGAGAGACAAAACTATCCTGGAAGCGGCAGTAAAATAAACTCAGCGGCACAGCCTGTCTACATGCATAAACTGCTTGCAACAACAGAGCTGGTCACCTCTTCCCAAGTGCAGTGTTTGGGGAAAGTTTTTGAATGAGAATACATTTCTATATTAACAACAGAAGTAGATAAAATTAGACTTATTTTGTAGTTTTATTTTGGTGAAACCCATGAACTCTGAGAAGTAATAACTGAACATTTTAATGACCTAGAAATATTTCTGAAGGAAAATGTATACACAAAAATAAATTTTAATGCTAAAACCAGTAAAGAATATAATTCTTAATTAATTAATGTAAGCATTTTAGAACTTACAAATTTTTGGTGCTTAATACTGTTCCTCAATATATTTGAAATCAAAATTGTAATGATTATGTATTTTTTTGACCTATATGAATGGGAAGAAGATTAAAGCAGAAAAGTATTTTAAACCTAAAAAAAATTCAGATCTAATCCAGTCCCTTCCAATTTTAGATGGCAGAGAGATATAGTCCCTCTCCCTAGTTCATACAGCTGCTTAGTTTTATATAAACATCCAACCAACACATAAAACAAAACAAAACAAATGACAGTGCCAGGTGAGGAGGGCTGTAGTTTCAATTATATAAAATATGAAAGGGAAGACTTAACACTATAACAATATTTTTAAAAAATCAAAAGACCAATGATAACGTCTCTAGGGGCTTATTTTTGGCAAGAGGGCCACAGACCTTTTGCCAATTCATAGAAAAATGTCTAGATTTTTCTGAAAGTAACTAAACTTAAAAAAAAAGAAAAAAATTTTCCAAGTCTTCAAATGAGCCCACTTTAGATTATGTTGCATTGCCAAAGTATTTAAAAACAAAATTTCAAAATAAAATGGACAGATATGTGAAAAGCTGGTACAGCATAACCTCCTTTTAGCCAGCAAGCAGCAGTGCCAGGAAGAAAACTGAACAATAATTTGATAGTAACCACTAAAAAGGCTAGTTTAAGCCATCCACTTACAGGTCAGTAAGTTTGCAAGGCTGTGTATCAGCATGCATTTTTAAATTAAAAAAAAAAACAACACAGGTGCAAGAATAAAAAAATTTAATGATCACATTCTTTAAACATTTGCTATGTTCATTCCAAGTGTGCTCTTTGGAAACAATAACCCCAATCCAGCTAAAGTTATATCTGACTTACAAGTGTTATATAAGCATTTAAATATATTAATATTTCATGGCATTAACCCAAAGATAAACCTGGCTTCCCCGAGAAATATTTACTTAGGTAAATTTGAACTACCAGAATGGGAGAACTGAATGCGGGGGGGGGGGGGGG
>CM052543.1:115794519-115846929 GCA_028533065.1 Trachops cirrhosus
GGAGTAAGAATTTAAAAAAAAGTTTTTGCATTCTCCAGGACTTAATTTGAAACAAATGAATTAATCACTACACGGTAAATATCATATAAGACCACAATTTTTTATTGGTCTACAGTGGATAGGAAGACTTTTCAGCAGTCGACTCCCCAAAGAGAAGAACTGCAGATTTTCGTTACTGAGATTATAAATATGTTCTTTACGGTAGGAAAACTGATCATAAAATCTCATGTTCTGGGGTCTTAACAGTCGTAATAAATCAAAACTGTAAAAGATATTCTGCATAGAGCGTCGTTAACATTTCAGGCCAAATAGCCACCTCAAAAACAACTTTGAAGGGAAAAGAGCTGTGCATATATGTACGTGTGCGTATGCCACAGAGACAGAACGAATATGATGACATAGGGAACTCACATCTGCTCTGCCCACGCACACGCATCGGGTGTGTGTGTGGGCAGGGCGGTGTGTAATACCGAAGGAGAGAAGGCTGCAGGTGGTGGGAGAGCCACAACTGACTTTCCAAAGAGAAGATAAAAGTGCACGCCTGACGTGGTTCTAAGAAAACTTCTTCCACAGGGAGGGAGTGTTGGTAAGCAAGTCTAGTGAGACATTTAAAAACGGGGTGGGGGAGCAGGCGACTGCTAGATCCCCAATGCTTAGCATGGAGAACACATCCACGTACTGTGTTCGATAAACACTTGCTGTATGAATGAATGAACGCGAGGTAAATGAAGTTTTGGAGTGGGGGAGGAGACATGCGCCTGCAGAAGTGGTTCTAGGGGGGGAAAAAGCGTAGAATACCGAGGGAAGGGGCCGAACCCTTAGTGCCAGGAGGAAGACGGCTACGGGGTTTGCGAGGGCACTGACCAGAGAGAACTCGGTGCCGGGCCAGTTGACTCGGAAAGGGATGTCATCGCTGAGTTGGGGGAGCGCTCGGCCGCCGCCGGACGCCTCTAGGAGGCCGCAGAGGACCAATAACATGGGTCCTCCTGGGACCAGACTCCACGCGCCGCCGCCTCCTTCCTCCATCCTCCACCGCCGATTTCTCCAGCCACCGACACAAGCTCCTCTGCCACAGAGGAGAGGAGGGGGAGGAGGAGGAGGAGGAGGAGGCGGCGGGACTACTAAAACGCCCAGGCAACCCGGAGCCCAACCGCCGCCACGTCTCCTTCCGGAGAGCCCGGCAACACCGCCCTTGCCCCGTTGGGCCACCCGGCACAGCTTCCGGGGCAGGCGGCATATCAACATCCGGGGCTGCCGAGGCCCCGGCCTACGGAAGCCGGGACACCAGCTGGGGTTTGCTTGTTTCTCACAACCGCAGTTTCGCCGGGAGATCAGACGTCGAGTTCTCCCGCCAGGGGGACTCCTTTAGACCAGGCCACGGACCAGTCTTTTCCAAAGAGAAGTGGGGGCACAAAGAGCCGGTGAGTCCGGGAGACCGTGAAGCGCGGCTCTGCAGCGGGTGGTAGCAGTTTGACCCGCACTAGAGCGGGAAGAGTGTGAGTAGGGCAGGAGCTGGTCTTTAGACGAGGAAATTCTAAGTAGCAATAAGTGAGAAGTGATAGTTCCTGACTGCTTTTCACTCTTGCTGCTTTTCTTTTTCCCGCTCTCTGCCTTTAGCATCCGCACGCTTCATCTTTCTGGCCAGAAGCCTCTCTCCGCCTCTTTTGCGGTGTGTGGTGGTTATTATCTCTGTACTTCACACCTACGGCTAACGCGGGCAGTTTGCTCAGTCTCTGCAGAGACTGGATTAGGGGATGCCTGAGTTGAAGAAACCTGTCACAACGTAAGAATACTGTAATTCTCTGAGATTGGCATGGACGGAGCCTCTGTCCCCACATTTTTACCCCATGTGGGACTCTTCTTTTATACCATAGATGAAGTGTTGAATTGTTTTATCAAAGAAGCGAAGTTTCCTTATGTGAGCTTCAGCGCCAGGTGAATGTGAGGTTATGAATCATGTGAGGTCGACACGTTTGCCTGCATTCAAAATTAGACAAAAAGTTTTGGATTCTCCTCCCCATCTCTTATAAAAAACATTAATGTTGCCCGTGTGGAGTGTCTCAGTTGGTTAGAGCGCATCTGGATACGCCACAGTTGCCGGTTAGATCTGGTCAGGGCACCTACAAGAATCAACCAATGAATGCGTGAATGAGTGGAACAAGTCCATATTTCTTTTCCTCTCTCGATTCGAGAGTTTTACAAGTGCCTTTTCTCAGTGTAGGATTTGCACACATATTTGAATTTTTTAAAGTTATTGTTGTGGTCATATTTGAATTCATAAACCATAACACCAAACTATTTGTATTGGCCAAAAAGTCTGTTTTTTTCCATAAAATAAAAGACACATTTCTCATTTTCACCACTAACTTTATTGATTTGGGTATTTTGAGTATGTCGGCTGTCTCCCTGTATTGGCTTCTAGTGGGTAGAAGAAGTCTGGGGTGCTGCTAAACCGCTTTTAATGCATAGGACAGTCCCACAGCAAAGAATTATTTGGCCAACATGTCAGTAGTACCATAATTTTGCAAACCACTTTTGACACGTTTGATTAGTCACAGCACCTTCTCCATACACTGCACAAATCTTTTTCTGCATTTCAGTTGCGTTTTTCCTTTTCTTGAAATAATAAAGCATAATAGCCCAAAAAGGTTGCATATCTTCTTTCATCTTCAGTATGAAAATGGCTGCACAAAAATTCACCAATTTTTGTTTTTTTAAGTGCATGCTGATATGACAGCTGTCACAACACAATCTAACAAACTTGTTTCAAATGAAGTTAAAGACAGCTAAGCACTTTTAGAGCCATCATATGGAAAAAAATGTAGCAGGCTTTTTGGCCTATTTAATATTCTGAGAAATGAGAGCCTGAGTTTTGTGTGCATTATTAGGTTACAATAAGAGAAAATGTTTTGAAAGTGAGTTCTAGGGGCAGTGAAGAGAGAGTTTTGCTAATAAAAGTAAGCTCCAGGTAACTTTGTATCTTTGTTATGATTCTTTCTGTTTTGGAGTCTCCAAATCCTAGCTTCTCTTTAATTCAGTATTGTTTAACTTCTCCATTTTTGTCATATTTTCCCTTATTCAATGAAAATAAATATCCATGTTCCTGGGGCTTTTGGAACAGGGCCTCCCTATAAATGTTGATGGTATACCACATTATGTTTTCTTACCTAATTTATATATTGGAAGCTGGAATATATCTAATTTATATATTTATATATTTATATAATTTTCATATATTTTCTTATCTAATTTATAACTGGAAGCTGGAAAGGCATGTATACATAGGGATCACAAAGTAATCCCTTCCCCGATATTTTGTTAACAGTTATATGTGATATGGTAGAAGAATCACTGGGGAGTCACCAACTCCTTTGGACCTAGGTTTGTTTGTAAAATAAAAGGCTAAATCTTTGAATTCACCTATGTGATTGTGAACTACAGCATGTGAATACTGGGTAGGCCCATTATATTTGAGGGATTGGCTACCACAGTTAACTTTAACATCTTTATGTAACAAATTATGTACTAATTCATTATACAAAACAATCTTTTATACCTCTTGAAGATTCAGTGTAGTGAAGATGGTTAAGGTCAGGTGGTTTTTGAAATATATTGTAGAAAGATCTTGTGCTTGAGTCAGAGAAACCTGGATTTCTGCTACTTATTAGTAACTGTATGCAAGTTACAATGGAAACATGCTTACAGGTGTTATATTGAGAAAGTGCTTCCATATGTAAGGTGCCTGGAATATCCTCTTTAGATATCCATTAATGAATGTTAGTACTTTTCTTGTTGCACAGGAGAAGTGAAATGTCTTCTGGAAAACTAATATTGAAAATGTTGGAAAACATTTAAAAAGCTATATAGCTGAGTAAATTACAAAGTAAGGTGTTAATAAATAGAAAAACATGAAAAGGACTACTGTTCCCACTATGTAGGACAGCTTTATTTTTATTCTGTATTTAGTGATGCCTGGGTTTGAAGAATTTTTATTGTTTCTTTTAGATTTATGTGATACTGAAATTCTTTTCATATTGAAAATTTTTAGAGACTATATATCCTATTGAGAAGGAAATCACTTATAACTAGAAATAATCTGACTAGTTTGAATCAAGGCTAATTCTACATGAATTAATATGTATATGGATAATTCCAGCTTGAGTGGCATCATTAACACTATTCAGTGTCTACCTTTGTTTAGGTTACAACACAGGAGGGAAAAAAAAGCTGTGTTACACATGACCTAGCAAATGATCAGGTCATGCCATTCCTTACTTAAAAAATTTACAATTCTAAAAGCCATTTCAAACACCAAACCTTCACTTTATATGTTTGTTAATTTGTCATATCAGAACCCCCCCAAAAAAGAAAGAAAAAAGAAAACCCATCTTAAAAAAAAATTTCAGTATAAGATTAATACAAAGTAAATGACACCCTACATTGCTAGTGGATTTATGTTATGTAATTTGTGCTTTTTTAGCTGAATGAGTTTTTTCTGTGTAGTAAAATGCATTTATTCAAAAAGGAGAGGTACAGTACATTATAATTCCAAGGAAATTTTTATATTAAAAATGCTAATTTTTTGGCTTAAATTGGAAAGGGTATTATTTAATACCTCAACAAGGAATTCACAATCAAGACTGAAATCTCACAACAATAATTTTAAAAAGACTGAAATCTTATCTATCTTACTATATATTTCTAATTACACATTATTTTAAGCTTGTATATTTTTAAACCATGGTTACAGAATTATTGTATAGGAATATATTAAATGAATACCTTATTGTATGTCCTGGACCAATTTTAGTGTAATTCTCTACAACTTCAAAATAGTACTGTGATATGAAACAACAAAATTGTTTTTACTCTGATAAAAAGACAAGCTGTGAACTGAGTCTTTCATTGTATTTGATTTTTAAAGAACTCACTTCTTACAAGCAAGTGTTCATTGTCATATAGTTAGGGAATCATTATATTATTAAAACTTGAATTTTTTCTTTAACTCTACCCTAATATTTTGAATACATATGTGTTTCAGAACATTTGCAATTAAACTACAAATTGTGATATCTTGACTGCAACATTAAAAATCAATGAGATCTTCCAAGTAAAATACGTTTCCAAATCATATTGGCATTGCACAGTGAAACTATTTTCTGAAGACTGAAAGTTCTGCTTCTTTGGAAAAATCAATGATCAGGTCTTTATAAGCAATTGAGGTTCTGTTTTCCTTCTAAACGTTCTTTTACTAATTTTTCCAAAGAGAAAAGATGCTCGTCTGCTTCTTCTGGCACAAGATTCCTAATAGAATTTGCAAGTTCAAAAAGATATTCTGTATTTCTTCCACTTGGACCAGCTGCATTAAAAATTTGTTCAGCAATGTCTTCCAGAGGTGCAGGACCAAGATAATTTGGATTATCACATGTTCCAATATATAGCAACACACTGAATGGTTTTGTAGTGGGATCTTTTGGGTAAAAAGTGACTGTTGTGGTCCTATAGCCTCCTTTCTCTCTGAAGTCAAGGTATGCTTTCACTTCTTCTTCCTTTCCTACTGGCAGTTTGTAAGCAACACCCCATACACAACCCTATTGAAAAATGAAAAGAATATATTATTTATCATTTACAAGGCTAATGCAGGTGAAAATACGTTGTGATCTAAGAAAATATCTTGAATATTCATAGAAATCAATGCAATTCTCTTTACTTAGTGCATAGAAGAGGTACATACTAAACAATACAGGAGATCATTTTAAATTTTTCAACCAGAAAAAATTATTTCCTTGTACACCAGGATACTTATCTTTGTTTAAATTTTTGAAAGTATGTCTTTTAATTAACGAGTTGGAAATTAAAAAATAACAGGTCTTTACTTGGTCATTAAAACTATAGTTCTAAAAATTTAAATCCATAAGCACCTCACTAATGGTATAGGGCAGTAGTTTCTAAACTGCTGCATGGAGTGTTATAGCCACTTGGAGTCTGTCTACCTCAAAGGCTGTCTGGATATGATTTTTGGGGTGCTGGCACTGAGGGTTTGGATACTCCAATCCCTTCCCTTTAGCTAGGAGCTGAGCATCACTTATCTTTTTACGTATTAGGTGTTACCTTTGTTTTTGTTTTTTTTTTTGCAGAAAGGGTTCTATGTTTTAAAAGCTCTGAAGTAATCAACTACTTAAGGCCATAGTAGTTTCATATTATTGGTTCATTTCTTCAGTGCCTAAACTTTCAAATATCCTTTGTAAATATCTCCATCCAGAATACTACATGACAACGTCTTTTTGTCAAGAGATCCCCAAGAACAAAGTGTCAGTAAAAATAATGTATTTTAGCTGCAAGTATTTTTTTAGTATTAATAAAATATCTGTGGGAAGACTAAAAGCTGATAGAATCAAGGTGTTGGCATAGGTAAAATGGCTTGCCTCCTCACACAACCACATCAAACTTACAACTAAAATATAGAACAACCATCAACTCAGAACCATCAGAAAGTGAGTTGAATGGAAATCTGACAACTAAGGAATTAAGGAAATCACATCCGTCAAGACTGGTAGTGGGGTGGAAACATGGAATTGGCTGGTCCCACACTGACGTGTGATGGATGAAAATTTGGGAGGAATACCTTGGGAGCAAGAAGTCCCAGCCCCACAGTACACCCCCTAGTGCAGTGTTCTAGTGCTAGGAAGATAAGTCCCCATAACTTCTGGCTGCAAAAACTTCAGCAGGGATTGAGTCGGTGGAAGAAACTTCTGGAGTCCCAAGCAGTTCCTCTTAAAGAACCTACACACAGACTTAGTCAGACTCACTCACTCTGAGCTCCAGCAATGAGGCAACAGCTTGAAAGGCACCAGTAGCATACAGGCAGGAACCGAAGTGTCTGGCATCGAGGCAACAGCTTGAAAGGCACCAGTAGCATACAGGGAGGAACTGAAGTGTCTGGCATCGAGGCAAGAGCTGGGAGACAGCTTTGTCTCAGGCAGAAAGGTGGGCAGAGGCCATTGTCCCTTTTCTGAACCCTCCCCACACAGAGCCACAGAGCTGACAGGTGGGTGCCATATCTGAGACTCCATCAACTTGGCTAATACTGTCTGCCCTGTGCTGGAGATCCCCTTCGATTCTGTTCCCACCCTACTTAAGGGCCCACCCAAGCTGTTAATAGTGACTTTTCCATATGAATGGCTGATCTTGGCTCATGCTTCACAACTTCCAAAATCCTATCAAACAAGCAACAGTTAGCCTCAGTGAGCTCCCAGCTCCTGTACCTCTTGTGAAGTGGCCCTAGGCACTGCACTAGCAGCAGCCAGCCTAGATTCACAGCTTGGCTTCACCTCAAAATCTCCAAGCCCAGCACAAATAGCAGCTATCTCAGATTGCTTTAGAGCTCATGCAGGGTGGCCCTGGGCAGAACAGGTGGAGGCTGACCTTGGCCTGCATCACATGAGAAACCCCAGAGCCTGCACACCCAGTGGATAGCTATAGACTATGTCCGAGCACCACTACCCTGCCCTGCACAGCTGATCCTCCACAAAGGGCACAGGTTGGTGGTCAGTGGTCATAGCCAGTCCTTGCAGCTAACTAGCCTGGGTAAATCCCTCCCACTGATCTGCCAACAGCAATCAAGGCTTAGCTACAGGTGGAGTGTGTACTCAGACCACACAAAGGGTGTACCTTGAGCACCTAGTTTGGGTGATAGTGGAGGCTGTGCCACTGGACCCTACAGAACACCTGCTACATTAGGCCATGCTGCCAAGACTGGGAGTCATAGCAGCTCTATCTAATATACAGAAACAAACACAGGGAGACTGCCACAATGAGGAGACAAAGAAAGATAGCCTAAATGAAAGAACAGATAAAACTCTAGAAAAAGAACTAAATGAAATGGAGATAAGCAATCTATCAGATGCAGAGTTCAAAACACTGGTTATAAGGATGCTCAAGGAACTTAGTGAGGACCTCAGAAGCATAAAAAAGATCCAGTCAGAAATGAAGGATACACAATTGAAATAAAGAACAATTTACAGGAAAATAACAGTACTGTGGATGAAACTGAGAATCAAATCACTGATTTGGAACATAAGGAAGCAGAAAACAAGCAATCAGAGCAACAAGAAAAAAGAATCCAATAAAATGGGGATAGTGCAAGTAGCCTCAGGGACAACTTCAAGCACTTCAACATTCACATCATAGCTATGCTAGAAGGAGAAGAGAAAGAGCAAGAAATTGGAAATTTATTTGAAAAAATAATGAAAGAAAACTTCCCTAATTTGGTGAGGGAAATAGACATGCAAGTTCAGGAAGCACAGTGAGTTCCAAACAAGATGGATGCAGAGGCCCACTCTAAGATGCATCATAATTAAAATGTCAAATGTTTAAGATAGTGAGTGAATCTTAAAGGCAGCAAGAGAAAAGCAGTTAGTTACCTATGGGGGAGTTCCCATAAGATTGTCAGCTGATTTCTCAGAATTTGAAGGCTATAAGGGATTGATTCAAAGTCATGAAAAGTAGGGACCTACAACCAAGATTACGCTACCCAGCAAAGCTATCATTTAGAATCAAAGGGAAGATAAAGAGCTTCCCAAACAAACAAACAAAAATAATAAAGGAGTTCACCATCACCAAACCATTATTATATGAAATGTTAAAGGGACTTATTTCAGAAAAAGAAGATCAAAACTATGAACAATAAAATGGCAATAAATGCATATCTATCAACAATTGAATCTAAAATACTAAGCAAACAAGAAGAACAGAGACAGTCATAGATGTGGAGAGTGTTTTGATGGTTGCCAGATGGCAGGGTGGTATGGGGGAATGGGTGAAGAGGTGAGGGGATTAAGAAGTACAAATGTAGTTACATAATAGCCACGGGGATGTAAAATATATAGGAAATGAAGTAGCCAAAAAACTTACACACATGACCTATGTACATGAACAATAGTGGGGGGATCTCCTGAGGGAGTAGGGGACGTTGGGTGGAGGGGGACAAATGGAGTAGATTGGGACAACTGTAACAGCATAATCAATAAAATATAATTAAAAATAAAAATATATCTAATATATGCAAGATTTACAGTTTGTAATATGGATTTTCTAGTTTCTTGACAAAATTTATTTATTAAACTTTACTTGCTAAAGCATCCTGAGTGAATTAACATTCTGTAAAAACAGAGTGCCATTGATTAACTTTTTAATTAAGAGTTATAGTTACTAGTTTAAAGCCATTTTTATAGCTTTTCCTAATGTAAATTATGAAAGCATTTCATAATTTTACCATTAATCATCCTCTGATTTGTGTATATCAAAGTCCCTTCCAAATTTAAATCTTTTAACATCACAGTATAAAACTTTAAATCTATACTTCAATTAAATGATTGAAAATATTTAAGAAACAGAGGACTATTGAGGAAATAAGTTTTCTTAGTGCTTCCAACCTGTTAAAAAATGTGTTGTTAAGTTTAGACAATAAAGAAGGTAACCATTTCTGCTAGGGATTTTTGCTGAAAATATTAGACTCCTAGTAACTGTGTGGAGAGCTTTAAGGCTTCCATTTAATTCTTTTTTTTTTTTTTTAAAGAGGTTCCTACAGCCTAGTTATCATAGGCTTTCTCATCTTTCTCCCCATTTGTCGCTCAGCTTTTTTAAAATTTATTAATTATGCTATTACAGTTGTCCCATTTCCTTCCCTTTATTCCTGTCTGCCCTTTACTCCCCCCACCCGCATTCCCCCTCCTTAGTTCATGTCCATGGGTCGTACATATAAGTTGGCTCCTCCATTTCCTATACTATTCTTAACCTTCCCCGGTCTATTTTGTACCTACCATTTATGCTTCTTATTCCTTGTACCTTTTCCTCCATTCTCCCCTTTCTACCTCCCTGTTGATAACCCTCCATGTGATCTCCATTTCTGTGAATCTGTTCTTGTTCTAGTTGTTTGCTTAGTTTGTTTTTGTTTTTGTTTGGTTCAGTTGTTGCTGGTGTGAGTTTGTTATCATTTCGCTGTTCATATTTTTGATTATCTTCTTTTTTTTAGATAATTTAACTCCTTTGTTGTCCGACTTTCATACAGTTTGAATTTCTGGCAGTTTTGGTTATTTTTTTGTTTTTAAATTTGTCCTTCTTTTGGTTGTGTGAGGAAGCAAAGTGTGTCTACCTATGCCTCCATCTTGGCCAGAAGTCTCGGGTTCCATTTGATTCTTAGTTGGTAGTTGGGCTGGATCCATTCATGTCACAGAGGACCACAAATTACTCAATCAACAAACTCATTAAGAAAAGTAAATGAGACTACATGTCATTTGGTTTTCTTTTGTTGTTCTACATTTCAACTTTTTCCAACAGGTGAATACAGAGAATTCTAGATCTAGTACAGTTCAAATCATCTGTAATGACTTAATACAATTTCATTTTTTATTCAAACTGAGAAACATCTCAACAACTTATATGATTAAAGGCTATAAAAAAAAGTTATACCATACCCCAGGGTCTTCAACAAGAGTCACAACTCTTCCAGGCTGTTTTAAAAAAAGTAAAAAAATTTTTTTTTCCTAAACCAAAGTTCATCAACTAACCAAACATTAGCAATTTATTATTGACATGCAATATTTTAACTTCATTTGCTCATACTAAAAGCTCTTACGTTTTTGACAACTTTTAAAGTAAATTAAGTAAAAGAATCGACTTTATCCAAACTATCTTGGCCTTTCTAAGCCATTCCCTTCAACTTGTATGTATTAGGTATATTTTATGTTGACTTAAAATGGACATATTAAAAAACACACCTGTGACTAAGGCTCATCTGAAATGAAAGGCAGAAGGAAGAGGCAGGTATAAATAAAAATATATACAGTTTATTAGGGAACAAAACATGGCACTCCAAGGTGCTTTTTATAGGGAAGTGTTTCTTAAATTCAAGATCAAAATTACTTGGAGGGCTTGATAAACACATTACTAGGTCACACTCTGAGTTTTTGACTTGTATAATTGCTACCTGGTGCCACAGGTTACGTGTGTACTGATATGTCAACATCATTAGTGAGAGTGTTGAGTTATAAAACACAATTTTACTTATTTGATGTCCACTGTCTAGCATATAGCCTAAATCTTTAAGAGTATTGGTGTCATCCTTGTTGCTGTTTCCTTCTAGTCTTTGTTTACTTGTATAGATAATTTGTAATCATGGAATATTTGGCATTTTTGGATTTTGTTTACGTCCCTGTTAGTCTTCTCATACATTTTAATACTTGTGTAATATTCTATAATCAATTAAGTATAAACATTCCTGTGTTTATATTAGGACATTTAGATTGATTTGTTTTCTACTTAAGATAATGTTACAATGAGAGTGCATATAGTGTTGTGGGTCATATAGGTACTATCATAATAGTTCCCATTTGTAAGTGAATTAGCTATTTCTAAGTGAATACATACTCTGTGTTGTAGAGAAGATAAAACCTTGATTCTTAGTTCCAAGAGCTTATATTGGAATAAGAAGTGGACATGAGAAATAGGTAGAGAATACTTAACGGCTAAGATGTATGGTATTTATTAAGTGCAGTAAGAATTCTGAGTCTTGAGTGGTCAGAATGGAACATAAAATTCTGGCATAAAGTCACTGCTATTGAGGAGTGAGGGCCTAGAGGCAGAATTATACCAGGACAAGTGTCTGACTTTAGCAAAGGGTCCCCCATGTAGGGAAGATGATTCAGAAAGATAATTGCAGAAATAGGACAGAGGTCAGCTTTGAAAAACCAGAGTAGAGTTGAAATTAGGGGACAGTGGGAAATAAGAAGTTGCTGAAATTTGGGAGAAAAAGGAAATAAGGAGCCACTCTAGAACTTAGTAGGAGGTGACTGGCACGATAAAAGTAATGTTGTGGGAAGATCATTGTGGTAAAGTGGATAGTATGCAGAGGAGAGTGGGAATGAAGTGGATTCTCAGTAAGAAATGTAGTGGTCCAGGTGACAAGTTCTGTACTGCACCCTTCTTTGCCTCCTTTTACATCCAACCAAGTCACCAATACTTGATAGTTCTGTTTTCTGATAATCTTCTGCATCTGGTTCCTTTTTCATCCTTCAGGGGCTTTCTTAGGGATCTCACTGCCTGATTCTAGTTTTGCTTCCCTTCATTCTGTTCTCTACTTGGGCCTAGAATAAGTTTCCAGTGCAAAAACTGGGCCAGTCGTGTGCATTGAATTTTTCAGGGTTATTTTCTGCAGGATAAAATATAGATTCCTTAGCATGACTTAACCACAAACCTTATTTCTTACCACTGTTCTCCTCAAGCTATACTGAATCATTTACAACTTTCACAAACAGTCATACTTTTGGATGTACCGGTACCTAGTGTGGAATGCCCTTTCTTTTATATTTCTGTGATATCCTCCTGCCACTTTCTCCATAAAGGCTTGGCTGACTCCCCAGACGACTGCAACAGTGGCTCCTTCTCCTAAACTCTCATTGTACCTTTTATTGTGTTCCTTTATAGTAGTACCCAAGTATTGTTCTTTGCATAGGCATCCCCCACTTATATGTAAGTGCTCAATAGTAATTTTTGAAAGGAAGAGGAGGGGTAGTAGAATCTTGGACTTAGATGGTGGCAGTTGAAACAGACAACAGTTTTATATGGGGAGTCATCTTCAGGGAAAAATTAATGGATCCCTGTGACTGTTTATGGATATAAGACATGGACTGCTGGCAATACTGACATATTTACAAGGAAATATTTTCTAAAACTTAAGTTTTTTCTCCCTAAAATGTAAATACATGTTATTGAGAAACAATGTAAATTTGTAAATGCACTAAATTGCTTTTTGGGGGGGATGGAAACTGAAGGAGGGGTCTTTCCAGCTGACTGGAATTGGAGGATGCTGTCCGATTCCACTGTGCATCATGCTGCATGCTTTCATTGGGTAATGAGTAATCTTTCCAATCTAGAAAAGTTAGAGATTTAGTAAGTGTTCATGATTATCTTGTGTTAAAATGTTTCCTCTTTTTTGAAATTTATATTTTTATTTTCTCTGATGTGAAAAAAATTTCACATTTAAATAAATCTTTAATTTGATGAGAATTGCCAGTTTGTTATGTATGAGTTGCTTGATTAAACTTAGTAAAAGATTAAAGTTTAATGAAGTCAGAAGGAAAGCATAAATTAATAAAGCAATTAGGTTCATTATTTTTCCCCACAAACACATTGCAGTATGTGGAAATAAGTTTAGTGTTTGTTTAATAATGTTACCTTTCATTCATAGTAATGACTAACTTAGGAGGAGCATATGTTGCTGTAAAAACACAGTCCTGTACAGCATCTATGTTTAATTTGCAGGATATTTCTGTAGGCTTTTGTATTCTTGTTCGTCAGACAGTTAATATTTACCTAAGGCTGGTGATCCATTATAGTGAAAAATGTGCAGTAAATTATGTTTTTCCCATTTTTTTAAAACAGAGCATTATACTTAGAAAATGTTTAGTACTTAGACTTTCCTTTAATTTGCTATGATGGGTTGTTTAAGTAAAAGTAGGTGTAAAATTATTACATTTAAAAATGATTTGCAGTTGTTCCCCCTAACTTTCCTGCCGTATATTTTAGTAAATTTAAGTAAAAAGAGAGATACTGGCTTTTATAGCTGCCTTCTTTTAGAGAACCGTGTTGTATTGACTTGGCAATTTCTTATCAGTCTGTTCTCACACTGTACATATCTCAATGTACTGTGTAACAAACTTGTACATTTTTGGTCGAGACTAGAGTAGTAAAATATGCTATTTTAACCTTATATGTAAATATTTAATACTTAGTCATTAAGCCCCGACTGGTGTGACTTGGTTGGGCATTGTCCTGCAAAGTGAAGGCTAAGTTTGCTCAGGTCACATGCCTTGTGAGTTCAGTCCCCAGTTCGGGCTCGGAGCTCATACCAGAAGCAACTGATCGGTGGTTCTCTCTCACATTGATGTTTCTCTCCCCCTTTTTCTTCCTCTCTTCCCTTTGCTCTAAAAATAAATATCTTTAAAAAAATAATTAAAACTGGAGGCTAGGCTAAGGGTTTTCTTTCTAGAATGGCAAAATTAAGTGTTCATGCCTGATAACTCATAAGGCATTTTATTTAATTTAGTTCCATAAAGTCTTAAATATCGTTTTTATAACATTCTTATAGATACTTTGGCCATGAAGTTTCCCTGCTGGCCTATAAATGTGCATTTGCTCTAAGTCACTCCCCTGTTTTCAAGTCATCTATTTACCTTAAAGCCAAATTCTTAATTAATCAACTCTAGTTGAGACAAAATGGCTTCTGACACAGGTTCTTTTTGTGATTTTAATCCTATGTCTCTTTTTATGAGCAGGTGCAAACTACTGTACAACCTTTCTCACTTCCTCTTTCCACAACTGCAGGTATTTCTTTGGAATTAACCCTAATCTCTTTCTATAACTGATTTCTAGCATTTTAGATATTGTGCTTTTGGGCCAATATTAATCTCTTTAAGAAAACAGTAATTGAACTCATGTAACTTTCAGAGTATTTTAGAGAACATAAGCAATAAAAAATGTTAAACTCTTTCAAAAGTTAGGAGGTTAATTAAAACAAGTGTTTGAATTATGCAAATTATTAGTTACCCCAAACTAAACATTACTTAAGGATTATTTGTTTTACAGCCACTACAAGGCTGATTTCCGTAAGCAATGAGCTGCGACTAATATTCTGTACAAATAGATTGAGATGAGTGTCTTTGTGTGATTGACTGAAAAATGGATCAAAGAACTTACATTTCACATTTATAATTTAGAGAAGAACCATCGAGAAACATTAAAATAATGCTGGATATAGTAATGGATACTGTGTACTCAGGTAACAAACCCAGAGCTCTTTACTGTAACTTTGCTAGTACAGTACCTGACCACCAAAGCATTCACAGCTTCATAATAACCTCAAATAACTTTGGAAACTAGTTTTCTGACTACAGGTGTCATAAAATAAACCTTTGGAAAGATACTAAAGAAAACCCAGAAATAATATACATGTTTAAATTCAAACCAGTGAAAGTCTGTCAAATGCAGAATGCCAACGGATTTAATTGCCAAAAAGCTGAATCTGCAAGTTGATATTAGTATTTCAACTCCGTTATGACTCAAAGAGTGATCTTCCCGCTTGTTTTTTTTTTTTTTTTGGCAGAGGTTGCCAAGACGGGGGGCCCCTTGCCAGCACGTCAGCTTTGTGCGAGCTTCAGTGCTTGTGCCCACGTTTCTTGCCTGTTCAAGACACTAACCACTTGAGTCTCAAGTAGATTTGGAAGGAGTTCCCTAGGTTTGGGAGAGGTGGGAATCAGGTAGCTGAGGAAGATGCATAGACGTAACAGCATTATCCCTAACCCACATACTTGGCCCTGGAAAGCTTTAGGGTGTGGGTCCCGCAGAGATGGGTAAGCGGGTGGCGAATGGTGCTCTGGGGACAATAAGTGTAGGGCTCTGGCTGGCGGCTCACCTTGCCGGGGACTCCACGGTGGTCTGTACTGCCTTGCCAGAAGCGCCTGCTGTAACCTGTGATGTATCCGATCAGCTTGTCCTGATATGGGAAATCCACCTTCCAGATGAGGGACCCGTAACCAAAAACCCACATTTTTGCTTGCACCTTTTTGGCAACAGTGGCGGGAGGGCCTCCGCTTGTCCAAGCCAAGTTACCGGCTGAGCAGGGCGCAGGCGCGGTAGGAGCAAAGCTTGGCTGGTGGCGCAAAATACACTGGGACATGAAGTTCGATGTGCGTTTTCGGCTTTATCTTGGTGAACGTTATTATATTATGTTCTTCCTTAGGGTAGCAAGTAACATTGACCTTTAGCATGTTAAGCAAAGATTGTCCTGCTGCCTCCGTAAACCATCTTTAAACCTTCCTCTGGTGCGCGTTTGCAGAGGACTACAATACCCACAATCCTTGTCTGGGATTTGTGGCTCTGAGGTTGGAACTGTCAGCTTTTTTCAAACTGGGGTAGGGTAAGGGAAAGGGAAAGGGCAGGAGTCCTGGCTGTGGCCTGGATACTGAGAAGAGATAGTACATGTATGGCAGTTGGCACATAGAACGACTTTTTGTTCTGCTTTAAAAACGGGATTTCTGCTCATATAACAGCAGCCATAGGAATGCAAGCTGGGAATGCAATCTGTATTTGACTTTATTACACTTTTAAAAATCATCTGCTTCTCAAATAAAAGCAGGATGTTTATTACAGAAGTTTAGTTCTTGCCAAAGAGCTACTATTAATTTATCAAAATTTGCTTATATATTTAAATTTTGCGTGCAAAACAACATTATACGTCTTCAGTATTCTCAGCAGCTTTCTCAGAAAAGAGTAGGCAAAGGTTCTCAGCTCATATACAGGCTTTGAAAACTATCTGGGGAACCTCCTGAAACTGTATACAATATTTGGGGTCTACATGCATTTTTCTGAGAAGAAACTTTATAGCCTTCATGAGTTCTCCCAGCAGGTCAAGGGTCCTAAAAAATGTTACAATCTGCTGGTTAGAGCTAATATCACTGCTGTTTCTGTATGTGAAAGTAAAAGCCTTACCAAGTAATTATTCTTTTTTGAGGATTTCTAACTATTTCGTCATCTTTAGCTTTATAAAAAAAATGCTATGACACCCAGGTTCAAAGAGTATTATTTGTGCTCTTAAGAAATCACCAGGAAACTGCTACAAAGAAAAACTGAGTTTAAGAATAACCAAGGCTTTTTATATTTTGTCTTAAGTTGTAGTTTCACATTGTGTAAGATGGTTAGTTTCTCTCCATCTCCCCCAACTTCTTTGAAAAATGTCAAACATACAGAAAAGTTGAACTTAGGGAGTGGAGGGATAGAGCAAAAAGGAAAAAGGACTCATGGACATTGACATTGGTTGCAGTGGGGAGGGGACTATAAGGGGGTTAAATGGTAATGGAAAAAATACAATAAAAATTTTAAATATTTCAAACATACAGAAAAGTTGGAGAAAAAAAAGTATAGTGATCATTCATATATACCTTCAATGTGGATCCAATAATGTTTTTGCCATAGTTTTATTTTTTTTTCTCTGTATATACTCTTTAATCTAAAACATTTGGGGTAATATTTATGTGTTACAATTTTTCACTGCTAAATACTTATAAGAATAAAGACATTCTCCTGATATTCCTAATAAAGACATTCACAGTGCCATTCATTATCACATCTAGGAAAATTAACTAATTACATCATCAATTGTCTATTTTACATTCAGATTTCCTTAATTATCTCAAAATTGCTTTTGTAGCTATTTTTGTCACCAATCCAGGATCCATTTGAGGTTTACACATGTGGTTGCTTGCACTCTTTTAGTCTAGAACAGAGGAAAGTTTTTATGAAAGGAGATCTTATAAACAGTTTGTTTATGTTAACTAGTTGGTGTTTAGGGTTGAAGGGAATGACCCTGCTATTATAGTACATTACTTTTGACTTCTCCTTTCCATGAGAAGCTCAAAGATACTGCCCAGTTGTGATATTTTTTCTAGATTATTGCCTATTAATCTGGGTCCATTAACGTTGTTCCTAACCATGAGAAAAGTCAGTAAAATTTTGAAAAAGATGCGCACCTATTTCTACTTGAATGCTGTTTTTACTGTCTTTGGAGTAGGGTTATTACTTGTGTTTGTATTTTTCCTACTTAGAAAATGTTTTTTTTTCTTGTGTTAGATAAATATGCTTATAAATTGCCTTAAAGTGTGTGTGTGCACATGTGTGTATAACTTGGATGTAATGGCCATGGCTAGAAATTAGCATGGTTTGAAAAAAGTATAGTTTAACATTCAAGATTCTCCACAGTTTGGCTTCAGTTACCTCTATAATCTCATTTTCCTACTGTTCTTTGTTTACCTAATTCTCCTTACAAAGTGAAAAAATTGTTCCCCTTATTTACTGTTCTTTACTTACCCTTGCTTGTTCATTTCTGTAAGTCTGGTTATGTCTTTCCTTCTGTCCATTGTCAAATCCTCCCTATCTTTTTCTTAGCCTGGCTCATACCTGTCACCAACTTGAAGTAGTTCTCTCTTTTTTGGCTGCTATGGTTCTTTGTACTTCTCCTATGGCACTTTCTGCTTTTTTATTTTGAATCACATGTATTTACAATTTCTATGAGACTGTAAATGACTTGAGATAGAATCTACATGTTATCTTTATATCCTTTCCATCGCTAATCATCTAGTTGGTGCTCAGTAAATAACTGTTAACTGAATAATTAAATGGTTTATAATAAATATCTTTACTAATAATGGTCCAGTTGGTCTGATCACATTAATCCATAGCTAACCTTAGCTGTTTGGCTCATTGTAGAATCAACTTCTGCAGTTACAGGTTTATATTTAAATGTGACCACAATAAGTTTAAATTTAATATGGGAAATACTGTGTGCTTTTTTTCAACCTGTTCCCTCAAACCTTCCTTTTCTGGATAAATTATATTTATAATGTGGTTCTAGAAAGTTTTTCACCTGTATCAGACTAGACATGTTGGTGTTTTCTGAATTACCTCCTATGATGATTAGAAAACTAAGAGGAAGGACGAGGTCAGAATGTTACTGAGAGAGTCTACCCCATGGGAGCTAACTATTCCCCTGAGAATCCTGAATCTGAGCCCAGTCCACCTCATAGTGTGACTAACAAGGAACTGTCTCTGTGAGAGTCACATACTGAGAGTTACATTGAACACTTATTTGAAATGAAGATGAGGAAGAGGGCAATAGGCTGTGAAGGAATTTCTGGGCTGGTGTAGGAAAGGTGGATTCATCTTTTTATGATGTTCTTTATGCATTTTAATATAGTCAGTGGGACTGTTTCATCAGAGAAAGAGAACCTGAGTGTTTAGCTCTTTCTGAAAAGGACCATGTGGGGTAGGAAAACTAGATTTACTACTTATCTTTGTTCTTTTTAAATCCTTACCTCAGGATATGTTTTTGATGTGAGTGAGAGAGAGAGAGGGAAAGAGAAACTGAGCCAGCCAATCAGGGCTATCTTTGTTCTTTTCAATAAAATGTCCTTCATTTCTTTTCTAGCCTTATTGGGTTTAGCATTTTGCTGTAAAGGGCTATAAATTAATTCTTGAGGCTGAGCATTGCTGTTCATTAAATGACCATCTCTGTATGCATTTGGGATTAATTGGAGGCATTTAGCTCTCTCTCTGTCTCTCATTAACAGAATTCTAATGAGTACATTTAAGTGGGATATGAGTAGGAGCAGAAACCTGTATGAAGGAGCTGTTCAGACACCATTGCCAGAGAAAGAATGTTAGAACACTTAAAATTCCCTTGATATCTTTGATAAGAACATTCCAAGGAATTTCAGTTCCCCAGAGAGACTTCCTGGGTTAGACTCTAGCAGAGGCTCAGGCAGGGCAGGTCTATTTCTCCATCTCAGGCTCTTCCTCAGCAGTCCTGTGAGAGGTGCTAGACGGCACTTCGATCTGTTAATCTCTAGGAGTTCAGTGTTGTTTTATTGACTCTAGTGTTTTCTTTCTGCCTTGTTTTGTAGACTGGTCAAAAGAATGGATTTTACAGAGGCTTATTCTGACACATGCTCCATGGTTGGACTTGCTGCCAGGGAAGGCAATGTTAAAGTCTTAAGAAAACTACTCAAAAAGGGACTGAGCGTTGATGTTGCTGATAATAGGGGATGGATGCCAATTCACGAAGCAGCTTATCACAACTCTATAGAATGTTTGCGGATGTTAATTCATGCAGGTAAAGTAAATTTAGGGTATGGGAGGGTGAGCCTGAGAGCCGGATTAATAAAAATAGAGCAATGGCAATATATGACTTATTTGTTTGCCTTTCTACAACCATAAGATAATGGCCTGTGCATTATTAAGAATGATAGGATTG
The DNA here is from genome assembly GCA_028533065.1 of Trachops cirrhosus. NCBI lineage: Eukaryota > Metazoa > Chordata > Mammalia > Chiroptera > Phyllostomidae > Trachops > Trachops cirrhosus. The sequence goes on from CM052543.1 coordinate 115,814,381, forward strand.
CTTGCCTTGGGTTGTATGTGTTCCAGCTGGACATCTATAAATATTGTCCTTTATATGGAAGTACATGTGCCTGACACATTTTTATTATCTGAGCTAGATTTAAGCATTTGGTAGTTACTGGTCATGGTTATTCCTTTTTGTAAACAAAAGGGCAGTGTTACTGATACTGAGGGTGTGAGTATTTTGCTTGAATCAAGCTTTTTTTTTAATACTTTACAGTGTCCTTAATTTTGGGAATCTTTCCAATTACCTTTGATTTTGTATTTGCTGAGAACAATCAGAAAACCGAATGGACGATGTCCCTGCCTTTATGGTGCTGACATTTCTGTCAGGAAAACAGACAATTAATAACTAGACAGTTAACCAAGATAATTTCAAAAGTAAAAGTGTTGTGGAAAAAAATAAAACAGAGCAATGGGACAGAGAGCACTCAGGTGCTACAGCACATTTCCAAGACTGTATTAGTTGACTTTATGCTTGTAACTAGAGATAAGCTATGTGGGAGTATTTACACCACAGAAATCAGCCAATGCCTCAAACCAGTGCTATAACTGGGCTTTTTTCCCCTTTCCTGAGCAAGTTATACATTTGCCAGCAGTGAAAGGCTCAGGAAATGAGCCTAAATGGGAGATTCTGACATGCAGGAGACAGCTTGGGAAGAGAATTAATGGTGGTGATAGAGCACTGCTTTTTAACAGTCATCATACTAGGTGCTTGATTGACATTATTTATCTAATATATATACAACTCTTATTGAGGCAATATTATTCTCACTTTATTGGTGAAAAACCCCAAGGCTCAGAGAAGTTGACTTGTCATAGGTCATATAATAAACTGGGATATTTGATGAATCATGCCATTCATTATTAAATAATTTACTAATTAAAGGTCACTGAAAATCTTCTAATTAATTATAGCATATCACTAACAAATATTTTAATTTGGCAAATATATTAACTCATAGTACTTCTTTAAAAAATCCTCACCCGAGGATATGTTTATTGATTTTAGAGAGAGAGGAAGGGGGGATTTTAGGAGGCGGGAACATGGATGTGAGAGAGAAACAATCGGTTGCCTCCTGTGCACGCCTTCTTGTAGGGAAAGGAATAGAGAGGGTGGTAGTTGATGGGCCAGTACAAGATAGATAAGGTCTCCTTGGTTCCCACATATTAATTAAGGAGGGCAGTTTATCATTGGAACTTCCAAAACCAATTTATCTTCGGTCCTGAAAAGTTTCTTAAAAAGGTATTTTGGAGACTATTCCAAAATGTAACAGTTGTGACTGTACATAAATAATGTAATTCTGTGGAATCTCTTTAATGGTTGCCCCCTATTGAACCCGTTTTACTGTTAAGGAACCTGCATCTCATAGAGTTTAAGTAATATACCCAAAGGATCATCTAAACCATAACCTACAGAGCGAGAAGTGTAGCTCAGGTCTTCCAACTTCAAATCCAGTGCTTTTGCTAGACCGTGTTACCTCCTAGTTCAGTGGTTTTAGAGTTAGCTAAATAGATCCATTTTTTGTATAGGTAAAAATCTTTTAATATATCAATTAAGTAGTAGTAAATTGCTTTTAATGTTTTCCTTCTGAGTGAGAAGTGTCTTTTCTTTTCTTTTCTTCCTAGATAATTGTACAGGAGGTTTTTTCCCCTTTCCTAAAATGTGTGTGTGTGCATATTACTAAGGGTGGCCCTCACTGAGGTGGGAATTAAGCACCTTTCCTCATGGGGGAGTATCTACTACATACATTATTTGGAATTCTGATATTAGGAATATATGTTCTCTTCCATTTATTCATTCATTTTTTATCTGCATGGACTCATGGGCATTTCATATATTGGGTGATAATCCAATATAATGCTATTTATTTTGTTGCTCATATTGTTCTGCCTTGGTCATTGGGCATTCATATTGGCTCCTGTGTTTCTTTGACATGCCCCCATTTTTTGTTTTTTAAGCACTGTTTAATTTTCTGGACCTACAAGATATTCTAGGCTCATTTTGTATATTGTGTGTGCCAACCCTAGAATTAGCCATTCTCCTAGGAGCTCTGGTTCCTTTTATTGGAGAATGGTATTCAAAACCAACATCTGGGCATTGGGTGTGCTCATTGCTACTTGCATGTTATCAATTTTCAGCCTTTCAGCAGAGCTAGGAAATATGTATTATAACCCCTGTACCCCTGTGTATCCACATACCTGTTAGTATTTCTTTACCTGTCCATCTGTATCTGTATTAACGGTAAACACGAGTTCATACTGATATCTGGGCTTTAATCCAGTATCAGATGGTTTATTATAGTCTTCCACCTTCCTTTGAAACCTCCCTCACCAATAGGGAGAAACCTGGCTCTTACTATCAACCATCCATGTATTGATTCCTTAAGTCTTATTGTACATATATAGTGGTTTCAGAACTGTTAATCTGTACCCCTGTAAGACACAACTTCACCAGGTAGACTGTAGTGTTTCTGTACAGTTCCTTTTGTCATTAGCCTTACTATTCCTATTCATATAACATCATTTTCCAAAGTTACTTAGGCCAGTCAGTATCTTTTTTCTTCACTCCCTCAGTGAGGTTGTATAGTACTTTGTAATCCAGTTAAATGTTTTTGTGAGTCTGTATTCTGTCCTATGGCTCCCCCACTGCCATCTCCTGGTTGATTTCTTAAAAATCTTAAAGTTTTGTGGATATCTGAATGAAGGTCAGCTTCTGACTAATTTGGAAAACACTGTTTTGTGATACGAACTTTAAAAATGTAACTACCTAGCTTGTCATTTAGTCCTGTATTCTGTAAAGTTTGAGGCTCTTTTCTTTATGCTTGCAAGCTGTTATTTGAATATTATTATGGCTTAATCTGCCAATTTTGTCAGTGAGTTACAATAACAAGAGTTACTTAAATACAAATGATTATTTTAGTGAGGAACATTGATTTTATTTTTTAAAATTTAATATTCAATTACAGTTTACATTCAATATTATTTTGTATTAGTTTCAGGTGTACAGCATGGCGATTAGAAAATCATTTACTTTATAAAGTGTTTTCTCCGATATTGCTAGCACCCACCAGGGTGCTACGCACCATGCGTAGTTATTACAATATGAACTATGTTCTCTATGCTGTACTTTCTGTGTGACTGTTTAGTAACTACCCATTTGTACTTCTTAATTTCTTCACTTTTTTAACCCAGTCCCCCAACTCCCTCCCCTGCCTAGAGACTATCAGTCTCTGTTCTCTATATCTATGAAATGTTTGAATTTTGTTTCTTTGTTTATTATGTTCTTTGGATTCTAAATATAAGAGAAATCAAATGGTATTTGTCGTTCTCTGACTTATTTCACTTAGCATAATACTCTCTTGGTTCATTCATGCTGTTGCATATGATAAGATTGCATTTTTTTTTCTGAGTAATATTCCATTGTATATAGGTACATCACTTTTTATCCACTCATCCTATTGATGGGCACTTGGGTTGCTTCTATATCTTGGCTATTAAAAATAATACTGCAATGAACATAGGGGTACATATATTCTTTCTTGGGTTTCTTCTGATATACATCCAGAAGATGTATCACTGGATCATAAGGCAGTTCTATTTTGAATTTTGTAAGGACCCTCCATACTGTTTTCCATAATGGCTGCACTAATCTTCAGTTTCACCAACAGTGCATGAGGGTTCCCTTTTCTTTACATTCTTGCTGATTCTTGTTTGTTGATTTATTGATGATAACCATTTTGGCAGGTGTAAAGTGATATCTCATTGGGATTTTAATTTGCATTTGCCTAGTGATTAGTGACATTGAGATTCTTTTCATATATGTATTGGCCATCTGTATGTCCTCTTTGGAGAAGTGTCTATTCAAGTCCTTTGCCCGTTTTTTAATCATTTTTTTTTTGATGTTGAGTTGTCCAAGTTCTTTATAAATTTCAGGTATAAGCCCCTTATCAGATGTATCTTTGGTGAATATGTTCTCCCATTCAGTGGGTTGTCTTTTTATTTTGTTGATGATTTCCTTTGCTGTGCAAAAGCTATTTAATTTGATTTGATTTTGTCCCATTTGTTTATTTTTTTCTTTTGTTTCCTTTGCACGAGGAGATATACCAGAAAAAAATGTTGCTGTGAGAGATACCTGAGATTTTACTATCTGTATTTTCTAGGAGTTTTATGGTTTTGAGTCTTACATTTAAGTCTTTTCCATTTTGAGTTTATTGTATATGGTGTAAGAAGGTTTTCTAGTTCATTTTTTTGCATGTGTCTGCCCAGTTTTTCCAACACCATTTATTGAATAGATTGTCTTTATCCCATTGTATATATTCTTGCCTCCTTTGTCAAATATTAATTGACCATATAGGCATAGATTTTTTGTAAGTTCTTTATTCTGTTTCATTGATCAGTTTGTCTGTTTTATACTATCTCGATTACTGTGGCCTTGTGTAGTTTGAAATCAGGTAGTGTAATACCTAGGAGCATTAGTTTTAATTATTGTATTCCAGAAAATATTATTTAAAGTATTAAACATTTTTTTTGTTTATTACAGCTCTCAGAAATGCCTTCACCATTCACCTTACAACCCCATCCTTCTATTGTTGGAATAGAGTTTTATTGTTTTGGAAGCAAAGATAAGAAAGTCAGTTCTCAGTATTACTGAACTTTTCAGACTGTAAAATGCACCGGACCATAAAACACACCTAGGTTTTAGAGGAGGAAAATAGGGAAAAAATTTTTGAAGCAAAAAATGTGGTAAAATATTTAATAACATAAATAACATAGGCTGCTGGCTGTACCCCCCTACCCCTGTGAGCCAGGTAAGCTACATTCGGACTGTAAGATGCACCCCCCCAATTTGGGGGACTGTGTCTTATAGTCCAAAAAATACAGTATCTTTTGCTGTGGAGTTACAAAATTTTAATGTAAACATTATTTACATAATTTGAAAGTTATGAGAACATTGAGATTTTTATTAACAAATAAACTTCAGAAACTTTAAAGTAAATGAACTTTTAAGTTCCTTATGAATTATATACTACTGTTTGATTTCTTTGGAGTGCATTTTATTATTTTGCAATGCAGCCTTCGTTAACTAATAGACTGTAGTCTTATGGTGGACAAGGAAGGTTTTTTTGGTTATGTTTTGTTTTGTTTTTTTACATTACATCCTCATGACTTACTTATTTTATAACTGGAAGTTTGTATCTCTTGATCCCCTTCACCTATTTTCCCATCTGCAATCCCTCTTCCCTCAGGCAATCAGTAATCTGTTCTTTGTATTCATAAGTTCTGTTTTGTTTGTTCATTTGTTTTGTTCTTAAGATTTCACTTGTAAGTAAAATCCTATGGTGTTTCTCTGTCTGACTTATTTCACTTAGAATAATACCCTCAAGGTCCATTCATGTTATCACAAGTGGCCAGATTTCATTCTTTTTTATGGCTGGGTAGTATAACACTGTGTGTGTGTGTGTGTGTATGTGTACATATATACCACATCTTCATTATCTATTCAGTGGACACTTGGGTTGTTTCCATATCTTGCTGCTGTAAATATGCTGCAGTGCACATAAGGGTGCATATATTTTTTAATTAATGTTTTTGTTTTCTTTGGATATGTACCCACAAGTGGAGTGCTTTTTTAAAATATACTTTATTGATTATGCTATTACAGTTGTCCCATTTCCCCCCTTCGCTCCCCTCTGCCCTGCACACCCCCTCCTACCCACATTACCCCCCTTTAGTTCACGTCCATGGGTCATACTTATAAGTTCTTTGGCTTCTACATTTCCTATACTATTCTTACCCTCCCCCTGTCTGTTTTCTACCTACCATCTATGCTACTTAGTCTCTGTACATTTTTCCCTTCTCTCCCCCTCCCACTCCCCTGTTTATTACCTTCCATCTCCATTTCTGTGTTTCTGTTACTGTTCTAGTTGTTTGCTTAGTTTCTTTTTGTTTTAGGTGTGGTTGTTAATAATTGTGAGTTTGCTATCATTTTACTGTTCATATTTTTTATCTTCTTTTTCTTAGATAAGCCCCTTTAACATTTCATAAAATAAGGGCTTGGTGATCATGAATTCCTTTAACTTGACCTTATCTGAGAAGCACTTTATCTGCTCTTCAATTCTAAATGAAAGCTTTGCTGGATAGAGCAATCTGGGATGTAGGTCCTTGCCTTTCATGACTTGGAATACTTCTTTCCAGCCCCTTCTTGCCTGTAAGGTCTCTTTTGAGAGATCAGCTGACAGTCTGATGGGAACTGTTTTGCAGGTACCTGTCTTTTCTCTTGCTGCTTTTAAGATTCTGTCCTTATTTTTAATCTTGGGTAATGTAATTATGATATGCCTTGGTGTGTTCCTCCTTGGGTCAAACCTCTTGGGGACTCTCTGAGCTTTCTGGCCTTCCTGGGAGTCTCTTTCCTTTGCCAGATTGGGTAAGTTCTCCTTTATTACATTTGTTCAAATAACTTTTCCACTTGTTCTTCCTCTTCCCGTTCTGGTACCCCTATAATTCAGATGTTGGAACATTTAAAGATGTCCTGGAGGTTCCCAAGCCTCTCCTCATTTTTTTTGAATTCTTGTTTCTTTATTCTTTACTGGCTGGATGTTTCTTTCTTCCTTCTGGTCTACACCGTTGATTTGAGTCCCACTTTCCTTCCCATCACTATTGATTCCCTGTACATTTTCCTTTATTTCACTTAGCATAGCCTTCATTTTTTCATCTAATTTGCGACCAAATTCAACCAATTCTGTGAGCATCCTGATTACCAGTGTTTTGAACTGTGCATCTGATAGCTTGGCTATCTCTTTGTGGCTTAGTTGTATTTGTTCTGGAGCTTTGATCTGTTCTTTCATTTGGGTCATTTTTTTTGTCTTGATGCGCCTGTTGTGTAGTGAGGGGTGGAGCCTTAGGTGTTCACCATGGTGGGGCAACCCATGTTGCTGTGTTGTGACTCTGTATGTGGGGGAGGGGTCCAAGAGGGAACAATGGTGCTTGCTCCGCTCTCTGCTAGATTTCAGTCACCAGCTACCCACAAGAAAAATGGGCCCTTCTGGTGCCGATTCCCATGTGGGTGGGTTTGTGTATGTTCTAGGACCCTGTGGGTCTCTCCAATGAACTCTCCTGTGAGGCTGGGAGTTTCTCCCGGCACCTCAACCCCCACAGGTGTTTTCAATCAGTGATTTGAGGCTTTATTACCCCCGCCACCCCCCTCCCCCTCCCCCCTTCCCCCGCACTGGGGCCCTGGGTTGCGCAGTTGGTCCTGCTTCCCAGCTGTTCCTCCTGGTTTATCTGTGCGCAAATGTGGGACTGCCCAGTCTGCAATCCGCCACCTTGCCGGGTTTGCCCAGTGCAGCTTTGCCAGGCCCTGGTCCTCCAGCTGCCACCTTGCTGTGAGTCCTGTCCGCCCAGCTGTCTGTCTCTGCCCCTCCTACCAGTCTGGATGAGTGTTTCTGCTTTAACTCCTTGGTTGTCGGACTTTCATACAGTTCGATTTTGTCAGTTCTGGTTGTTTTTGTTTTTAAATTGTTGTTGTCCTTCTTTTGGTTGTGCGAGGAGGCGCACAGTGTGTCTACCTATGCCTCCATCTAGGCCAGAAGTCCAGAAGTGGAGTGTTTTAAACTACCTTAATGTTTCTAGTTGAACAGCAAGAAGTAATGCTAGAGATGAGACCATTTCTTTCATGGATATATAGAAATAAAAAAGTCAAATTTGTTAATACTTCAATAAGTCTTGCTTAAGCAAATCTTTGGTGCTGCTGCATCCTCTTCAGATTTTGCTTTTGTGTTACCTTTCAACTCCTGCTGCTTCCTTTCCCTTGCCCTCCAGAAATTAGAGAAGAGGAAATGAGTGTGTAGGCAGAATTTTTGTGTTAAGAATACCAGAGAGCTGTTCACACTGTGACCCCTGTAGAACATTTTTTGATTTTTCAGATTGTTTTAAACTATGAGACATCCTATTTATAATTACACTTCAATATTTCTTGAAATCTCTGCTTTTTAATTCCAAGAATTAAAATTGATATCTTCTAACTGATGGTTTTTTATTTCATAGATTCATCTGAAAACTACATTAGGACAAAGACTTTTGAGGGCTTCTCTGCATTACATTTTGCTGCAAGTCGAGGACATTGGAAGGTTGTACAGATTCTTTTAGAAGCTGGGGCAGATCCTAATGCAACCACTTTAGAGGAAACCACACCACTGTTTGTAGGTGAGATACACTATTTATGGTACACATGCAACTTTTTATTCTTAATTTTTTTTTTGCTGAAGGAACTAATCATAATCCCCCTCTCACCATTCTGTTATACTTAAAATATGTTCTTTGGCAAATATAATTCTACCACTTCTTTGATTCAGAAATCAAAAAGGGATTTTCAAAGACTGCTTCCTTGTTTTTCACCCTTGGGTGATAGCATCTGGGAATATTTGTAAATGTTTATTTAAAGTTCTAAAATCTGTTCTGAATTGTCATCATCTTTATTGTTCTCAATGTTGTTCTGAAGACCAGGTAGAGTATTTTGTTTGCTTCTTTGCTTTTTCTTAGCATTAAAGTATTAAGATTTTATGAAAGAAGTTACCAGCTAATCCTTTAATGCCAGTTAATTTGTTGCCTATATGAATCACTATTCAGACTTCTTCAATTATGGACTATTTTTTTAATTCCATGAGGACAGAAGCCAGGTCCTAAAGGGTACATTTCCAGTACCTGTCTCTTTTTTTCCCTCCCTCCTTGTGACCTTGTCTTCAGGGATATTAAGTTGAGTGGAAGATGAGAAAATTAGGAGAATAAAATATTTGTTGAGAGTTAGTACATCTGAACCAGTTTTAGTCTTGTCACATGTTAACTCATATGTTCATATATTTATTGAATGTTTCAATGTCCTTACTTATGAAATGAGAGTAATAGTACCTACGTAGTCTTTATTGGGCTGATAATAAAATGAGATGTGTATGAAAGTACTTTTTTCCTCATAAACTTAAAAATATAGATTTTTAAAATTTATATACAGTGAACTTTATTCTTTTTAGTGTACAGTTCTATGGTTTTTATGTATGTATAAAGTTGTGTAAAGGTAACAACAGTTAAGACACAAAACAATTACATCATCTCCCAAATTCTATCATATTGCCTATTTTAATCAACCTTTCCTGCCTCCCCTTGCCCTTGACAACTACTTGTCTGTTTTCTTTCCTGTAGTTTGCTTTTTTGCAGAATGTCATAAATTCCTGTGGAATATTATAACATGTAATCTCTGAGGCTAACTTCTTTCATTTAGCATAATGCTGTTGATATTCAAATTGTTGCATATATCATTGATTTACTAGGTGATAGGTGTTTGAATTATTTTCAGTGTTTGGTGATTATGAGTAAATTACTGCAAACATTTGAATGTAGGTTTTGTTTGAATATAAGTTTTTGTTTCTCTTGGATTAATACTTAGGATGGTTGGGTCATGTGGTCAGTGTATGTTTAACTTTGGAAAACAATTTGGAAGTCTCTTTTTTTTCCTGCTGTCATAGAAAATGATGAATTAAGCAGAAATTTCATTTCTAAACTCTTCAAAGATTATTACAAACACAAGTAAAGTATCCTTTTAAGTGTCTCAAATTAAAGGTACATGTTCAAAGTAAACCATGACATTAAGAATTCACTTAGGTTGTAAGATTTCCATGTTATTTTGTTTTTAATCATTTGCAGTGTTCTGTAAGTCATATTTTAAAAGTTTTTTAAAGACATGAAATAATGTATTTTTTTAAAAGTACAACCACAACTATAAAGTAGAGGAACTTAAGAAGACAAAGATCAGATCTGCTTCATATACAGAATGGGGAGATCTAATACACGACACATTAATCATTCCTAACAAGTTTGGTAAGAAACAGCTTCTGTATTTAGTGTTAAAAATAAAACAGTCTTCTCACTTACAAAAATCAAGACAACATCAAGAAAAATGTTTTCTTGAGTCTCGGAGGCAGTCATTTATCACTTTGTGCCTGAAGGCATTTGTTGGCAAACTTCTTTTAATTGTTCGGAGTGTCCAGTGTTCAAAGCACAGGATCAGGGCTCCCTGAAACGATCGCTTCCTGCTTGCACGCCTGTCAGCAGGGCATCCTTGCAGGCATTCTGCAGGCAGTATTGTTGAAGCCTTGCAGCCACTTGACAGACCTCGATCCTCTCTGTGGCGGCCTCCAGCTTGAGCTGCTCCACCAGGCACTGTAGGGCGTTCACGCTGGCTCCAGAAGACATTCCGGCGGGTGCTGCCATTTGGAAGTTTCTTATAAAGTGACTAGTGACTATTGTTTTGCACTCCCTCCAGTAATGTTTGAGGGTTTCAGTTGCCCCACATTTTCACCAACACTTGGTATTGACACATTTTTCTTTTTTACTTTTACATTTTAATTTTTTAATAGGGATTTGATTAAATGGTATCTCATTATGGTTTTAATTTGCATTTTTCCTGATAGCCAATGATGTTGAGTGTTGCATTCAGCAACCGCGAGAACAGATGCCGGAGACTTTCAGGGTTTCAGAGATGTTACTTTATTGGCCAAGTTTTACCTGCGCAGGGGCGAACTCTCAAAGTGTCTGGAGACACAGTACCCGCAAGGGCTGCTGACGAGAGTCGCGCCGAGCACTTACAGCTAAGTCCTTATATATGGGCGGGCAAGCAAGCGTTATACAGAAGCAGACGGGGCAGTTTGCTATTCGCTTACAAAGACCGTGGGTGAGAACAGGGTTGGGCATTGGCTCAATAGTAGTAGCTTTACAAACCAAACATGTTAGGTTGCATCTGTTTTACAATCCTTTGTTCTTGCTAAGTTTTCCTTGCTCCTTACATTGAGCATCTTTTCATGTGATTATTTGCCATCCTTTTCTCCCTGATTAGTCTTGTGTTTAGACATTTTGTTTTGAAATAATTTCAGATTTACAGAAGTGTTCAGTAAGAGTGCTAAAGGATTCTTAGATACCTTTCACCCAAATATTGTTCTTTTGCCATATTCACTTTATTATTTTATTTTTCTATATTATTTATCCATGTGATATTTAACCCTTTGAGATTAAACTGTAGGTATAATTCTTCTCTACCCACAAATACTTCAATGTGAACTTCATAAAAGTAATGAAATTCACTTATATAACTGCCACGATCAAAATCAGGAAGTTAATGTTGATACAGTATTTTATGTACACGTCTTATACAGTTTTGCCAATTGTTCATCTAATGTCCTTTATGTAAGGCTTTCTTAAGCTCCGCCGAGGAAGAAATGCCAATCAGCCACAAAATCAGGCAGTATAGAGCTTTATTGGGGTTTGCGCACCCAGGCAGGTTCCCCGGTCCACAGAGTGGGGCCAGGGAAGCCACGCCAAACAAAGAGCATGGTTGGGTTTTATACCCCAAGTCTGGGTGTTTCCCCTCACTGGAGCTGGGGATTGGTCCCTCCAGGACAAAGCGGGAACACATCATTGGCAGTCTTCCTTACTCTGGTTGCCACGGCAAGGCAAAGTCCCCTGTCCAGGCCCCCTCTGACCTGACGTCAGCTGTCTCCAACAAGCCGCATTTCAGCTGTGGGCCTGTGTCCTGCCACGCCCACCCTGACACTTTATAGCAAAAGGACATTATTCAGGATCCTATCCACGATCACTTGTTACATTTAGTTCTTATGGCTCTTTAGCCTACTGTAATTTTGAAGTTTTTCAGTCTTTATCTTTTATAATTTAAATTTTTTGAAGAGTTTAGGCCATTTATTTTTAGAATGTCTTTCAATATGGGTTTTCTGATTTTTTTGTTGTTAGAGTACAGGTTATGCATTCCTGGCAGGAATACCATAAAGTGAAATGATATCTTACTGCATCTTATCAGGAAGAATATGACCCATTACTGGTAATGTTAATATATAAAAGTATTTTGAATATGTGAAATGTATCACTATGAAGGTATTTTGAAGAAGTCTTGATGTAATATGGTTTGAGTTTTCCACAGGGGAGATTGCTTTTTATATAAAATTTCTTTTTTTCCCACATCCAACTCATGTTGGATATTCTGTACAACATAGTAAGCTTTCACTGAGGCCCAGCTATATGCAATCTCTATTCTAGTTGCTGTCTTTAAGGAATCCATAGAGAAGTGAATGTAATGAATTAAGTCCTGTAAAAAGAGATAGAAGTGTTCCAGATATTAAAGGAGGGAAAAATAAGTCACCCTGGATGACAGAGGAATACATCATGTGCCTCTAGAGAGCTGTATTAATTATAACAGTAATGGTTTCTGAGTAGAATGTATACCAAGCCCTATGTCAGGTATTTTACATGGATTAGCTCATTCAATTTTCACCACGATTCTCTGAGATACATACACTTATTATTTCCCTTTACAGATGGGGGAAATTGTAGAAACACTGTATTTAGGATCAGATGAAGTGTATTTGAGTCTTGATCCTGCTATTGTCTGTGTATTATTTAGAATAGCATTTCCTGAATTGATTCACTGAACTATTAATAGATGTTCGTTGATAAAAGGGTTTTTGATGAACATGTGTTAGAAAATACTATGTACTATATTCCCTAATGTAGGAAGACAAAAACATTACCCTTCTAGCTTAATGTGTTCACCCAGTCTGAAGTATCTTCTGTACTCTGTTATCTTATATTAGTATTTTTATAGCTCTTATCACTGATTGCAGTTATTTTATATATTAGCTTTTTTGTTTATTGACTGTCTCTTCCACTAGAAGGAATGTTCCATGAGAACAGACATTTTATTTATTTTACTCACTGTCATAACTCTCAAACCCAGATCAGAGCCTGGTATATGGCATGCATTCAGTAAATTATTTGTTGAATGAAAGAATGAAGGTCTCTGAAGAGACCTCTTATAAAACAACACTTGTCAAAAAACATAAAAATAATAAAAATAAAACATACTTGTCTTGACTTTAACCCACTATTTTGAAATGTATTTGACCATAATCTTGTTTTTCTTTGTCAAACACAAAGAACAGTAATATTTCATGGGACTGTTTGAAAAATGCTACTTTGGTCACTTATTTTATACTTTCAAAATATAATAGTCCCATTTATGAAATTTAGTATTATGTTTATTAATACAGGTATATGGAGAAAATTAGAGATTCAGAATTTTTAGTGATTTATATTTTATAATATAGTTAACTTGTAATTTTTTTAAGTTAAGGAAAAGTTGCTAGTGTAATTCAAACCCATGGATGACTTTTAATTACTTATTTTTAATAGTAGGATTTATTTAGTTGTTTCTTTAGCAGCAAACTTACCATTCTAGTTGTTTTGCGTTGGTTAATAACAAAAAATAATTTGACTCAGGCAGGGTGTTTAAACCAAGGAGATGTAGTTATATAGTACTTTTACATACGCAAGTATTGCATCAATTATATCAGGTCCTTGTTTGGAAGTAGATCAGACTATTTTTTAAAATGGAAAAGTACTGTCTTAGTTTTTGCAAGAACATAATGTCAAAGAATGGACATATGGCTTTTTAGTTAGGTAATCTGGTCTCTGTTGTGTGCTCTGCCCATAAATATATGACAAACTTTAGCAATTTACTTTGCTTCCTGTGTCTTTCTACTCTTAAATAACCATAGCAATGCATGTTTTAATTTATAATGGAAGAGAATCTTAAAACAAAATCCAGAACACTTCAAGGTTTGCAAAACTATAGATGATAATCTCTAGGTGAGAAAGAGTGGCTGGACCAAGTGGACTTAAAATGAGAAAAGGAGACTGCCCATTTATTACAGCTTCCTTCCCCATCTGTAGATATCTTCTTTGCTGAAACTGCGGTCTGTGTTGTTCCCTTTCCCTGAGGGAAGCTATATTCACGTGCATGTTGTAGGACCTGTCCCAGTGGCCCAGTTACTACCTAGACTGTTGCTAGGAGCTATACATATAAAACCAGAGGATCAAGGGATAAAAAATGAGTACAAAACTATGGAAACTTGCCAGATGACTGGAAGAGTCACTGACATCAGTGATGAGTGATTATGATTGAACTGAAAGTTAAATGCAGAGAGTTAAAACATTTACTGCTTCACAGTTTATAATGGCAGCATTTCCCCCTGTATACAACTCATTAGGATTTTCATAAAAATGGGTTCAGAAGGGAACTCTTTAGTTTGATGGCAGTAAGAAATCAGAAAACCCCACAAGAAAAGGGAACTTCAGGAAACTGCTTATTTTTCCACATGAAAATTATCCTTCTAGAATATTTTTAATTAGCATGCAATTTAAAGTTTATGTTTTAATGAGGAGTCTGCCCCCTTATTTATTTTGCCCTCATCTCTTCTTTTCCACACTTTCTTTTGCTTGTCTCATAAATGAAATATAGTAAATATTCTAAGGATAGATTTGTAAAATTGCTTTGGAAATAAGAATATCCTTATTTATAAATATAGCAGATTCTAAGTGAAAATCCAGCTAATTATATAGGAAATAGATTTTCTCTTTATTTTGCTGTGTATAAAACAACACTGATAAATTGGAGGCTCAAATTCAACCCAATGTGACTTCATAAAACAATTTCTGTGGGAACTGCACAGCATGCAGTTCTCGCTTTTGATGGATTATTTTTCATTTTTTGTTCTTCTGAGTCTCTGCTTATTCTGTGTAACCTTCAATGTTAAACATAGCAGTAATGTTTAATGAGAACAAAGTGTTTTATAAACAGTGTTATGTGAGACTGTCTATTTCAGTATTTAACTATAAAAATGTGTTCTACTTCAGCTCATGTGGCATATCTTTTAACTCTAACTCTGCTGATGTGTTCCAGAAGTGAACAAACCACCATCTATTCTACTTTTCACTATTTTCTGGTGAAACAGTCATTTATAGTGTTGTTTTTGGAAGTGCTAGGAATTGAGAGGGTTAGCATTCATATGCTTAATATATATTATATCAATTAAACTTTATCTTTGGAGTGATTTAGTTTTAGATTTTTAGTGGAAAGACAAATCATCTTAAGGATTGTAACATAAACTTTTTACTTGAGGTCATATTAGTTCTTAAAAATATAGGTTTGAGTTTTCCTGGATCAAAAGTATATAGCATTCACTACAAGTTACATTTTAAAAATGTTAGTTTTATGTTTTATTTACTTTTATCTATTTTATATGGTTTTATGTTTCTTGATGTAACTTTTTATTATTTTATAGTATACTCTTCAATGTTTTAAGACTATCTTTTTGTTCCTTAATGTAAGCAGTTAGGAAACTAAGATATTTACTATCTTTCTTATATTTACCTTCATGCAATTAAATATATTTATGCAGTCATTTTACTAGTCATGTTTGATTGATAGGTTTAAACTTGTAGCTTTTAAAGATGAGGAAATCAGTATCTTTATATTGTTATGTACTTATTTTTCTTCCTCTCTTTCCAACTTTTGTTAGTTGTGTTATAAATGCATTGTCAGGGAATTTACAATTTGCGTCCTGTTCTGGCATTTTAATTCCTTCTTTTCATTTTATTCTTAGCTGTATGGTTAAATAGCTCCAAAGTTTACCACCAGTTATTTTGCCATGATTTTTCCAGCCTTGCTTGGTTAACTAAATTCTTCCTTTAGTAGAGGTCTCTAAAAGGACCTATGGAAATAATATTCCCTGAGTTCTTGCCTCTTTATAATTGAATAATGATTTTATATTTGGTTTTATACAGCAGCTTGATTAGGTATATAATTTTTAATGGTAATATATTATGTTTTAGAATTAAAGTTTAAGACCAAACTAATTTGCTTCTTTTTTGTGTTTGTGACAGTATTTTTCCATGTCTGTTCTGTATCAGTTTTCTCTGAGACAAGGTTTACCCTCTCAATGTATAGATTCAGATTTTCTTTATTTTACTAAATCTTTCTGGAATTATACTTTTAAATATTTGTTCTATTATTATCAAGATCTTCTTGGGTTCTAGTTATTCATATGCTGAATATCCTGTTTTTCATATCTACTATTTGTTCTCTAATCTTCTGTGTCTTTATTTTTACTTTCCTGTCTTTTTAAATCTTCTTTATTTCTTTTCAGAAATGTCTATTCTCTCTAGTATTTCTTCCAGTTCCAATCACAGTCCTGTGATTGTTATGTTTTTTCCAGGTCTATCTAAAGTTTCCCATTGTTTTCTGTCATCTAGTTATCTGTTTACTTGAGCACTTATATATCCCAGTGTTGTGCTTTTTTTCACTAACTTAATATTTTTCTTTTAAAAATGCATAGCAGAAGGTTTAGCCACAATTTTAATCCCTTGTGGCATTATTTTTATGATAGGAGGTTTGTTGGGGGTCTACTAATAGTTTTTCCTGTGACTTTCCCCTCCTTTTTATACCTTTGTGGAGATGCATACTTGTTCCTTTGTGATGACTCATCAGGAAACATGAGTTTGTGCTCAGTCAGCTATTTTCAGATTTTGTTTTCATTGTTATTTATTTCTATCTTCACCCGAGGATATTTCTTCATAACATCCATGAGAGACTGGGGACTGAACCCACAGTCTAGGCGTGTGTGTGTCTTGACTAGGAATTGAACCTGCAACCTTTTGGCTTATGGGATGACACTCCAGGCAACTCAGCCATTCTAGCCAGGGCTATTTTCAAGTTGTAAGTGGTAGGGAGCTACAGCCATATTCCTGACTAGCTAGTTTTCCTTTCAATTCAGGGTTTTTGGGTGTGAGTTTATTTAGCTGCTCTTTCACCAGTCAGTGGGCATAGGCAGCTCTGGGCTTTGCAGTGCAGCTTCCCTTTTGTAGTAGCAGAGACCAGCTACTCTTGCAAATATAACTTCTTTGTGTGATTCTTTGTTTAGACCCTGCTCTTCTTTCAGACTAAAATTGGATCCAGAGTTCTGCTGTCAGCCCATGAATCTATCCTTTGCTGAGAATTTAAGTTTTGCATCTCAGAGGGAGCCTCTCACCTTTGAGAAGTTTTCTTTGTCAGCTCTTTCTGAGACATCCAGATGAGACACCTTCCCACCCCTTCCTCCCTCGAGTACCCAGGATTGACCTCCATTCTTTTACGAAGTTCTTTTACCTATTTTTGATCTGTAGTTTTAGCTGGATCCTAATTTTGCTAATAATGGAGAGAGTGTTTTTATTTCTTCTTCGCTGACTTTGGATTAATTGCTTTTGAATGCTTTCTAAGAAGAATATGGGGGGAATGCTTACTTTATGCCACAATATTAAAATTGGAAGTCCATATTAATTTTAAAGTAAAACAAAAATTCTTGATCTCAGTATTTTGCAATAATTTAATATTCTAGTATATGGTAGAAATAGACCTAGATGAGCTCCTCCTCACTACCATCCCACCCATTCAGTGCAATCCTTGTTCCTGATAGGTATAGAGCAGTGCTACTCAGAATGTCAGTGTATTGATATAAGGGGCTTGAGCCAGAATATAAATCAGTGTACTGCCTCCTTCATCAGAGAAGTCATGTTTCAAGAAAAATGTCAGCTGAACTAAACAGTGTGCTCAGGGGCATAATTGATTTACATCTGTCCAAAACTTCTTACCTTATCAAGGACTGGTAATAGTTTGCATATTGACAGCCAGTCTATGAACGATATTAAGTAGCACTGCTGTACAACATGTGTGGCCATCAAACTGGATCATTGCATTGTTAATTCAGTTTTCTCTTCATTCTTCATAATAATTATTGCTGCTGGCCAATTATGTGATTATCACTGGTTAGTATGGCTGAAATAGAAGTGTTGCTCTTACTTAAATAGGAGTCCTGGGATGAAGGATAGTTTGCCATGTACTTTTTCTCTGATAGGGATTCCTCAGTGTAATTATTTATTTCCGTAAGTTATACTATAGGGGTCATACCTACAGAGGTGGCTCCTATTAAGAGAATACTGCTATGTGAATGCTTCAAAAATGGGAATGGATAATTACAGAAAGGTTTCTGGTGTCTAATTAGCCATTAGACTTTTCTCTGTCAGAAACTATGACTCATGCCATGTGGTTGTCTGTGGCAACATGTAGAATTGGATTGGGGCATTCGCCACACCTTTTTGTCACATTCCTATCATAATGAATTTTGGACATGAGGTCATAGTTTTTCCGGTTAGTATACATCTTTTATGATTGTTAGTCAATGGACAGACATGAGGTACTTTCTAAGAAAGAAATGTAACTTTCTATTATAATCTTAGAAAAAATTAAGTATCAATGAAATACTATATTTTAGATTAAAGATTCATGGCCAAGATTCATGATAGGAATCTCTCTGAATATATAAAATGGTTTGAAATTTCATATATGTCCTTGGTGGAGAAGCTCTACTTTATAAACATTCTGATTATAAACTTTAATTTTGAAATGAGTAATTATGGACAGCCCTACGTACCTAGTGACATTCTTTAACTAATTCTACATCCTTGCCAGTCATTTTGCAAAAGTAAGGGTTGCAACTAATATATTCTGTCAGTGGAGTTCATGTAGTACTTTAATAATTCTACTGTCTTGGATATAGGTAAAGTATTAGAAAAATATAAACTCTGAAGTCACATAGAATAAATTAGCAGTACCAGCAAAAAAAAATCCATTTTTTGCAGTCTGGTTTCTTTTCTAGTGCCACCAGATGTCAGTATAACCACAGCACCAGAGAAGTATTGCTGTAGATAAATGGCTTATGAACATTCTTTTTGCTTAATGAAAGAGGTAGGGAAAAAAGTTTTAGTACAAAGATTATTTTATTGCTAAATTGCATAGAAAAATGAAAAGCATAATGGAGAATAGAATACATGTAGAACCTAGAAAAGCATAGATACAGTTAAATGTTCATATAGAAATCAAATATAGTAATCGAGTATATAGGTGATCTCTGACACTCAACAAAATCAGCACCTGGCTGCCATAACTAGAGTGGTTGAACAGTGTGTGATTAAACTGTTCACTACTGCCTCACTAACTGTGATGTTTGTCATTAGAATTGCTATCAAAATCTGAGCCTCAACATGCATATATTTCTACCTTATAGATGTAAAACTCAGCTCACTGTGATTTGCATTCAATACAGAACTTATTGATAGTAGTTCCCTAGAACACATGGTCATATTAGGTATTTTTCCAAAAGAACATTCAGTAGGATAATTACATTTTTAAGAGTCTCTATTTTTTAAAAAATATTTTTAATGAATGTGCTAGTAAGTAATAATCATTGTTTAGTCTTCCTAGTTAGGTTTATCATTTGCATATGTGTATAGGTCTGCCATATCTGTCCCAGATGGGAAGCCTACATTGAGTTTAGGTCCCTGTGAAGTCTTCTTCATGTAGGCTTGTGACAAATACTCGGTATGTTGCACGCCTCAACTGGGTTAGAGTTTGGTTAGAAGTTTTGTGTGGGTCAGAGGCTGTTTCTAGTTTTTAAGATTTCTTTTCAAAAATATTTTGTTACTATGTACTTTCCCAGATTGCTTTTTTTTTTGCTTCTTTCTTTTTCCCTGTAATTCAGAGAATGGAAAAATTTGCTTCTTCTAAAATATAAAATGCCCCCTTAGAAATTATTGTGGGATATTTTCATGTCATTCTTGCTATCTTAGATTTTTGCTCATACAGGTTACATCATGTTAATGACCTTTTGTGAGAGAGGCAGTGCTCCTACCCTCAGCACTTTTGATTTTTCTCTTCCATTGTCTTAGCGGGAGTCTTATAGACAATACCTGTTTGGATTGAAGGGAGGAAAGCCTTTCTCCAATCTCTGTGTGTCTAAGACACTTTAAGATCTGCCTTCCAAAGTGGGGTATTTTATTTCATCCTTATTCTTTATCCTTGGGCTCTGGTGTCTATTGAATGCCAATGTAGTACCACATCCTATGATTCTGCTTTCTTTTTTTCTCTGAGAATCCACAATACTTTTGTAGGTTCTAGAATTACTCATTTCCTTGAACACTAACTAGTGGCCTGGCTGCCAGGCAAGTAGCGTGGAGGTAGATATGCCTAGAATTCTAGGTTAAACTCCAATTTAGTTAAATTTTAAACTCTAGGCCAGTGCTGTCCAATAGACCTTGGAAATGTCCTACATCTACACTACCCAGTGGGATAGTCATTAGTCATGTTTGGCTCTTGAGTACTTAAAATATGGCTAGTTTGATTGAAGTACTAAAATTTTAATTTTATTTAATTTTAATTGATTTAAATTTAAATAGCTACATGTGGCTAGTTACTTCTCTGTTGGTGAGTGCAGCTCCTCATACATCTTTAATTGTGCAGTTGTCCTCTTCTGTCTTTGAAGCATGTGTCTCCTATGCCCTAGCATGCAATGCTAGGTGGGTCCCACAAAGAGAGACAAGGGAGCAAAAAACCACCAGCTTAGCCAATCAGCGTTGCTTGTCAGTGGGATGGTAGAAGTTGTTGCTGAATTTGCATCTGCTACTGATTAGGTGATCGTAAGGGTTCTGCCCTTGATGCCTGCTTTCAAGGCCTTCCTGTCGAATTGGGGATAGTATAATAACTAGCATTCAAGGCAAACTATAAGTTTTATAAAAGGCACAAAGTACTGTGAAGGTTAGTCTGTTCTAATTACTGTTGTTTTTCTGTGTAGGTTCATCTACTTCCTTGTCATCTCTCTCTCTCTGTTTCTTTAGGTTTCAAAGCATTTTTAATATACAAAATGTGACCTTAAAATACTATATTGAGAAAGTAGGAGAGTGTTCAGTTAGATTTTAATTCTGATATGTTTTTTAAAATTTGCATTTATACACTTTAGGAAAATTTCAGATACTCAATGTTTTTGGAATTCCTATTTGAAATTCTCTTCAGAATTGGTGGTAGCCTTTTTTTTTTAATACTTCATGGACAGTTTAAAAGTATAGAGGAAAATGTAATAAATAGCCATGTACCTAACACTCAGGGCTAATCTTATTTCATTTATACTTCTATACATTGTTTCCACTCAGTATTTTATTTTATCTTTTAAAGATTTTATTTATTTATTTTTAGAGAGGGAAAGGGAAGTGCGAAGAAAGGGAGAGAAACAGCAATGTGTGGTTGCCTCTTGAGCACCCCCTACTGGGAAACCTGGCCCACAACCCAGGGATGTGCCCTGACTGGGAATCGAACTGGTGACCCTTTGGTTTGCAGGCCGGCACTCAGACCACTGAGCCACACCAGCCAGGGCTCTACTCATTATTTTAAGGGAAAACTCCATTCATTGTATTTAAATATTTAAAACATTAATATTTGTGTATGTATCTCCAAAGGATAAAGATTTTTAAAAACAATTTTTTATATCCTCACCCGAGGACATTTTTTTTTTCATTGCTTTCAGAGAGAGAAATAGCATCGATCAGTTGCCTCCAGGATGCGCCTGAACTGGGGATCAAACCCACAACCTAGGTTGGTGCCCTGACTAGGAATCGAACCCTCAACTCTTTGGTCATGGGACAGCACTCCAGCTGAGCCACACTGGCCAGGGTATGATTTAAAAACAAAAACACCAGGTGCTTTTTCAAAAGAACCAGTCAATTTAGATGGGTTTACATCCCCTAGTTAGACTGATAGGCCTCTATGGTTCAGCACCTCCCCCTGAGTTCCCTAACAATCTGGTGCCAGAGCGGAGAAGGGAAGAGTGTTAATTCCCTTGGCAGAGTGTAATGCTGTGGTTCCTGGGAGTGTGTAAAGCTGTAGCTTCCTGGTGAAGCAAGCAGGTTTATGCTTCTCAGTTTATTAAACTCAATGCCTAATCTCCTTTTGCTCCCCGTTTTTCTCCTTTCTCTTCAATAATTATCACAGTAACATAACCAGTGTAGTTCGCTGATTTTCTTGGATCTATAAGTCAATATGGCTTTTGGTTTTTGTTTATAGAATCAAATTTTGGAAAATTCCAGTCATTATTTCTTTAAGTATATTTTTTTCTGTCCTGTTCTTACTCTTCTTCTGGAATTTGGATTATATGTACGTTGGACTGTTTGATGCTGTCCTAAGGTCTGAACAATTGATATTTTCCTTCAGACTTTTTTCCTCAGTTCTTTAGATAGGAGGGTTTATATTGATGTCTTTAAGTTCACGGACTCTTCTGCCATTCCTAATTTTCTTTTTTCTTTCATTTTTTCAACTCTAGATTTTTCATTTTGTTCTTTTTTTTAAAAAAATAGCTTCATTTCTCTGAGGAGATTCTCTATATTTACCTGTCTTTATACCATATATAATAGAAATAAAAATTTTGAATATATTTTCCTTAAAATTTTAAAGCACATTTATAATAGCTGCTTTAGTTTATCCGCTAACTTCAGTATATGGGCCATCTTGGGGTCAGTTTCTTTTGACTATTTTCTGACTTACATACTGGATATTGTGGATAGTATATGATAGAGACTTGAATTCTATTCTGTTCCTCTGAGAAATCTTGATTTTTTTTCTTAACAGGTAGATTTTGTACTGGTTTATCACCTTGAAATTGTTTAGGTTTGGTTTTATGCTTTTTTAGACTAGATCTGTGGAGAGCTTAAGGTGTTTCCCAAGCCTGTTTATCTTGGCGGGATGCACCTCTCAACCTCTGTCTCCTTCCTGATCTGGTAGGCTTAGAGCAGATCTAGAGTTGGTTTACTCTCAGACATGGTCCTTATTCCTAGGGCTCTGCCTTTTGGGTCTCACAGCTGGATGCCCAGGGTGTTCATGAGGTCCTGTGGTTTCACTACTCTGACCTGGACAGAACTTCTAAAAGTGCCATTGCCTCTCAGCACTGTTTGACCTCTCGTTATCTCTCTTTCGTTTTGAGCCCTTTAGCAGTGCTCCTGTAGGCTTCCATCTTGCATTACACATGTATAGCCCAGATCACAGCCAAGGATTTTTGGAGAACTTCCACACTGGGGCTCCCCTGTATGCATAATTCTGTTTTCTCTGGGGCCTTGCCCCACAGATTTCAACTGCTTAAACTTTAATTCCTGTCTCCTTATCTCAGTGGACTGCTGGACTCTGCTTGGACTATTTCCTCTGCTTGAAACACTCTTTCCTCAGTCTTAACCTTCTCTGCTTAGACTTTAGCTTGCTATATACCATAATCAAGAAGTATCCCCAGGCAGAGAGCTGAGACGATCATAGGGCTCACCTTATGTGTTTTCCTTTTCTCAGCAATCAGTCTTTTGCCTGCTGTTTGATGACAGAAAAAGTCCTCTCTCTATATTTTGTCCACTCTTACGATAGTTTACGGTGGGATGGCTACTTTAGTATCAGTTACAGTGTTATACCCAGCAGTGTAATTCCAAAGCCTATTCAGTTTGGAGAGGGAATGTATTTTTAAAAAGAAAGAAATCTTATTTTTCTTTAGACTTTTTTTTTCCATTCACCCGGTCAACAATTATTGCCCGTCTTCTGTCTGTGATTGGCTCTGGGCATATAAGGGTTTCTTTTCTCAAGAAGTATACTTCTTAGTAGATTAAATGGTCAACAAATAGGAAGTTTGAATCTATTTTTTTTAAATAAACTTTTATTGATGCATAACACACATTGTTATGGTATGGTTCCTCCAGTGTGGTAACTTGTTACATAAGGACAAAGGAGGTTAATCTGCCTCTTCCAAAGGAGAGGCTTTGGCAGTAGATGTAAGCTATTAGTACACTTTGGTAAACCACTATTTTTTAATGTACTAAACCACTTCTTAATTATTAACCATGAAATTTGCATTATTTTGAAATAATTAGAGCTATAAAATGTTATTGATCTTCTCATGTATGGTTTCACTAGAGATGCAGAATTCCGTTATCTTAATGTATTTATGATAATAAAAGTGAAAACAATTTTTGTCTTTGACTTCTATAGTATATTTAATAATCAAAACAAGTTTTTTCAACTTTCCTTTTTTTTCAACTTTCATTTTTATAAGATCAGCTTAACTTATGAAAAACAAACTTACCTTCACTCTGTTTCATATATCACCTCTGACAGCCTGATAATCTTCAACTCACAGTCTGGCTATAGAATAATTTTTGCCAGCAATCACTGATAAATGACATATAAATTGGATATGAAACAGATTTTCTCCCTTTTCTATCATGACCTCTATCCAAAATTAGATTGACTTTAGATTGATTATACAAAAATAAGAGCTTGAAAAACTGTTGTTTTTTCCCTAGTAAAATGCCCTTGAATGTTAACTTAAATAAGATTTATTAAACTTCTTCTATAGTGGTAGTGTCTAAACTATAGTGGTTAAATTTCTGAAACCTCCCAGAGTAAGATAATTCTGTTTTTAAAAATATATTTTATTGACTATGCTATTCCAGTTGTCCCATTAGCCCCCTTCATTCCCCTCCACCCTGAGCACCCTCTCCCACCCACATTCCCCCACTTTAGTTCATGTCCATGTGTCATAAGTTCTTTAGCTTCTACATTTCCTATGCTATTCTTATCCTCCCCCTATCTATTTTCTATCTACCATCTATACTACTTACTCTCTGTACCTTCTCCCCCTCTCTCCTCCTCCCACTCCCCTGTTGCTAACCCTCCATGTGATCTCCATTTCTGTGGTTCTGTTCCTGTTCTAGCTGTTTGCTTAGTTTGTTTTTGTTTTTGTTTTAGGTGTGGTTGTTAATAATTGTGAGTTTGCTGTCATTTCACTGTACATGTTTTTTATCTTCTTTTTCTTGTATAAGTCCCTTTAACATTTCCTAAAATAAGGGCTTGGTGATGATGAACTCCTTTAACTTGACCTTATCTGAGAAGCACTTGATCTGCCCTTCCATTCTAAATGAAAGCTTTGCTGGATAGAGCAATCTTGGATGTAGGTCCTTGTCTTTCATGACTTGGAATACTTCTTTCCAGCCCCTTCTTGCCTGCAAGGTCTCTTTTGGGAAATCAGCTGACAGTCTGATGGGAACTCCTTTGTAGGTAACTGTCTTCTTTTTTTTGCTGCTTTTAAGATTCTGTCCTTATTTTTAATCTTGGGTAATGTACTTATGATATGCCTTGGTGTGTTCCTCCTTGGGTCCAACTTCTTTGGGACTCTCTGAGCTTTCTGGACTTCCTGGAAGTCTCTTTCCTTTGCCAGATTGGGGAAGTTCTCCTTTATTATTTGTTAAGTAAGTTTTCCACTTGTTATTCTTCCTCTTCCCCTTCTGGCACCCCTATAATTTGGATGTTGGAATGTTTAAAGATGTCCTGGAGGTTCCTAAGCCTCTCCTCCTTTTTCTGAATTCTTATTTCTTCATTCTTTTCTGGTTGTATGTTTTTTTTCCTTCCTTCTGGTCTATTCCAATGATGTGAGACTCCATCTTGGCTGGAAGTCCTCTCTGCTTCTTTTTTGAGAATTCTTCATTAAAGAACTTCTGACAATTCTTAAGGGGAAAATAAGCTTTAGTATAAATTCAATATATAAAATTAAGAGAATATCAATGGCATGTTACCATCTTTAATTATAATGAGTACATTTATTTCTCATTTCATACTTTTAAGTACCATATTTTTCCATGTATAATGTACACCCACATTTTTGGCCCAAACTTTCAGGAAAAAAAAATCTTTCATTTTAATTTTTTATTTTAATTATTTATTTATTTATATTTAGAAACAAAACCCATTATCGTATTCCAGGGTATTATTTTGCATATGGATATTGTTATTGCTTTCTAGAGTTATACCTTTACTGCATAAGCATAAATAAAATAATTAAAAACATTTTATATAGATACAGAATTAGTACTACCCATGTATTATGAACATCCTTATTTTTCCCTCAAAAATTTGGGCAAAAAAAGTGTACATTATAGATGGCAAAATACAGTATTTTATTTTCTTCTTGTTACAATTATATTAGCATTTTTCAAGTGCGACAATGTTTAGTACCTTTCTAATTTTTGAGTTGTTGATTCCTGCTTCCTACTACAATAGAAGATGTCTGCTGAAGTAAAATAAAAAATCCTATTTGTTTTTCCCTTCCTGTTACCAAGCACATGAAATCAGACTTTATACACATCTCTCCTCTCTTTCTTTTATAGATGCTGATATTTACCCAGACTTGTAATTCTAAGAAGTCATTGCTATAGCCTGACATTGCGTTCACAGTATACCTTATTTACTTACAGGTGTCTGTGTGTGTATGTACTTATTTAATTAAGTACTATGAAGCCGTCTTCCGGCATTGTGTTCTTTTGTTTTTTTTTTTTCATGAACTCCTCCAGGATTACTGGCACCTTCATAACAGAAAGTTTTGTGGTAGATAACATTCTGGAAAGTGTAGCCGTACTTGTTTGTTCTATTAACTTAATAGCATTACACTTATGTTCACCTTCACTAGGTAGGGTTTGGAAACTGTTATATGTACATGATATTAGACTGCACATATCTTGTGCTAACATTAATGTTATATATATGTGTGTATATATATAAATAAAAGAAACTAGAGTAATTTGGTGAAATTAGTAAAAAGGCACATGATTTTTAGGTATCAAAAGGCATATAAACTATCCTTCGAAGGACCTACTTTACCAGCAACTTGGTAGCCATTAGTTTTTTTTAGAAATATATTTTATTTTTTAAATTAAGTATATTGGGCCTTTCCTGGTGTGGCTCAGTAGACTGAGTGCTGACCTGTGAACCAAGCAGTTGCTGGGCATGTGCCTGGGTTGCAGGCTGGGTCCTCAGTGGGAGGTGTGTGGTAGGCAATCATACATTGATGTTTCTCTCCCTTTCTTTCTCCTTTCCTTCCCCTCTCTAAAAATAAATAAAACCTTTAAAAATAAATAAATAAATAAGTAAGTAAGTAAATTAAGTGTAATGGGGTGACATTGGTTAGTAACATTACATAGTTTCAAGTGTATAATTCAATAATAATAATAATACATCATCTGTATATTGCATTGTATGCTTACCACCCAGTCTAGTCTCCCTCCATCACCATAAATTTTTGCCCCCTTTACCCTCTTTACTTGCCCCCCACCAGTAACCACCCTTCTGTTGTCTGTGTCTGAGTTTGTTGCTCTGTTTTATATCCTACATATGAGTGAAATCACATGGTTCTGTGTTTTTATGTTTTTTTATGTTTTATGGATGTTCATGTACAGTTGTCTCCATTTTCCTGTCACCACTCCCCGCTGACCCAGCTCCCACTCTCAATTCTTCCCCCCTTTGGCTTTATCCGTGGGTCCTTTATACATGTTCTTTGATGACTTCATCCCTTCTTTCCCCTGTTATCCCTCTTCCTCCAACCCTCTGGTTATTGGTTCTTGTCCTTTTCCATCTTATTTTGCTTAAGTGTGATACTTTCAAGATCCATCCATGCTGTTGCAAATGGCAGTATTTCATCCTTTCTTGTGGCTGAGTAGTATTCCTTTGTGTATATGTACCACATCCTTGTTATCCAGTCATCCACTGAAAAATAATTGGGCTGTTTCTGTGTCTTGGCCACTATGCATAATGCTGCAGTGAACATAGGAGAGCATACAAGGTCTGTCCAGAAGGTATCCAGCCATGTAATATGAAAGATAGAAACATTTGTTGAAGAAGACACAAGATACAAGAAACATTGTACATAGGACAATGACATCTCAGTCTCCTTCAGAGTAGGCACCTTGGGACCTCACATAGTTCTTTCAGTCACCATCAGTTGCCTTGTTGTATTTTCCTGAATCTCATTCATGGTCTGAAATGTCTTCCCTTTCAAAGGTGATTTTAGTTTTGAGAAAAGCCAGAAGTTGCAGGGCACCAGATCTGGGCTGTAATGGGGCTGAGTCACCTAGGTGATTCGCTGTTTTGCCAAAAAACTGCATGAGACATGATGCATCTGTGGGCATGTTATTGTGATGAAACTGCCAATCGCAGTTGCCCATAGCTGTGGTCTTCTGTTTCCACAGAGGAATATTCAAGCTTTAATGCAAAATTTGATGCAGATTTGTTGCTCTACTCGCTCAGTCATTTTGAATGCAACGACTACATGGTATACATGCTCGCTCAATGGCATCTACTGCCCCCCATTGACTAGTACAGTGAAATCGTCACTGTTCACCCATGCCTGTTGCAGTCCACTTTCCTTGGCTGACAGGTTACATCAGTGTTGTGCAAACTGTTCTTGTTGTATTAACAATGGCTGGATGTTTTCCAGACAGACCTCGTATATCCTTATGAGTAAATGTTTTCAAATTTTTTGGGTAGATACCCTGAAGAGGGTCGTCAGGTCATATGGTAGCTCTATTAATTTTTGGAGGAACCTCCATACTGTTTTCCAAAGTGGGAATCTTTAGGTTCAGTTACTATAGTTAAGTTAAATGCATTTCTTTAGCAATACTCTTTAATTTATCTTCAGTGCCCTTTTAGTTCAAATAAGCCAAGTTTTACTGTTTTTTTCCTCAAAACAAAATTAAATTTTGTTTTAATAGGTCTCAAAATTCTGTGACAGATTTTTGGTCAACTTGTTTCCATCAAAAAGTACTGATTTTAAAAACTAATAATTTAAAAAACTGCCATACACACGCACAAAAAATGGTCCACAAAACATTCTCCTTTCCTGAAGGTTTTATGGTGCATTGTAATCATTTACCAGTCTTTTACTATTAAACTTAAATGGCCAATTAAGACAAATATTCTGAGATCATTCTCTCATCACTGATTAAGACTGGGGTGGCACATGTGGAGGATGATATTCATTTAGCCTTCTCATCTTTCTGGGCAGACTTCGTGACTTTATCAGTTCCAGCTGCCTTCTTGTCCACTGCTTTTGATGACACCAACAATAGCCGTCTCCTGTCACAGACAGCAAAGCAGACCAGAGAAAGGATAGTCAGAGAAGCTCTCAACACACATTGGCTTTCCAGGAACCATATCAATGATAGCAGCATCACCAGATCTCAAAAACTTTGGGCCATCTTCCAGCTTTTTCCCAGAATGATAATGAATCTTCTCCTTCAGCTCAACGAATTTGCAAGCAACGTGAGCTGTGTGACAGTCCAGAATAGGTGCAGATCCTGTACTGATTTGGCCTGAATGGTTCAGGATAATCACCTGAGCTGTGAAGCCAGCTGCTTCCATTGGTGGGTCATTTTTGCTGTCACCAGCCACATTGCCACAATGAACATCTTTGACAGACATGTTCTTGGCATTAAAGCCCTCATTGTCCCCAGGAAGAGCTTTGCTCAAAGCTTCATGGTGCATTTCAACAGACTTTACTTCAGTTGTAACATTGACTGGAGCAAAGGTGACCAACATGCCAGGTTTGAATACACCAGTCTCCACTCAGCCCACAGGGATAGTAACAATGTCACTGATTTTGTAGACATCCTAGAGGGGCGGATACAGGGGCTTGTCAGTTGGACAAGTTGGTGGCAGGATGCAATCAGAGCTTTAAGCAGTGTGTTTCCGCTGGCATTGCTATCTTTATGGGTGACTTTCTGTCCCTTGAGCCAAGGAATATTAGCACTTGGTTTCTGCATGTTGTCGGCATTCCAACCAGAAATTGGCACGAGTGCTATGTGTCAGGGTTGTAGCTAATTTTCTTAATGTAGATGCTGACTTATTTAACCGTTTCCTCTTCTGGCCATTGGACAGCTCAGGGGAATCCATTTAGCTAACACCAACAATCAGCTATTTCATACCCAGTGTGTAAGCCAGAAGGGCATGCTCATGGGTCTGCCCATTCTTGGAGGTCCCTGCTTCAAATTCACCAACACCAACAGCAACAATCAGGACAGCACAGTCAGCCTGAGATGTGCCTGTCATCATGTTTTTGATTAAGTCTCTGTGTCCTGGGGCATCCTTGATGGTCACACAATACTTGCTGGTCTTGAATCTCCACAGGGAGATACTGGTGGTGATTCCATGCTCACATTCAGCTCTCAGTTTACCCAAGACCCAGGCATACTTGAAGGAGCTCTTCCCCATTTTAGCAACCTCCTCAATTTTTTTGAAGGTTAGTTTGTTGATCCCACCACATCTGTAGATCAGATGTTCAGCAGTGGTGGGCTCTCTGGAATCTGTGTGTCCAGTGACCACAGTGTTGATGTGAGCCTTCTCTCCCATTTTGGCTCTGATTTAGTGGCAGTTTTCGTAACACATATGTTCTGGCGGCAGACCCGATGTGAATAAGCTATATTTTTATTTTTAACAATGATGGCTGTGTATGGCAAAACAATATCTAAGGTACAGAACTTGCAGTTATTTCTCTTGCAGTTGCCAGTGATATTGTCATTTTTGATCAAATGATAATGATAGGACACCTTTCAATCATTTTGAGACTCTCTTCTAACATGTTTGCCCCATTCTCCTCTCAATTGCATTTTTAACAAAATAGAAACATAGTCTCCATTATCAGAGAGAACAAATGTTTGCTTCTTGTTTTTGTTTCCTCTCTCTATCTTTTAAAACACAATTGTAAATAATCTTTATGTGTACAGATAGGATATATATTTTAATGGGTTTGGGCTAAGAAAATTGTGATAAATGTTTCGGTGTTGCATAGGGCATGTGTGTTTTGATTTGTTGATAGGAATGATCGCAGCATTGTGGGTTGCAGGGTGAGTAAGGGATGAGAACATCACCAAAATGTCTATGCCTACAAACATGCCTTTCTACTGACAATTTTTTTTGACTGCTATGTTGCAGCTGTTGAGAATGGACGAATAGATGTGTTAAGGCTGTTGCTTCGACATGGAGCAAATGTTAATGGGTCCCATTCTCTGTGTGGATGGAATGCCTTGCACCAGGCTACTTTTCAGGTAACTTCTGAATTTATTATTTCATCTTCCTGTAAATTGTGTGCTTTACCCTTTTAAAAATGACAGTTCTATACAGTTTTTGCTTCCTATTTGCCTGTGATTTATGGTGGTTAGTACAGTGCAGAAAAGGCAGTCTAAATGCTAATGATCACTCTGAATAAGCCAACTGCTCTAGTAGTTTCAGCAGGTTGGGGACAGGGATTATCTAAGTTTTTCAGATGTTGATAGCATAGTTAAGAGACCGTCAGAATAGTTGGGATATGAACTGATAAGAAGCAATGGCTTATTTTAAGTATAGCAGTGTGTTTAGAAACTATGATAACTCCTTAGTGCTTGGGCTAGCAAGCTAATTTTACAGGATTTTATAAGGATTATATTTGCTAAAGATCAGTATTTATCTGTTTGTTTAATAGGCTTGCTAAAGGTGTAGAATAATCTGATCATTTAATATTGGGTTGGCCAAAAAGTCTGTTTAGTTTTTTCCATAAAATAAAAGACACATTATTCATTTTCACCAATAACTTTATTGATTTGGATATTTTGAGTGTGTCAGCTATCTCCTGCTATTGACTTCTAGAGGACTGAGGCAAGGGGTGCTGCTAAACATCTTTGAATGCATAAGACAGCCCCACAGCAAAGATTTATTTGGACAAAATGTGAATAGTACCAAGAAACTTCTCAAACCACTTTTGATACTCATTCAGTCACAGCACCTTCATATATTGTACAAATCTTTTTTTTTTTTGCATTTCAGTTGTGTTTTTACCTTTCTTGAAGTGATAAAGTATAATACACTGAAAATCTTGTGTATTTTCTTCCATCTTCAAAATAGCTGCAAAAAATTCACCAATTTTGAAAAGTTTTTAAATACATGGTGATATGACAGCTGTCACAATACAATCTAACAAAATTGTTTCAAATGAAATTAAATACAGCGATGTGCTACTAGAGCCATCATATGGAAAAAACATAACAGACTTTTTGGCCAACCCAATACTTCCTTCCCATTCAACTTTTTAAAAAAGGTTTTTCCTTTAGTGAGGATAAATAAACAAAAAACCAAAACAAAACACAATAAGAAAAGAGGTGCCTTCTATTTTCTTCATTTTCTCTTATTTAAAATATGAATCTGTGCTTCAGGAAAATGCTGAAATCATAAAATTGCTCCTAAAAAGAGGAGCAAACAAGGAATGCCAGGATGACTTCGGAATCACACCTTTATTTGTGGCTGCTCAGTATGGCAAGCTAGAAAGTTTGAGCATTCTTATTTCCTCGGGTAAGATTATCCATTTGCCTTTGCACTGTTACGATCATGAGTGTTAACTGTGTGTTCTAGGAAGAAGAATTCTTGACCAGATGTAAATCAGGTTATGAAATTTATGGTTTTATGTTGGTGGTAAATAAGACTACATACAAGTTGATTTATAAGTCTGGTTACTAAGTGTCTATTACTAACATAATGCAATGTACAGCTACTAATTTATCTGGAGAGAAAAAAGAATGATCTATCACTAAAGCAGTTTTATTGGAAGCTGAATGATGAGGCTGTCTTTTCTTAGAGGAACCTGAGCAGTTCTAGGGTAGAAGACTATTTTAGGATTGATTAAATTTATTAGATAGCTATTTTTTTATATTGAGTCTTTGACTTGTATGTTTTGATCAATTGCATGATTATTTACATGGGTTTATTTCAAAGAATGTTTATACTTTTTTTTTTGATCTTTTATTTTTTTCTTTTTTTTATTTTATTTATTTATTGTTTTAGTTTATTCAGTACAGTTTCTATCCTTTATTCCCATTCCAGCCCACCCACCCATTCCTCCCCTCCTCCCTCCCCTTTCCAACACCCCTAGTTTTGTCCATGTGTCCTCTATATTTGTTCCTGTAAACCCTTCC
>CM052543.1:115847429-115932805 GCA_028533065.1 Trachops cirrhosus
TTCCTTCTGGTCTACTCCAGTGATGTGATACCCATCTTTCATTCCATTACTATTGGTTCCCTGTGCATTTTTCTTCATTAAACTTATTGTAGCCTTCATTTTTTCATCTAATTTGCGACCAAAATCAACCAATTCTGTGAGTATCCTGATCACCAGTGCTTTGAACTGTGCAGCTGATAGGTTGGCTATCTCTTGGTCACTTAAAAGGATGGGTTCTGGGGCTTTCAATTCTTCTGTTTGAGCCATCTTTTTGCTGTTTTTTTTGTTTTTGTTTTTGTTGTTTTTTTTGTTTTTTGGTCTTGTCGATCTCCTGTAGTGAGGGGCGGGGCCTTAGGAGTTCACCAGGCTGGGGCACCCCAGGCGCTTGGTTGTGACTCTGTATGTGGGGGCGGGGTCCGAGAAGGAACGATGCACTTGCTCTGCCCTATGTAGGACCCCAGACCCTTCCGCCACTTTCCGCAAGCTAACTGGGCCCCTCTGGCACCAATTCTGGTGTGGGTGGGCCTGTGCACCCCGAGGGACCTTCCTTTTCAGTGACCCAAAGCTGTATTTCCCGATGCTGGGACCCTGAGTTGTGCACAGTGCCTTGCTTTACAATGGCCACCTCGCTGGGTCTGCTGGTTGCCACCCCCTGGCCGGGGCCCACCAGCCACCGAGGCTTGTGTGCCCAGGGTCTGCCTGCTGCAGACTTACGTGCTTCCCTGGTTGCTCTGTGCTCTGCATCCCTCACCCGGCCCCACTCTGCCCCTCCTGCCGGTCTGGATGAACGTGCCTATTTTTAAATCCTTGGGTGTCTGACTTCCATACACTTCAATTTTCTATCAGTTCTGGTTGTTATTTTGTTTCTATATCATTGTTGTCCCTATCTTGGTTGTGGGAGGAGGCGCAGTGTGTCTACCTATGCCTCCATCTTGGCCTGAAGTTGGAAGGACTTCTGTTTCCATGATTTTCTTAAACTTTTTCTGCATATCAATCAATTTTCTTTATAAATCTTCCTTAGTGTTTAAAGAGCTCATCATCTTTTTCAGAGAATAGAATATTTGAGCAGAAATTCTGATTTCTTCCTGATGAAAATACTATTCATTTCATGTTACTTACCATTTTAAAAAATTCTTATTAATTAGAAAAATAAAACTTCAGTTTGTACTTTAAGAAGGAAAATAACTTACTTCTTGATACAAGTTTACATTTACTGCAATGAAGTTTGAAATAATTGATTAGATCCTAAAATATCTAATGTAAAATGTTAATTTTGGTGAGTAGGGTCATGATGGTAAGGTAAATAATTACTCAAAAGATAAGAAAGAACATCCTGTTACCTACTTACTTATAAGAACACTATTCTGTTTCAAATCAGTTTAAAGATCTTTGTATTGAGCAACAATAATAAGTGTAACATTTTGGAGTATATAGCCTGTAATAATTTAATATAGGTAGAAGATATGCTGAAGACAGACTTTTATTATGCATATATCAATAGGTGACTTTAAATGTATGCTATAGAATGTTGCCTATACGTATGTGCATATAAACACATTAAGTGCTTTTACATTTGTGCACTTGCAGAATCTTGGACTTGCTAATACCACTTACTAGCCGGGTCTGTGACACTGGGCTAGACAAAGTGAGCCCTGTCTACTCAGCAGTGTTCGGAGGGCATGAAGACTGCTTGGAAATGCTACTCCGGCATGGCTACAGCCCAGATGCCCAGATGTGCCTCGTCTTTGGATTTAGTTCTCCACTGTGTATGGCTTTCCAAAAAGAGTATGTATATTCGCTATATTTTTATTCTTTTTTCTATATGGAGATGTATTTCTAATTCTTGACTTTCTTTTATGATGAAGCTTCATGTCTCTTAGTGCTAAACTGTTAACTTAAAAGCAAAAAACAAACAGAAAAAAACCCTCTATGATGTACCTTGTTTAGTCCAAGTACAGTAAAAATGAGGTGATAATGTCAGATTTTTTTCCCTTCCCTCTTTGGATCTGGGAAATAAATAAGAGACAGGGGGAGGAGAAAGGGAGGGAGAGAAACATCAATCTTTCACGTCCCAAACTGGGGACCTGGCCCGTAACCCAGGCATGTGTCCTGGCTGGGAATTGAACTGGTGACCTTTCTGTTTGCTGGCCAGCGTTCAATCCAGTGAACCACACTAGCCAGGGATGGATTATATTTTTAGTGTAGCACTTTTAAAGACTACTTTAGTTATATTAAATAAATTCAGGAATTCTCTGATATCCTTTGTCTCCAAACCAATTTATGAATTAAAACAAACTTCCAGTTGTGTGGTAGACAAGGTCTGAGGGCCTGAGTGTAACATGGTGACCTATAGTTGGTAACACTGTATTGCATAACTGACATTTGCTAAGAGAGTAGAACTTAAGTTCTTTTCTCCCTCCCTGAAGAAGTAAATTCAATGGAGGGAATTTTTTCACAATGTACACATTTATGGAATCATCATTTTGTACACTTTAAATATCTGTCAGTCTTATTTGTCAAGTATACCGCCAATAAAGCTGGGAGGAAAAATTGAAAATGATTGTATCAAATAAGGCATTGACTATGTTGCAGGTTATTTACTAATTGAAATTTGTAATTATAAGACTTGTCACAAACCTAAAAATAAGTTTTGTAGATATTACTGTATTTGGCATGTAGCATTGTCTATGTGAGTCAAAATAATTAAATTAAAATTTCTTAAAAATATCTGATGACCTGCCATGATCCTTAAGGTAGAAGAAATGAATTACTGATGTTTTATTAGCTTCTGGCCAATGCTTGTATATTAAGACTCGTAAAGTTTTAAAATATACAGTAAGAATGTAGGAAAAGCCATGCTAAGTAATATCTGTGGTTCATCCAATAATGGACATAATAATAGGGTAAGTTGTGCAGATAGATGCTGTTGTTTTTAAGGACACAAAAATGGTTGCAGTCATACCTCAGATTGCATTGACTTTCCTGAATTCACTATTTGTTATCTATGATTTAATTTGAATATTTATCAGAAACTAATTTACTAAGCTTTTGAGTCTACCATCTCTTTGCTATGTAGAATAGTCCATTTTATGTATTTTGAATTTAAGTTTCCAAGTATATTTTACAGTCTGAATATTTGGGGTTTTGCTTAATCTGAGTCTCGGAAACCTACTCTGTGCGTAACTTTATGAGTTCATAGAAGTTCATTTTAAGTTTTATCTTTCCAAACCCTTTGGTTTACCTTCAGTTAGACTGCATTGATGACTTTAGTTGTTTCAGTTGTTTTTCTCCATTCATATCTAACTCCCTTATATTTTATTATTAGGTCAGTTGAATGGGACTTTTAAAGATTAGATCAGAACATGATGATTTTGGATAGTTTGTATGTGTGTGCAATGTAATGATGGTTGTTTTTTTTAACCTTCATCTTACTTTTTGGAGGAATGATGATATTAGCCTTTCTGCCTCATCATCTTATTAGAGTATAACATATAACATATAATAGAGTGCTCCTAGTAACCCTGGAACACCTTAAAATTAATGTTTTTCTGGCCTGAGGAGTTAGGTAGCTAGAACCATGTGGGACAGGGAATGTGAGGGGGACCCTAGGGAAGAAGAGGACTGAAGTAGGTGGCTCCCTCATTCTGTGTATGAACCTGCATATGTCCCGAGCTCATGCCAGGCTTTGAATGCACAGACCCAAATTGCTGAAAAGTTTTAAACTTCCACCCAAGTCTCAGGTTAACCCTCTGAGTGGCGTATTTCATGGGACCAGTTCCAGAGCAGCACAGCAACGCCTTTAAGAACCGAACTGACATTGGAATCACTGTCTACGGAAGGTGAAACAGAAACTGCAGTCTGGCCTTCTGTGCTCCCTACAGTGGGGTCCATAGAGCATTGTCCTGTGTTGCTGTCATAACTTAAAGGGAAACTTCACCATGTCTGGAGCCCTTGATGTCCTGCATTTGAAGAAGGCAGGATGTCCACAAATTCCTTGCTT
Organism: Trachops cirrhosus; assembly: GCA_028533065.1. Lineage (NCBI taxonomy): Eukaryota > Metazoa > Chordata > Mammalia > Chiroptera > Phyllostomidae > Trachops > Trachops cirrhosus. The sequence continues at coordinate 115,851,409 of CM052543.1, forward strand.
TAGGAGCCCACTTAGGTGTCACGAAACTGGACTTAAAAATGGAACAGTACATTCACCAAAGGAATAGTGATGGCATCTGTTCTGCATCATAGACTTTAAGAGAACCTGGGAGAAGCTTCTTCTGGCAGTTTGTGCCATTGTGACCATTGAAAATCTGACAGATGTCAGTGTCATATTATCCAGAAGTACTCACCAGTGAATTGTGCTGAAGTTTGCTGCTGCCACTGGAGCCACTGCTTCACTTTGGAACCTTCCCTATCAGATCCAGGAGCCAAGACTTCTCATGATTACTGATCCCAGGGCTGACCACCAGGTCTCACAGACATTTTATGTTAATCTACCTGCTATTCTCTGTATGACACAGACTTTCCTCTGCTCCATGTGGACACTGCCACCCTGTGCAACAACAAGGGGCTTTCTCAGTGGGTCTCTCAAGGGATACTGGCCCAGAAAGTTCTGTGCATGTGTAGTGTCGTCTCCTGTGAGCACCCATGGGAAGTCATGCCTCATCTCTGCTTCTGCAGAGATCCTGAAGAGATTGAAAAATAACGGCAGGCTGATGCTGACAAGGCTGTGACCAAGGAGGAATTTCAGGGTGAATGGACTGCTCCAGCTCCTGAGTTTATCGCTGTTCAACCCAAGTTCTCAGACTGGTTGGAAGGCACACAGGTGCTCCCTGTGTGTATTCAGTAGTTTCCTACTGAACACTGGGGTGCTCAGCCTGCCACTGAAGACTGGTCTGTAGCCCCCACTCAGTGCTCAGGCCACTGAATGGGTAGGGATAACCATTGAGTGGCCTTAAGCTGTTCTTCCACAAACTCATAAACAAAGTGGAAGTAAAGTTGATGGAAATTAAGCGGTTTCTAAAAAAATAATTGCAGTGTAAATCTGACTAGGTTATACGCCTACTCAAATAAATAAAGCAACAAAAATCAATATTCTTTACAGGATTGTAACAGGACCCAAAGTCTGTACAACATTAACATTCACAGTGTTCAGGATACATTCTAAAATTACTTGACATGTGAAGAACCAGTAAAATATGACCAGTTCTCAAGGGAAAAGACAGTTAGTAGGTGCCAACCCTGAGATGATACAGATGTTGGAAATATCAAATATTGAAAGTAACTATTAAAATTATTCTTTATGAGGCCAACACACTGGAAGTAAATAGGTAGAAATTCTCAGCTGAGAAATAACAATAAAAAAGGAATCAAACAGCAATTTTATATTTGAAAAATAACTAAAATGCAAAATTTATTTCATTCGCTCCATAGTAGAGTGGAATTGACAGAATCAGTTAACTTGAAGATAGACCAATAAAATTATCCAAACTGAAGAACAGAGTTCAGAAAAAAAGATTGGGAAAACAAAACAAAACAAAAAAGGAACAGAACCTCAGGGACCTGAGGGACAATATGAATGGGTTGACATTCATATTGTTCAAGTTCAGAAGGATAAGAGAAAGAGATTGGCACAGAAAAATTAGGTGAACTAATAATGTTCAAAAACTTCCCAACACTGAATGAAGATGTAAATTTACAGATTTAGGAAACTTGCTAAACTACTGCAGGATGAAGCCAAAGAAAAACATGTTCAAAATAATCAAACTCTTGAAAACCAAAAGTAAAGAAGCAGCAATGTGGTATATAGCGGTTCTTGGTCACAGGCATGAGCTATCAACCTTTGTTCTTGGAAATTCTGCTCTGTGAAGTGGCCCTATGGAACATAATTGAAGTCTGGTTTGTTGGCTTTAGAAGGGCTTATCAGCTGTTTTCTTCCATGTGGGAACTTGCAATTGGACAAATATATTCTTAATTAGTAAGGTTGTTTTCCAGTTTTTCAGAGATCATTGGAAGATATTATTTGTTAGCCTGTAGGGAAAAAGCTAAAACATCAAGATACCTCTTTCATGAGAGTAACTTCTCCTAGTCTTTCTAATTGACTTTTCATTTGCCTGGGATCTATGGCAATAGACTTCATTCTTGTACATCTTTGCCATTTGTTAACTACTTTGTGGGGGATTTAATTGAAGAGAAATCTTTTCCCAGGCCAAATCTGAAAGATGGTAGTATCATAATCACATGTGCTTGCCTTTAATGTGTATATATAAAGGGATTGACATAAGTATAGTACATGGCACATAGTAGAAGAATATCCAGATACTTTTCTTCTTTCTACTGTCTCATGTTTATCTAGAAAACAATATACATTAAAATTTTAGTGTCTGTACTACATTTACATTAGCTAGTGTCTGCCTATTAGTTTGCATTCAGTCACTGTACATGTAATGTGAAGATCATTTGATTATTTTGGGATCTGTATAAAACTGTACTGGCCAGAGAAGAAAACTGACGGTCTCCTGGTAGGTTTTGTTTAGTATATCAAGTGGGTAATACAGCTGGGTGTCTGGGGGAAAAAATCAAAATTGAAAATTTTTATTAATTTTTTTCAGTGAGTATGCCTCTTAAAGTTTGGATTCTCTACAGCAGTGATTTTCAACTTTTTTCATCTCATGGCACACATACACTAATTCCTAAAATTCTGCAGCATACCGAAAATATACTCTATTTTTTGCTTATCTGACAAAAAAATGAGGTATAATTTTTATTCATTCACACCAGACCGCTGTTGTTGTCTTGGCTGTTGTCATTTTTTTTAATTTGACAATCTAAGGGAAAAGAGGTCAGTGCCTCTGACTAAATAGTCAGGTGTTGCATGTTTTAAAAATTCTTATGTCACACTGGTTGAAAATTGCCGCTCTACAGTATCATACCTAGATTAATTAAATTAACTAGAATTCCCATTTAAAAAGCAAGGATAATTTAATGTAATTTTTATTTGAAATAACTATCATGTTCTATTGCTCCTTAATGAGATAGTATATGAATTTTCTGTATTCCATTTAGCAATTATTAATGAGGAATTGAGTTTTGGTCATAATAATGGTACTAGGGAAATTCAAAAACTCCAGTTTTCAAAATTAATTATCATTCAAATTTGGAGAGAATTGGTAATAGATAATGAGGTAAGTTTAGTGGTATAAATTTTGAAATTTTTATAGCAACAGTATATTATTACAGTAATTTTAGTTTGGTGTGAGATTGTTGTATAAAATGATTTGATCACCATTTACCTCATTTAGGTATTAATGAGTTAACTTTTGTTTCCTCATTTGTGTGTATGTGTTTTTTGGCACTTCTCTGAGATCTAGATATTTAACTAATTTGTGGCTGGCTCTTCTGGCACTATGGCCTATTGTGTTGTAGTGAACTTCTGTCTCTTTTATAAATGCTACAATTTTAATATCAAATGGTAATGAAAATAATAAGCATAAATAATGACTCTGTGTTTTATGCTTTTCTTTCTTCATTGTTTTATTCAGCTGATTTAACTTTAACTCAGGATTAGCATCCTGAAAGGTTTTTGCTGGGTATCCCTTTGGGAGGATGAGCTTCCATTTGAAGCAGTGACCTTTTGCTTTTCTCACCACCCTGAGGAATAGTGGAAAGGTGTCTCCTCCACCACTGGACAAAGCAGTCTTTGTCCCTTGGGGCTAAAAAGTTAACAGCTACAGTGACATGAAAGCCAGTCTTTTAAGGGCACAGTTGAGTAATTCACCTGAAATGAGAAAATACAAGGAAATAAAGACTCCTTTAACTGAAATGTGTGAAAGAGGAGAGAAGTTGAGAAATTTCAGGATAATTTGAATAAATATTAATGCCTTTTATATATGACTGCAGGAAGAGCTCATGGGTTCTTTGACCTGATTTTGTATTTCTAATTGGTACTGATCATTGTTAGCCTATTTTGTAATAATTGTTGTGTTTTTTCTTATCATCATATCACACATAGGTACATCTGATAAGACCTAATGTCTTTATTTTGTTTTCAACAAATGGCTGAAAGCCATTCAGTAAAACTTTCTTTATGATCTTTGATCATTCAGCTAATAAGTTGGTTAGATTATTTTTTGGCTAAACACAAAATGCTCCAGGTGTTTGCCCATTTCTGTTTGTTTAAAATAAATCTTGTTAAATTTAATAAATCTTATTAAAATAAGTCTTGTTGGATTTTCTTTTACTGTGCTTCCTTTGATGTGGGCACTGTTTCTGTGCACATTTTTTAACTTCAAAGAGCAGAATAAGGAAAAATGTACAGGCCCAAAGATAAAGTTTAGACATGTCTTTTTTAGCTTTTAAATTTCTCCTTTTTCTCAGTTATTTGATGATTTTTCACTGTTTATATAACATGCAGTCTCCTAATGTATCACATTTAGTTGTTGATATTTATATTAAGTAGATTAGCAGACTTTTGGTCCTGTCCAAAATGTCCATGATTAGAAAACATCCATGGGTTCCGCTAGCCCATAATGTTTATTTTTACTTTTGGTTTCAGACATAAAAAATACTACCATTTGGTTTCAGACATAAAAAATACTACCATGTTTTATTGTGTTGTGGCGGTATTGTCAATAATAATTTTTCTTGCTTTGGTAGCCTAACTGGTAATGGCTCATGGAGTATGGTAGATGGGTGGGCGTGGATCAAGCCTCTCTTTGGGCATTTTGGTACAGGACCAATTATATCAAGGACCTTCTGGCATGGACCAAATGTTTTTTGGACGTTTTGATACAGGACCAAATATCAAGGACAGGACCACATGTCCTGTAATGGTTAAATAGAATGCACTGTTTCTTTTTAAACTTTAGGACTTGAAGATTTCTTTTGATTCTTCATCAAGATTTAAGAGAAAATTTGTTTCATAAGAAGAGACTTTGTTTAAAGTCTTAAGAGAAATGCATACATATGTTCATGGAATTTATCATTTAATCAAAGGTTATCTACACCCTAGGGGCTACTGTTGCTCAATAACGTATTATCATTTGGAGCACTGACATTGCTTGCGTTTCTGGAGCTTGCACATGAATTTGAGACCTTCAGCCTTCCCAGAAGCTCAGGGCATGCTGACAAAGTTTTATGATTCTCCAGTTTATTTTATGTTTATTATTCACCATATAATGGGTTGTTTTGTTGGAAATGGGTTAATATTGTAGCACTAGGGAGTTTTATGAGTCTTTTAAGAGTGTGCTTTTGTCTGTTCTAACACAAGGCTAACTGGAAGAAGTTTAAAGCTGGGTTTTCCAAAATGTGTTTTTGTAGAATACTAATTCTATAGATTGCAATAGATATTACATGGGGTGAAATAGTTAAGTTTAGAAAACATAGAGTTAAGTAATGTTAAATAGATTTCTTTCTTGAAGGGCTTCTAAGAATTTTTTTTAATGGTGGTGGTTTGTGAATTATTAAGAAGGGAATAAATCTACAAGTTTGAAAAGTTTGGGGACATAGGATGAACTTATGTTTACAATAATTATACTATTGTTCCCATGCTTGTAGACTTTTTGGGCACTTTATACTCTATATTATACTTATTTGAGGTTAGTGATTGTATCCTTTGCTTTAATTTTAAACCTCCTTCTCAGAGGTGTCTGGAGATTGACTACTTAATGAGTGTTCAGTTTTCATATTGAGGGGAGATATTTCACATATTTGCTGTGTTATATTCAGTTAGATTTGGTTTGACATTATTATCACAATTCTACTAGTCACTAGTTCTGTAACAAAGCTTTCTTTAATTTTTGCCTCTAGAATGGAGATAACAATAGAACTTAATTCTCAGGGTTGTTGTGAGGATTAAGGCACATCTGTCATGTAAAAGATTTAACATGGTGCCTGGTACAGAATAAATACTGAAAGTTTGTTTTAGGGAATTATGTGTGTATGTTCCTCTCACATTTTAGAGATTGATGGTTTATCTTTTGCCCTTATTCTTAACATTTTTGTAGCATGAGCCTGGGTACTATGTTGAAATTTTCATAAGAAAGTTTCTTGGTTTTGTAGTTCTTTTTTTTCTAAACGGAAAATCTGTAACAGTTTGATAGGTGTATTTGTGGCTCACATTTACCTTTGTATTCTATAGCAAAAGTATGCCCTCTTTAAGAGCTATTGATAGTTTCAAAGCACTAAAAATGGCTTCAGAGGGAAGAATTTAGCCAATCCCTGAGCTGCACATGTAAACACACATACCTTGAAAATTGCCAGGCTTCTTGAGAATGATGTATCACATTTGTAGCAAGTCAATGTCTTGAGCTTTTTTTTGAAATATGTTCAATAGTCCATATATAGTTTGTTCTATAGTGGATCCAGCAAGTAATAATAACTGCAGGCAAAATAATGAGAACCTAATGGGATCTAAGTGGTTGGAATAAATTGGTGATAACTGTTTAGAACTGTAAGTCAGAAGTATATCCTTTAACATTTCTTGCAGTGCAGGACTGCTGGCCACAAATTCCCTCAGCTTTCCTGTGTCTAAAAACAGCCAGAGGAACATACACAAACATACAGGACTGTTTTCAAGAACAGTGATCTAATGATGCACTTCTTATCAGGAACAAATAGCAAGATACTAGACAGACAACAAACTTATTAATTTTTATAAGGAAGTTTTAGAATATAGATTTTTTAATTGCTGTGAAGATAGTTAAAAGTAAAGAAAATATTGTTTAATCTTTTAACTAAAAAGAATCCCAAATTGGGGTATAAATGAAATAGATTTATAAAAATATGTATGGGTTAAGTGACATTTTACTAATGAATATAGCATTTTCACTGCTTTAAAACCTTGGTTTAAAGTTCTATAGTAAGTCCTCAGAAGTAGCCAGTCTCACTTGAGTGTGGTTTAAACATGTTATATTGGTTTTACCTACAGTGCCTCTTATTTAGATTCTATAACACTATGGTTAAATATTTTCACTTGTTTAAAATAAAATTAATGTCAGTTTCAAAAGGAGAATAATTTTATTCTTGCATATTTTTTCACAGTTGTCTATGTAGTAAACATATGTGTTTATTGGGCTTTATAACAGTTAAAATGATATCATACATAGTTTTTTTAAAGTGGTCAAACAATCATCATAATTGCAGTTTTTGATGAATATATCATATTTTGTACTTACCTGCTCTTCTATTATTCAACATTTAGGCAGTTTCTTTCTTTTTGAAGTCTGTTATTTATAATACTATGGTTAACATTTGTGCAAATAAAATACAATTTTTTAAAATTTTACCTCCTGGATAATGTCCTATGATTTATGTTTATTATATTTTATTTTAGTTTATATGGTATTTTACTTCACATATCATTTATTTTACAAATACTTATGGTACACAGGGCTAATTCTGTGCCAGAAAGGTTCAGTAACTCATTCAGAGTCACATAGCTACTAAGTGGCTGAGCAGACTGGCTCCAGGGTCTGTGCTCTTACAACTTTGCTATGATACTTTTTTTTTCATACATCTTGCCAATTCACTCTCTCAAAAAAGGATCACACTTATTTTTGATCAGTTTAACCACAACTTACCACCATTGAATGATAACATATTTTAAAAATAACCAGTTTAATAGGTACAAAGTGATATACTTTTATTCTATAAAAGTACTTGAGAAAGTAGATTAATTTAGAAATAAAGCTATAAGTTAAATTTTTGTTCATTAAAAAAAGCTTTTCTATATGATTATTTTTTACCATTAGATATTTGAAAGTAAAGGGGACATTGACTAAGGTTATTGCCAAAGGAAATGGTGTTTTGGAGATTGCTAGAATGAGTCATCTGTCTTTAGATACAGATCACAGTGTTTAATAACTTCGTTTAACTAGTAGTTTGTAGTAGAGATACTTAATTGTACAAAAATACAAATTGAGAAGAGCTTTCTGTATGTCAATGATAATTTTTAAAATTATTTAAGATGAATGTTTAGAATTCTAAGGGCACTTCCTGTTCATAGGTGAAAATTTAAAACCATGCAGGAGAGTGTAAATTAAAAAGTAAAACCCTCTGCCCTGGCTGGAGCTCGGTTGGTTGGAGCAGCATCCTGGAATGCCAAGGTTGTGGATGGGTCCCCCGTGTCCCCCTGGAGTCAACCAGTGAACGCATAAATAAGTGGAACAACATACTGATGTTTCTCTCTTTCTAAAAGTCCAAAAAAAAAATAAAAAAGAAAGAAAAAAGTGAAACCCTCCCTCTCTCCTAGTCTCTAATCTCAAATCCACTAGAAACGTAAAAACCATCTACTATCCCATCTGCTGTTCTTATTTTGCAGCTGTAACTACTATTAATTATTTGTAACATTTATTCTTATTTATTTTTATGTGAAAGTCTAACTTCTTCTTTTTTTTTTTTTTGTGGTGGAGCTGTGAATTCTTTGGAATTGTGAATATTCTTTTGAAATATGGAGTCCAGCTAAATGAACTTCATTTGGCATACTGCCTGAAGTATGAGAAGTTTTCAGTATTTCGTTACTTTTTAAAGAAAGGCTGCCCATTGGCATCATGGAACCATACATCTGAATTTATAAATCATGCAATTAAAGCACAGGCAAAATACAAGGAATGGTTGCCATCTCTCCTACTTGCTGGATTTGACCCACTGAATCTTCTCTGCAATTCTTGGTAAGCAATCCTACAATAGTAGACCTTACCTTTTTGAATGAATATATGACTTTTAAGTTCCCCCAATTTCTTGAGACCTCATTTTGGGATGAGAGTGTGTGTGTGTATTAGATTGTGATGGCTGGATTGGGGGGCTGCTAATAGTGAGATTGAATGTAAGGACAGATTCTTGCCAAAAGGTAGGAGGTAACTGGAAGGGAGTAGAAAGGGACAGATGCTAGTAAACTCTTCTGAGAGGTACCGTATATCTCTTCTACTTAGGCCATCTCTCATGCTCCTGTTAAAATGTCCCTGACAGAATGGTGTAGCTGCTTTGGAGACATCTGTTATCCCTTAGTCAACTAGATCGAGCACTTCTGTTGTACATACAGCATCTTGTTTATTTGAACTTTGTCTCCCTTAACAACTACTAATTTCTGAAGTAGCTGATATAACTTGTTTACCTCAGGTAGTTTCTTAGAAGGGTAGCCTCTGTGAGTGATTATATTGAAAGCTGGGTTAGGATTTTTCTTGGGCAAGAAGAGGAAAACTGTTTCTACAGCCTTCAGCCTTTGCAAAAGTTGTTAGTGTCTAGTCAGGGCGGCGGAGGTGATTGTAGAATGAGAGAACTCTTCTGGCCAGATATTTCAAGTACATGAGAAAATAAAGTAAAAGTCTCCAGGAAAATAGAGGAGAGGGTATTTTATAAAGTTTCAATACGTCATTATAAAAGGCTTAATTTTTGTGTTTCAGAATCTGCCATTTACTAAAATAATGTCTGGATAAATACTGAGATTTTGTGTGTCAGCAGAAAAGTGCTTTGATATGTTGTTACTTATTTTTCAAATGAGAGCCTCTTGGGGTTCATGCAGGTGATGGAATGGTCTCTGCTTGTAAGTTTAGTTTGGATTGCTGGAGACTCCATTTTCCACCTGGTGGCTTCTCCATCTGTATGTGAAGAACAGGGCTTTATTTGGCAGTATCCCAGCGTTTCATCTTTTTATTATGTTTGCCATTATAAATAATTCAGCAATTTTCACTAAGCAGGGTTTTATGCTTAGGGATGTAGTAAGTGATTTGAGGAATGTAGAAGTAAAGGCAAAGTTTAGACACACCCTCTCATTTCACTTTATTTTTGTGTGTGTGTGTACAGCAGGTTGAGTTTTTTATTATATTTACTCCATCCTCTGACAGCTGATTAATACATAGTTATCTGTTAAATACTCACTGTTTCAATTTCCTCTATACCTTTTTAATACATTTTCACAAAAACTTTGTATTTTCAAGATAACTGAATGAAATATAAAGTTTATTGGGAAATCTCTGATTTTTAAAAGTCATTTTTATATGTATATTCATCTTAAAAGATATACACTCACATACATTCAACTAAGATATCAACACTTACTAATGAATGCTATATCTAGCTATGAATAAAGCTGTGTAAGTATCCTTAACATTTTACTTAGTGAATTTTATTTGCATCTGGGCTCCTGATAGTTAGCAGCAGTTGCGCCGCACCATTATAGGATTCACCCACTGACTGCAGCTGGAAATCCAGCCCAACACATTGGGTAGCTGTTGGCAGCCTTGACAGTGTGCTCCCTTCCCTCTCTTACTTCCCTTGGTGCTTGTCCCCGAGGCACCCACGTTCTTCTCAGCCTCACTCTTTGTGGTCCACTATTGAAGCTGCTTACTCAACTACATATTACTGGCCCACTACTTTCAGTTTTCTGGTTTCAATTATATTTATTTCTGGTTTCTAGTTTATTTCTTTAACCTACACCTGGGATACTACCTAACACATGGTAGGCACTATTTTAAATTCTTTACTGTACTAATTTATTTAATAAAAAATACATCAGATACTATTATTTTTATTTTACAAAAGAGGAAATCGAGGCATACCGATGAACATACTTGCCCAAGCTTACACAGCTAGTTAGTGATAGGACTTAGATTTGAACGTAGGTTGTGCTGTAGTGTGACTCATTCTGCCTTTCTGGCCACTGTGCTATATAGTTGTATCACTTAATTTTGGGTATCTTAATCTCTTGCCTAACCTGTTGATCTGTGCCAATTTATCTTGCTCCTTTCAACTCTTAAATTAGGAAGAACCTATGCAGGGAAAAAAATTAAACATTGCTTTTTTCCCCATTCTTCTTCAGCCAATTACGTAGACTGCTGGGAGGAGAGGGAATTATTTAGCTTTATTCTCCTTGAAGGCTTTGTAAAATTGACTCTCCCATACCAGTTCTGATAGAGACTTTCCTCCCCCAATGTAAGTAGCTCATTTGAGATTTTTTGTGGTAATAAGCCACTAAATATAGTGTGAGCTGTATTTATTGCATAGGTTAGGATAGAAAAGAGTTAAGAACCAATAAATTACAAATTATTTTAAAGTAAATTATAAAATTTACAGCTTTCTGGGTTGAGAATGCCGATTGTATACAGTTTACTCAGAAGGGGTAACTTTAGTCACTTTATGTTCATTAGAAAAATACAGTAGAAAATTTCACTTTAGCAATATGCTTAACATGGTCAATTTTTGCTCACTGTTCTTTTATTGAATGGGCAAAGCCACTGTTTACACTGAATATGATAAATGTTTTGCTTTCTTTGATCAAATTTACATTCATAGAGCTGTTATAAGAAAAATTCCCCCATAAAAATTCAATGTGCTGTTAAAGTGGATTTTGGTTATATCTTATTTATATCACGTGTAAGTCTGTTGCTTAATCTTTGTCATGTAAATTATAAATGGCTTTCCTAGCTTTTTTTTTTCTTGAATGTTCTTTAAAAATGTATCTGGTTGAATACTTTGCCTATCACAACATAATCTACAAAGTTGAAATATTTTTTTCAATTTTAAATGCAAAACTAGGTGCTCCCTACTGAATGTAATGAGTACCATGTTTTGTTGTGTATAATGCACACCCATGTTTTTTGCCCTTTTGGGAAAAAATCTTTTGTTTTAATTTTTTAACTCAATTTTTTACTTATTTATATTTAGATACTTGTTTTTATATTATAAAGGAATTTTAGCATTTATTTTCTAACATATTATGATACAAGAAATTTTATGTAACAAATAATTACAAAACGCAAGAACAGATACAAGTTATTTCAGGTACTACCTGTATATAATGTGCATCCTTATTTTCCCTAAAACATTTGGGCAAAAGTGCACATTATATATGACAAAACATGAGTAAGTAATAGAAAGTAAACGTCATCTGTGTATTTAGTTGATTAACTGTCCCTCATTTATGATTGTACAGTTGCTCTACAACATAATGCTCAGTGTAGTATAGTAATGATACATTTTTAGTGGCATTATCAGCATTGGTAAAATTAGCTATATTATCTAAAGTAGTGTAAATGGATTTATTTATTGTGTGTATGTTTAGATAACTACCTAAAAATGACTTTGTATTTGGTCTCAGTGAGACCTAAAGCACATTAATGCAACAAAATGAAACCATTAAAAAAGAAATAAGGAACCAAAACTAAGTAACCTTGGGTGTGGGGTTCCTAGAAAGTCAAGGAGATTTTTTTGCTTTTGAACATACTTTATCATTTCATTTGTTCTCAGTATTTCCTGATAAGTTGTGATTTCATTGAAAATTTCTTGAGAAGTAAAATGTTTTTCCAAGGCATTTGTGCAACATCAAGTTCTTTGTTATATAGAAGTTTGCATATTAAGGAGTTAAGAATTTGGGAGATAATTTTTATACTCTAATCAGTCATTTCAAGAATATTTTGACACTGAATAACAAAAAGTAAGTTGTCTTCAAGATGGATATTATTCAGTTTCTTTTTTTTCCTTCTGTTTTTTTTCCCCCATCTTTAGTTCTTGTTCATTAATGTGTCCACAAAACCAACCAACTAACCAACAAAAATGACCTTGGAAAGAATTTACTTCTGTTTTTGAAGTAATTACTGGAGGCTGAAGTCGTTTTCTTTTTCCTTAGACAGTGTGATGGTAGGGAGCTTCTAACTGAGTTACAAGATGGGTAATCTTGTTAGAATGTGTTGTTTTCTTTAAACTTTGACTGAATTTCATGTCATCAGGCCTGCTGAAACTTCCAAACCAGTTGTAGTAATAGCAAACATTTATATAACATTTTTGAATTTTAAAATATGTTTACTATATTTTCTCATATTGTTGTCCCAATTAGTCCTCTGAAATTGGCAGGTTAAGTATTCTTCTCATTTTAGAGCTAGGCTCACGGGCTTAAAGAGTTTCAGCAGCATGTTTATAAGTGGAGGTAGTATTAGAAATCAGAACTTTTCTTTGACTAGTGCTTTTCATTAGGATTCAAGTGCTTATAAAATTTGGGGAGGTCTCTTTTGGGTAGGTTGGTAGGAAATCTGAAGTTATTTTGTAAAAATAGAGGGAAAACTGTTTTAAACAACATCTTTCAGATCTTAGAGATGAAACTGATTCTGGTACATTCTTTAGAGGTGAACCTAAATGTGGAAAATTCTTAGAGGACGGGTTGTACATCCCTGGGAGTTGGGCAAAAACAAGCCATCTTCCCCATGTACTTAGCTTAGGGATGGATTAGGGCATTTAGGCTTTATCCTTTTGGGACTGTTATAGCAAGATGGCCCAGCTGGGGGAAGATAATGGCAAATTCACTGATGACACTGGTGCTGTCTCTGTCTTTTCCCCAGCTGGGGAAGGGGAAGGAAAGTTCCTACCCTCTTTAAGAGTAGAGGTTCCTCTTGTCATCTATGGGACAAACTACACACAGAGTCAATTCAGTTTCCTGTAGGAACCTGTAGATGCTTATTCATATGCCCTGAGCTTGCCTCCAGTAACAGGAATATTTTCTATGCCCCAGTTTTCTGTCTGCCTTCCATATTAAGGTGTTGTAAGAATAGATATGTGGTGTTTTTAGGACAAATCTCTGTTGTATCTAATGGTGTGTTAACATCTTGCTAAAACAGGATTGAAGCAGTCAGTGATGACACCCTTATCTTCACTTTGGCGTTTACTAATTGGAGGAGACTTCCTCCAGCTGTTGACAAGATGCTCTCCACTCGGGCCTCAAACTCCTCTTGGGCTCTTCAGCAACATATTGGTAAGAAAGTACGATTTTTAAACATACCTCACTGCTTTTTCTTCTCTAGCTGTGTTGTAATTTTAAGAATTGTCAGCGAACATACTAAATTGGGCGTCATTAGCATTTTCTTTATGTGGAGGAAGGATGGGATTGTGAGGGGAGATGATGGTAATTTCCTTCCACAAAAATCACACCTGATTTTATAAGTTTAGCCTAAGGAGCATATAAAGAAAAGGATATATTTACTGATACTATACTTTAATGATATCCTTCTGTTTTTACTAAGTATCACATAAACAAAAGTGAGTTCTAAAAATCTGGTTAGTGAATATTTAGTTTGTCAGAAAATGCTAAACTTAATTTTCCTTTTCATGGTGTGTTTGTATTTGTGTTCTTTCTTAAATATTTTATCATTTCTAAAGGGAAGTATTACCATACCTTATTTCTACCTGCCCTTACTGAATGTATACTGATGTATTGGAATAATATAACTATGGAGGTGAGCTGGGTGAAAATTCTGTGAATTGACTGATATTTTATATGACTGTTTTAAAACAAATTCTCAAGTTACTTTCACTTATTAAGAAGTTTAAGCTAATTAAAAAAATTAAAGAGCATGCAGTAGAGGATTTTACACAGGGAAACTAGTTTAAGTATATGCAAATTAAGTATATGCAAAGTATTTCTTTTGTGTTTTTCAGATTATTTTCCTTTAACTACATTTTGTTAACCAGATAATGTGTCTTAAGAAAATTATTTCTTCACTGCTACTTTTACAGTAAATGTTGCTCTGCATAATACATGTTGAACAAGCTTTTAACAAGTGAACTTATGCATATGTAGAAATGTCTTCTTATTTCTAGGAAAATTATATTTAAGTAAATTTTCTCAATCTAAAAACGGACATTCAGGAAAATATGCTCTTGAACTGAGGCTTATTCAGCCTGTCAGAGAGGTTATTGTTGTAATCTGGAGTCTCCGAGCCTTTTAGTACAGAATTTGTTGGAAAACTCACTTGTATGTAACTCTTAATGTGGAGAATTGCACCTGTTTTTACTGATTATCTGCAGCAGTAGAGAATAATTATCTATTCGGAACAGATATGGGACAGTGGACTAGGGAACAAAAAGTCAAAAGAGGGAACATATGCCAAAGGGAAGAATTATTGCAGCGTATCAGTTAGCAGAGATGTGTGGGAGTTTACTCTGAAGACTTTAACCTGCAGCAAGTTTGTCCAGTTGAAGGTAAAAATTGAGCATGAGTACATTACTGTGCAATAGACTGGCTCCGTTGGGGCTTCTTGTTTAATTAGGCACTAGGTAGAGCTTGTGTAGGGTAATAATTATCATCTCTTAAAGAGAATTTTATTTTGGCTGAAGATTTGTGAAAGCCTTTCTCAGAGGCTTTTTTGGTCTATTTCTCCAACTAAGACCTCTCTTCTTGGTTCCAGTCCCATATATCCAGCTGCCTCTTGGATACTTCTGCTTGGTATATCCCACATTTTGATTTATCCAGAATTTGAACTTGTCATTTTTTCTACAACTCCTGCTGTTTCTTCTGTCTGTTTTCTGGTTAGAAGGTGAGATGACTTGGGAGTGCTATTTACTAAGAAAGTGAGTTATCCCTGGCAGCTGTTTATTTGTTTCATCCGTAACAGTGGTGTTCAACAAGGGTGACTTGGCCTTCTCGCCCCCAAGAGATACTTGGTAATGTCTGCAAACAGTTGTTGGTGTCACAATTGGTAGGGGTGCTGTTGCCATCTAGGGGGTGGAGGCCAGACACCAAAGAATTATCTGGCCTCAAATGTCAATAGTGCTGAGGTTCGGAAATCCTGATTGACACTTGTTGTCCAGTCTTAAGGTCTCTTATTATATCCTGGAAAGACTTTTTAACCCTGTTTTTACTGCAGACTACTTAGGAAAAGTGTGTGCTTTCCTCCTAGTCATGTTGGTGTAACGGTATTCTTCAGTGGCTCCTCATCTGCAGAGAATGGGAGCAGTTACAATGCTGGATTTTAGTAAGGCTGGGAGGAATCAGGTTTGTCTTCAAAAAAACTTTTTAAAAAAAATTTAGTCTTTATTGTATTTTTTTCCATTACTATATAGTCCCCTTATGCTCTCCTCCCCTACAAAATCACCACACTGTTGTCCATGTCCACGAGTCCTTTTTCCTTCAGAAACTTTTCTTGCATCAGGAAGGAAATGTGTACCAGGTAAAATTTACTGACTGGTTACAGCTTTAATAACAGTTATTTTTTATTTTTCAATTCAGTTGACATTCAGATTATTTTGTAATAGTTTCTGATATGCAGCATATTTAATTACAGTTTTTTATCATGTACCTTTTGTATACCTGTTAAAACATAAGTTTAACTACCACATAGCAGTTGACTTAATAAAAAAATTTGCCAGTCACTGGCCAGCTGTCCAAGATCAAGTCTAAGAAATTTAATTCTTATGGATAAAAGCACTGGGCTTTAATTCATCTCAAACCTTTAATGATCACCTATGTACAATTCTATCAATAGCATTATATGGCTCTGGATTCTACAAAGGATCCTAAAAGTGTCTTGATCTATTCATTTCAGCGTTCCTCTGCTTTGTTCTAAAAAGGAGTTAAGACAGTTTGTAATGTAGACTATCATAAAACAGTACAAGTTAAAAGGAAAAGCAAATGAAAATAAAGGTGGGGATTGATATGAAATGGGGTCAGGGAAAGCATAGCATGTTAATCTTAAACTTGTTAGGCTGTAAATTTGGCTCTAAATGAACTCTCTAGTCACTGATGGTAGGTTGCAAAGTTCTTTTTTTTAAAAAAATATTTATTTATTTATTTATTTAGACAGAAGGGAAGGGAAGGAGAAACAGGGAGAGAGAAACATCGATGTGTGGTTGCCTCCGGAGCACCCTCCACAGGGGGCCTGGCCCACAATCCAGGCATGTGCCCCAACTGGGAATTGAACCGGCAACCCTTTGGTTTGCAGGCCAGTGCTCAATCCACCGAGCCACATCAGCCAGGGCAGGTTACAGAGTTCTTAAGATAAAACAGTGTCATTGCTCAGAAGTAAAGATATTCTTGGATGGTGTAATGAACAGTTTCCTAGACAATATTTTGGTAGTAGCTATGGTTGTTGGGGCTTTATTTTACCCATCTTCAGTGTATGTGGAATATTGCTATCATACCAAAGTATAATTCAGTACAACCGTTCTTAAGTGGTCAGTATAGTCTGGTCCAGGTACTCAGGTGTCTGTTGCTCTTACTTTACCAGGGCTAGATTTATAATATCTGGAGGAGTGGATAACTTGTGTGCCCTTAGAGCAGTTCTCTCTAAATATTGTCTGTCTCAACTCAGTTTTCCACAATGGTAGTTAAGACATGAGTTCAGAATGAGACTACCTAAGATGTGTCAGAGCTATTTTGTTTTGCAGATTGAGTTGAAAACATATTTTTAAGGCGAGTTTATTTTAAGTAGAGGCAAAAGAAAAGTGAAAAGTCAAGGTTCTCTGTCTTAGGCTACGTATTCTGTTGTGTAACCTAAGGAACATTATGAGGACTCCTTAAATTTGATGGACTGAGCAAGTATCCACAGTTTAACCCACAGTTTCCTTTGAAACTGAGTAGTGCTCCTAGTTTTGATCAGTGCTCCTCCCTCATATACTCTTCAAGATAAACCACCAGTTGACTAAGTACACGAAGCTAACTACACATGGCAACATATTTTATGAGATTGTTACATTTATAGTTGGTGATTGGGGAATAACTACCAGAAACTAAATTTAGGTGTAGGAGTAGTTGATTTATAATAATTTCTGGTAATAAGAACTAAACCTTTGTTGTATTAAGATACTGGTTTTTAGGATTTTATATGTTGTCACAGCAAAGCATAGCCTGTAACCAAGCTAACCTATAACCAAATCCTGTCGTGGAGTTGGAAAGGTTAGTACATATAATATAGTAAGTAGTATAATTGGTAATGAGTATTTATACGAATGCTTTGTGATGGAATAGCTTAACTCAGACCTACCTGTTTCTTATGCTTATTTAAACATTGATTTGCAAAACCCCAACTTGCAGTTTTTAGATAAAGTTCGATTAAACTGAAAAGTTTGGTGGGGACTAAGGACACATGGGGAGTAAAGAGTTGCCTTTTTTTTTTGCCTTTTTAAAACTAGGATAAATTGTTTGTTGTATCTAGTCACAGGGGCTGTGTCCATAGAATTAATAAAGGTAAATATTTGGAGAGATTCAGAGCCCACTTTCACAAGAGATTTTTAACTCTTAGAGGTATTTCCTCTGGTTGCTATTAATCTGAATGAGGCATTATCACTAAGATCCCCATCAGTAAGTATGTTTCATCTTCAAAAATGAAACATTGATCTATTTTTAAAGCAGGAAGCTTTTTAAAAAAATATTTTAATTATTTATTTTTAGAGAGGGGGAAGTGAGGGAGAAAAGGAGAGAAACATCAATATGAGAAATATCAATTGCTTGCTTCTTGCATGCGCCCCAACCCAGGCACTTGCTTGACTAGGAATTGAACCTGTGATCTTTTGCTTTGTTTGATGGCACTCTACCAAGTGAGGGATGCCAGTCAGAGTGAGCAGGAAACTTTTGACCTCACCTCTCAGATGCCAGTCATGCTGGGGCCCTACACAACTTCAGCAGAATCACGCTTTCATTAATAGTGTTGCGCAGACCGCCCTTATTATTAGATTTAAGAGCCAGACTTAGTTTTATTTTTTTAATGAAAAATTTATACTTAACATTTTTTTAAGGTTTCATGTGCCCATTGATAATTTTACCTTCACATAGCCTCTTGTCCAAGTGTTTTTTTTTTTTTGGTGGCTGTGGTGGTGGTGGTGGGGAAATCCTTACTAATCTAGGAACCGATTGGTTGCATGCACATTTGCTAGGACATTTTGCTGTTCAAGCTGTTTTTATGTTGTTAGCAGTCTGTTGGTAAGTTAAGGGAGGAGAGTTTGTTGCTCTAGAAATAAAAACAATTTTTTAAAAGTCTCCAAACTGTTAGGTTACCAGTACTATTTGAAAGCCCATTTTACTCTTCCCAGTTATGTACTGTGTTGGATATGTGAGCTGGCAGACCCTTGGGGCAGCTACATCGCAATCAAAACAAAAGAAAATTATTTTCCAGATCCCAAATATCTATTTTAAGGTGGAAATATCTATTGTAAGGACAGAGCATTAGTTTCTGATAACTTTATTTGAGAACATTTAACCACACAGTCTATAATTTCAGTTCTAAATGTGGACCACAGGCAGAAGTTTCAGTAAACAGAAGCTATCATGTAAGTATTTCTATAGGTGGGCATTTACTAATCTAGATGTTTATATCCATAAATTTTTCAGTGAGTAGATTCTTTAATTACATGTCAACTATGTATCAGATAGTGATTTAGAATCTATGAATGAAACACAAAGTGAATGTAGGTCTTTAACCAGTGCAGTGGCTAAAAGGGAATGATGCAGGGTCATGGCAGAATTTTCATTTTAGGATAAGGGAGGCTGAACATGTTTTATAGATCAAGATGTTTCAGTTTGTAAATAAATAAATAGAAGGGAAGGAAGGGAGGAATAACGCAACATACACACCAACATTAAAAGACTTGGAGATAGGCCCTGACTGGCATGGCTCAGTGGGTTGAGCGTCCTCCTGCTAATCAAAAGGTTGCCGGGTTGAGTTTCCAGTTAGGGCACATGCCCAGGTTGCAGGTGGTCCCTGGTTGGGGCATGCTGCGAGAGGCATTTGGTTGATGTTTTTCTCCTTGCTTCCCCTCTCTCTAAAAATAAATAAATGAAATTAAAAAAATAAAAAGATTTGGAGATAGCCCTAGCCTGTGTGGCTCAATTGGTTGGGCATTGTTCTACAAACCCAGAGTCCCAGGTTGATTCCTGGTCAGGACACATGCCTGGAGTGTGGGTTTGTTACCCAGGTGGGACGTGTGCAAGAGGCAACTGATCAATATTTCTCTCTCACATTGATGTTTCTCTCCTTCTCTTTCTCCCTCCCTTCCCCTCTCTCTAGAATCAATAAAAGAAAACATAATTAAAAAAGATTTGGAGGTGAAAGCAATAATTCATGTAATGAAATTTCAGATAGGTCAGAGGGAGAAGTGAATAGCCTCAAATAGGTCCATTCCTTTTAGGAGAGCAGAGGAGAGGATGGGTGGGTATAGGTAAGTTTATAGTTTGAGGATTTGAAGCTCAGAGAAAGATCCTAGAATATGTTTGGTTTTTACTTTGAATTAGGAGGTAAAATCTTGCTAAGAAGGGTAAGGAACTTGCTAAGAGTTGGGTAAGGGACTTGGTGATTTAGAATGGTTGTTTTGGGAACCAAATTGGGAAACAGTGAAAAGATTTGCTGAGCAATCCTGTGGGCCTGGTGGAGGTGGGAAGTGGTACTAGTTTATGTGGTTATATGATCACTTTTTCCCCAGCATTCCTTTGCTTTCTCTGTATTGGGGTGCCAAAGGAAAGTGGTTAGGTTGATCTTGGGGGTTGTCAGAGCAGGTACAGAATTGAGATGATAAAGCAAAATGACAGAAGTGATGGGCCCTTAGAATTCAGTCTGGTTAGGAAAAGAAACGAGAAAGGGAAGGGATCTGATAGACCAGATGGCAGGAGGAGTTGGGGGAGCTGAGGTCTTAATAACATTAAAGCTTGGGTGTACTGGCACTGAGGGGGAGCACACTCTGGGGGGAGCAAACTCTGGGAAGATCGAAGTGACATTTGTTGGAATTTAAAGACAGAAACATGGGTCTGAAGATGGTGCAGAAGATCTGTGAGGGTGCTAACTTTGCTGTCTGAGACCTGTGATATGTGTGGAAAAGTGTGGAAGAATGAGAAATTTCTATTTAATAATTGGCCAAGGAAGTCATTTCCTTGGGAAGATCCGGCTTTTCTGAGGACAAGAGGTGGAGAGAGTACGTTGTTTACAGTGTTCTAGGTGTAGGCGAATTTGTCAATGGTAGAGTAGGGATTTCTGAGAACTTTATGGAAAGGTTTTAGAGGAGGGAGTTAAAATTTGCTTTATAATATTGAGCTTAATTTTTTCCTATCAGATTGCTGTGTTATAGTTCCCTAAACAAGTTAGGGAAATGAAAAATGGATTTTTATTTCCTGAATGATTCTGAGACCATGATTTATTCTTTCATTTGGTAATCACAGGAAGTGCTTATGCTAGATGATTTTACATAGTTTTTAAATATTTCAGACTTTGGAGAGGCATCCTAAAGGTGGGAGAGAGGAAGATGGTCTTGTTTGTCAATGATTAAGTTCCCTTTCATTTGATCTTTCTTTAATAGTGAGGTTGTAGTTGTAAGAATTGCACTTTCTTCCTTTTTCCCCCACCATGGAGCACACACACCTTGTACCTGCGTATCCACGTGGTTTAGGTCAGTGCTTCCCAAAGTGGGGTGCATGGGGGTTGATCATGCAGTCACACTTGTGGTGTGCTACAGTGTCTTGTAATTCATTGTCATTGTTCAGTGGACCTATGGCTGTGTCATCCAGTTTTATATTGAGCAATTCTCAAAAATTGGTAAAGCGGCTTAAAAAGATTTTTGCAAAGAAATAGTGTTTTGTGCAGATAATACTTAAGGTACAAGTCCAACTGAACCAACAAAATAATCATAGAGCTACACTCCTGTTCTTTATCAGATAGCCACGTTATATGCTAAAAGAGACAATCAACTAATCTGAGCTGGCAAGAAGTTTAGAAGTATCGAGAAAAATATTTAGAATAAGGGTCACCTTTACTGGTGTTAACAGTGAGCCTGACTTGAGGGTGTAGTGTGTCTTGAGATACTCAGTAATGAAAAAATCATAATCAGCAAGATACTAGCATCCAGAACATGACAAACTCTGTGACTTTTTCCATCAATATTTAACTCATATGATGCTCAATTCATTATTTTTATAAAATTTACTAAGCATAATGATAAGTGCTTAGAACTCTTTTTAAGCTTTTTTTAATCCAATAGTGACAAGACAAAAAGTCACATACCATTGGGAAAACATGTTCTTGCTGCTACAGTAAAACTGACTGAAATAATATGAGGACAAGGTAAAATACAGTCTTTGTTAGCAAATATTGTTAAAAGGAAGTGTGGAAAACATGCTAAAGAGTTAAAACAGTTAAAAAATAATGCTGCAGGTAGAAAGTATGGTATACTAATTTGGAAGAAGATATATAATATTTATAGCATATCTCAGGTTAGTGTATTTGTTAAGATTCTGTTTCATTAAGAAAGTAATTACTTCTCTGAGGATTACTAAAGGAAATATGTATCAGAGAAGATATATTTGCCACAGTTACAACTTCATAGAAAAATGTTTTTTGGAAAAGCTATGTAAAAATGACTTACATTTTGGTAAATGTAAGGAAATGGATATAACCTCATACATGAAATGAGTTTATTGCATCATTGATAGGCTAATACAGGAAACCAGAGGGGTTGAAACCAGAATTGCATGAAATAATAATGTTGTAAATAATTTTATAAAAACATGACCTTTAAAATACATTAGTCTTTTTAGTACTTTATAATGAGATGACAATGATCATGTTTATACATGCAGAGGCTTGCTCATTATCTTGTGACATAATATGTAAGAATCCTTGAACTTAAAGATGACTTATGTGTTTTTCTTTTATGAAGATACAATTGTTCCATTTATCTTAACCTTTTTTTTTCTTGGTGCTAAATAGCTATCAGTAGTATGAGACTTAGTAAATATTTTCTAAAAGTTTTGTTGATTTAGAGTAAGGATGACATTTTAACTGATTTCTGAAAGCAACTTTGCTATGGGGGATAATATTTTGAAATCAGGTTCTGGGAAATATTTCTACTGTTACTGTTATTTTCTTGCCAAAAACAGTGTGTGTCACTTAGAAAAACTCATACTGACACGTTTAAAATACTTGGAAACAGTTTCCATAGGTTTTGAATGCTTTTTGTAAAAATGTAAAAAAGGTAAACTCTGAAAAGCTTGTAAGCTTATTGATAGCAGGAAAAGTAGAAAACTATCAGATGAATTTTGAGGAAAACTTGCATGATAGATGGGATTAGGATAGTATCTTTCTTAGTTCAGCTAAGCCATGATATACTCTCCCATTTTGATCTACGTGCTTTTGTAAGATTTTTTTTCCAGCTGCATCAGTCCTTAAAACCAAGTATCAAAATAAATTGGACCTGGAACCAAGTCTTGGAATTGCCAGATCACCAAGATGTAAATTAATAAAGCTTATTCAATCACCTTATTCTTGTTAAAATATTATTAATATTTTTAGTAAAAACAAAAGGGGCTTTTTATACCTTTAATAAATAGTTATTTAAAATGCATGTCTTATTTTATTTAAGCCTATTCTTTTAATTTTGTTTGTTTTATAGTGTAAATAATTTAATAGTATACACATATAATTTATGTAAGTAAATAGTCACACATTGGGACTATGTACTCAAAGACTTTTCATTAATTTCATGTGCTGTCAAAACATTTGGAGATCACTAGATTAGATCTAATCTAATTTTGTATGATATTTTGTAGTTTATAAAATGCATTTGCTAATGCGTTCTAACTTGAACCTAATCAAGACCCTTTTGATGCAGAGAGGTGTCATGCCCATTTCATGGAGGAGGAACTGAGGGTCAGTGTATTTAAGTGACTTGTCCAGTGTCGCACAGTTAGTAGTGGCTCCTCAACTCCAGCACAGGTCTTATTACTGGATGGTGTTCTTTCCACTTATCCCATTCATTGCTGTTCTACTGTCATTCTTCAGCTTTTGATTTCCTGCTGTAACCTATTATTTATTTTTTAGAATCCTCAGGTAGTTGCCTTTTGTATTTTGTCTAGACTTTCTAGTTGTAATCAGTTGGAGAGAGAGGCTGTACAAGTAAATTAAGAAAGGTTGGGAACAAAAGGATGGAAGCTGGTCAGAAAGACAGTATATTAATGATTAAGATATAAATTGCAGTAGGTGGCCTGGAAGTCAAGTGAATACATGTAATGTGGAAAGCCATGCAAAGGAACCATAGGAATACAGTTCAGGCAGATAGATCATTTGAATGTTGGCATGCGGGCAGGCTAGAAATGCCTGGCTGTGGGAAGTATAGATAGTGGGTAAGTGTGATGTACATGGAGTTCAGTGATCTACTAAAGTTGGCATTAAATGGGTGACTGTGTGGTGATTGCAGGTGGGGGAGGTGGAAAGGGGTGTAAGGAAATTAAATGATGATGGAAAAAGTATAATCAAGGGAATTTAATTTCCAAAAAACTTGATGGGTGTATTTTGATGGTTGTTTTGATTTTAATAAAACTTCCTACAACAGGTAGCCTATTTGGATTATTTGGTTAGTACATACAGCAGAATGAACAAAATTGAAGAACTCTATGTAAGAATGAGCATTAAAGATTGCTTGTCTGCTAATAATAGATCTATAGATAAACCAGGTAGGTTTAATATGCTAAATTGAAAATGATTGGGTCAGAAGGTAACTTAAAAGTATAGCAGTGATACCTCTGACAAGGTTTAATCTCCAAAATATATAAAGAACTTACAGGACTCCACTCTAAGAAGACAAGCAACCCAATTAAAAAATGGTCAAAGGACTTGAACAGACACTTCTCTAAGGAGGACGTACAAAGGGTCTAGAGACACATGAAAAGATGCTCAGTATCACTAGCTATTAGGGAGATGCAAATTAAAACCACAATGAGGTACCACTTCACACCAGTCAGAATGGCCATCATAAACAAAACAACAGACAACAAGTGTTGGAGAGGTTGTGGAGAAAAGGGAACCCTAGTGCACTGTTGGTGGGATTGCAGACTGGTGCAACCACTATGGAAAGCAGTATGGAATTTCCTCAGAAAACTAAAAATGGATCTGCCTTTTGACCCAGCAATTCCACTGCTAGGATTATATCCTAAGAACCCTGAAACACCAATCCAAAAGAACCTATGCACCCCAATGTTCATAGCAGCACAATTTACAATAGCCAAGTGCAGGAAGCAACCTAGGTGCCCATCAGTAAATGAATGGATCAAAAAACTATGGTACAGTTACACAATGGAATTCTATGCAGCAGAAAGAAAGAAGAAACTCCTACCCTTTGTGACAGCATGGATGCAACTGGAAAGCATTATGCAAAGCGAAATAAGCCAGGTGGTGAAAGACAAATAACATATGATCTCACCTTTAAGTGGAACCTAATCAACAAAATAAACAAACAGGCAAAATATAATCAAAGACACTGAAATAGAGAACAGGCTGACAGTGTCTAGAGGGGAGAGGGGAGGGAATTTCAGGGGGAAAGGGTGAAGGGTTTGCAAGAACCAAGTATAAAGGACACCTGGGCAATAACAAGTATGGGGGGGAAACGTGGGGGTGGTAGGGAGGGCTGGGGGGTGGGCTGGGATGGGGAAAAAGGCAGAAAACTGTACTTGAGCAACAATTAAAATTAAAAAAAGTATAGCATGGTTTCAGACATCATTTTCTAAGCTATGATCAGTGCTACAACCCAAGAAGAGAGAGATTTATTTAACAAACTGAAATCTGGTCTTAATGGAAGTGTGTTTTACAGCTTCTGGGCTTTTTCATACTCTAAATTCAGTGCATGGCTTGATCTTCTCTCAGCCTTGTGGCAACACATCTGGAAATACTACCTATGCATCACTAAAACTTTCATGGGGATTTTGCATGCTTTGAAATACTGCATATATGATTGTAAAATTCTCTTAGATTCAGTGGCATAATAAACTAAGATATAATGATGGGTATGTTATTGTCTTCGTTAATCTACAGATGAAAGACCTCTTCAGTTCAAATGAATGTGGTTCTGACCTCTAATTATTTATCAGTCCAGTGATCTATTGTGCTTATGGGAAGGAAATCAAAATGGTGCAATTAAAGTTGGAACCAATATCTGAAATAACTATATCTTTCCTTTTCATTATTATTATTATTATTATTATTATTAAATGGAAAGATCTTCTGAAGGTTTCAGTGTTTCAGATGGTAGAGAATTATTTTGGGCTTATCACAGTTTAAAGCAGTGGTCCCCAAGCTTTTTGGCGTCAGGGACTGATTTTGTGGAAGGTGGTTTTTCCACAGACCAGGGTGGGGGAAGATGGTTTCAGGATGATTCAAGTGCATTACATTCAAGCTTACCTCCTGCTGTGCAGCCCAGTTCCTAACAGGCCAGACCAGTACTGGTCCAAGGTCAGAGGTTGGGGACCCCTGGTTTAAAGAACCTTAGACTTGGAGTCAAATCACTTTGATCTGGTGTCAGTTACATTGTTGATTGACAGTGTCACCATGGGCTGGTCACTTAAGCTTCCCATAACAAATGCATGCTTCTTTATATGTAATAGTTGAACACAGTATACCTCCTTGTTGAAGTTGAACGTGCTTACTCCTTTGGAAGCCTGGGGGTGGGAGCATTGCAGTTTGAGTGTGCTCTCCATATGTATTCCTGCTGATCCCTCCAGTGCTCACTTTACCTGTGTTTTCCCATCTTAGAAGTGAGAATGATGATTCTTCCTTTAAGTTTACAGAACAGGGTAAAATTTCAACAGATATGAGTGTGAAAACACTGGAAATAGATGTGCTATGCATTATAGATGCTGTAGTGTTGTTTACAATAGGGAGTGTATAACTCCCCATTTTTAAAGAAAATACTCATCTCTTCTTAGACTCAGGTTTTCGTACGAAATCAGATAATTATGCTTTCCTCACTTGGCACTTTGAAAAACTATGGTTTGAGGAATTTCCCAGACTCTTGCATAAACTAAACTTAAACCATATGCTTAAACTAAATTGTAAGATGATGGATTATAGTGGTTTAGAAGGTGTTGAAGGTGTTAGAGAATTAGTATGTCTCAGGCCTTATGGGGTATTAAAGTTTAAGAAATCCTAGACTTGGAGTCAGACCAGCTGGTATGGTATCAGCTGGGCTCTTCACACTATTTGTTTTTGTTGCTGTGTTCCTGGCCTGTTAATTATGTTCCATTTCATGGAGATTTATACAAGATTTCTTGGACTAATAAAAGGCATTACATTTCATTCATATAAAACCACTAGCTGTTTTGAGTACTCTCAATTTCCATGGACATTAATTTCTTTAGTTAACACTTTTCATCATGGAAAATGAAACTGCTATTGTATGACTCTTAATTAAGTGCATGGGGACTATCTTTTATTGGTAATTAGCTTTTGGCAGCAGTTGTTTTAGTGAGTGTGCATGCACACACATGCTTTGGGGTCAGAAGCACTTGAGTATGAATCCTAGCTTTACCACGTACAAGATGTATGACCTTTGGAAAGTTACTTAAGCCTGTTTTTAAACCTCTGTTTTCTTATCTCTGTAAGAGCGTGGTAATGTACACCTCATAGGGTAATGAAGATGAAAAGAGAATGTGTGTGAAGTGTATGGGCATTTGGCATGGTAGTCACTTTTCTCTCTGTGTCAATTTTTAAATTTTATTTTAGGTCATGGATAAGAAGTGGAAAACTTTTGTAAGCTACACATTTATTTACTTAATGTAGTAGGTCTGGAGACCATTGGCAAAGAAACAGAGTGAAGAGGCATGTAACATATGTTGTTGTGAGCTCTCATTTCTAATGTTAGTTCATCCATTTCTTAAGTAACAACTGGTATTTCCAGATCTTTAGAATTTGAACATTTAATTTTACGTGGCCCTGGGTATTGACTTTGAATGTGTGACCAGCAAGTGGAGGGAGCGGAACCAGGTGAAGGCTATAAAACAAAGTTTATTATGGTCATCCTGGCCCAACTAATCTTTCAAAGTAAGTCTAAGTAACATATCACTCCTCTTTTACTGCATAGAGATGGGGAAAAAAGGCATTTACCTTATCACTTAAATTTTTTCGTCTTCCTTTTTTGATGTTTCTCCAGCCGCTGTTCCACCCCTGACCCACCTTTGTCGTTTGGAAATTCGGTCCAGCCTAAAACCAGAACACCTACGATCTGACAGTTTTATCTGTCAGTTGCCACTTCCCAGAAGCCTACATAATTATTTGCTCTATGCAGAGGTTCTGAGGATGAATGAAGTTCCGGAACTGGCAGTTATTCAAGATGGAGAAATCAGCGAAACCATTTAACATACCTTATGTCTTACTTTGGAAACCACCAAGACTAAGAGCCACTGGAGTACAAAGTTTTCATGATTTTATAGTCACAAAAGATGATTTTTGTTTCAGTGGTCAGTTAGGCTTTTTTGTGGGGGAGGCATTAGTTTAATGCAACTGGGGGCTTCCTGATCAAAAATACTGTAAACCCTGCTTACATTACTTTATTATAGTTTTATCACCGTGATATTTATTTACCTAGCCATTTTTTGCTTTATTCTATTAACGAACTGTGGTTCTGCTTCTAGTGCTGCACGTGGCATATTCCCACTGATGATTCTGTGTTTATCTTGTGCTCAGGGCTTAGGATGGACTGCATACAACCTAACTGGAAGTGGACACAGAGCGGGGTTGGATCTCGTATTATCATTATTCATTTGAGGTTGAAGATTTCTTATGTTCCTAAAAGAATTATTTTATATTTTGTTCTTATTTCTTAATTTAGTCACTTTTATGAATAATTGATATTCATTGGCTTTTCATGGGTAAACTTAGAAGAATTCTTTTAAAAAAAGAATATAGAGAATAAATTGTTTTGCTGTTGTTTTTTTTCTTTTTCAATTCCTTTATACTCTCTTTGGCTAAAAAAGACTCTATTTCTGTAAAGGCAAGAACAGACCTAATCTCAAAGATGTTCTCAGTTGAAAAAAAAATTATGTCGGTACTGGGATAAATGAGCATTTTGCCACATTTAGGATACTAATCAGGAGACTGGAAGGGGCAGAAAGGTATGTATTCCTGAGTTACTTAATATCAGATACAAACGTTCGGTCTCCATTCAGCCTCCAAATCAGAGGGCAGCTTTGACCCTATGAAGCAAAATTGCCAATTCTATTAATATTGTAGTGTTTTCTTTTTTATTATCTAGATAGGTTAACAAATAGTTCATGAAATTTAGATCTCAGAGTCCTAGGTTAATGAGACTCCACCTCATTGATTTTAAAGTGGCTCAGTCTGAATCTACAGTCAGGACTAAATACTGGATCAAATGAACTATAATAAGAGGCTCTGGGGACTAACCTTGAAAGAAAAGTTATGAAAGCATTGCTGTCATGATAGACACCTAGAGATCGCATCCAAAGGAGGGCAAGCCTTCTGTCCTGTTGGGATCCTGTGGCTTAAAATGGATGGGGGTGGGTCAGCGAGGTCCATCTCCAGTAGTCCTTGGCTGTTTGACAAAAGCAACGATGATGGCAGACCAAATGATGGAGGCGTTGTTAAAAGTCCAACTGACCTCAGTGCTAATTAGGACTATAGTTGCTGCTTGTGGAGTAGAGATAGAGTTTGAATGTGGGTATGCAGGCAGAAATAGGGAGGGTATGGAAAAACAGGTGGGAATGCTGATACTTAATAATATTCCAAGAGTGTATGTACTATGTAGTATTTTTAAGATGTTGTTCTAAACTTCATTTTTTCAAACCCAAAGTCTGTGATTTTTAGCATAGCCAGTTTGTTTTTAGGGCCAAATATAAATAAAAACTGTTTACATTTGGGTGTGAGCCTTTTCATGTGTTTTTGTTCATGTTCATAAAATAAAAATTCAACTATCCATAACTTATCATTGAGCTCTTATTCTTAAAAATCTGAAAATTGATATTTTAGAGAGATTTAAAAGCCCTTGGTTTTAAAACAAGTGATTTTACTTAGTATGTATAATGTATCTTTCAGATATTTTATAATAAAATATTTATGAATTTTATGACCTATAGCAAGGAGTCAGTGAGAAAACTTAAAAGTACCTAAAGGTTGGTGAGTTATAGTTACAGTTTCTGATCAAAATGATACATCTAGTTAATGTGATCCTTAGGCTCTACCCTACATGCACAGTGGTTCTTTAATACTATTTAAAGTTACTTTAAGCCTAATGAGAATCCCATACAATAGTTCTGTAATAGTGGAACATACTACCAGAGCTGGACTCAGGTCATATTATAATAACAGTTGCCAAGACTTCAGCCTTCCTTGATTGAATGTTATCTTTTAAGTATATTTCCTGCTGATCCTCCCTGTTACACTGTAAGCAATCCAGCATTCTTTTCTGTGATCATTTGATGTCAGGATATCTTTCTGTAATCATTCAATGTAAAAGTGGTAACCTGAACAGTTTCTTTAAATTTTCCTCTTTGCCAAGTAACAAGTGTCTTGATATGCAGCTTTCTGGTGGCCCAACTTCCCAGAGATCAGTTATACTCCTCCTGTGTTCCGTGATCACCTAGGACTGATAATCCTTGACACACAGCTTGTGTCGTATTTGTATTGTATAACCATTTGATATCTATAACTTTAAATCTGTTCTTCCTGCCTAAGTCCATCTGTAAATCTATGTGAACGTTGTGATGTTTATGGATCTTCAAGTATTGTGTCAAGTCCAGGTTGAAGACATATGAATATTTTTGACTGGTTACTCCCTAAAAGTCTTCTATAATTTTGTTAGTTCTTAAAAACTTACAAGTAATAATCCTAATAAGAATGGAAATAACTACATGTGTTCTCTGGACCTGATGGTTCCCTCAGCATGGAATCAATATAGAAAGGAGTTGAAAAATTCATATAAAAGTTTGCCTTTCACTTTCCCCTAATTGTATTTCTTACTTAGTCTTAGGAATATTTGTTCGAAGAGGAACTAACTCTCAGTACAATTAGCGCCAGCAGGTGTCTATTTTGGAAAGATTTTAAATGGTGAAAATGGTTACAGGGCTAGTGAAGTTGCTAGGAATGTGATCATTTTCAGTTTCATGATCATTTTTAGATCTAACAATATGGGGGAACAACCAGTAAAACTATACACTGTCTTCTAATTTCACAAGTTCATCCTGTATGTATAGCAAATACTCAAAGTTTTTTAAAATATATTTTATTGATTATGCTATGACAGTTTTCCTGATTTTGTCCCCCTTTGTCTGCCTCCACCCAGTAGCCCTTGCTCCCTCAGGCAATGCCCCCACCCTTGTTCACATCCTCTCATTATGCTCATAAGTTCTTTGGCTATTCCCTTTCCTATACTGTACTTTACATCCCCATGGCTATTCTGTAACTTCCTATTTATACTTCTTCATGCCCTCACCTCTCACCCATTCTTCCACACCCTCCTCCATCTCTTTATCTTTACCCTTTAGCATTTTAATTATGATGTGTCTTGGGGTCGGCCTCTTTGCATCCTGTGGGGGCGGCTCCACCCACAGGGCCCCCCTGGCTGCCATGGATGAGAATAAGTCTACCAAGACATGATCTGCTTGAGGAGGAAAGGTAGCTCTCCCAAAGGAGAAGAGCCAGGAGCCTGTTTCTCAATGGGCTTTTATTGGGTTCGTTTGCACAGGATTACAGATAAAACTCATTAATCATTGTCAGGCAGTAAGGATCAATCAATAGATAACAAAGAACTCTGAGGGTCTATTTTGAGTCAGGGTCAGATAGCTAGAGCTGTAAAGCTTTGAGGAATGAATTCACTTCTTACTTGGACCCTTATCTTTTAATTGAGAGCATTCTAAACAAAGCAGGTTTCACAGGATTTTATATATTCTTTCTTAGGCCTGATTGTCTGGGGAACCTGCCCTTTCTAGCACAGGGCTGCACCACCCTCTGTCATTGTTTCAGACTTAGGTGGAGCAAGGGAAGTGAGGCAGCCAAGAGATTAGGAGACTTCTCCCAGACAGAATGAGGACTCAGGCTTTGTCAAGGCCGAGGGGTGTGGGTCCTTTGCCCCCTTTTGCTGTACCCCCCAAAGTCCTTCCTTGGGGGCCTCCCATGTGATCGTGCCTGTCTTAGGTCGTCCCCCCTTGGGGAATCTTACCTGTCATTGGCTAACCGACCAAGCATTGGGGGCCAGTTATGGATGAAGGAGCAGAAGCAGTGCTCCTGCCAGGGAGATAAGTTTTTGTCTCCTTGGTGGCTTATGGTCCAAGGTCACTCTCTCAGCCTTAGGCTTGGTGGGGGTTACAGCTTCTGAAACCAGGCAGAGCGGTTCCCAACAGCATCCTACTTGTTTGGGACTCTGTGATTCCGGGACTTGCTTGTCTATTTCTTTCACCAAATTAGGGAAGTTTTCTTTCATTATTTTTTCAAATAGATTTTCTAATTTTTTGTTCTTTCTCTTCTGGCACCTCTATGAACTGAATGTTGGAATGCTTAAAGTTGTTCCGCAGGCTGTTTACACTATCCTCATTTTTTTGGATTCCCTTTTCTTGTTGTTGTTCTGATTCGTTGTTTTTAGCTTCCTTATGTTCAAATCATTGATTTGATTCTTGGCTTCATCCAGTCTACTATTGTTTCCCTGTAAATTGTTCTTTATTTCAATTAGTGTAGCCTTCATTTCTGACTGGATCTTTTTTTATGCTGTTGAGGCCCTCACTAAGTTCCTTGAGCATCCTTATAACCAGTGTTTTGAGCCCTGCATATGATAGATTACTTATCTCCATTTCATTTAGCTCATTTTCTGGAATTTTGATCTGTTCTTTCATTTGGGTCATGTTTCTTTGTCTCCTCATTTTGGCAGCCTCGCTGTGTTTGTTTCTATGTATTAGGTAGAGCTGTTTGACTCTGTGTGTTGGTAGTGTGGCCTAATGTAGTAGGTGTCCTGTAGGGTCCAGTGGCACAGTCTTCCCTGTCACCCAAGCTGGGTACTCAAGGTGCACCCTTTGTGTGGGTTGGGTACACCCTCTTGTAGTTGAGCCTTGATTGCTCTTGGCAGATCAATGGGAGGGATTTACCCAGGCCAGTCAGATGCAAGGACTGGCTGTGACCACTTACCTCCAACCTGCGCCCAGCTATGCAGGGGCTGGGTGTTGGTGATCTGACGTGGTCTCTAGCTGTCCACTGGGTGCACTGGCCCTGGGGGTTCCCAGGTGATGCAGGCCAAGATTAGCCCTCACTTGTGTTTTGGGTCGGGGCCAACCTGCCTGAGTTATAAAGCAATCTGAGATGGCTGCTACTTGTGCTGGGTTGTGGATCTAGGCTGCTAGTTCCAGGCCTGGCCTCACTGAGGCCAGATAATGCTTGTTTGAGAGGATTTAGGAAGTTGTGCAGCAAGAGCCAAGACCAGCCATTCATATGAAAAAACAGCTTGTGTGGGCCTGTAAGTTGGGTGGAGAGTCTCTGGGGATCTCCAAGGTGGGTGAAAGAGTGTTAGCCATGTTGATGGGATCTTAGATGCGGCACCAGTCTGCTGGCTCTGTGAGGAGAGACCAAATCCCCACACCAGTCCTTCTATCCCAGGGTTCCAGTGCCAGGAAGATACATCCTCATAACTTCTGGCTGTAAAAATCAGTGGGGATTGTGGCAGAGTGAGATGGAGGGTGTCTGGAGTCCCAGACAGTTCCTCTTAAAGGGCCTGCATGAACATCAACTTACTCAAGACTCCCTTTGAGCTCCAGCACTGGGGCAGCAGTTTTAAAGGAACCAGGGACATACAGGGAGGAACTGATTTATCTGGCATCAGGGTGAGAGCTGAGGGAGACAGCTTTCTGCCAGACAAAAATGCTGGCAGAAGCCATTGTTCCTTATTTGAGAACCACCTCACCCTCCGCAGAGCCAAAAGGCAGGTGCCATATCTGAGTCTCTATCCATGTGGCTCACACACTTGCCCCATCCTGGTGATTCCCTGAAGCCCAGTCCCACCCAACTTGCAGGCCCATCCAGGCCATGTCCAGTTGCTTTTCCATACATCTGGTTTCTCTTGCCTCATGCTTAAGACTTCCCTAAAATCTCAAGCAAGTAACATCTGGCCTCTGTATACCCCCTATTTCTTGCTAAGTAACCCTAGGCCCAGCACTAGCAGCAGCCTGCTTTGATTCACAGCTTGGCCTCTACTGGGCACCTCCAAGTCCAGCACAAGTAGCAGCCATGTGCAGATGGTTCTGTAGCTTGTGTCAGGTGTAACCAGGCAGAGGACAGGTGGTGGTTACCTTTGTATTTCCCAGGAGGTTCTAGAACCAGTGCATCTGGTAGACCATGCCGGATTACAATCCTGCCACCTCCACGAGCAGTGCCAATAGTAATCAAGGCTTGTACAAAGCCCACATGGGCACACCTGGAGTGCCCAGCTCAGGTGACTGGGGATGCTATACCACTGGGCTCTACAGGGCATCTACTAAACAAGGACATTCTTCCAAGTTTGGGAGATGTAGCAGCTCTACCTAATACATAAAAATAAACATAGGAAAGTAGCCAAAATGTGGAGACAAGGGAAAAGGTCCCAAATGAAAACAGACGTCTCCAGAAAAAGAACTAAGTGAAATGGAGGCACTCTGTAGATACACTGTTCAAAACAATAAAGGAATGCTTAAGGAACTTAGTGAGAAGTTCAACAGCATGAGAAAGTACATAGAAACTATAAAAAAGAATCACAAATGAAGACGACACTACTGAAATGAATAATTTACAGGGAGTCAACAGAGTAGATGATTCTGAGAATCAAATCAGTGATTTTCTTTTTGCAGAATGCAAATGTATGAAGACAGTGTATGGAGTCTCTGGGATAACTTCAAGCATACCAACATCCTCATCATGGGGCTGCCAGTGGAGAAGAGAGAGAGCAAGAAATTGTAAATTGTATTTGAAAAAATGACAGAAAATGTCCCTTACTTGGTGAATGAAATAGACATACAAGTCCAGGAAGTTCAGAGAGTCCCAAACAAGATGAACCCAAAGAGGCACACACCAAGACACATCATAATTAAAATGCCAAAAGTTAGAGACAAAGAGAGACTCTTAAAAGCAGCAAGAGAAAAGTAGTTACCTACAAGGCCACTCCCATAAGACTATCAGCTGATTTCTCAACAGAAACTTTGCAGGCCAGAATATTGGCAAGAAATATTCAAGAGATGAAAAAGCAAGGAACTACAACCAAGATCACTCTATCCAGCAAAGCTATCATTTAGAATGGAAGGGCACATAAAAGGCTTCCCAGACAAGAAAAACCTAAAGGAGTTCACTACCACCAAACACGAACTTCTTCTTTAAGAAGGATCTTTAAGAATAAGAAAATATTAAAAATATGAACAATAAAATGGCAATATCTATCAACAACTGAAACTAAAAATCAAAATAAATGAACAAGCAGAACATAAACAGACTCATAGAGAAAACATTTTGATGATTGCCAGATGAGAGAGGGGTAGGGGATGATGAAGAGGTGAGGGGATTTAAAAGCACTAATTGGTTGTTACAGAATAGTCATGGGAATGTAAAGTACAGCATAGGGAGCATAGTCAAAAATATTCTAATAATTGTGTCAGATGAGTATGAGATTTATCAGGATGATCACTTAAGTTATATAATGTCTACTCACTGGGGGGTACACCTGAAACTAATACTGTATAATATTATATGTCAACTGTAATTGAAAAATTAAAAAAATGTTTAAAAAAAACTCAGGAAAAAAAGGAAGAAGGGAGATGGAGACACATTCTACCATCACCCAGTATTACTGTTAACATGTATGTTGGTATATGTTCTTAATATCTCAGGCTTTTAAAAAATCTGTACACAAATTTGAGGAGTGTATTTTTTTTGTCAAAGTTAAAATCATACCACGTTTACAATTCTGTAGTCTGATGAAATTTTTTTTTAAATCATGTTAATGGTACCTGTAGCCAGGCTCAAACAATGAGTTACCACAGATTCTGAATTGGTAAGAATGAGAAATAAGTTATTTCTGGGTTGATTTTTTTACTTAAAAACCTTCATGAAGAAAACAACCCCTCCCTCCTATTTGTAAAGAACAGAAGAAAATGAAGGTGATCCTTTTTGAACCTGAGCTAGTCATCTGGTCTCAGCCCAGAACAGTTGTGCAGTTGCATATCCCTTGCATAACTCTTACACCTGTGTATGGTATGTATTTTTAATAAAGGAGTTGAAACTACCATTGTTGCAGTAAAGATTCGTGTCTGCATGATTTTCCTGTCTCTTGGCTTCTTTTTCATGCATGGCACTAATAGTGAAGCAGAACATGTGGTAATTGTCCTGGGTGCACTGAGACTTTTGAAAGCATCTGTTTATGTTTCTTTTACCATCCAATGGTGATCATAAACTTCACTGCTCTCTTATGTATACGATAAAAGTCTATCATGAGCATTATAAGTTGCTAATTTACACTCTTCTTTTTTTAACATGGTGGAATAGCTGAAGAAGAAAATCTGGTGACTAAATATGACTATGATTTGATTTGAATCAAACAAAAGGTATAATACTTGTGAGGTTATTATAGAATATTGGATCAAATAATATGTGTCAAAGGTAATTCCAAGCCAGAGTAGTTCCATAAATAGATGCATAAGTTAGTAATGGTATAGTCTTGATTTTGGTTTTGACACTTAAAAATTACTTAGCTTGTTTTAAGTGATAAAATTTAAATTCTTAGGCTTTTATCTTGCTTGTAATTATTTGGTTTTATTAAGCCCACTTTTAAGTGTCATAATTTGGTATTTGTTTATGTATATTCATGTAAGTGCATACTGATTCTTTTTTTATCTTTTTTATTATGGAAAAAATAGAGAATTGTATAATGAACTTCCACATTCCCATCATCCAACTTATTTCCTTCTCCCCACCAATTTTCTCTGTCCCATAGCCATTTCGAAGCAAATTCGTAATATATCAACTGTAAATATTTTAGTGTGTATCTCTAGCGATCAGATGCTACTTTTTAAAAACATTATAATGCCATCATTGTATCTTTCTTAAAAAACAATAATAGCAGCTATCTTTAACTTTTTAAAAACAATGTCTCGGCTCTTTGCACTACAAGAACTTATCAGTCCACTCAGTATTTACATGTTTTTCATTGTCCTGTAACTTTTTAAAAAAATATATTTTATTGATTATGCTATTACAGTTGTCCCATTTTCCCCCTTCACTCCTCTCCACCCTGCACACCCTCTCCTACCCACATTCCCCCACTTTAGTTCATGTCCATGGATCATAAGTTCTTTAGCTTCTACATTTCCCCTACTATTCTTGCCCTTCCCCTGTCTATTTTCTACCTACCATCTATGCTACTTATTCTCTGTACCTTTCCCCCCTCTCTCATCCTCCTACTCCCCTGTTGCTAACCCTCCATGTGATCTCCATTTCTGTGGTTCTGTTCCTGTTCTAGCTGTTTGCTTTGTTTTTGTTTTTGTTTTTGTTTTTGTTTTAGGTGTGGTTGTTAATGTGAGTTTGCTGTCATTTTACTGTACATGTTTTTTATTTTCTTTTTCTTAGATAAGTCCCTTTAACATTTCATATAATACGGGCTTCGTGATGATGAACTCCTTTAACTTGACCTTATCTGAACAGCACTTGATCTGCCCTTCCATTCTAAATGAAAGCTTTGCTGGATAGAGCAATCTGGGATGTAGGTCCTTGCCTTTCATGACTTAGAATACTTCTTTCCAGCCCATTCTTGCCTGCAAGGTCTCTTGTGAGAAATCAGCTGACAGTCTGATGGGAACTCCTTTGTATGTTACTGTCTCCTTATCTCTTGCTGCTTCTGGGATTCTCTCCTTCATTTTAATATTGGGTCATGTAATTAAGATGTGCCTTGGTGTGTTCCTGCTTGGGTCCAACTTCTTTGGGATTCTCTGAGCTTCCTGGACTTCCTGGAATTCTATTTTCTTTGCCAGATTGGGGAGGTTCTTTACTATTTGTTCAAATAACTTCTGCACTTTTTGCTCTTCCTCTTCCCCTTCTGGTATCCCTATAATTCAGATGTTGGAATATTTAAAGATATCCTGGGGGTTCCTAATCCTCTCCTCATTTTTTTAAATTCTTATTTCTTCATTCTTTTCTGTTTGGTTGTTTCTTTCTTCCTTCTGGTCCACTCCATTGATTTGAGTCCCAGTTTTCTTCCCATCACTATTGGTTCCCTGTGCATTTTCCTTCATTTCACTTAGCGTAGCCTTCATTTTTTCATCTAATTTGCAACCAAATCAACCAATTCTGTGAGCATCCTGATCACCAGTGCTTTGAACTGTACATCTGATAGGTTGGCTATCTCTTCGTCACTTGGTTGTATTTGCTGTGGAGCTTTGATCTGTTCTTCTGTTCGGGCCATTTTTTTTTGTCTGGTTGCGCCTGTTATATATGAGGGGCAAAGCCTTATGTGTTCATCAGGGTGGGGCACCCCAGTAGCTGGGTTGTGACGCTGTATGGGGGGGCAGGATCCAAGAGGGAACAATGGCACTTGCTCTGCTCTCTGTTGGACTTCAGTCCCTTCCGCTGCTTCCCCCAAGCAAACTGGGCCCTTCTGGTGCTGATTCCCAGGTGGGTGGGCTTGTGTACCATTCTAGGACCCCATGGGTCTCTCCAACACACTCTCCTGTGAGGCTGGGAGTCTCTCCCTGTGCCTCAACCCCCACAGGTGTCCCCAATCAGTGCCTTGAAGCTTTATTTTCTGGCGCTGGGACCCTGGGCTGAGTGGTCTGTCTCACTCCCCAGTTTCACCCGGTCAGCCAGCTGCCTTGTGCACAGTGCCTTGCTTCACAATCACAGCCTCGCTAGGTCTGCCTGTTGTCACCCTGTGCCCAGGGCCCACCCACTGTGGTCTTGCGTGCCCTGGGGGCCTTGTGCGCAGGGTGCCACGGCTTTTTGTGCCTTGACTCCTTTCTGCCCAGCCATCCGACTCTGCCCCACCTACTGGTCTGGATGAATGTATCTATTTTAACTCCTTGGTTGTTGCACTTCCATACAGTTCAGTTTTCTGTCAGTTCTGGTTGTTATTTTGTTTCTAAATTTTGTCCTTATTTTGGTTGTGTGAGGAGGCACAGTGTGCCTACCTACGCCTCCATCTTGGCTGGAAGTGTCCTGTAACTTTTTATATGGTTTGCTTAAATCCAGGTAAAAAAATGTCACATGATGTGATTTTTTTCTTTGAAATTTTTTGGTTATTTTTTCATAGCATTTTCCACAGTCTGGATTTTGCTGGTTATATCCCCATGCCATCATTTAACATACTCCCTGTATTTCTTATATTCGTTGTATATTTCTGTACTAAATTGCCTCAAAATTTAGCAGCTTATTATAATTACCTTTACCACACACAGTTTCTGTGGGTCAGGAACTCCGGAGTGGCTTGCTGAGTGGTTCTGGCTTAGGGTCTGTTAAGAAGTTGCATTCAGACTGCTATCAGGGGCTGCCATGATCTAAAAGCTTGATTGGGGCTGAAGGATTTACTCCAAGATGGCTCACCTTTGTGGCTGTTGGCTGGAGGCCTCGGTTTCTCAAGATGTGGACCTCTCCATAGAGCTGTTTGATTGTCCTCACGTGCCAGCTGGCTTCCTCCTGAGCAAGTGACCTTAGAGGGAGAGCAAGGTGGGTACCACAGTGCCTTTTTATGATGTATTCTTGGAAGTCACGCACCATCATTTTCAACACATTCTATTAGAATAGAATCCCCAAGTACATCCCTTCTTCAAGGAGAGAGAAATTGGGCTCCATTGTTTTGAAGGGAGGAGTATCAAAAAATTTGTAAACATCTTTGTAACTCACCACACTTTTGTTTTCTATTAATTGATAGTCAGATGCTGAGAACGACTGGCTACATAGTTTGCAGGGCCCAGTGCAAATGGAAATGTGGGACCCCTGTGCAAATTTTAAGATGGGACAGCAGAGCATTAAACCAAACAGGGGCCCTTCCGAGCACAGAGCCCTGTGTGGTTGTACAAATGATGCCCATGAAACCAGTCCTAGATGTAGAGGCTCCACCAGATGCGGGTTTGATTCTCACATACTCTTTTGTTCTTACAGTACTGCGTTATAATAAGTGTCAGGTACTTCATCTCCCCTGGTGATGTTAGGAGCCATTGGTGGTCATTAACTAGAACTATTAATTCATTAAAGTTTTATTTCTTTTATTATCTGTAGTACTTTCAAACAGAAAACTTTCCTTAATTAACTATGTGGTTACTCTGAAGTTGGGTACATATAGAAAAAGTGGTAAAATGCTTGATTTGGATAATGAATTGATTCTCTAATATCCTTTAGGGATGATCAATACTTTTAAAATATTAAACAGATTCTTGATACATTATAATCCATTTTATTTTCTTTCAGATGCTTTTTATTTTATTTTTCCTATTACCATTTATCCCTTTTATACCCTCATCCTCTACTCCATTTTCCTTACTATCTTTATTGATATTCAAATTGTTCCATCTTTAGCATTTAACTAGTCTTGATAACTTTTTTGCTTCTAATAAGATATTTCAGGCTTATCTTGTATATTTCCTTCCTCAGACCTTTTCTTCCAAGAGCTTTATTTACATTTTCAGAAATGGTGTATTACATATTATACACAGAAATACACACACAGTAATCTTGGCATTAGGAGTGTTCCTTTCATCTGGTTTATCATTGTTCAGTTAACAGAGCTATGAAATAAGTGTTATTCTGTTTATATTGATACTTCAGATTCAGGATTACATTTTAAAATTCAATTTCAGTGATTTTATATCTGTATTTCCTTTCCTATATGCTGAAAATTCTACTTCTCTGTGACATTAACAATTATCCATTTGTTTTATGCAAGATTCACACACAATAGTCTCAGAATAACAATTTCTACTCTACCAGTAATAACACTAGTGAAAACAGTTTAAAACCCACCCCCCAACTCACTAGGGGTATACAGTTCAAAGTGCTGTTTAAGGTCACTTGAGTGCACAGGGGTGTGTGTTTTAGTTTGTCTATTAGGAATTGTTAAAATTTAATTTTGCTTTATAATTACAAGAAATATTTGCATAATTCAAAGTGAAATGTAGAGGAAAAAGTATATTCAAAGAAATCTGACTTCTATCCCCTGTTCATCCGATTTACCCCCCTTTCCCACAGGAAGCTTTTTTATGATTTATAGATGGACACAGACAACAGTTTGGTGTTTGTGGGGAGGAGGGGCGTGGATGAAGATGGAAGAGGGTATAGGGGGATAAATGGTAATGAAAAAGCACAATAAAAATGAGCAATTAAAAATCAAAATTATTTTAAACATGCATGTATTCTGAAAGCTCTTTCTTAGATAAGCAGAAGAGTAGTATATACAGTTTTCACCATCTTGCTTTTTTCACTTAATAAATATATCATCCCATAATAGTATGTAGAGATAGTCCTCATTTCTTTTTGCAGCATCTGTGCTGATCCACCGAAGTTTACTCAACTTTTCCCAATTGATGAACATGTTGAAATTCATATTTCTACATTTGTGCTAAAACATTACAAATGGCACTGCAATGAATGACTTCATGTTGTTTGCATTTTTACCAGCTTAGCATTGGAAGATTCCTAGAAGTAAATCAAAAGGTAAGCGTGTGTGCGTTTGCTAGATATTGTCCATTTCCCTTCCATAGGCAAAGAGTGTGTTCCAGTAACATATGAGAGTGCCCACAGGGAAAGTTGTCAAACGCATGGTGATTTGCCAGTCTCATAGGTGAGAAATGTATGTCAGTACAGTTTCAGTTTGCATTTCTCCAACGTGCAAGGTGGAACATCTTTTCATGTTGGTGGACGGAATGCAGTTTTAATGATTTCTATGTGATTATCCAGTTATCCTAACAGTATTTGTTAGAAAACCCATCTTTTCCCTGTTGACTGAGAAACGACCACTGCATTGACACTGCATTTCTATATGCCCTTTTCTTCTCTGTTGGCCTGGCTTCTACGTATGCACTTCTACCAAACTCTCACTAATAGACATGATTGACCGACTCTTCTTTTTTCACTTTTTTTTGACACGTTTTTGTGACTGTTTTCCCTTGTTTGTTCTTCCAGAGAAACTTTAATTCTTTTAGGTCCAGTAAAATATTTGACAGTATTTTTAT
Organism: Trachops cirrhosus; assembly: GCA_028533065.1. Classification (NCBI taxonomy): domain Eukaryota; kingdom Metazoa; phylum Chordata; class Mammalia; order Chiroptera; family Phyllostomidae; genus Trachops; species Trachops cirrhosus. Next base: position 115,892,929 of record CM052543.1, read on the forward strand.
TGAGACTGTGATAAATTAATTTAGAGAGAATGAACATCTGTATGTTATCTTCCTAAGCAAGAAGGTGCTTTGTCTTTCCTATTGTTTAAATCTACTTTTGTGTATTTCAGAAATATTTTATGGTTTCCATTTATATTCTCTAACTGCTTTTTTGTTTGTAAATATGAAAGCTGTTGATTTTCTAATATTTTATAGCTCAGCACTTCACTGTCTGTTTTTAGTAATTTTCCCCCATTAATTTCTGTTGATTTACTATTATGTTTTCCAAAGTACAAGTATATAATCATGCCATCCATAAATAGAGGTGTTTTCCATTTTCCTTTCCATTCTTAAACCTGAGTGGTTCTCCTCTGTTTAACTGTGTTAGTTCGTATTTTCAACCTTTGAAAAGCTTCCAGATTGGTGAGCACCTTACCATGCTGGGAGAGGGGTGCACCTGGAGAAGGTATGGAAGTTCTGTGCCCTTTCCCATATATGTTGCCCTATGCACCTCTTCCATTTGGCGCTTCCTGAGTTATATCCATTATAATAAAGAAGTAGTAGTAAGTACAGTGTTTTTCTGAATTCTGTGAGTTATTCTAGCAAATTATAGAAACTGAGGAGGGGGTCGTGGGAACCCTCAATTTATGACAGGCCCCGATTGGGTCTGAAGTGGGGACAGTCTTGTGGAATGTTACATGAACTCCAGGTAGAGAGTCTCAGGATTGAATTGAATTGTAGGACACCCAGCTGTTGTCAGATAATTGGTTGATATGAGGGGGAAAAATTTTGGTGTTAGAAGTAGCAAAAAGAAAAAACAGATGTTTAATTAGTAGTAAGGTATAAGAAAAAAGAAGTTTTTGAAATATTATTTAGTATCGACTATAGTAAATTGATTTTCCCAGGTGTGTGATGTGCCATTTTAATATATAGACTAAAAGGTTTTTAAAAGTTTCTAAATTTTTAGTCTTAATTCCATTTCTTTGGTTCCTCCTTCAGTAACTCCAACTGCATGTATTTTGCATCTACTTTGTCTACTTTATACATCTCTCACTTTTTCTCAAATTGTTATATATTTTTTTGAATTAAGATTTTCCTCTTTTTGTGTTTTATTTTTCTTAAAGTATTATTGTGTATATTTGCTATGGTGTTCTGGTTTCATCTTTACTTCTGAAATTATGTTTTTCTTTTTAATTATTTTCTAACATTATTTTCTTCTCTGTCAACTATTCAGTCTTTTCACTTCTGTTTTCCTGGTTTAAGTTTTTCTTCAGTCCTCTAGCATCTTAATTTCTTTTAGGTCATTTTGAAATAGGAGGTGATAGTTCTCATGTTTGTGGGCATGTCTCTGGCATGTTTTTATTATCTATAGGGATGCTATTTTTATTCAGTTTTATTCTTATGTCTATTTTGATTTTCCCCTTTTTGTTGCTTCTTGTGTTAAATAGATATTTTATAGTGTACAATCTTAATTCCCTGTCATTCCTTCTACTACATATTTTTGAGTTATTTTCTTAGTCACTGCCTGGGAGATTGCAATTAACATTATAATTTATAGAATCTAGTTCAGATTAATACCAACTCAATTTATTATTATACAAAAACTTTCCTCCTGTACAGCTCCATTTCCCCTCTAATTTGTGTTGTCACACAAATTAAATCTTTATACATTCTGTGCTCATAAATGCAGATATATAATTAATATTTTATTCAGTGATTAAACAGAAAAATAGAATTACAAACACAACATGCATTTCTGCTGTCTCTTGCATTTACCCGTGTAGTTATCTTCACCGGTATGCTTTGTTTCTTTGTGAGGATTCATTTCAGCCCAAAGGATTCCCTTTGGTGTTTCTTGTAGAGCAAATCTCCTAGCAACTATTTCTCGCAGTATTTGTTTACCTGGGAATGACTTAATTTCTCCTTCATTTTTGAAGGATAATTTGGCCAGATTAAAATTCTTGTTTGCAGGGTTTTTTCTTCTTCTTCAGTAATTTGAGTAAGTCTTCACACTGCCTTCTGTCTCCATGGTTTCTGATGAGAAATCAGCTGTTAATAATATTGAGGCTTCTTTGTATGTGATGAGTCCCTTCTCTTGCTGCTTGCAAGATTCTCCCTTTGTCTTCATCTTTCAACAGTCTGATCAGAATGTGTACAGGTGTGGATCTCTTGAGTTTATCTATAAGTTTGCTGAGCTCCCTGGGTGCATAGATTAATTTGTTTTATTAAATTGGAGGCATTTTGACTTTTATTTCTTAAAATATTTGTTCTGCTTCCTTTTCCTCTCCCGAGACTCATTATACATGTTATGGGTTGAATTATGTTCCCCCAAAATTCAAATGTTGAAATTCCAACTCCCAGTACCTCAGAATATGGCCTTCTTTGGAAATAGGGTTGTTGCAGATGTAATTAGTTAAGGTGAGGTCACTAGCATGGGCCATACTTTAATTTGACTGGAGTCCTTATGAGAAGGGGGAAATCAGGTTACAGAGGCAGATGTGTAGGGAAGACAGTGTGATGAGACGGGGAACACAGCCATCTACAAGCCAAGGAGAGAGACCTCAGACAGAGCCTGCCCTTACTGCCCTCAGACGGGACATACCCTACTGACGCCTTAATCCCAGACTTCTGACTTCCACAACTGTGAGACAGTACACTTCTGGTGTCTCAGCCCCTCCGTTTGTGGTACCTCGTTACAGCAGCAGACTAATACACATGGATGTTGGTACGCTTAATGGTGTCCCACATGTCACTGAGGCCCTGTTTATCTTCCTTCATTCTTTTTTTTCTTTCTGTTCTTCCGACCAGCCAATTTCAGTTCACCAGTTCTTTTTCTTTCCCCCTGATCCTTTTTTCTTTCAGCTTAAATCTCTGTTGAACACTTCTAGTGAATTTTTCATTTTATTTGTATGCTTTTAAACTCAGAATTTCTATTTGGTTCTATTTTAGATTCCTTCCTCTTTAATTGATATTCCTTATTTGGTGAGACATCCTTGTGTTTCCCTTAGTTCTTTAGCCATGGTTTCTTTTAGTTCTTTGACCACTTTTAAAACAATAAGTCTTTATCTAGTAAGGTTAACATCAGCATCTATACTTTCCTTGGGATGATTTCTATTGATTGCTGTTTTTTTTTTCTGTTTTAGGCCATACTTTCTGGCTCCTTTGCCAATCTCAATTTTTGTTGAAAACTAGACATTTAAATAATATAATGTGATTCTGGAAATTAAATTCTCTAGCCTCCCCTAAGTTTTTGTTGCTGCTGCTGTTAATTGTTTAGTGACTTCTCTGATCTAATTTTGTGACGTCTGTATTTTTGTTGTGCATGGCCACTGAAGTCTGCTTGGTTAGCTTAGTGGGCAGCTAATGATTAAACAGAGATTTTTTTAAATCCACGGGGAAATAATAAGCCTCCTAGTTTTTTCTGATAAGCTCTGTGTTGGGGCTTGCTTTCCGCACTCATCCATGCAATGACAACTCTGCATTAGCCTTCAGTTCCTGTTGCATAGAGTGTCAGCTGAGATGAGAGAGGAGAGCCTTTCTGGTCTTCCCTCAGCATGCACACAGCCCTGCGCATGTGCACAAGCTACACACACGTGACTTCCCAGACGTTGAGGTATATGTCAGAGTTTTTAAAAACTCTGGATGGATATGTTATTCCCCAGAATTTTCTTTTAAGCTTTTTGATTAGTCTATTATTTGCCCAATGTTTAGCCACTGCCTCAGACAACTTCAAAATTAAAATTCTTGCCTGTAATTTTGTTTTTTTGACAAGCACCTCCTGCTGAGAAGGCTTTCACAATGGAAGAGCTCTGAGTCAGGTCAAATACAGACATCCTTGCAAGTGAGACATTTCAGGGAACCATGGGATAGGTCAGACAATGACAGTTTTGGAATAAAGCTCCTGTTCTGCTCCTTCTGATTATTGTCGGGCTGGTGAGTTTTACCAGGGGTGTGGACTACTGTTTCTCAGGGTTACAGCAGAGCTGGAGAGTGAGATGTGGTTAGGGCAAGTCAAAAATGCCATAAAGCTAGCTGATCTTACTGAGATTCAGCCATTTTTCCCAAATACATGCTCCCCAGATTTCTGTAAGCTTTTGGTTAATCTACACAGTTTTGAAAAAACTTAATTCTGACTACTTTGGTCAGTTTTTTCCTTGCTTTTATGGAGGAAAGAATGCATACTCCTGGGAATACAACTGATTCAACCTTTGCGGTATTCTTGCAGGTGACAAGTGGAATAGATTTCAGTTATCCTCATCAATACCTACCCAAATCACAGACTTTTGAGCAAAACAGGTGCTGTCGTTGTTTTTAATCTATTAAATTGGGGTGATTTTTAAAGCAATAATACCTAACATTAGGAACTGCCTGTCACCTTATTCAAGCTATAGGTGATATTTTTTCAGTTATAATCCCACCCACTTCCCTACTGATATTAAGCGGATTCTAGCTGTCATACCATTTCTTCCCTTATATTCATATGTACACAAACACTTTTTTTTACTTTATTGTTGTTCAGTTACAGTTGTCTGCATTTTCTCCCCACCACTCCCCCCCACCCCAGCCAAACCCACCTCCCTTCCTTGCTTCCACCTTCCCCCTTGGTTTTGTCCATGTGTCCTTTATAGTAGTTCCTGAAAACCCTACAAAAACTTTTTAAAAACAGCATAAATGCAATGTCTTTATTACACTTAACAGTTCCTTAATATTATCAAATATCCAGTCAACATTCAAGTTTCCCTCATTATGTCAATTTTAAGTAACTTATTTTGTTTCAATCAGGATCTGATTAAATTTCATATATAACAGTGATTTTATGTGTCTCTTAGTCTCTTTTTAAAATCTGTAGGTCATAATCAGTGAAACCGCTAACTCATCATACACCAACACCTCTCCCCTACTAATCACTCTCATCACCATGTCCCTAACAGGAAAATTATATTTAAAACTTTTTACATTAGTCTGTGAGGTTGACAATCTTGGCATCAAACTGCTGGTACCATTGCTTTCCCAGTGTTAAATTTTCTTCGTAGAGGTTACTGTCTTTCACTGAAAAGCAAATTTTTATTCTTACTACAATGTGATAAGTTACAGAGGACAGATATTAGTTATTTCCATTTCAGTGTTACACTCACAGCAGGTATTAATCTTGTCTAAGTTTATACCCCAGTTTAGATGTGGGCTGGGTATAGAACCCACTTTTCTTGATTTTTTTCCTTGTGCCACTATGTACCTCAGATGCCACAAGATCAGGTTATCCTGTCTGCACCCGAAGGACTCCAAATGAATTTTATAAAAATATCATTGTAGCCCTGGGCACTGTGGCTTCGTTGGTTGGAGTGTTGTCCCATAGCTGAAAGATTATGGGTTGATTCCTGATTAGGGCACATACCTAGGTTGCCTGCAGATTCTTGAAGTTCCCTTACAACTACAAAATAAACCATGTTCATTCAGCTAAGATGTTTATAGGAATATGAGTGGCACAGTTTCAGAGAGTAAAATATGTAAAGGAATTATTTGTCAGTGGCTGATTTAAATTGTATGTGGGGAACTACATTTCTAAATTATTTCTTAAAAATTATTTTTTATGGCAGTGACATGGCCAAGTTGGCAGACTTGGGGACAGGGCTCCTCAGTGGGGCGGGGCTGGTTCAGAGCATGAAGAAGAGTTAGAGATGCTGCACCAGAGCCAGTAGCCAGGTCAGGAGCCCTGCAGAATGTGGTGAGGTGGCAGGAGGGTGGTGGTGGAGGGCTGGTCTGTGCCCATCCTGACCGTGCCACACAGGGCAATGGGCAACCTCTCAGCGGGATGCAGGAACGTGCAGGAGAAACGAAGCCAATGGTGTCTTTCACAAAAGCCATAACCCAAAATAATCAGCATCATGAAAAATAAGAAATGCAAATACTTCGCCAAGCCGGATCCACAAATTCACAAGTTCAATGAACAGCCATGCCAAAGTAGATGGCTAATGACAGAATGGGCCCCGAGTTTATTAACCCGTGGAAAAGGGGTGCAGAGCAGGGAAGTGACATGCATGCTAAGCAATGAAACCAAGATCAGGGTCCCAAGAGGTACTGCACTGGGCCTTAACCTGCCTCTGGCTAGTGCTGTGAGGGCCAGGACTGCACAACCACATGGGAGGCAGAGCGTGGTCAGAGTGATTGGGCAAGCGTGGCAAAGGTGTCTGTCACTGGATTTTGAGGTGTATTAACCCTAGAAAGAAATGTGTCCTCTCTGCCAGGCCCAGGGAGGCTGAAGACTGTTAGGATTACTCAAAATGCTATCTGTGGTCAGTGGGTGACTGGGCTAAGCTCTATAGGAACTTCAGATTACACTTCTACACACTGGAGTCAAAGTCCCTCTTATGAGCTCACTGGCTCTGCCCCTCCACCAGGTTACCATGGACATTTGGCTAGAGAGTTGCCAACATTCTACATTCTGAGCTGTTGGAGAGGGAAGAGTGAAGGGATTCAGGAGCATCTTCCTGTGCTGAGATGGTGTGGGAATCCCCCTGAGAGAGTGGTGAAGATCAGGTACCACAGTACCCACTACCACAACCGTGGTGCCGCTGAGGTCCAGAGCACCCACTGCCACGACCACAGGGCAGCTGAAGTCCATGGCTCCCACCACTGGGAACACGGTGCTGCTGAGGTTTGAAGCACCTACCTGCAGGAACGTGTTGCCTCTGAGGTCTGCAGTGCCAACCAGAACCTCAGGGCCACTCATGGCGGAAGCAATGACCAGGACATCCATGGCACTCAAGCCCTACCCGGCCAGTATCCAGGTGTGCTGAGACGCAGGAGGCTTCTGGATAATGGACACTAGTGCTAGTAGGCTTAGAGCCCAGGAACCAGGAATATTTCCTGAAAGGGAGGGCTGCAGTAGCCCCCCATATTGCATTTTCCTTTAATAAATCCTGCTTTAAAGCAAGAAAAGCCAACAATAGCAGTGATGGGCCTCATAAAAAAGACAGTGGAAGTGATGAAGCTCCACCACCAAATAAGAGAAACTCAAATCCAACAAGAAGTGGTAATGGAGGAAGCTGGCCAGTGAAAAGTTAACTTTCTGGGCTAACACTAAGGTCATGATAGCAAACTTGAGCAATAATGCTAAGAAGTATCTAAGGGAAATCGAAAATCAGGGGGACAAATATGCTCAAGAAAGTTGTGAGATGTTACCACCAAGACAAGGATTGGCCTTCAAATGTGCAATACAAATTTCAGAATTTCAAACAACACAGCTCTTGGAGAAAGAAAAGCTGGTCTCCAATTTCCAGCAGCAGTGGGAGGCAGTGAGGGGCATTCCATTGGGAAGGGAGAAGGATTATAGAGAGTTGCAGACAATACAGGAGGAGCTAAAGAAAGCCACAGCTGAGACAGCTGCAAAGGCCCAGGCCTGGTGCCTCCAGGAAAAAGCATTGCTGGAGAGGCAACTGAGTGAGCCAGCCATGAGCATACTGGGAGAGGAAGAAAAGGAGCTGAAAAGGAAGGCCCAGGCCTTGGAGGTGGCAGCAGAGAGGCATGCTTCTCAGCTGTGCTGCCTCCAAAGAGAGAGCCTGGACTTATACAGAGAGGCCCTCCAGCAGTCCCAGAAGTACCAGGAGGAAAAGACCCCCAAAGCTGGTTAAAAATTCAGAAGCAGCAGCTGCAGCAGGAAAAGTGGTGGTCTGCAAAGAGCCCACTTGCTGACAGGCAGGAACGAGAGTCCAGGAAGAGCTCACTGCCTGATGTGCCAGAAAAACTGCTTAAAAGACCATGGTCCTGGATGGAAGAGCTCACAGCAGGGTGCTCGAGGGTCTCTAAGAAACTCCCAATAGGGAATTGAATCACAGCTGAACTGCTACATATTTGTGTGATCAGCTTTCTTAATTAGGTTTTTCTTTAATTAGCTCCTGTTGATAAACCAGATATTCCTCACACCTCCAGATCCTGTAACACCACTTGCCAAACACTCATACATGAAACCAGGTGGAGAAAACCACCTTGAGTAATTGAAAGGAAAACAGTTCTGTGAATTATTCCATCTAGCTGAAGCAGGTTTCTTTATAGGAATACCCCTTTAAGGATAGCATCTCAGATTGACTATATATAGTACATTCTGCTTGTAACAGAGAGGCCAGGCCAAATCACCAAGAGAGGTCAGGGGGCAGGGAGAAAACCCCAAGGTGAAATTGAAGGTCAGAAGTGACTTGCCCTCCTTGTGAAGGGAGAGGCCGCCAGAGCAGGGAGCTTGTACAGAGCATGTGGGACTGGTGACCTTGTATAGTGGCCAGAAGAGGGGCAGAGGCAAACATGGCCAACACTGGCCCGCATTGTTTGGAAAGGGGGACACCCCCACTGGCTTTTGGGGCACATGGGATTCTGGGAGGGGACTTTTAAATGGAGCGTGCTGGGAAGCAAAATCAGTTGGTTCTTTCCCCTCCCCCAGTAAGGGGGCATGTCCGCAGTCACCAGCAGGCCTGCCAGTGGTGGCCAGTGCAGTCCTGTGAGTGGAGGCCTGGGGGCGACTCCAAGATGCCTGGAGCTGGACAGCGGCTGGAGACCAGCTAAGCCACCTACATTTATGATACTTTGGGTGGGAAAAGAGGTTCCTGGAGCTACCTTGAACTGAACTGGCAGAGGGTGACAGGGTGATTGTTCTTTGGGAGTTTGAGAGGAGATAGGCTTTCAGGCAGAAACTTGCCATTATTTCCAAAGACCTTGATAATAATAGCACTGTGAACAGATTTGTACTTGTGTTATTTTCAGGTCTGAACCTATGTAGTAATTGTGATGACAAATATTTTAATAGCTATTTTTGATGTCATACTCTCTTTCTTTCCCCTTACTTTTGTTACTCAGATATTTCAGGCAGAAACTTCCCATTATTTCAAATTATAATGTTAAATAAAAGATTCCTTTCTTCAAAAAAAAAATCTATAAGTCAAAAAAAATTTATACGTCTTCCCAACATTTTAAAGGATCTACTTTGTGCAAGGGCTATGAAGTTTATAAAGTAAGCTAACCTTAAAGTACTTAGTAGGAGAAAGATATGCATGCAGAAAGACTATAAAACAAAGTATGATGTGATAAAAGTTAGGTGAATAAATTGTTCGGACATTTGAGAAAAGGAAGAGGATACCTTTATCATCTTCAAGTCACAGTGCCTGTGGTGTTCAATGCCCTATGCAGGGCAGAAAACAGACAAAAATGAAGAATGGAAACCTCCATCAGGTTCCAAAGGACTTCATTGATGGCAAGACTAGTGAGCCAAAGGAATAAAATATGTTTTTTTTTTTTTATGATTTCCCTTAGAATGACCAACTTGAGATTAGTATTGATCTTTGCATCCAATTCAAACTTTCATTCTCCTAGTCTTTAGTTCTTCATCTGCAAAAGCTCCTAAGATAATTTACATCACAAACCCAAAATCACTGAAGAGCAGTTTTACTGTAAAGGAATAACCATAAATATTTTAAGTGTGATTCAGACAGAGGGGTGGAGACCACAGCAGGAGGAATTTTTGCCCATTCAATATTAGTGGTGCAATTTGTTTGGCAATATAAGATCAGAACTACACTTTTTTTGTTCCTGTTTGCAAAACATACAAATAATATTGGCCTTAACAACCCTTTGACCCTCTCTCTAGAATATTTAGAAATCTAAACAAGATGCTTTTAACTGGTCCAGAGGGCAGTTTATTCATTTTGTTCTATTTTTAATCCCCTAAAGACCCACTGTGTGAAATGGGATATTTATGACCTGTGACTAATACCTGGTAATCATGATGGACAATGACTTTCATCATTTAAGAGCTACTTGAGAAGGGAGAAAGACCTTCAATGACCAATAGGGCATTAAAAAAGTCTAATAAACTGCAATTACTACTTTAGTAATAAAAAGTAATGTCTTGTTAGACATAAAAATTGTATGAAATTTATTTAAAGACAATTTTGGAGTCAGAATGGGAGATTTACGCATGTAATTATCCTGTTGATCAAGGTAAAATGAATAACTTGCTCATAGTAAAAAATGTCAGAGGGCATGCCTATATTATTCTTTTTATATATTATGAGCCTTGGGAAGTTTTAGATGTTAGTGGTGACTGCAATTTCAGAGCAATTATTTATGCTAATAGTTTCCTTTGCATATTGTTCAAGTAGGGTGGCTTTAGAGGGGGTTGGTATGGAGGAAGTGGGTGCAGAACTCCAGAGACCTGGAAGTCAAATGACCATTTCTTGTCAAACCTAAGTACTAGCATATTCAGGGGGTGATTTGAATAGTTGGAACTTCTTTCCAGAATCTTTTGAGTTCAAATGTGAATCCCTAGAGGATCTGGGGCAGCCCTATATACTTACTGGAGGGCACCTTAAGTTTATCCACTAGGCAGAATTTGGCTTACCCATTAATTTGTTCTGTTTTCTAATATCATGTCCACGATCTACCCACCCACCACCAAAAACTGAAATTTCATAGCTACTCACAGTTATTTTTTCTTTATATATTACTCAATGTAAGTAACATTTATATTTGTGTTAGTTATTGCTGCATAACAAAGTACCACAAATTTAGTGCCTTAAAACAATACACATTTATTATCTCAAATTTCTGTTGGCCTGAAATCTGGACATGGATTAGCCAGGTCCTTTGCTTCAGAGTTTCTGGTGAGTTTGCAATCAAGGCGTCAGCAAGGGCTGGAGTTCCATCTGATAGCTCCACTAGAGAAGGGTGTGCTTCCAAGTGCATGTGGTTGTTGGTGAGAGTTCGTTCCGTGCATGCAGCCTATTGGACCGAGAGCCTCAGTTTCCTGCTGGCTATTGGCCAGAGGCCACGCTGAGTTCCTTGCCACATGGGTCTCTCTAACGTGGCTGCTTGCTACATCAAAGTGCACAAGACAAGAAAGTGATAGAGTCTTCTAGCAAGGTGAAAGTCACTATTATGTATCTCAGTCATGGGAATGACAACCGTTGCCATCTTCTGTCGTCTAGAAGCAAGTCACAGGTCACATCCACACTAAATGGGAGGGATCACACAAGGGGTAACTACCAGGAAGTGAATACAATTTGAGGCTCTTTTAGTGTGTCTGCCACAATATTATTTTATTAATATCGAAAATATGTTCTTTTAGAAAACATAAGCAGGATGGATAAGTTTTTTAAGAATCTCACAATCCTACTACCCAGAAATAAAAACTATTAATATTTTGGTACATATTCTTCCAGTCTTTTTTCTATTTTATACATTATTAAAATTAACAAAAATGTGGTCATAACTTATACACTCTTGTATAATCTTTTAGGCTTTCTTGCAAGCTAGCACATAATCTATACTGCTTTAAATGGCTGCATAAATTTGTGCTATGATTAAGGTCATGATTTATTTAATCCAGAGAATTGCAAACTTTTTATATAAAAAGAAAAATTGTAAATATTTTAGGAGTGGGGGCCATGCAGTCTGCTGCAACTGCCCGTCTCCGCTGTTACAGTGTGAAAGCAGCCATAAGTAATATGTCTGAGTGTGGGTGTGGCTGTGTTAATGGACACTGAGACTTGAATTTGGCCTACTTCTTTGTCATAAAATATTATTCTTTTGGTGTATTTCAATCATTTAAAAGTGTCAAAACTATTCTTAGTTTGCAGGCTGGATGTGAAAAAGGTGATAGATTGGATTTGGTCTGTGGGTTGTAATTTAGTTTATTCTGTTATTTCTAGAAAGATATTCAGATAGTTCCATATTTTTAGTATTTTAATTAATGCATAGATTAACATCTTGGTAACTAAATCTATGTGTCTACTTAAGATCACTATTGAGGGCAAATTCTTAAAAGTAAAATGATTGGACCAAAGGTTATGAACATAAAACTTTATACTTATTGGTAAATTATCCTCTACAAAGGTGGTGTCAGGTTTATGCTTCTACCATAGGGTAGGGATGTGATTATTTTTTTGTGGGTATTATCTTTTTAGAAATCTTTGCCAATATGATAGGTTTAAAATGTCAAAGATTTCTCTTTTCAAAAAAGTTTATATTATACATTAAGTTAATATTTTAAAAATTTATTTCAGACCCGTGGGGTTTTTTCCTACTGTAGACTTAGGTATTCTAAGATAACTTATGCACTTGAAAAGACATGCAAATACAGTCAGGTTTAGAGCCACTTGGTTATAAGAATTAATAATACTGTGCTAACACCTTTTACAGGAGATTTTTATTTAGAAGACTGACTGATGAAGCCTCTGCCTATTTGAGCCATTGGCATTATATTAACAGAAAAAAAATAAGTTGGCAATATTGACATTTTGTGGTATTTAAGGTAAAAAGTTGATTGTATCCATGAAGGATTTAATCAAATGGCTCTGAGCCATTTGAGAAAAGGACAAAATAGAGATTAAACAATTTTAATCTATATGTCTATCCATATTTATATTTACCTATCTCTATCAGGATTTGATTCTGTTTTCTTTCTAATACTCAGATATGATCATGTCACTCCTGCTATTAAAGTATTGTGATTTCTTCTTGCTATCTGAAATCAGACTCCTCAGGATGGTATTCAAGATTCAGTGAGATCCGTCCTTAACTTACCTTTTTGTTTTTTTAGATCATTATTTGTCACTTGGGAACAGACACATTGCCATCTCAAAAATGAGGAGTTCTGAGTCCTTAGCTTATCCTTTTAATCTCATGTAGTGCTCTTTCACAGGAAATAATAACAAAACAATAATGGCACATAGTGTTTACTAAGTCTTAAACTATATGCCAGATAATGGGGCAAGTGCTTCAAGGTAGGTATTGTAATTCTTACTATTTTTAATTGGGAAAACAAGTTTAGAAAATATAAGTAGCTTTCCCAAGATCAAACAGTAAGCAGTTTCTCCCCTCCTGGCTTCACTGCCCTTAAAAAGCTAATTTATTCTTTGCTACTGTGAGGCCCTCAGTTGACTGATCTATCTAACAGAATCTGGCAGGGTCTCAGAGAAAAAGATGTTTTCTCTGCTCTGACTTGGAGCTTTATGAGTTCCAATTGCACCAGCACTCCATTCATTTGAAATAGTAGTAATAGAGATGAACTTTGGAACAACATGCCCCTAATTCCCCTCTCCTGGACACTTGGAGCATTAGAATGCCCAGGAAGGGAAATACAGCTCCCTACAGAATATTCCATTGGATAATAAAATTCTTGAGCAGCTTGTTTTGAGTTGATGATCGATGGCAGTGTGTATATTTTATTTTTATACTCCATGGAAAAATATAGCAATAATAATTCAGGTCATAAGGGATTTCAACTATCATTATCTTTAATGAAATGAGTGTCTCATTGGAAAATGATGGGGAATTAATGACTTAAGCAATAAGCCAACATCACTACACCCTGTACAAAAGAAATGGCAGGAACAGCTCCCTTCTCAATAACTTTTCTCCCTCTGGCTTAGAGGAGATGATTTAGAAGCTGAAGAAGTGCCTGTGTTTATTAGGGAGAGTAATGTGGCTATACTAAGTGCTGGGGAGCCTGAATCCCTGCTGCTGTATGTGAAGTAACTAGGAGCTCTGTTGAGGGTGCCAGTGCAGCACAGTGTATGATGTTGCCAGTGGCGATGCTTGGCATTTGAAGAACCATTCTAAGCTCATGAACCTGAGGGTCCTAATTAGAAGACCCTAATTTAAATAGTTGGTACAGTATCACTGGTTGCTGACTCCCCTTCCTACCAGGCAGAGGATGGTCCCTTGAAAAGAATTGCGCAAAGGGCCATTATCACTTTCAATCATTTTTCTTACACTGAATTCTACCCACGATATCCCTCAAGAGGCTCACATGCAAACAATGTCTGAAAAACCTGGCAGAGGAAATTTCCCCTTAGCTCAGAAAAACCTGGCAGAGGAACTATAACTGTGTTTATTTTTTTCACCAACCAAGCTATGCAAAAGTGCATGATTCTTTGTCACTAAATGTATATCAGCAGAAAATCTCTCTCAAGTTTTGCTCTCCCTCCTTCTTTTTAAAACTTATTTTAAGATTTTGGTTGACATACAATAGTATATTAGTTTCAGGTGTACAACATAGTGATTAGACATCTATGTACCTTATGCAGTGTTCACCATGATAGTCTAGTTACCATACACAGTTATTAGGATATTATAATACCCTATACTGTATGTTATACTGACTATATTTCTTATACTGTACATTTTATCCTCATGACTCATTTTATAACTGCCAATTTGTACTTTACTTTTTAAAATATATTTTATTGAATATGCTAATACAGTTGACCCATTTTCTCCTCTTTATTCCCCTCTGCCCTGCACCCCCCTCCCACTCTTGTTCCCCTTCCCTTAGTTCATATCCATGGGTCTTACATATAAGTTCTTTGGCTTCTCCATTTCCTGTGCTATTCTTAACCTTCCCCTGTCTATTTTGTACCTACCATTTATGCTTCTTATTCCCTGTACCTTTTCCCCCATTCTCTCTCCTCCCCCTTCCCACTGAAAACCCTCCATGTGATCACCATTTCTGTGATTCTAGTTGTTTACTTAGTTTGTTTTTGTTTTTGTAGGTTCAGTTGTGATGTGTTTGTTGTCATTTTACTGTTTGTAGTTTTTGATCTTCTTTTCCTTAGATATGTCCCTTTAACGTTTCATATAATAAGGGCTTGGTGATGATGAACTCCTTTAACTTGACCTTACCTGGGAAGCAGGTAAGGTCAAGTTATCTGCCCTTCCATTCTAAATGATAGCTTTGCTGGATAGAGTAACCTTCGATGTAGGTGCTTGCCTTTTGTGACTTTGAATACTTCTTTCCAACCCCTTCTTTCCTGTAAGGTTTCTTTTGAGAAATCAGCTGATAGCCTTACGGGCACTCCTTTGTAGGTAACTGTCGCCTTTTCTCTTGCTGCTTTTAAGATTCTCTCCTTCTCTTTAATTTTGGGTAATGTAATTATGATATGCCTTGGTGTGTTCCTCCTTGGGTCCAACTACTTTGGGACTCTCTGAGCTTTCTGGACTTCCTGGAAGTCTATTTCCTTTGCCAGATTGGGCAAGTTCTTCATTATGCTTTCAAATAAGTTTTCAATTTCTTGTTCTTCCTCTTCTCCTTTTGGCACCGCTATGATTTGGATGTTGGAACCTGTCAAGTTGTCCCAGAGGTTCCTAAGCCTCTCCTTATTTTTTGGAATTCTTGTTTCTTCACTCTGTTCTGGTTGAATGTTTCTTTCTTCCTTCTTGTCCAAACCATCAATTTGAGTCCCGGTTTCCTTCCTTTCACTGTTGGTTCCCTGTGCATTTCCCTTTAATTCACTTTTCATAGCCTTCACTCTTGGCTCTATTTTGTGACCATATTCAACCATTTCTTTGAGTATCCTGATTACCAGCGTTTTGAACTGGGAATCTGATAGGTCGGCTGTCTCTTCATCACTTAGTTCTATTTTTAGAGCTTTGATATGTTCTTTCATTTGGGCCATAGTTTTTGTCTGTGTACCTGTTACTTAGTAAGGGGTGGAGCCTTAGGTGTTTGCTAGGGCGGGGCAACCCACATACTGCGTTGTGATGCTGTATGTGGGGGAGGCGTCTGAGAGGGAACAATGCCGCTTCCTTGGCTCTCTCTGGCTTTCATTCACTTCCCGTTCCCCACAAGCAAATTGGGCTCTTCTGATGCTGATTCCTGGGTGGGTGGGTTTGTGTAGGTTCTAGAAGCCTGTGGGTCTCTCCAAGGAGCTCTCCTGTGAAACTGGGAATTTCCCCCACTGCTGCAACCCCCATTTGTGTTTTCAGTCAGAGGCTTGAGGCTTTATTTCCTGCACCGAAACTCTGAGTTGTGCAGTCTATCTCATTCCCCAGTTGTTCTTCCCGGTTTATCTGCACATGAATGTGGGACTGTCCGGTCCACCAGCTGCCATCTGGCCTGGTCTGCAAGCCACCGCCTTCTTGGGAGTCCTGTCCACCCTGGCTGCCCATCTCCACCCCTCCTACCAGTCTGGATGAATGTTTCTTCTTTAACTCCTTGGTTGTCAGACTTCCTCACAGTTCGATTTTCTGTCAGTTCTGGTTGTTTTTTGTTTTTAAATTTGTTGTTGTCTATCCTTTGGTTGTGCGAGGAGGCACAGTGTATCTACCTACACCTCCATCTTGGCTGGCTGTATTTTTCAATTAAATGTATCTGGGTAACATTGATTAATAATAATATATAGGTTTCAGGTATACAATTCTATAATATATCATCCATATATTGCATTGTGTGCTCACCACCCATAGTCTAGGCTTCCCCTGTCACCAAATATAACTCCACTTACCCTCTTTAGTCTCCCTCCACGCCCCTCCCCCTCTGGTTACTACCATACTGTCGTCTGTGTCTATGAGTCAGCTTGTTTGTTTGTTGCTTTGTATTTTATATCCCACATATGAGTGAAATCATATGGTTCTTGTTCTTTTCCATCTGACTTATTTTGCTTAGCATGATATTCTCTAGGTCCATGTATGATGTAGCAAATGGCAGTATTTCATTCTTCCTTATGGCTGAATAGTATTGCATATACAGGAGTGGGCAAAAGTAGGTTTAAATTACCAGCCATCATTACCTAAAGATAAATGATAAGTAAGGATATGAAATAATAACAATAATAAGATAAATAATACAAATATGTAATACAAAAATAAATAATAATATAAGAATAAACTCTTTTTTTTTTACTCATGACTATAAACCTACTTTTGCTCACCTCTGTATGTACCACATTTTCTGTATCCAATCATCTATTGAAGGACACTGGTTGTATTCATGTTTTGGTCACCTCTAATAATGGCAGTTTATACTTTTTAATATCCTTAACTTTTTCATCCACTCTCCCTTCCATTGGGCAACCATCAGTCTGTTCTCTGTATCTATGAGTATGTTTCTGTTTTGTTTGTTTTTTTAGATTCCATATATAAGTGAAATCATACGGTGTTTGTCTTTCTTTGTCTGACTTATTTCATTTAGCCCAGTACCCTCTAAGTTCATCCACGTTGTCAAAAATGACAAGCTTTTATTATTTTTTATGGTTTCAGGTCTTAAATTTAGTCTTTAATCCATTTTTACTTTATTTTCATTTATGGTGCTATAATGTGGTCTAGTTTCATTTTTTGCATGTGTCTGTCCAGTTTTTCCAACACCAATTATTGAAGAGACTGACTTTACCCCATTGTATTTGCCTCCTTTGTTGTAGATTAATTGACTACATAAGCATGCATTTTTCCCCCGTGTTCTCTATTCTGTTCTATTGATTTATGTGTCTGTTTTTGTGCCTGTACCGTACTATTTTGATTACTATAGCTTTGTAGTATAGTTTATAATCAGGGCATATGCTACCTCCTACTTTGTTCTTTTTTCTCAAGATTGCTTTGGCTGTTTGGGTCTTTTGTTGTTCTATATAATTTTTGAATTATTTGTTCTAGTTCTGTGAGAACTGACATTTGTATTTCTCACATAACTAGAACTAATAATCCCTTCTTCTTTTCCTTCCATTGATTGCAAGAAGAGTACCCTTGTCAGGTTGGTAACTTTCTCAGCTCCCTCCATAGCTAAAGCTACTGGCACCCTGTAAAAAGAAAAGCATAGCAGTAGTGTTCTTACAAGTAGGAGGCTTTTCCAGGTATAGTCCTCCCCATTGTCCAGTTAGGACCTTGGATCTCGTTTGGCTCTGTTGTTTTTTACTCAGATACTTGGTCTACATATGTAGCCTCTTTGGATTTCACCTAAGTCCATCTATGTTGTCAACAATGGAAAGATTTTATTCTTTTTTATGGTTTCAGGTCTTACATTTAAGTCTTTAATCTATTTTGAGTTTTTTTTTTGTTTATGGTGTAACAAAGTGATCTGTCAGGTGGATTATCAGTCTGGGTTTTGGTCTGGGTCCTTTTCAAGATGCTGCCTCTCACTGCAGCCTGTGGATAAGCTAGGTTCTCTCACCTGGGCCAGACCTGTGTCCCTTGGATCTCTGCTTGTCTGGAAAGAGGATACTGAATTCAAAGCAATATTGAAGGTAATGAGGGCAGAGGGGGTTGAGAGAAATATCAAGAATTAGGAGGCAATTACTCCTTATCTCCAGAAGTTGTAGTCAGGAAGGGTAGATGAGAGCCACACTTGAAAGATAATTTATGATCCAGATAATATGATTCACTGGACACTATAGAATAGTTGTAATGATCATTCAATAAATATTTACTGTGTGTTTACTCCCATGGTGTTTTTTGTTTAACTGAGTGTGTAGTACCATAAATTACTATTGGGTATCGTTGAAAGAGAAATGTTCTGTTTATTCCAACATTGGGTTGTATTATATATAATATAGTAATATATACTATTACATATAATATATTTTATTATTATATACTAGATATGATGGGTATAATATATACTATTATATATAATATATAATAAATAGCATTCATTTAAAAATTGATCAGAATATGATTAATTCTAAAGTTATACTTAATTTTTAATATTTCATTTTATAACCTAATATCTCAATACACACAAATATACCCAATATACCTAATGGAAAAAGCCCAAATTAAGCATTTGTGTTTTTTTGTTTTTTTATTAGTTATACAATAAATTATATAATATTGACTATGCTTTAATTTTGAATGATTCAAAAGACACATTGTGAGTTTTCATAGACTCAGAGCAGATCAAATGAGTCTTAGACACATTGGAATGTAGATATACTAACCAGATGTAAGAGCATTCATGGTAAACCTGATATTGGAAAAGCTAGGAAGTGAAAGTGTCTGGTAACAGGGAATTGTATTTCACAGAATGCTGAATATATCCGAAGTTTAACTTTATTTGGGGGTAGAAAGCATATGATCCAGTACAGTTAAGGAAAAACACAATTTGTATTGAATACTTGTATGTATTGAACATAAGATATACTGTATTTCGCTGTGTATAATGTGCGCCTGTGTTTTTGTGTGCATTATACACAGGGTTATTATACCCATTATCATACTCATAGTATGTAATCATTATACCCATGTATAATGCGCACCCTTATTTTTTCCTCAAATATTTGGGCAAAAAAGTATGCATTATACATGGCAAAATATGGTATATAAAGCATTTCACCCTGCTGACAAGTTGCACAGTAAGCTGTTAAAAGGTCCTGGGTAGTAACAACCTCACCAAGAATTTTCAACATGCCAAAGAACTAAGGTAAGGACCCAGGTAAGCAGGATGAGAATAGCTATGCTGTGAGGGTGTCAGGAGGAAGTGTCTGTATTAGAAATTTGACAGCCTTTAAGAAGAGCAACTGCTAGAAGGAAGGGAAAAACTGCAAATTAATTTGTTGGCAAGGATGTAATCTTATTTCAGTCTGCATGAAGCAAACATCTTTACTTAGTGATGTGCCATTTGTTTCCCAAGTTTATAGTCATTTTGGAGAGCAGCATAGTACTTGAATGTTCTGGAGCCTTGGTCATTAAACATTTTGTGTAGAGTATGGGAACCCAAGGGGAAAGACCAAGATGGCAGAGGAGGTGAAAGTTGCACTCACCTCCTTTCATGACCACATCAAAATTACAACAAAATGATTGAATAATCAACTGGATAACCGTCTGAAGACTAGCTAAAAGAAGTCTTATACTAAGGTCATGTGGAAGAAGCCACATTGAGACTGGTAGGAAAGGTGGAGATGTGAAACTGCTAACCCCGCGCCCATGTGTGGCAGTTGAGAATCCAGAGGGATATCTGAGCTGCAGAGGCCCCTGTGAGGAGCAAGGGGCCCTACACTGAGCTTCCCAGCCCAGAGCACCAGTGCCAAGAAGAGGGGCCATGTAACATCTGGCTGTGAAAATCAACAAGGATTTCAACTGCCTGGGTTAGAAGGCTGCTGGAAACCCAGGTGTCCTCTTAAAGGGACAACACATAAAATCTCACTTGGCTCCACCAAGTTGTGTGGCTTTGTGGAGGAACAGCCACCAAAGTCCCTGTGTAGAGTCTGTCTCCTGCACTGCACACAGACGTCATCTTCCCTGGGTTGAGCACTCCCCCCACCCACTAGCCTGGGGAGCTGCACAAGCTCCACCCTGATGGCTCCCTGAGGCCCCACCCTACTGAGCTAACACACAGGCTGTAGGTTCTGCCCTTGGTCAGCCTTGGCTTGCATTGGAGTCTTGAAAAACTCTCAAGGAATTCTAGACAAGCTTGAGGGGTGGCAGACACACAGGGAGAGACTGGGTTGTGTGGCTTTAGGCTGAGAGCCATCTTCCAATGGGCTCAACATGTGCCACTGTTCTGTGCTGTGCCCTCCCTCCACATGGCCAAATTTTAATCTGCATTAGCACGATGAACTCTACTAGCTCCACCCTGATGACTCCCTGAGACCTGCCCTATTAAAAAGTCTGTGCTCCAGGCAGGTAGCAGTGGTGGTTGACCTTAGTTTCTTTAAGACTTGCTGGGTGGCCTTAGACCCAGCACAGAAGCTGAGTTTGAATCTGTGTAACCTGGTGAACACTGCTTGCCCTTACCTGGTGACTCCCTGAGAAACCTGTCTCACACAGCTTGAGTACCACCCGAGGGTCTTTCAGTGGTTAATCCTAATAGGCAACTGGCTGGCAGCAATGGGTCTTGGGGTGCCCTAGGCCTTTTGCCGACCTTCCCCAGGTAAGATACAGGTGGCAGCTGACTTTGGTACACAATGTGGCCTCTCCTATGTGCACCCAGGCTTAGCCCAAACCGTTGATCATTCTGTAGCTCCTAACTAGTCACCCAAGGCAAGTCACATGCGGCACCTGACGTTGACCTGCACCACAGTCCCTCGCAAGAGGCCCCAGAAACAACATACCCAGTGGCCAGCGATTGACAATATCAGAGCGGGATCTAATTAGCGCCACAAGTGGCACACCCAAGGGAAGGCTTGGTGGGCATCAGGCTCTGCTGGGGCAAATCCCACTTCATGAGGTTTGCTCCCACACAGCAGCTTGCACACTGGTTGTGGCCAATCCTCACAGTCAGCCATTCTAAGGGTCAACCTCACCTGTGGTTGTGCCAACAGCAATCAAGGCTTTACTACATTAGGAGGGCATACACAACACACACAAGAGATACTCCTGGACGACCTGACTCAGGTGGTCATGGACACTGTGCCACTGGGCCCTACTGGACACCTACTAAATAAGGCCACCCCCCCAATAATGGGGACATAACAATCTACTTAATATACGGAAACAAACACAGAGAAGCAGCCAAAGTGGAGAGACAAAGAAAAAAAATAAAAGAACAGGAGAAATCTCCAGAAAAAGAACTGAATGAAATGAAGGCAAGCGCTCTACCAGATATAGAGTTCAAAACAATAGTTATAAGGGTGCTCAAGGAACTTAGTAAGAACTTTAACAGCTTAAAAAAGGACATAGAAACCATAAAATACCAGTCAGAAATGAACAATACAATAACTGAAATAAATAATACACTAGAAGGAATCAACAGTAGATTAGATGGAGCAGAGGATCAAATCAGCTATTTGGAAGACTAGATAGCAGAAAATATCTAATCACAGCAGCCAAAAGAAAAAATTTAAAAAAATGACTATAGTTTAAGGGACCTCTGGAACAACATCAACATCATAAAGGTGCCAAATGAGAAGAAAGAGAGCAAGGTATTGACAACACATTTAAAGAAATAATGACTGAAAACTTCCCCAATCTGGTGAAGGAAAAAGACACCCAAGTCCAGGAAGTGCAGAGAGTCCCAAACAAAATAAGCCCCAAGAAGCCCTCACCAAGGCACATCATAATTAAAATGGCAAAGTTTAAAGACAAAGAATCTTAAAAACAACAAGAGAAAGGGAGCTCCCATAAAGCTGTCAGCTGATTTCTCAACAAAACCATTTAGGCTAAAATGAATTGGGACAAAATATTCAAAGTGATGAGGAGCAAGGACCAACTACTGTGACTACTCTGTCCAGCAAGGGTATCATTTAAAATTGAAGGTGAACTAAGACAAGAAAAAGCTACAGTTTACCACCAAATCAGTATTACAAGAAATGTTAAAGGGACTTCTTTAAGAAAAAAAAAGAGGAACATAAATTTGAATAATAAAATGGCAATAACCGTGTATGTATCAATAATCACATTAAAGGTAAATGCATTAAATGCTTCTGTCAAAAGATATAGGGCAGCTAAATAGATAAGAAAACAAAACACATATATGTGCTGTCTGCAAGAGACCCACTCAGATTGGAGGACACACATACACTGAAAGTAAAGGGGTGGGAAAAGATATTCATGCAAATGGAAACAAGAAAACTGGGGTAGCAATATTTATATCAGACAAAATAGATTTTAAAACAAAGGCTATAATAAGAGACAAAAAAGGACATTACATAATGACAAAGGGATCAATCCAACAAGAGAATGTAAACCTTGTGAACATTTATACACCCAAAATAAGAGCACCTAAATATATAAAACAAAGACTGATGGACATAAAGGAAGACAGCAACAGTAATACAGTCATAATAGGAGAGTTTAACACCCATTGACATCCATAAAAAGATCTTCCAGACAGAAAATCAACAAGGAAACAGTGCCTTCAGTTATACATTAGATCAGATGGATTGAATTGAATCAGAGGATTTCATCCCAAAGCAGCAGAATATACATTCTTAGGTACACATGAAATGTTTTCCAAGATTGACCACATATTAGGTCACAAAGCAAGTATCAATAAATTTAAGATGATTGAAATCATATCAAGCATCTTCTCTGACCACAATGGTATGAAATTAGAAATTAATTACAGGAAAAAATAACTGCAAAACATACAAACACTGGAGGCTAAAACATGTTACTAAATAATGAATGGGTAAACAATGATATAAAGAAAGAAATCAAAAGAACCTTTGAGACAAAGGAAAATGAGAACACAGTAACCCCAAATCTATGGGACACAGTGAAAGCAGTCCTAAGAAAATTCATAGCATTATAGCATTACAGGCTTACCTGAAGAAAAAAGGAAAATCTTCCATAAACAATCTAAAGTAACACTTAAATGAAAGAGAAAAAGAACAACAGACAGTGCCTAAAGTGAGTAGAAGAAAGGGAATAAGAAAGATCAGAGCTGAAATAAACAAGATAGAATTTAAAGAAAAAACACAAAAGATCAATGAAACCAAGAGCAGGTTCTTTGACAAGATAAAACAACACTGATAAACTTTTAACCAGACTTCGAAAGAAAAAACAGAGAGGACCCAAAACAATAAAATCAGAAATGAAAGAGGAGAAGTGACAACTGACACCACAGAAATACAAAGGATGGTAAGAAAATGTTGTGAACAATTACATGCTAACCAATTGGACAATCTGGAGGAAATGCATAAATTTCTAAAAGCATACAATCTGCCAAGACTGAATCAAGAAGAAATAGAAAATCTGAACAGACATATTATAACCAGTGAAATCAAAGCAGTAATAAAAAAACTCCCAATGAACAAAAATCCTGCACTGGGTAGCTTCACAGGTGAATTTCACAAACAGTCAAAGGAGAACTAACACCACTCCTTCTCAAACTTTTCTAAAAATTTCAAGAGTAGAGAGGATGCCCAATCTTATTTTTCAAGGGCAGCATTATCCTGATTCCAAAACCAGATAAATACACTACAAATTAACAAGTCTTCAGGGGCACATAGCTGTTTATAAGGTCATGTGCGTTATTCTATTAAAATTTTCTATTTAAATATTTGCTGATAACAATAAATTTCTATTGGCCAATTTATACTCCACTTGTTAGTACTCTAGTATAAAATACAGTACTTTTGTAGAGTGTTTTTTTTCTTGTGAAGTTACTTAAAGTATTTTTAAATATATGTGTGTTGAAAGTACTTGAATGTTTTTCCCTAGGGACATTTCTTTGTACAATAAAAGTGGTATGGATGTTATACATGTGTGCATCTGTTATGCAGGTTCACAGGGTACCAAGGTAGCAAAGATCTGTGTTGGGAAAGGCACTCTGGAGCCTGCATTTTTGGGCACTCAGTTGCTTTAGAATGGGCCTTATGCTTAGAATACTTCCTTACCAAGAGATAAGGAGCCTCTATTGCCTTATCGCCATCTGTGGGAACACCTTTCCCTGTTTCAAGCTCAATGAATGTTCTTTGTTTTTGCTTAAAGAGTATGCATCATATAGTACCTGGCCAACCCCACTGTTATATCTGTCCTCTGTAGGGAGGGCCCGGGGTCTTTCTACTGCAGCACAGGATGGGTGTGCTTCAGCAAATTGCTCACGTTGGTCTCCAGGAGATGGGAATCTGCTGGATAATCTGACATTGAACTGGAGGAGTGCAAGTGATTTATCAGAGGTTAGCATGCCGGTTTGGACTGGATGTCCCCTCTAGACCCCAATTCACATGTTGAAGTCCTAATCCCCAGTGTGATGGTACTTGGAGGCTGGGCCTTTGGGAGATAATTAGGTTTAGATGATGTCATGCGGGTGGGATTAGTGCCCTTTCAAGAAAAAGAAGAGACCAGAGCCTTCGTTCTCTCCCCCATGTGAAGATACAGCAAGAAGGCCAGGGAGAGAGCCCTCACTAAGATTTGAATCTCCTGGCACCTTGATCTTGGATCTCCCAGCCTCAAGAACTATGAGAAATAACTGTTGTTTCAGCCACCCAAACTATGTCGTTTTGTTACAGCAACTTGAGATAATAAGATACTCTCTGTTCTGCTACCCTCTGCTCTGCTGCCTGGTTGTGTGTGTGTACTAACAAAAGTAAAATCTGTAATATGCCATTACTTAAATCAGAGCCACCGATTTACTTACTTCAATAAGCTTGAAGGAAAACGTGAGACACAGACTCAAGGCTCTTCCTAACTAACAAAGGAATAAAGGACTATTCTACAGCATTATAGACACTACATTGAATAGTTTCCCATGACAACCAATTACTATGTTTGAGATTAATGGCTGCATTTCACAAAAGATAACATTAAAGTTTTGAGGTCTTGATATCTTAACAGGACACTAAATGTGATAGCAAGGTCACCTTGCTATAATAACTTGCTATTGTATAAAAAAAAGTGACTTTTTTTTGGTTACAAAAACAGTAAATAGGATGGTTATAAGATATGGAGCAGGGATAAATCCACCCCGGGGTGCACATCTGAGGGCTGCTTTAGGGTTCCTGTTCTTGTGAACATTCCCAGCCTTTGTCTTTATCTAAGAAGTTCTAGTGGTTCTAATATAGAGAATTTGCCTAAAAGCTTAGTACAAACTTACTTTCGGTTTAACCCATGCGCGCCAAGCCAGTAAGACGTATAAGAGAATCCAAACTAACTTCCGCATTCCGCTTCTGTACCTTGCTGTGCGTCTAGTAACCCGGAAGAAGGAAAGTGTAAAAGCCCTGAGCCCTTTGTCCTGGGGCCCAGAATTTGGAGTTTCTCTCCTCTGGGACCGTGCATGAATAAAGGATCGTGCTCCTGAGTCTCTCCCATGTCCAGTCGTTTCATTTAGTAGAACAGTTCTGTAAGGAGCAAGGAAAACTTAGACCATGAGAAAACAGGAACTGGTTAGGTCCCAGGGTACAGGAGGTTACTGAACGAACATCTTGCCCTCCTGCCTTGTGCAAGAACAAAGGATTGTAAAACAGATGCAATCTAACATGTTTGGTTTGAAAAGTTACTACTGTTGAGCCAATGCCCAACCCTGTTCCCGTCCGCGGTCTTTGTAAGCGAATAGCAAACTGCCACGTCTGCTTCTGTATAATGCTTGCTTGCCCGCCCATATATAAGGACTTAGCTGTAAGCGCTGGGCGCAACTCTCATCTGCAGCCCTTGCGGGTACCGTGTCTCCGAACACCTTGAGAGTTCACCCCTGCACAGGTTAAACTTGGCCAATAAAGTAACATCTTTGAAACCCTGAAAAGTCTCCAGCATCTGTTCTCGCGGTTGCTGAATGCAACAAGTTCCACCACCAGAATCTTGTCTCCACGTCACACATGTAACCACTGATCTTACAAACTGTCTATAAAATGGTCCAGAGACTAAAGCAAGTTGCAGGAATTCAGAAAGTTCTTGTCCTCACTCTTTGTTTACATTGTTCTTGTAACTTTAACCATGTCACTTAATTCCTCATTCTCATTAGAAAATCACAAGTTGTGCTTGACAGGGGATGTTGAAGATTTAATAACCATAAATTAAGTTGAAAAATGAAGTGTTAGATAAATGATGAAGCATATATGTGTGCATGTTTATTTCAGAACTCAATCATACTTTATCATTATATCACAACATGAATTTTACAGTTTTCTCTGGGCCACTTTTCTTCATTCTGAACAAAGCTTCATGCCAATTTTCTAAAATTCTTATTTCTCCAAATTAAAGATTTCATAAAGAATGTGCACTAGTGCACTGTAGTTGATTTGAAGGTTAAATGGTATGCACTTATTCTGAGTACTGATTTAATAAGAGATATTCTTCCACTATGTAAATGAAGCTCTTCACATGCCCGGTTTCTCACCATGGAAGCTTTTATCTCTCGCTGATTTGTTCTTTTGCCAAAATCTGCCATCATTCTTCAGTATTATAGGGCCAAAACATGGTAAGCTGTTGCCATCTAAATCTGACTTTTCATCCCAAATACTCTTGAGCTTCTCTTGACTTCCTGTTTCTCTCTAGTTTTAACTCCGCTCCAGTCCTGCTAAGCTCTGCACTGCTCTTCTGTGTGTGTAGCACCTGCGGTCACCCCATTTCCTCTCCGGGGAGCATTTTCCCTCCTCTCCTATCTGAGTCCTTCCCATTCTGCAAAACATAACCAAGGCTGCCCGGACCTCGGTCCCCCCAGGGTGATTTCTCCTTCTGAGTCCCTACTCTTTCCTTCATCCATCCTCCTCCCATCTTCGTTTTGTCTCAAGAACGGACTGTAAGATTCTTTATGGGTGCAAATCTATTTTATACTTCTTTGCATATCCTCAGTTTCGAAGTATGGCAAACCTGTGTAGGATTAGTTGGTGGGTGTTGTGGATAAACTACTTTATTTCATGCTTTAGTATTGGAAATGTCTAACATCTACCTAATGGGACTGTTTCAGGTAAGTCATATAAGACTACCAAAGGAAGACCAAACGATAAGACAATCAGCTTTATAAATAGCTATTTCTGGTAAAATTTATGTGTAAATTTATATTTTGAAATGCTCAATATAAAAGGGGTCCCCAAAATTGCATGCGTTTATTAGTAGCATGAATTTCTTCTTTAGTAGTGTCTTTAAGCAGATAAGAAACAAAAAATTGCCAACACATTGTAATTTGTAATGCAATTAAAAAGTAGAAACTGTAGCCCGGAAAGGGGCTAGTTCTATTTTGGTAGATAATTGTAAGCTTAAATCTGAAGTTGCCTTAAGCTGTTTGCTTATTTATGCAAGAGTTTCATGAATTTACAATTTCTTAAATATTTCATCTACTTAATACTTTTGTATTCACTGATGGCTAAACCTAAACTACAACAAATAAACAAATTAATAAAATGATTATTCTACAGGAAATAAGTGGGGCACTGAGCTGTTAGGAGTCAGGCTAGGAGCATTCCAGAGGAAAGCAATAGTAAGCACAGAACGCCGGAGGTAGAGGAGCTCTGGGAATGGAAAGGAGGCCAGCGGGGCGCTCCACTGTGAGGGAGGGCAGCGATGAAAGGAAGTGCAGTTGAGCAGGGGCCAGAGGCCAGGTCGAGCAAGGCCTAGAAGGCCACAGAGGATGTGTTTTATTTTAAGGGTGATGGGAAGACTTTGAAAAGTCTGAGGGAGGGCAGGGACAGGGTATGATTACATTTTCAAAAATATCTCTCAGTCTATTGTGGGGAAAATAAATTGGAGAAAGGCTTGTCAAGAAGAGTAAAGCAAAAAAAGCAAAACAAAAACCCAAAACAAACAAACAAACAAACAACCCAAAATTGACACAGCCAACAGTATGCTGATTTCCAGAGGGCAGGAGGAGGGTAATTGGGGACGGAAAGAGACTTTACTTTGGGTGGTGAGCACACGATGCAGTACGCAGATGATGTGTTATTGAGATTTACACTTGAAATCTCTATGATTTTATTAACCAAATACAAAATAATAATTGCATCAAAGCACTCAGTAACATGTTCATGTTGCAAGTGGCACATTATTTGTGACCAAAAATAATGTTATTTTGAACTTTATTAGTTGAGCAGGTTTATTTAATTTGGAAATACATTTTGGTTTATAATTTTAGAAGGACTATGAGCATAAAGACTTTGTGTATAGTTTCAGGCTTGTACATATTTAAATATCATCATAATAAAAATAATCTAAGTCAAAAAAAGAAAAAAAGAGACGTTGGTGCCACAGTGGCTTGTGCCAGGCCGTCCGCAGTGAAGATGGAGTGTGTGGTTCATGATAAATTAGCAGATGGAACCAGCAGAAGTTGATGATGAATGGGATGCTGATGGTGAGGTAAGGGCGGGCTTGGGAATGAATCCCACGGCTTCTCATCCACATGCATCCTTTCTCCCTAGGTTATTTTTGCTTTTCCTAAAAACCAAGTCTGAGAAATCTTAAAGGAAGAATCACAAAAGGCAGATAGAAAAGAAATGCTGCCATGGCTTTAAGCAGTATGGTGAAGTTCTTGTTCAGAATTCTGAACACACGGCTCTTGGCCAAAGGCAATAAAATGAAAACATGCGTGTTGGGGGCCTGGCTCGCCAGACCGGGGGACCATTTACAAAGGCATATTGAAAAGTGTTTCTGTCTCTTGAACCACTTCCTATTGTAGTGTAAGTTCTACCAGCCCAACTAATTTTATGTGCACAGAAAGTGGTACAACTCCATAGGAAATATAAATTTTTCATTGACTAGCAGCCTGTAACTGCTTTAAGTGTAATTACACATTTTTCATTTAAGATCAATTTCACAAAATCGTTTTTATGACCTAAGGCTGCCTTCTTAATAATTGGGTGCAGCTAATTTATTAGGGCTTGCATGTGTTGCTGTGGGTGTCACTCTCGCCTGAGCCTCCATGGGATGTGGAAAGATTCTCCAGTTCCGTATTTATTTCTCTTGCGTTGCTCCAGTGAACCCTTTTCTGTTTCTCAGCATATGGCTCTGTAGATAGCCCACGATAACCTGTTCTTAAAACAGCTCAGTAGACAAATGAGGGTATTTTCCATTCAATTCTAGGCAAGATGCCTCCTCACAACATAATTAAATCTGATCTCTTTCACTTTAAGCAGCATGAATAATTCATGGAGTTTAGGCATAATCAGGTTCTAGGCTTTGGGAAATTTTTTGTTGATGTGCAAAGGTTACTTTTTTTTTTTCGTTAAAGGAAAAGATCCTGTAGAGGAGCTGTCTTCTATGCCAAGATTCAAATGCTGTGGAGATTCCTGCAAAGGCGTGTAGGGGCAGGGGTGGGAGCCACGTCACCTTATGTGGAGGGAAATGTACTTGTGTGCACACTTAATTCAACATGCTTATTTTAACCTGCATCTCCTCTTCTACTTAGATATGAGCGTGAAGCCTGACTTCATGGAGCGGAAAGAGTCTAGAATTAAGGGGTGCATCCCAAAGCTTCGGCGCTTTGCCATGTGGACCATTCGGAGGAACTTGGCACTTGGAAGTTTATCCTCTGGCTATGCTAAGTCAGGGGTCCTAGAGAAGTAACCAGCAGGGTTGCTCAAGGAAGCTCTGTGTGGACGCCCACCCCGCTGTCTCTACTTTTGTTCAGTAGGGACAGCCTGGATTTTCATTTTTGTTTCTATGAGAAATACGGGTCTTCTACTCCCTCCCTTTCGCCTGCTTTTCTTGAGGATGCCACCAGGGCATCATTATGCAAGTGATAAGATTACATAACCAGAGACATTGAAATTAAGAACAATCTGACACTAACCAGAGCGTAGGTGGGAGTGGATAATGGGGGGAAAGAGGGGAAGGGTTTTCAGGAACAACTATAAAGGATGCATGGACAAAATCAAGGGGTGGGGGTGGAATCAGGGGAGGGAGATGAGGATGGCTGGGGTTGGGGTGGGGAGTGGTGGGAGTTAAATTCAGACAACTGTACTTGAACAACAATAAAGTAGTTTTTAAAACAGAAAAAAAAAGGACCTTTAAATAAAATAAAGATGAGTCTAAACCTTGGGGAAAAAAAAGACTACATGTTTCCTGCATTCAAAAGGAGCTTGCCGTTTAATTAGAACAGACACATACACGAGAAGCTGACCAGCAGGACAACAGTCTGTAATGAGTGGCACCAATGGCAACGCTGATGCTCCCAGGAAGGATCACTTTATATTGGTAGGAGTGCACAGGAAAGGCCCCTTGGCAGTGGTACTTCAGGTAAGTTTTGAGTGATTCAGAAAATTTCCATAAGTGGCAAGAAGAGGAGAGGGCATCTTAACAGGCTCATCATGGGAATGGATATAGCTTGTTAGGTGATGGTGGGGATGCAGTTGGAGAAGTGCAGGAGGTTTGAACCAGGGAGCTAAGTTTGGGGCAGGTTCTCAAGGCCCTGAATGCTGGAGTAAGGCATTTGGGATGAAGGCAGCAGGGTGGCCTCTAAAGGCTTCTGGGTAAGGAGGACTCGTGATCCAAAAGGCATTTAGAAAGCAGGGTTAGAAGCAGGGTTTGCAGTCAGTTGGTGAAGGTAGAACTCTAGGTGGGGACCTAAGATTGTAGATGCTGAATAAGTTGCACTTATTTATAGAATAAGTGAGGTGACCAGCATATGTAGGGTAAGTAGATGACTTTTTTCTCTTTATGAATTCCAGTGAGGTGCCCTGTTTTCTTAATCTCTGAAATGAGGAGCCACTTTGGGTACCAGATGCACTGTCCTTGCTGCATTTCTCCTGAGATATAAGGAGCATTTGGGCAGAAACTTGGACAATATTAATTTAGCATCGATTATAATTACCTTGTGGTTCTGTTCTTATTGCTGCGGCATGATGGAACCTGCCTTGTGGAGCATCCAGTCCACGGTGCGTACAGTCCAGTGAGACTTCTTCATCCTTGACTGGCCCCCACAAGATAGTCTGGAGATCCCTAGACACTGGCTATTTGAAGTTTTGTCCCTAAGCTCCCAGGACACATAAGAAAACTGGGCAATAGCACAAACAGTGCAAATTTAGGCAAGGACTTGTAATCAGAGGACTGTGAACTTTCTGAGGGCATGAATTCATTCACTATGCACATTGATAGTGCATACACAGTAGTGAATACTCATACACTCATTGGTACAGGGTCTGGAACATAGTCAGTGCTTTAAAATGTTAACTGTATGAATAAATAAGTGTTGTTTAATACCCTGAAGATCCTCTGAATATGTCAGCTGCCTTAATAGATGAGATATTTATTTATGTATATACATATATGTGTGTATGTATGTATCTACCTATCTGCCTGGAAACAGAGGAGGATAGACAAAGACCAAGACCCATCATACTATGCCCTGGAGGGAAATCAGTGGAAATAGAGTGATTGAAGGCCCAGTCAGCCACAGCAGGGAGGAGAGATGGTCACTTGAAGGACTGTGTGTGATCTAGCAGCAGCTTGAGGGCAACCCTGGGCTTGCTTCCTTGGTCTGTTCCACTGGGGCTTTGGAGAACTGACTGAGAGACAAGACCTCCTGATGGCTTTAAACAGTCCCTTTGCAACATTAGGCTTTCCTCCACGCTTTGTGATTGGAGAGCTAGCTGTGTGGCTTGGTGACCTGGCCAGAAATAGGTATTTACCATGTTTGTGGACCAAGCAAAGAACAGTGTAACATGTACCCAGGGCAAAAGTCACACTTGAAACAGAGACAAGGCTGGTATCTTAGACTTGGGTCTTAATGTGAAGAGCCTCATTTGCTAAGGAGCTTGGACTTTCTCCATAGATAGCAAGGAGGGAGCTGTTGCAAAATTTTAAAGCAGAGGAACTGCAATTTTCTGGTGTATGTTTTAGAAACATAACTCGGTTGAAATGTGCATGGAGCTGGAGAGGAAGAAAATGGAAAGCAGAGAAAACAGTAAGAACGCCATCACCATGCCCTAAATGAGCAGTGCTACGGGCTACACATGAGAGATTTTTAGGATTTTTCTGTCTGTTTTTGTGTTTAGGGATGCAATTTGGCTCAAGATGCAGCTGAATCTGCAAAATGGCAGAATTCTTCTGTATTTCCATCATAGTTTAGTAAGTTACAAGATTAATTATACCCATCCATGAATCAACAAATAAAAATTCTAAGATGTTTTCATGTGACAGAATTGCATCTCCTTATATTTTGTTCTTTGCCAAAAGGCATGCTTTAGGTTACTTTGCATTTCTTCTTGTAGAAACTGAATTGGAATCACCTAAGAATATAGCAGAACATGACTTACAGAGAAGCATTGCTGAGATGGGTCCCTGGCGCCTTGCAGGAGTTGGCTTATCCATCAGGGCACCTAAATTACTTCCAGTGAGGAAGTTAGAATTGGGCTCACCTTCAGAGGGTAATACACATAGAGGTTCTATAACTTTGGTCAGATGCAGCATGAGGATTGTTATTTAAAAAGAGATTTCTTTTTTCTCCTCAATACCTACCTCATATCCTCACAAATCCTGGAATTGCCTGTGGGCGGCCTGAGTTGATGAGGGCTGGGTATGGGAGAAGCTTTTTAACTGGAGTGTGGCTGGAAGAACCTGAGAATTGTGTTCTTAGATAAAAGGAAGGGAAGCTGCCACATCTCCTTTGAGTTTTTTAGTTTTCTCTCCATGAATCTTTTGTTTCTGCAGTAGTGGTGTTACAGCTCCTGGATTAATCATGACAGAAAAGGAAAGAAATAGCCCAGTGGAATTTTCTTATTCTTGGTGGAAGGATCAGTTACCAGCCTTGGCCTGTAAGAGAAAGCTCAGGTAGAGTCTTCAGTCTAGGCCAGGGGTCAGCAAACTTTTCCTGTAAAGGGCCAGTTGGTAGATATTTTAGCCTTTTCAGGCCACGTGGTCTCTCAGTGGATGTCGCAATGAGGAGAGCAGCCAAGACATTACTTAAACGAATGAGCATGGCTGTGGTCCAGTAATTCTTTATTCGCAAAATAGGTAGTGGCAAGAGTGGCAGGCTCGGCCTGGGAGCTGGTGTTTGCTGCCTACTGGTCTAGGCAACACTTAATGTCAGAGAAGTGGCTTGAGGAGGACATGACTGCGTTATTAGACTATTATGCACTTGCCACCCTCCCCTAGTTTTTTATTGTGATTGCCTTTAGGTACCTTCCCACAAATATAACAGAAAATTATAGCACCTTCCAAACTTGGCAACTTGTTTTATTTAAGAACTCAGTGCCATGTCTTGGTGAATAAAGGATGTGCCAAAAGTTATTAGGGGAATGCCTGACATGTAAAAAGGGATATTTCACATGCAGGTGAAAATTTATATTTTTCATTCTTCTGCCATACCAGAAAGAAGACTGGGTCATTTTTGCACAGGTGTGGACACTTGAGTTTCTCTGTTTACATCCCAGTGGCCTTCCAGCTGCAGTTTATCACTGCCCAGAGGTTGTGATGCTGCACTGAGAACCATAAGGTATCAGGCTGCCTTTCTGTTTTTTTTCCAAAGCCTAGAAGACCCATGGTATCTGACCGCTCTTATGCACCTGTTCATATTTTCTCCATCTCTCCTTCTCATGCTCCAGCTCTGCAGGGCCCTGAGTGACTACCCAGGCACAACCTGACAGCACCTCGCTCCCCGCCTGGGGCTTCCTGGTGGAACACTGCAGCAGGTGCCCATGCCAACTCCTTCACAACCCATAAGTAGTGAACTTTTAACAGATGGGCAGGGGAACCAGTGGAAAAATTCTTTACCTTTCTTCCCCATGTGGGTCGATCTTGAAATGCTACTTACACAGCTTCTTGAGGGTGCAGTCCTGCAGATCAAACTGACACTTGGTGGTCAGTTCAATGAAGCATCAATATGGTGGCTCCCAGTCCATCCATGCTCCACCCGGCTCGTTCCTCCCTGCAGCTCCCTGACACCATACTCTGATTAAATGTTTCACGCCCTCTGGATCAGGCTCTGCCTTCTGGGGAACCCGGGCTAAATCTCTGCTCGAGGAAGAAATAGCTTACATGCCAAAGAAACTGCAGACTAGGAGAATACTTGCAGGAGGAGATGCTGTGGGTGTTTTGCTGGGAGGAATGTGCAGAATATAAGCCTGAGAGAAGCAGTCCCTCTGCTGGATTACTCAGCAAGCAGACTGATGGCACTAAGGATCCCATTGCTCACGGTAAGGGAGGTGGTGGTCACACTGGCGTGCAGCAGTATCGTGGTTATTCAGGGTTTCTTTAACCTGTGGTTCACTGCCAGGCCATGCAGCTAGAAGGTGAAAACTCGGGTAGTGTGGTGACTAGGCTGATTGGCCAGCACGGGGCGCATGGCAGTTATGACGATGGTGGAGTGCTGTGGTTTCTGTGGACTGCATTGCGAGTCTTAAAAACAAATTTAAAAAGGACGATAATATGCTGGAACAGCCAGCTTCCCACTCATGACGTGCTTGGAAACCAGAAGGAAGGCTTCTATGACAGCTCTGACGGAGACTGTCATCTGCATCTGTCATCTGTGTTGAATTGTAAGGGTCTGGAAGTAAGGGTGGCAGAGCTGAAAAAGAGCCTGAATGAACAGCGCCCGCAGGTCTCCTCGTCAGAGTCCAGGCCCTGGTTAGAAATGAGTGGGGCCCCGAAGCCTGGGGTGGGGAGGTTTGGGCATGTGCCCCAGAACAGTAAATCCCGAGATCCTCCCAAGGCCCCTGTCTTCTTGATAGCAGACGGTGCAATGACCTCATCTGAGACAGAGCCTTGGAAGATAATTCTCTTTTCCCAAGACCTGCTCTTTTGACTCCTTGTTACTCTCCAGCTGGTAAACAAAGTAAGGTCTCCACACAGTGTAATGGAAGGAAGTAGCTTCGCTGCCAAGGCAATGCAGGTCCTTGAGGAGCCCGTGTAGGAGGAGGGGTCTTGTGGGTGTCTGGTGGGGAGGCCGGATGGGGAGGATTTATTTATTTTCCTGTGACTCTGGGCTCAATATTATGCCAGCAACTTCTGGAATCAGCGTGAAAAGCCACGGGGACTTCCTCTGTTTCCCTCCCCCTCAACTTCTTCCCCATGTTACTCATTATTTCACTGATGCCTATGGGGTCCATTCTGCCCAATCTCACATTCTAGGAGTTTTCCCAGAATACAAAGTAACCACTGGCTGATACTTGTTCTGCCTTATTTTTCGGAGTCTATAGGAAGGAGGCAAGGTGTGCTGTGCCCTGTTTTCTAAGACATGCCCATTTCAGCCCTGATGAAGATGCCTCCCTCCTCTATGAACAGCCTTGGCCAGCAGCCCGGGAGGCGCTGGGGACGGAACTCTTAGCCAGCAGACAGTGGCACTTGATGGAGGCTCACGGTTTCCAGCTGGGTTTTGGCATCTCAGAGGGTGGCAAGAATTCTGTTCCAAATGTGATCTCAGACTTGGAACCAGGTCCTAAAAATTCCTCCTGACCACACCACAGGGACTGTGGGGACAAAAGTGAGGACTGTCACAGCGAAGCTGGCTGCCCTCTCCCTGCTCTGGCCTGGTGCCTCAAAGGAAAGGTATGCTTCCTAAAGCTAATGTTGCTGTAATTATTACTTTCCCTCCAGCAATGGTCCTTCCAGCTCATTTACCCAGCAGTAAAAATTGTGATTCAGCATTGTCTTTTCTTTTCTTTTTTTTTTAAACCAGCCTCTAGGAATTTTCTATTACTTTTCTTTATCGTATTAGTTTCATGCTTCAGCTGTTTATGCTTCTATAACTGCATCTACATTTTTGTCTCCAGTCCCAGGCTGAATCCAAACAATATCATCAGTGTTAGAGCATTAGAAGGGAAAAAGAAAAGCACCAAGTAGATTGAGTGGCAGAGAAAGAATGAGACAACATCTGTGCCATCAAAAGCCCCTACTGTTCAAACCTCCTGGTTCGCAAATGGATTTATAGTGAGTTTGTTCACAACTTTTCACTTGTGTGACTTCTCTAGCCTCCTCCCTAGTTTTGAGGCAATGATAAAATTATGTTTCCCCCAGTTTGTTTTTTTTCCTGACTAGCTTCCATTAACAGCTGAAAGTTTCTTAGAAAAGGTTGAAAAGGTGTGAACTTTCTTTAAAACCTAGGAAGAAGGTGTGCTTAAACCTCTCTCAGCGACCCTTCAGAGGTTGGCTCTCAGGGTGGGGAAATTTCACTGGGGAGGAACTTCACCTGGGTCTGCAGGGCTGCAGAGCTGAGAACTATGGCATATAATTGTTTTCATCTCTATTTGATAGTAATCCCTGTGGGAAAGAGGGTTATTAAGAGAAGTAGTAAAATGTAGAGGAGTGCTTGGGATGATAAACACCAAGCTCAGGTTTATGGTCACTTCTGGGAGGGAAGGAGTGAACTGAATAGAGGATAGGAGCCGTAAATGCCTTTGTAATTTTATTCCTAAACTGGGGAGTGGGGACATGGAGGTTTACTCTATTGTCCTTGATTGCTCTATTTTCCCTTGTGCCTTATGTGTACTAATGATCAAATCTTTCATTACTAACTGAAAAATGTCAAATAAGGTCCAGGTTTTGGAGTGCACTTGAATTCAAATACTTTTTCCTCTCTACTAGAATGAGCGAATATCTTAAACCATCTTAGTCGCAATTTCTCCATCTGTATACATGAAGATATAGTAGTTCCTTTTCCCACAGGGTTATTTTAGGATCAAATGAGGTAGCTCAGTGTCTGGCACACACATTGAACACTCAGTTAATATTGTGTATGATGATTCTAGAGGGCTCTTGAGAGACACTTGTTAAATTTTAAATGAAATAACGTCAGTTGTGTGGGATGTGTAAATAGGTGGAGGGGGACAAAAGGTATGAACTTTCAGTTATAAGATAAATAAGTTCTGGGGATCTAATGTACAGTGTGGTAACTACAGTTAACCATACTGTACTGTATGTTTGAAAGTTGCTGAGAGAGTAGATCTGAAAAGTTTTCATCACAAGAAAAAAATGATAACTATGTGAAGTGAGAGATATTAACTAAACGTATGGTAATCATTTTACAATATATGCATATCTCAAATCATTTTACTGGACACCTTAAACTTATACAATATTATATGTTAATTATATCTCAATAAAACTGGAAAAAAAATAATGTCAGCTCTCAATAGCAAACATATCATCAGTCCCCATCTTGGCTCCCAGACTGCTCCACCGCCCACTCCCCTGGGCGTCAGTCCATCCTGCACTTTGCATTACTGTTCTTGCTTTAAAGTTTGTAGTGGCTTTTGGGTCACTGTCAGCTAACTTAAAGTTGAGTCCTGCAAACTGAATCCCTTCAGCCCTTGTCAACTCTGTTGCCTACACTACCCTACCTTTCAAGCCTGGCTCAACTCCAGCGAAACCCAGGGATGTGTCCTCCCGAAGCCATAATGTGATGCTGCTGCATCACAGCTGAGTGTCAGGACCACCTTGGGATGTGCAGACCTCCTTGCCGGGTTGACCTCCCATGGGAGGGGTGGGGGAACCGGGAACCCAGGAAAGGTCTCCTGTGCAACTACAGAGGAGGACAATGGTAACAGCAGTGCGGTAGGAAGAAGGCAGACCTCAGAGAGCTGGAAGAGAGTCGGGCAACATGCTGGATTTTTGTAATAAGTTTTGTAATAATTCCCTCCTACCATGAAATTGAATAGTAGCTATAAAATCAATTATAAACACCATGACTTAATTTTCTGATTAATTAAAACTATGTGGGAATTTGAAAGTCTAGTAAACAAATCTTTCTGGGCTGCAAACTTTGCCCAAATGTTCTGGTGCCAGAATTCCAGTCATCAAATCCCAACTTCACCTTAACACAGAGGAGTTACATAACTTGCGTCCTTTGGAAAGTCACTTTACCTTTGTGCCTCTTTCAGATGGGGGGAATAAGAGTGCATATTTCATAACTTTGTTCTGAAGATTGTGAGTTAAGAAGTGTCTAATAATAGAAACCGTGCAATAATTATTAGCTATTATTCTCTACCTAATTTTTTAAATTTATTTTTTAATCATTATTCAAGTACAGTTTCTATCCTTTACTCCCATTCCAGCCAACCCACCCTTGCCTCCCCTCCTCTCTCCCATTTCCAACCCCCCTAGTTTTTGTCCATACGTCCTTTATATTTGTTCCTGTAAACCCTTCCCATTCTCCCCTGAAGTTCCACTGAAATTCCCTCCCCTCTCACCTCTAGTCACTGTCAGCCTGTCCTCTATTTCAGTGTCTTCGGCTATATTTTGCTTGTTTCTTAGTTTTGTTGTTTAGGTTCCTGTTAAAGGCAAGATCATATGGTATTTGTCTTTTTCTGCCTGGCTTATTTCGCTTAGCATAATGCTTTCTTGCTCCATCCATGCTGTTGCAAAGGGTATTCTCTACCTAATTTGATTGGACCAGAAAAGATCTTCAAATAAGTTGTTGGTATTTAAAAACACAAGCATGAATGCCAATGGAGGTAATCATTTTGCTTTATGTAAGTGTATCGAGTCAACATTGTATGTGTTAAACTTATATGTCAATTTTATCCCAATAAAGCTCGGAAAAACTAAAAGCATAATTTGATTATGTTTTAATAGAGTTGCTGTTAAAGAAACTGAAGGGGATCTAAAGAAAAAGCAGGAAGACCAACTAGGAATCCTGTAGACCAACTAGGAGTCCTTTTGTAGGAATCAAGGTAAGGAATACAGTGGCTTGGACGGGGTGGTAAGCTGAGGTGGTGAGATGGGTGCACAACAACATATAAATCAGCTGTGCTTTGTGGTGCCTGTCTTTATCAGAATTAGGCGCCTGTGTGTGTGTGCACGCACGAGTGTTGTGTGCGTGCATGTTTGTAGGCATGTCTCTGAGCTCTCTTCCACCCAGTTTCTCAAAGTGTCTCTTCCTCTGTGAGCACCGTATTTTCAGTAATAGTGGTTTGTGATGTGTGTAATACCTGGTAGACGGAGTCCTCCCTTTTTTGCTTTTCTTCTTCAAATAACTTGGTTATCTATGTTCTTTTATTCTGCTATTTACATTTTGGAATAAATTTATCAAGTTCCTCAAACCAGAAATTTTGTTTGGGATTATACTAAGTCTGGAAGTTAATTTGGAGAAAATTGTCATTTTTGCTACATTATCACATCCATGAACATGGCTGAGCTCCTTAGTTTATTCGTGTCCTTTACTTTATCTCCTATAGAGTCTTAAAATAATCTCTGTATTAAATGCTTTATTGTGAAGAATATATTATTTTTTGTTTGATTATGGCTGGAATGAAGAAATGTTATTGGTTTTTATAAATTGATCTTGTTTCCAGAAACCTTGATGATGTATGTCTATTTTATTGGGTTTTGATATTCTCTATAATTTATTACAGTTTAAAGCTGAAGTTCATAATTTTTTGCTTAAAAGTTTAATTTCTAATATTAATACAAATGAAAAATTCACGATCCCTCATTTTTATAAGGTTAAACAAAATGTACAATTCCATGACCTTAGCAAAAACCACAACTAGGAATAAGTATTTGTACAAGTATAGTCACACCAAACTACATTTCCAAACAGAATCTTTTTTACTGGCAACGATAATAACAGCAACAACAAAAATGTTAATATTTCAGCTCATATATATTTTCAGCATAGTAATGCAGAAGTAGACATGGATATCTCAATCCCTTACATGTTTAAATTTATTACACTGTAGCTAAACATTGTTTTTATTTTTTGTTCATAACGCATACTTGTCTTCACCAATAATATGAACATTGATGTTCTGTTGTTGTCGATGTTGTTTGTATATTGCATACATCAAGGAGTTAGAATTATATATTAGTAGTGAAATTCACCAGGTATTTAAATATTTAAACATGAGACTAAAAGGAATCTATTTTCAATATTCTTTTTTTTTTTTTTTTTTTTTTTTTAATTTTT
>CM052543.1:115933305-115967434 GCA_028533065.1 Trachops cirrhosus
GGGGCCTGGGCCTCACAGGTCCCGGGGAGTGCCTGGGCTTTTCCGGGTCCACGGGTGCGCAGTCTCTGGGTCCCGAGGGGCGCGCACTTCTCCTACCTGCGGGGCCTGGGCCTCTATTTTCAATATTCTTTATTTACATCTTTTAATGTAAAAGAATGCAGAAATCCATCACTTTTAAAACAATTCAGAATTATAACTTTTCAGATTAAAAAATCATTCATTTATATGGATTTATAAAGAAGACTAATAGTGCATTTCTGTGAGCTACTCAAATAACAGTTTCTGTAATATTGCATTTTAGTAAATATAAATATTTAAATTTTGTAGTAATTTAAATATTTTCTAGCAGTAGTGACTGTTTTTCTGCCTAATAAAATACCACGTCATACCATTTCTAGCTGGGGACAGTCCAGTATAAACACTGGCATAGCCATGTGTTTCTAGAATACCCATAAGAGCACACACAAATTTATTCTCTGTGACATGATATTCCTTTGTTTAGGAGTTTGAAATGTGCCAAGGAAAGGAACAAACTGTATGCGATAAAGATGCCTCTTGAAAAATTAGAAGCAGCATAATCAGCCAAAACTAAGGAAATAATTACATAAATTATTTTATGTCCATTCAGTGAAATGGTAAGCAACCATTAAAATGTGCAGGCTGTATAGCATATGCAAAAGTATCTATGCTGCTAAGTAAAGAAGGAAAATCTTTAAAACTTGAGCAAATACAGAATCTTGAATGTATGTTTAAAACATGTATCCTTGACCAAACAAGAAATGAAATGAATTGCTACTTGGGTGGTGAGATCATGAGAGAACCCTTCAGTCCCCAGAATTCTTGTGGTGGAAGTAATAATAACCACAAAAATGAGGTTTTGCTTTTGTGCCAGGCAATCTGCTGGACACATCGTACACGTGATTTCTAATTTTCACTACAACCTGAATCCGTACTTCTCAAGCTTTAATGATCGCCTGAACCCTCTGGAAGGCTTGTTAAAACCAGGTTGCTGGGCTCCATCTTCAGAGCTTCCACTTCATTAGAACTGGAATGGGGTTCAAGAATTTGTGTTTGTTTTTTTTGCCCTAGAGCCCTTGGTGTGGGGTAGGGCGGGGACTGACATCCATACCCCCTTAGGTGCCCTGCATGCATAGCTCTCCTTTATGCCTGGTTCCCTGCAGACGGGCATGGAGCCAAGGGGCTGGCCAGGGAAGGACTCCGGAAAGAGCTCCACACCCCTCACACACTCCTGTGTGGAGCCTCAATTGCTGGGTGCAGTTGTTTTTTTCCCTGTGGTGAGGGCTCTGGAGAGTGGTTGGTTGTCCCAGTTCTGGCTTGGGTTGTCCCAGCTGTTGGCGGGTCAAGAATTTGCATTTCTAATGATCCCCTGGAAGCATGGTTGCTGCTGGTCTGGCACTATAGAGCAAATGTTTGTGCTCCCCCCAACATTCCTATGTTGAAATCAAAGACCCCCTAGGAGATGAGGGACCTTTGAGTAGTGACTAGGATACCAGGGCAGCGCCCTCATGAATAGGATTAGTGCCCTTATAAAAGGTACCAGATAGTTCCCTTGCCCCTTCCCCCATGTGAACACACAGTGGAAAGAGAGCCATCTGTGAACCAGGAATTGTTCTTCATCAGACACTGAATCTGCCAGTGTCTTAATCTTAGATTTCCGGCCTCCAGAACTGTGAGAAATAAATTTCTATTTGTAAACCACCCAGGCTATGGTAATCTGTTCAAGCAACCTCAGCAGACTAAAACATCTCGGGTCTACACTTTTAGGACCACTGATTTATAACAGAGGCATTTCCCCTAATGTTTAAATGAGAAGTTAGAGTTTAAATAACAAAGCCAGTAAGTCACAGAGGCAGGATTTATCACAGTTTGCCCAAGTCCAAAACCTGTCCCATATGCTCTATGCTTTACTTGTCCTTTAAGTGTGGTCCTAGTGCGCAACTGCCACATGTCTCAGCTATCTTGTCAGGGTCGCCCACCCGCCCAGGGTGCTGCACGATTGGGTTGTTGGTCACTAGGTTTCACAAGATGGCACACGCTTGAGATGGCACAGAGCTTGGCTCTCCGGGCTCCATATTCAGAAACTGAAATCTTGTTGGTAGTCTTGAGATGATTGGAGATTCCTGGGGAGGTTCCTCGCACAAAGAAAGCTCTCAGCAGGCTGATATATAAAGTCCCAATACTAGCTTAATAATTTACTATGAGACATGTAAGTGCCAGGGACCAGAAATTCCTGGTTGGCCTGACAAGGCATGTTCTCCTCAGGGACATGTTATATGTATGATAAACCAAATCATCAGAAAGGTGTTTGGTGTCTATAGAAGCAAACCTAGGTAGGGGACAGACTATGACTCAAATGTTTCAAGTCATCAGCTCTGCTGGCATGCTCTGGTGCATGTATTTCCTGAGAAGAGATATCATATCAGGTGCATTGGCATTCAGATTGGACTGACCAGCTTCACTGGTTCCAGGATGCTATGCAAATGGGCCCAATACTATTGGCTGCTAGGTGTCCCCTCCACCCGATGTTTACCTTTCCTCACACTCATTGGGTTTTAGGTATATAAATAGCTTCAATGTGATGAAAATAAAGACTTGTAGGCCTGGGAACGTTATGGTCTGAAAGCTTGTGTCCTCCCCAAATTCGTATGTTGAGTCCTAACCCTCAAGGGGATGGTATTAGAGTGTGGGGCCTTGGGGAGGTGATTAGGTCATGCAGGTGGAGCTCTCATGAATGGGATTAGTGACCTTACAGAAGAGGCTCCAGACAGGTCTGTTGCCTCTTCTGCCACATGAGGTCACCGTGAGAAGACAGCTGTCTCTGAGGAAGTGGACCCTTACCAGACACTGATCTGCTCGTGTCAGCCTTGATCTTGAACTTCCCAGCTTCTAGCACTGTAGGAAATAAATTTCTG
Source organism: Trachops cirrhosus (assembly GCA_028533065.1). NCBI lineage: Eukaryota > Metazoa > Chordata > Mammalia > Chiroptera > Phyllostomidae > Trachops > Trachops cirrhosus. Next base: position 115,936,239 of record CM052543.1, read on the forward strand.
TTGTTTATAAGCTACTCAGTTTGTGCTATTTTTATTACAGCAGCTCCAAAGGACTAAGGCTGGGAGCCATTTTGCTCTTCAAGGTGACTTTACATGTCCACTCTGCTCTACTTTTTACACGTAATTATAGTTCAGCTCTTAGGGGACGATCTTATTTCTATATGTAATGGCTTGATTCTTGGATTCAGTGAGTAAATTTGTAGATATGGGTTTTCTTGGCTTTATGGATGTAAGTTCAGAAAAAGGGTAGAGAAAGGAATATACCTCTGTAAGCCCCCAGAGAGGAGGTGGCCGGTCAGAGCCGGAGAGAGCCCTTCTGGTTGGCACAGCAGACCTTGGAATGAGGGGCATTAGTGATGCTCATCAATGAAGCAGGTTCAGTGAACACATTGTTTGTTGGCGCCGTGGTTGGGTGCCCTCATGGGGCTCCTGCCCAGGGCACGCCCCCATGTGTGCTGGTTGCACTCTTTAGACCAGTGGCTCTCAAAGTACAGAACTATTATGGGCTGAACTGTGTCACTCCAAAATTTGTAAGTTGAGGTCCCACCCCTAATCCCTCATAATGGAACTTTATTTGGAGATAGGACCTTTAACAAAGTGATTTTGTTTACAATGAAATCATATGGGTGGGCCCTAATTCATGGAACCGCACTTGGAAAGAGGGCCTTCAAAGAGGTGATTGAGTTAAATTCAGGCCCTTTAGGGCCCTAATACAATATACCTATCATCCTTATAAGAAGAGAGGGATACCAAGGATACAAACACACAGAGGAAAGACCATGTGAGGACAAAAAGAGAGAGAGCCCTCAGGAGAAACCAAACCTGCCAACATCCTGACCTCGAACTTCCAACCTCATGAACTGGGAGAAAATGTATTTCTGTTGTTTAAGCCACCCGGTCATTGGTATTGTGTTATGGTGGCCCAAGCAAACTAACACAGGTGACCTTCAACACCAGCAGTAGCATCTGGGAGTTGGGGGAGATGCAAATTCTTGGGACCCACAAATGAGAAACTTTGGGAGTCAGGCCCAGCAACCTGAGTTTTAACAAGTCTTCTAGGAGATTCTGATTCTCGTTATACTTTGATAACCACACCCCTACATCTCTAAGCCTAAATTAGTTGGATAAGGAACTCCAATATATTTCATATGCTAATATGAACATCAGTGTAATATTGTCTGTTTAATTCTTTCTTGACAATATATATGTATTTTACATTAGGAGTTACAGTGAAAAGTAACTAGAGCCTGTCCATGATGATCACAGTCCAAGAAGGTATTTGGGGTATTCACACTTATGGAGAACAGTTCATAAGTAATTTAAATGCAAACAGTTCAGGTTTGCAAGTTACTTAGTCTTCCTGTGCCCACTGTCCTCGTTTAGAATAAAATGGGAATAATGAGAATATCGTGTAATAGGCTTAAGAGGATTAAAGCCCTTAGAACCCCTGATACATAGTAAGCACTAGATAAATGTCCATTAAATGAAATGACTAAAAGACTTCTTCATTAAGTCAAAGGAATAACTTTTTAAATGGTTTAGAGAGGAGCTGGGGAGGTTTGGGTAAGCTTTGGAGATGCCTTTTGGAGTCAGCTGGTGATGGTATTTCCAGACTTCTACTTCAACACCTCCTGAGGCCAGCTTGCTGGCAAGCATTGGTAATTCATACCGACCTAGCAAGCCCACTTTCTCAGGATGCTCCTCAGCAGTGCCCCTAGAGGTGACGGGACGCAAGGCCATTGATATAAAAGCTGTTACCCAGTGTTTCTATCAATTGTCTCTTGTTTGTGGTGGTTGAGAGTGCAGATCTTCCTTCATAGAAGACAGTTTCTCAATTAGATATGGGTCAACGCAGGCATCTATTTCCAGGCTGCGGAGAACCCAAGAGGATTTTTTTTCTTCAGGAATATTTAAAAATCACCTGTTCCTGGGAGAGGACACTAACCAATATACAAATGTATGCGACAGTTTCATTAGTGCTCTTATAATGTTTGTTCAGAAAGAAGACTTCACTTTGTCAGATTCCAATGGGAGAATTTTCAGAGCTTGAATTTCAGAACATTCCAATTTAGAATTCCTTTATTGGTTATGCTTCCCTCTATGTCTAGAACTGCATTTTTAATATCTAGGCAGATGGTGTGTAAACACTCAGGAATTTTACACCCACATTTTGCTTGTTGTGTTGGTAGGGCATTTCTTCAGAGTATAGGTTTTCTTTGTTTTGATTATGACATAATTGCAAGATTTTCATCAACCAACTTAGAGAAATCTGGGTATATTCTACCTGTGTTTGCACCTTAAGCAGGAGTTTCAGCTTTTATTGTAATTTGATAAATATTTCTTTTTTTTTTCAACTAAATCTTGCAATATTTTCTATCAATATTTCAGTGAGGGAGAATGGACATTATAACTCTGGGAAGAGTCAACTTTCAGCCAAGTTATGCTCAAGGTCTTTGGGTGATAATGTGTTCTAAATAGTGAAACAGAGGGCTTTTTATAATAGAAAAAAAGACTGCATGGTTGTAGGTCAAGTCTTTTGGATGTGACAATTTGACTTGGAATCCAGGACCAAACTGGCCACCCCATTGATGAAACAGGTTTGAATTTATAAGGTTTCATTTTTTTTTTACAGAATTGAACAATTAACTTTCCACAGCCCCTGCTCTCATTGCCAATCCTTTAAAAGTCAAATATTTATTAAATACTCATTATTTACTCAGCATCATGTTTGCATCCATGAGGGATACAAGATGTATAAGACATTGTTTTTGTCTTGAAGAATCTTAAAAACCCAGGTAGAGGGACAGAGCTAACATGCATGGGAAAATTTAATACAAAACTTTGTGCTCCAAGAACAAAATTTTCCCCTCTCTGGCTTTTTTGAGGAGAAATTTTCCTGAGTTCACGCCAGGCTTCTCTCTCCGTTTTATTCACTCCATGTCCATTTTTGGGGGAGTGGTGACCGATATGATTGGTGAGATAGGCTCTAGACGGTTCCGTCCATATTCCTTTTGGAAGCTAGTTTGATCACAGAGAGCACGGGCTCTCCTCAGTGCTTCTCTCCCGAGGCATATGTTTTACCTGGGCTCACATCCGTTCTCTGCTCTGGCCCAGGGTTGCCTGAGTCTGGGGACAAGGCTGACTAAAAAAATCTTAGGTTTAGTCTTAGCAAAACCACTTTGTAATAGAGTTTATATTTTATCCTTCATATTTATTCTTTGTTTTAATCCTCAGTTTTTACAGAAACCAGGCTAGGCAGAGACCCGAACAATATATGATACTGAACATCCAAGGGAAACAATGGGGTCTGTGAATAGTTGGGGAAGACATGGGGAGGATTCATTAGGTTTGGATCTTGAAGGAGGACTAGGACTTGGAAAATAGGAAGAAGGTAGGGGTCTTTTCAGCCTCATTTGCAGTCTCTTCAACTATTAGACTAATGTAGTTAGGAGAAACAATGATTTTTTAAAAATAGCAGGAGAACTCATAGAGCCAGGAAAAGGATTTTCAACAACATCAGAAAGGAAAATAAAGAAGAGAATTTCAGATTGTTGTACACCACTTGCCCCTACCTGGTGACTAGCAGAGAACCTTCCTCAAGCAACTTGAGTACCACCACAGGCTCTGTCAGAGACTGAATCTAACAGGCAGCTGGTGGGCGGAGGAAGAAGAGGAATATCCCTGGGTGCCTTGACCCTTTGCAGACCTACATCCAGACTTGGTGCTGGTGGAAGCCAGCCTTGGTGTACTGCTTGGTTCTTCACACACACTCCAGGCCAGCAGAGGCAGCAATAAACTGTGGATTGCTTTGTAGCTCTAAACAGGTTGCCCAGGGCCAGTCACAGGCAGCATCTGACATTGGTCTGTACCAGAGTACCATCTAAGAGGCCCCAGAACTAACATACCCAGTGGCCAGCTACAGACATCAGAGTAGGATCCAATTAGCTTCACAAGCAGCATGTCCAAAAGAGAGACCTCGACAGGCACCAGACCCTATGGAGGCTATTTCCACTTCATGTGGTTAGTACCTGCACAGCAGCTTGTAAACCATGGTCCAGGTTCATCCTCATAGCCAGCCAGCCTGACAGTTGAATGCACACATAAACAGGCCAATAAAAATTAATACTAATTACAACAGAAGGGCCCATAACCTACATAATGGACTTTCCTGGAACACCCAGCTCAGGTGATCAAGGAGATCACATCCATGGGTCCCACGAGACAACTACTACATAAGACCACCCTTTTAAGGCTGGGTGGCCTTATTCATAGAAATCTATCTAATACATAGATCTACCTAATATATAGAAACAAACACAAAGAGGTGAAATAGAGTAAAAAAAGAGTAAAGAGTAAATACAAATGATCAATGAAATCAAGAGATGGTATTTTGAAAAGAAAAAAAATTGACAAACCTTTAACCAGACTTATCAAGAAAATAAGAGAGAGGACCCAAATAAATAAAATCAAAAACAAAAGAGGAAAAGTAACAACTGACTCCACAGAAATAGAGTATTTTCAAGTAAATATTATGAACAACTATATGCCAACAAATTGGACAATGTGAATAAAATTGATAAATTCCTAGAAACATACAATCTTCCAAAACTGAATCAGGAAGAATCAGAAAGTATGAAGGAACTGATTACAACTAATGAAATTGAAGCAGTAATAAAAAACTCCCAACAAGCAAAAGTCCTGGACCAGATAGTGCTTTACAGTTAAATCTTATTAAACACTCAAGCAAGAACTGACACCTTTCCTTCTCAAACTATTCCAAAAAATTCAAGAGGAGAGATGACTCTGAACCTCATTTTATGAAACCAGTGTTATCCTAATTCTAAAACCAAATAAAGACACTACAAAGAAAGAAAATTATAGGCCAATATCCCTGATGAACATAGCTATAAAACCCTCAACAAAGTATCAGCAAACTGGACCCAGCAATATACCAAGATCATGCACCATGATCAAGTGGGATTTATTCCAGGGATGCAAGGTTGGTACAATATCTGCAAATCAATAAACATACCACATAAGTAAAATAAAGGATAAAAATCACATGATCATATCAGTAAATGCAGAAAAAGCAATTGATAAAATCCAGCACCCATTTGTGATAAAAAAAAACTCTCAGCAAAGTGGGAATAGAGGAACACAATTCAATAAAGGCAATATATGAAAAACCCACAGCCAACATCATACTCAATGGGTAAAAACTAAAAGCTTTCCCCCAAGATCAGGGATAAGACAGGGATGTCCACTTTCACTACTCTTTTTCAATATAGTACTGGAAGTTTTAGCCACAGCAGTCAGACAAGAAGAAGAAATAAAAGGCATCCAGATCGGAAAGGAAGAAGTAAAACTGCCACTCTTTGCAGATGACATGATACTGTACACAGAAAATGATAAAGATTCCACCAAAAAACCTACTAGAACTGATAAATGAAGTCAATAAAGTAGCAGGATACAAAATAAATATCTAGATATTGGTTGAATATTATACACCAATAATAAACTATCAGAAATTGAAAACAATCCCATTTATGATTGCATAAAAAATAATAAAATACTTAGGAATAAATTTAATGAAGTGTGTAAAAAGGCCTGTACATGGAAAATTATAAGACAAGACACTGAAAAAAAACTGAGGAAGCTACAAATAAGTGGAAGCAGATACCGTTTTCATGGATAGGAAGAATTAACATCATTAAAATGTCCATACTACCCAAAACAATCTATAGATCTAACACAGTTCTTATCTAAACACCAATGGCATATTTCATAGAACTAGAACAAATATTCCAAAAGTTTATATGGAACCACAAAAGACCCCCCAGGAAAGCCACAGTAATCTTGAGAAAGACCAAAGTTGGGGGAATCATTCTACCTGATATCAAAATATACTACAAGGCCATACTAATCAAAGTAGTATAGTACTGGCATGAAAACAAAAGTATAGATCAATGGAAAAGAATAGAGATATAAACCCACATCAATATGGTAAATTAATATTTGACAAAGGAGGCAAGGACATACAATGGAAGTAAAGACAGTCTATTCAATAAATGGTGTTGGAAAAATTGGACAAATAAGTGCACAAAATTGAAACTAGACCACCTACTTACACCATGCACAAGAATAAGCTCAAAATAGCCCTGGCTGGTGTGGCTTAGAGGATTGAGTGCCGGCCTGCATACCAAATGGTCCTTGGTTTGATTCCCACTCAGGGGACTTGCCTGGGTTGTGGGCCACTCCCCAGTAGGAGTGTGTGAGAGGCAACCACACTTTGATGTTTCTCTCCTTCTCTTTCTCCCTCCCTTCCCCTCTGTCTAAAAATAAATAAATACATTTAAAAAATCTCATCAAAGTGAAGGACACCCACTTTAAAAAAAAAGAATGAACTCAAAATAGATTAAAGACTTAACATTAAGACTTAAAACAGGAAACATTTTAGAAGAAAACCTAGGCAGACATTTCTCACAGCAATATTTTTCTGATGTCTCCTTCGGTAAGGGAAACAAAAGAAAAAAATAAGTTGGACTACATCAAACTGAAAATTTTTTGTACGGCAAAAGAAACCATCAACAGAACAAAAGATAACCCACTGAATGGAAGTACATATTCACTAATAATACATCTGATAAGGGGTTGATATCTAAAATTTATAAAGAACGTATAAAACTCAACACCAAACACCTCCCCCACAAATCCAATTAAAAAATGGGCAAAGGACCTGAATAGACACTTTTCCAAAGAGACATACATACAAATGGCCAATAGACATATGAAAAGATGCTCAATGTCACTAATCATTAGAGAAATGCAAATTAAAATCACAATGAGATATCACCTTACACTGGTCAGAATGGTTATCATGAATAAATTAATCAACAAGTGCAGGTGAAGATGTGGAGAAAAGGGAATGTTTGTGCACTGTTGGTGGGAAAGCTGATTGGTGCAGCCACACTGGAAAGCATTATGGAGATACCTCAGAAAATTAAAAATGGAACTGCCTTATGATCCAGTGATTCCACTTCTGGGAATGTATCCAAAGAAACTTGAAACACTAATTTGAAAGAATATATGCACTCTTAAGTTCATTGCAGCATTATTTACAATAGCCAAGATTTGGAAGCAGCCTAAGTGCCCATCAGTAGATGAGTGGATGGTAAAGACGTGGTACATGTACAGAGTGGAATACTACTGAATGTGAAAAAGAAGGAAATCTTTCCCTTTGTGACAGCATAGATGGACCTGGAGTGTATTATGCTAAGGGAAGTAAGCCAGTCAAAGGAAAACAAATGCCATATGATTTCACTTATATGTGGAATCTAATGAACAAAATAAATAAAAAGACTCACAGACACAGAAAACAGACTGTTGCCAGAGGGAGAGGAGGTTGGTGGGCTGGGTGAAAAGGGTTAAGGGACTAAGAAAAAAACACAACTCATAGACACAGACAACAGAATGGTGATTACAAAAGGGAAAGGGGGGTTGGGGAGATAGAAGAGGGTAAAGCGGCAATAAATGGAGACGGAAAGAGACTTGACTTTGGATGTGAACACACAATACAATATATGGATGATGTATTATAGAATTGTATACTTGAAACCTATATAATTTTATTGACCAATGTCACTTCAATAAAGTCAGTAAAAATCACAAAAAAAAGGAAAAGAAGAAATGTCATTGGCCCAAAACCAGTAGTCGAGCTTCCCCAAGTTCACAGAGAAGTGGGTCTGTCGGCTGGAGTCTCACCAGCTGAGAGCGGGAGGGGCAGGCTCCTGTCTCCAAGGGCCACTCAGCATCCTCAGGGCGTCCCCCGGCAGGGTGTTTAGGATGGACATGAGAATCAGAGGCCAGGCATGGAGCCCAGCCTTCTGAAGGTGTGTTGGAAGGTGGCTCCTCCGCACACCATGTAATTGTAGATGAATCCAGCAAGGGCTGTGCATGGTAACTCCTCAGGGGTCTGAGGTTGAGGTAAGTGCATGATTTTAAAGCCCCTGCAGTTCCTGGATAGGGCTTTTTGTTAGAAAATCTGAGTTAACCAACAAGTTCCTAGAGCTCTATAAAACCTTGTGGATTTGAACACAAACAAACAGAAAATGTATATTATCTCCAAATTAGCCCTCCTGCTGTGTTTTCAAATGGATCTGAGATCCCCATTTACATGCTGCCATGGTAAAAAGCCTCTCAAAGCTTATTTGAAATCTGAGCTGATTGCAAAAGGATTGATTTCCTGCAAATGTGGCAAAATGACTAAGAGGGATTCAGGACAGCAAAGGACATTGACTTGGATGAGAGTAAAGATTCCTTAGCATGTTACCTGCTTTCCTGCTGCTTCCGCATCCTCCAAGCTCCAAATGTGCTCGCCTTCCCTGCCCCAACAAATGACCAAATGTTGGAAGAAGCAAGTTGACATCCTGCTGTGCTTATTTTGCTTTATTTGTTCTGGATTTAGAGTTAAAAACCTTCCAGTACATGAACTGTATCAAGGGCTTTTCGTTTCATATTGTGAAATGTATTGTTATGTAGAGTTCATCTGTTAAAAAATGAACCGTGTAAACCTAAATTAAAATGCATAGCATGGATCCCTCAGAGGGGGCTTCTGAAACACCCAGGCATAAAATGTTGCATAGATTTCTTGTTAACCAGAACATTATTTTAGCAAGCGACCCTTCCTGAGGCCTCAGGGAGGAGCTGGGGCGTTGCGAGCCTCCAAAGCTGTAAGGTGGGTGCTTGCTGTTATGTGCATTTATCTCAGTTGCCAGGAACTCTACATGGCCATCTGTCACACGCTTCGCCAGAAGCTACCTGTGGTTTAAAAGGCTGGAAAGGTCTGAGCAACAAGGGGGCTTGGGGAAATAATGTGGAAATAAAACATTTGCATTTTTTCATTAACTCTCCTCTTGACACACTGTGTGAAGTGTTCAGCTCTCTTTCTTAGGGTTCATGCTGTGAGGATGCTTTTGTCATTTTTTAAAATAACAAAACCAACTTCTATGGTGGACACAGTCATAACATGGTGTCTAGAATTGCAGTTATCAGCCCTAATATTTGAGCCATTTGCTAGTGCTCTAGATAGAGAAATGAATTGCTGGGTGAAGAGCTTTCTACAAGGAGAGACTGAGGTTGTTCAAAACCCTCATTCCCTCTGTAGCCAAAGGGAGGAAGAGAACTCAAGTAATCATCACTACAGTTCAGAAAAATCCTTTTAAGGCTCCATTGCCAGTAATTGTCTCAGGGCTTTGGCACTACTACTGAGATCTGCGCCTTCTGTCTTCTGCAACTGCATTCTAAAGAAACAGCGTGGAGAATCAGATTCTAAATTGTGGCTGTTCAATGAACTGTGGACCACTAAAGCCTTAACTAGGTATGTGAAGGGGAAATGGAAATTGGCCAGGTAATTGAAAATGTAACAGGAAATCTGTTGTGTTTTTATTTCAGCCTTAAAAATCAAAGTCTAACCCATGCAATATAATAAAAAAAAAAATGAAGCAATGAGTCGAAATGGCAATTGGCCAGCAGTTCTAAAAGTCAAATTTGGGCCAGCTACTTTGTTACTTGCTCTGTGACCTTGGACAACTTAACTTGTGTTTCCTGATTTCAAAAATGAAGAATGATGAGCATCCAATGACATAATTCAGCAACAGCAGTGCTTGGCACATTGGGAGGTTCAATATTTCTTCCTTTCTACTTCCATCCCCTTTCCTGTCCATGTTTTATGGTCTTATTTAGTATGACAAAGTTAGACAGCAGAATTAACAAGTTAACATCAGAAATCGTGCTTTCCTGTTTATTTAAAAACAAAAAATTGTAATATTAAAAATTTTTCCTTGATGATGCCAAGTAAATAAATTGTTTAATTATGGAGAATCATCACCATAAAAAATTTTTTGCATGGTTGCATGATTTCAAGATATCCTCTCCATTGAAGCTTCCCTGTCCTGCATTTCCTCCATGACATTTCTTAGTAGTCTATTCTGCCCTTTATCAGTAAACACTAACAGAGCATCCTGTCAATTAGGATTAGAGGGAGCATTAGGATCTTTGGAGGAGTTAGATACTAGGAAATGGGAGACTGAGTCTTGGGGCTCCCTCTACCTCTGACTGTGGTTTCTTGGGCAGCCTCAAGTTAAAAAAATTAGTATAAAAGCATTTGTCAGGAATGAGTTCTCCTCCTCTTTGCACTTTTTCCTTTTGGGTGGAGAAAAGGTGAACCCATGTCCTCGAAGGGTTTCTAGTTTTTAGCTTGGTGACAGCAGGAGAGTAGTATTTCAGGAGTCTTTAAAGGCAAGTTCGTAGACTAGGGATCCCAGCACCCAGGGGGATTGTAGGTAATTGTACGAAGGTGAGAATCCAAGAAGAGCAGAAAAGGTGGAGAAGGGTAAGCTAGAGAGCACACAGCACACGTAAACTTTGCTCTAAATTCTTCCCAACTTATCTAACTGCAAATCTGTAAAAATGGCATCTGCCGCTGGAGGTGGCCTCAGGTTGTCGGTTGACAGATTCTAGTGTGGACGGCGGGTCGGAAACTCAGGCAAACCTGGAAAAGGTGCTGACCGACCTCTTCTGGGGAGGTGCCCCAACCTGAGTTGTAATTTTTTCCCTGTTTTTAAAAACTTGGGCCTCATTAGACCCTCCCATCCTGGCAAATCAGCAGAATTTTAAGGGCCTGAAATGTCCCCAAGTCAGCATGGGATGCGATGTGCTCAGTCACACCTGGGGTTTGTTTTGTAATTCAGAACTGGTTTTCCCTGCTGTGGCCCATGCAGTTGGCTTTGGTTAGAGTGCAATAAATACAAATAAACATTTATGAGGATAAGCAATCATGTTTTATGCAAACAAATGTTTCTTCCTCAGAAGTCACTTGTAAAAAATGCATGCTACTTTTTTCAGCATATCAAACTAATAAAAGTTATTGTATTATCAAAATTCCCTTCATGACTGTTTATTGTTCCATTTGTGTTAAATTTAGAAGACTGTTCTCCATTTTGTTTCTCCCTTCCCCCCATTAAAATTTTAAACTCTTACTACTAGTATAAGAAATCATGGCCAGCTCACGTATTGCATGATTATGACAAAAAACATAATATGGCTACTTCCAGGAGAGGACAGTGTCCATTAAAAAATGTGTGTCCATTCCAAATCTAATGAAACACAAATTGCTAGCTCATTGAAACTGGAGTTTAATATTAAAACAAAGAGTTTTGTGACTCAAAGTGCCTTACTAGTCAAATGATTTAATACTTTTCTGGGCCATTTTACCCATTTTGCTTCCTTGTCCAGGACTGCCTGGTTGCCGCTGAGGTATTTATGCAGAATGTGATGCTGGAGAACATTCCTCAGCCCCCTTCTCAACCAGTGAGGGAAGAACATAATGATCCTCAGACTTGTCACCTTAATGCCCTTATTGAGTATGTGCATTTGAATGCAGGAAGGTGCCTCTGGGGAAGAGAGTGGGAGATGTTCTCAGTTATAAGACAGTCTAGATGGGAGGTTAGGAAGAGAAAATCATGGGAGTGAAGGATTGGGTGGTGTGTCATTGTCAGGCACAACCCTTCTGAAGTGTTTTGCTAGGAGGGACCCTGAGCAGATAATTAGCATTTGTTAAGTGTCCTCAAGGTGTGGTCCATTATTCTATGCCCTATACGATATTCTCTAAGGAGTGTGCAGTCTGCTGGGGGAAACGTTTAAAGCCACCTGAGCCCACAGGCGGAACTAGGCTCCCCAGACCGTGAAGTAGTAGAGGAGGCTCCTTCTGAGGCCATAGTTCTCTGTAAGAACCCTCTGAAACCCACGTGGATTAGGCTTGTGTTCTACATGAGGAAGTATGCAATCTGGTTACTTCCTGGCGATAGAACATAACTCCCTAGAGTCTTTCTGTCTTATTCTCTGTCAGGTTCTAAAGATGATGGCATTTGGGCCAAACCTGGTACTCAGAACAAGCACCTGCATGTCATTCGTCCAAAGCCTGAGAAGAAGACGATGCCGGGACATAAAGCACACACACACTTCTGCCAGGTGATGCAGGTCTCAGTCTGATTTGGCCACTTATTAGCTGTGCAACCTTGGGCAGATTACTTAATCTTCTTGCACTTTTGTGTTTTCATCTACAGAATAGGGTTAATAACACCTACCTTTAAGGGTTATTTTGAGAGGAGAATGCGTATAAAATATCCATCACAGAACTTGGAATAAAATAGGTACTTAAAAAATAGTAACTCTGTTACTTTTATTATGGTGATTTCCCATCGTGGTAATTCTAACAGAAAACAGTTAAACTGATTTGCATGTATTATTTAGATATGTAGTTCACTCTGGATATTTAATTCCATTTTTATTCCATATTCAATTTGAAGTATAGTTCATGTCGTGAATATTACTCTCAGTCTCTATGCTAGAAACACTGAGAGAATTATTGCCAGCAATGTCTAGTAATTATAATATTTTTGACTCTGTGTTTTAGAAGATAACCAGTCAAACTTATAAATATCTAAGTGTAACATTTTCTTCTTAACTGAAGGGAAAATATTTTTCATTTATTGCAGTTTAACTTCTGAAAATAAACACCATAGTGTAAACATACTAGCAAGGCTTAAAATTCAGTGAAAATAAAATTAATTTTAGAGAAAGATGAATGCACCCCTCCAACTCCCGTTTGAGAAGATGTGCACCCTAGGAGTGATGTTGTAGGAAAGTGGCTAGCCAGAATGGGATGCTGTTTCAAGTGCTGGCTGAAAACATTATCATCCTCATCCTCTTCCTCATCATCAAACTTGCTGGGCTTAATGTATCATAATCTGTTTTCTGACTTCCATAGACATGAGATTCCACCGTGCAAGAAATATCAGGGGTCTTCATATTCACAAGTGGATTTTCTGGCTCCGGGGAGAGCTGCTGATTGGTTAAAGGTGTGTGGACGTCCGTAAGAAGCTGCATCCGTTTCCCACAGGGCCCACAGTGTCTGGTTCTGGTAACAAGGTAAGTACTTCACTGGTGCAGTTTCCACCCTTTCATTCCCAGCTGGTCTCTCTTCCTGGGTCTTTCTTCCCTCTGTACTTTCCATCAACAACCTTTCCTCCTCTGTGTCAACACTGGCTCCCTAGAGCTGTCCTGTTGTGGTTTGGTCTCATTATTCATTTTGTCTCACTGTATTTTTCCACCTTGCATTTCTATGTACTTCCTGGGCCACTGGATTCTTGCCTCTGCCCCTGGCAGTCACTGCAGTCACATTCTGAGTCACCTCTGGTTTGGCCCCTGACCTGCTTCACCTTTGGCTGAACTTCAAGTCCCTCCATCTGAAAGGAACTCATTCACATGAACTGTTCACTGTGTGAGCTGATGCTCTATTTTGAGCCTCACCTAAGTCAAGAGGGCAAAGGATGATGGTCCCAGAACTCCCAAGGTGGAGCTAAATGTTCCAGAGAACAGCTATGAAGCACAATTGACCCAGGTGTGGAAGCTACGTAAACCCCTTTCCTTCATATACACCAGGGGAAGAACACATCTGAAAAGGTAGGATATTTGATATTTGGTGGCGTCAATGTCCTGTACCTAAAGACTATCAGGAACTCAGACGACTCTATTAATTTCTGAACTGTGGGGCATCTCAGTGAAAGGGTGTTCAGAAGGACTTGTGGGATTTGGGCTGGTGTTGGTTATTTGGGGGGAGGTTCTAACGAAGCAGGCAGGGCTTTGTTCTCATTGGATGCTGTCAGGAGGTGGGAATAATTCCACAGTTGGCTGTCTTAACCATCTTATCTACAGAGAGGGTGGACTAGAGGAAGGCTTCCAGTGTTATTGGGAAGGAAGCCGCAGTTACCCATGTTATCTGGGAGGGGAGTGTTTTGGTATTTGTGGGTTGGACAGTGTTCATGTTTTGTTTGTTTTCACATGTATTACATGGTGTTTTTGTCTTGATCCAACACAGCTGCAGAGTGTCCTTGTCTGATACTGTTTTTCCATACAATTGTTTGTATTCAACAGAAGAGCACCCAGTCCTCGGTGCGGTGTGTGCGTCAGGCCAGTTTAAGGATGTCAGGAGCTGCTCCTTTTCTTTCTCAGTATTCTTGTTTGAATATTTAGACAGTCTGTAAGATTGGGGACATCCGGGTGACAAGCTCCTATTTGTATGCTCACATGTGTGATGTATTTATGTGTACATAAAGGTTGTCTAAGTAGTTGTCGAATGTTTGTTGATATGTATGTTAAGCATGAAGTTCCTCGAAAGGAAAAGAAATCCACATCCTCATTAATTCAGGAAATTTCACAGTCTCACTTGCGACTCCCATTTATTACCCTCAAACTTGCAAATGAACAAATTAGGAAGCCAGGCTCCCTTAAAGTTTGCTAGTGTACTTCGGGTGACAAGGTCAGGTGCCTTTAATGTTGGATGTAACTGATTGCCTCCATTAACTGTGATGGGGTCTTGCAGATACAGCATTGTAGCATTCTTTGCCAACTGCCAGAGACCCTGTGGATGGTCGGAAACGGGCAGCTTCCACAAAGCGGTTGCTGGGCTGGGGAATGGGCTGGCAGCAGAATACAGTTGTGTGGCTAAATTTAGCTGAGCTCCGTTTGAAAGACAGCCGCCTGGGCTGCAAAGGAAAACTTAGCCCTATAATGAATCATTGCACACCAGAGTGAGTGAATACCGTAATATCACTGAGAAATCATTTATAATGATGGCAAATTGTACAACGCATCAGTATGCTGACTTTAATTCCAGTGCCATATGGCTTTAGGCTTACTTTTGTGCCTTTGGGGGGTGGGCTGGGATGTTTTAAAGCTTTTTGCATAGAGAAAATCATAAAAACACACTGGTATTTTATCAGGAGAATGGAAATCTCAGTAAAATATATACCTAGGACAGAAAATGGAGATGAAGGAATAACAAATGCAGAATGACTTTTATTATTTTGCAGTCATTGAGAACTGTGGGATATTTATGGCTTCTTTTCATGTTTCCCGAGGCAGAATGCTTGGCTTCCACTGCAGGGCTGTGGCAAACCTATCTCTGGGCACTTGGATTAGGAGTGGGCGGGGGATGCATAAATCTGAGTCAAGAACCTTGCCAAGACAATGATCAAATTGAGTGGCGATCATTCTAGGAACAGCAAAAATTTCCTAGGTACTTATAATGTATCGGGTGCTTGGCTAATGGTTTTCATACATAATCTGATTACTTCTCATAATGAAACTGCTAGGTAGATATCACTGATGCTCTCATTTTACAGAATGGGTACGCTGAGGCTTTGAGAAGTTAAATTGTTCATCCAAAGTCACATAGATAATAAACACAAGCCTTAAATTGATGTTGATGAAGAGAAAATAAAAATATATAGTGTTTGGAATACCAAAAAGTGTTTCAGAAGGAGGAACATTTCTAATTAGATTTCTCAGTCTAATTACGGCAGCAAGCACTCATTGAGCACTCGCCCTGCAGGCTGTTGGACAGGCACAGGATTCCCGCTGCCTTGTAAACAAGTCACCTGCAGGTCCGAGAACATGCAGGAGCCTCAGGAGGAGCAGGGGTGGCCCGGGATGTGGAAGGACATGGGCACAAATCACTAGTGATCGTCACCAGGAAAGTGAGGGGTTCCAGTGAAGACACCTGGAGACCACATTCTGTATCTTTTGCACGTATCTCATGATTTAAAATGCTGCCTACACATCCCTGAAAAGGAGGTTATGATTTCTCATTCTTTAGAAAAAACTTTGAGATTAAAAGGCATCACCCAACTTGCTTAAAGTACACAAGACTAAAAGCTGTGCCTTCCAAGTGCCAAACTCATTTCAAATCACGGCAGGTGCAGGCCACTGACATTGCACTCAGATAAGTGACTTGACCAGTTGACCTTCTCCGTACCTCTGTTCTCCAGACTAGCTACATGCTCACCCCTGTGTCACCTGTGAACTGTGGGGCAGCTAGGTGCTGAGATTGATGCCCCCCAAAGTCCTGCAATCAGCAGAACTGCATGATCAGCTGGTGCCCAGCTGGTGACTCTGCCTAGATTCTTGGCTTGAGGTCATACTTCTCGTTGTCTGCCTTTCTGGTATGTGCCATCCTCTGACCTGAGACACCTGTGCATCCATTAAATCCTGCCTCCTCCTGCCTTCTGTTCTTCATCTCAGGTACTCTGCACCATCCAGGACTTGCCCCAGGTCCAGGGCCCTGTGCTTCATTATCTCTTTTAGCTCTCCAAATCACTGTTATCCTTAATTTGGGGGGTAGTTTATAATATAAAAATAAGGTTTTATTTTTTGAGCATAAAGTTATATTAAAATGTTGAATATGCTTTTAAAAATACATATATTTCCCTGCACTTAGATCCTGAGGCACCCCTGATACGCCTCCCTGAGACTTTACACTGGAGTCGGTACAACACTCTGGCTCAGTGTTTCTGAAGCCTGGCTGCCCATTAGAACCTTTGGGGGAACTGGAAAGATGTCTGGGCTCCACTCCAGAGACTCTGATTTAGCTGCTGTAAAGGGTGGGCTCAGGAAGCCACAGATAATTCTCATGCATAGCCAGGACTCGGGACTATTGAGCTTGCACCATCAGCATTCTTAATGTAAGGTGAAGCACTAAGATTTACCTTTTAGGTAGAGTTGCCAGATTTAGCAAATAAAAATACAAGATGCCAAGTGAAATTGGAATTTCAGATAAATGACAATAATTTTTTGGAGTAAGTATTTCCTATGTAATATTTGGAACAATAATAAAAATTTACTAAAATTATTTGTTTTCTGAATTATCTAAATTTCAAGTTTAACTGGGCATCTTGCATTTTATTTGGCAACTCTATTTTTAGGGAGAATCCTCATACTTTGGAGAATTTTTTTTCCTTTTCCTGGCTTGATTGATACTGAAACTAATACTGTTCTTTGTTCTCATATTTCATTGCAAAGGTGCCTGAAATCAAGTTTGTGCTTTTAACCCCTCCCAGAAATTTTATAGGAGAAAGTCTTATATATTTGCAGAAGCAAATGTTTCAGCTAGCAATGGATTTCTCACTGCCCAGCTCCCTTGTACTTTGGGATACTCTGCTTGGTGACTTATCCAAGCAACTTTATCTTGATATCATTGTACCAGTTTCTTGTTTGAAATAAGTGAGCCCATAAGTCAATCTTCTTGGTCTGGAACAGGAGAGGATTGCAAAACACTCTTTTGGAAGAACTGCAGGAGACCGAGGAACAAGGAACAACGCATTGTGGTGGGAGAGGGAGGAATGTGTGGTGGGGTGTGGAGCAAGTATGTTGCAATATTGGCTTTGTCAAATGTGAGCAAAGTGATTATGAACCAAGGTTTCATCAATAATGCATTATTATTTTGAAGACATTAGAGGTAACTAAGTGTTTGTAAGCTTTATGATAGTTCTGACATTTTAATGGGTCCTTTAATGAAGTGAATTATTAAAAAGCATGCTTTGGGTGACGTCATGGACTCTTTAAGTTTCGGGATCAATAGAAATGGCCTGTGCTTGCCAATATGACTAAAGCGATGCCAGTAATTTGTGCTGTCAGGGTATTATACTGGGACATTGAGAACCTGCCTGTCCCTACTGCCCACCCTCCTCCAACAGGCATCGAGAAAACCAGATGCCCAGCAAGGACCCAATACTGAAAGCCTCATCATCTTTAGATCTCATATGGAAAATATACATATGTTGATCTTTCATTATGTTGTTATACTAAAAATAACAAGAAAATAGGGATGGTGTTTTCTGTCTCACTTTCCATCTTTCCCTTAATGATCTGATTGTTTATTTTGCCTGACTGCAAACATCTGGATGGCTCTGAATATCAAAGGTGTTGACTAGTGCTTTGATACTTAAAAAAACAACACTTTTTTTTTCATATGGAGTATTCTGTACAGGACCAGTATGTATGTAGCACAAATAAAAGTGGGCCTTTTCATTTGAAGAGGGGGCCAGAATTGTTGCTCAATTCCTCCCACTCTCACCTGAGGGATCTTTGTAGAACAGAACCCCAAGGGTTTTATGCAGCTCCGTTTGAAAACCACCAGTATAGATGAACCATCTCATTTATTTAAACTTTTCATTTAGCCTCAGGTTGTTTCAATATTTGTGATCATTAAGGTGGCTGTCAGTAGGGCCAACTCTTGTTTCTTTGTGGCAGGATCTGTAGAACAAAGCAGCTAGGGATCTTACTATGAAAATCTTGTTTGCAGAGTGCTCAGTTTTCATTGTATTGCTGCAGATAAAGAGGTGTTGAGAGATGTGCTTTTAATGGCAGTGGAAAATGGAGCTTGTCATTCACTGTAACTGATCCTCTTGAATTGGAGGGTTATAAACACTTTGGGTTTTGGTTTTTGGGTTTTTTTTTGCATTTTTTTATTGTTGTTCAAATACACTTGTCTACATTTTCCCGCCACCACTTCCTACCCTCCACATACCTCCCCTCCCACTCAACATTTAGGGTTTTGTACTTGTAATTGAGCGGGAAGGTAAAGAGCCCTGAGCGCAAAGACAATTGGAACATGGAGAGAATCAGTCCCCGAGCTCCTGGGGCAGTGAAGACAAGGCCCTGGCAAACGGGGAGGTTTCAGGGAATATCCCCTCCTAGGTGTGCGTTAGCTGTTGACTTCTTCCACAACTCAGGAATCAGGTTCTTAAACCTGTACCGTACTTAATAAATGACATGAGAAAAATAAATGAGCAAAGCAAAGAATATCAAAGAGTTTTGTGGGTTTTTTTTTAATCTTTATGGGCACTTTATTCAGATGCCAGGGATCTGAGAATATGGCAGGTTATGTACCCTAAAAACCATTTCAACATCTCATTTCAAGCTGAACTTTTGTTAAGAAGTAAAGGGTAGGTAAGGGGTTTGAAAAAGGTTAATAAGATAAGAGTTGCAGTCCATGGGTGATTTTCCTATATATCTTTATCTACTGATCAACAATTTTTTAAAAAATATATTTTATTGATTATGCCATTACAGTTGTCCCATTTTTTCTCCCCTTTATTCCCCTCCACCCTGTACCCCCGCCCCCCACCAGAATTTCCCCCACATTAGTTCATGTCCCTGGGTCATACATTTAAGGTCTTTGGCTTCTCCATTTCCCATACTGTTCTTAACCCCTCCTCCCCGTGTATTTTGTACCTACCATTTATGTTTCTTATTCCTTGTACCTTTTCCCTCATTCTCCCCTCAACCCCTCCTTGCTGATGACCCTCTATGTGATCTCCATTTCTCTGATTCTGTTCCTGTTCTAGTTGTTTGCTTAGTTTGTTTTTGTAGGTCCAGTTGTTGATAGTTGTAAGTTTGTTATCATTTTACTGTTCATATTTTTGACCTTCTTTTTTTTCTTAGATAAGTCCCTTTAACATTTCAAATAATAACGGCTTGGTGATGATGAACTCCTGTAACTTGACCATATCTGGGAAGCAGTTTATCTGCCCTTCCATTCTAAATGATAGCTTTGCCGAATAGAGCAATCTTGGATATAGGTCTTTGCCTTTCACGACTTGGAATACTTGTTTCCAGCCCCTTCTTGCCTGCAAGGTTTCTTTTGAGTAATCAGCTGATAGCTTTATGGGAACTCCTTTGTAGGTAACTGTCTCCTCTTCTCTTGCTGCCTTTAGGATTCTCTCCTTCTCTTTAATCTTGGGTAATGTAATTATGATGTGCCTGGCTGTGTGCTTCCATGGGTCCAACTTCTTTGGGACTCTCTGAGCTTCCTGGACTTCCTGGAAGTCTATTTCCTTGGCCAGATTGGGGAAGTTCTCCTTCATTAATTTTTCAAATAAGTTTTCAATGTCTTGTTCTTCCTTTTCTTCTTCTGGCACCCTTATGATTTGGATGTTGGTACATTTAAAGTTGTCCCAGAGGTTCCCAAGCCTCTCCTCATTTTTCTGAATTCTTGTTTCTTCATTCTCTTCTGGTTGAATGCTTATTTTTTCCTTCTGGTCCAAACCATTGATTTGAGTTCCAGTTTCCTTCCCATCACCGTTGGTTCCTGTACATTTTCCTTTATATCACTTTTCATAGCCTCCACTTTTCCTCTATTTTGCGACCATACTCAACCATTTCTGTGAGCATCCTGATTACCTGTGTTTTGAACTGGGAATCTGATAGGTCGGTTATCTCTTCATCATTTAGTTCTATTTTTGGAGCTTTGATCTGTTCTTTCATTTGGGCCATATTTTTTTGTCTAGGTATGCCTGTTACGTAGTAAGGGTTGGAGCCTTAGGTATTTGCCAGGGTTGGGCTACCCACCTTGCTGTGCTGTGCCATGGCGCTGTATGTGGGGGAGGGGTCCAAGAAAGAACAATGTGGCTTGCTCAGCTGTCAGCCAGCTTTCAGTCACTTTCCCTCCTTCCCACAAACAAATTGGGCCCTTCTGGTGCTGATTCCAGGGTGGGTGGGTTTGTGTACATTCTAAGACCCTGTGGGTATCTCCAACAAGCACTGTTCTGAGGCTGGGAGTTTCTTCTGCCACCTCAACCCCTATAGGTTTTTTCAGTCAGAGGTTTTGAGGCTTTATTTCCCAATGCTGTAACCCTGGGTTGCACAGTCTGTCTTACTCCCTAGTTGTTCCTCCTGGTTTATCTGCATGCAAATATGGGACTGCCCGGTCTGCGAGCTGCCACCTCGCCTGCTCCACTGACCACCACCTTGCCATGTCCTCCAGCTACTGCCTTGCCTTGAGTCCTCTCTGCCCCAGCTGCCTGTCTCTGCCCCTGCTACCAGTCTGCATGAAAGTTTCTCCTTTAACTCCTTGATTGTCAGACTTCCCTACAATTCGATTTTCTGGCAGTTCTGGTTAGTTTTTGTTTTTAAATTTGTTGTTGTCCTTCTTTTGGTTGTGTGAGGAGGTAAAGTATATCTACCTACACCTTCATCTTGGCCAGAAGTCTCAAAGAGGTTTTTAAGTTTAGGTTATCTTCAGCTGAAAATAATAGAAAAGACACCCAAAAGCGGCCTAAAAATAGGAATATATATTCTCTCACAGGACACGTTCTTAGGTAGGGCAATTCCATGGCTCAACATTATCTTGCCATCTGTCTGCTCTGCCATTGCTAGGGTGTGTACTCTGACTTGTCCTCACGTGGTTGCAAGGTCCCTGACATGTCCCAGGCATTACATGAAGGTGGAAACTTTGATGGAAGAGGAGGGATCTTTCTTCCTATAGGTCTCTTTTTGTTCAGTGAGCAAAACTATTCCAAAGGCCCCTTGTTCCCTCACACATCTTTGGCTAACACGATTAGATGAGCTCAAGCCTAAAACAGTCATAAGAAAATAAAATATTTGGCTTGGCCAATCACCATCTGGAGCTGAAGAAAAAGGGAAGAAATTTCAATCATAGAATCTGTCAGAGGTCCTAGTGTCGCAGGTGGGCACAGGTAACTAGGTTCTTAGTGATGGTGAACAATGAATTGAACCAAACACACAGAGAGTTTATAGCAGAAAGAGAGAGAGAGAGCAGATTTATTAAGTGATAGCACACTCCACAGAACATGGGAGTGGGCCAGCTCCAAACAGAGATTGACCTGTAGTGGCCAGAGGGATTCTGTTCTATAGGGTGGATATTTCCTGGCTAGTTTTGGCAGGCTTTTATTATGCATGTTCAAGTAATTACATTACTTTTAAACTACTGCACATGCAGTCTCCCATGATTTTTTTGATTGCCCACTGGAGAGGAGGGGGTACCACAATGCTAATTTATTATAATGCTGTTATAATGAAGCAGGGGTCATGTAGCATCTGTGCAGGTGCAGTCGTGATTCACTGTGATTCGGCGCTTTTCCAGAAAGTGGAGACTACAGGGCCTCTGTCCTGTATTGATGTCCTTTGTCCTAGTCCTGGGCCGCCTCTGGAGTTTCCTCACTCCTGACTATCACCTGCCTCACTAGGTTTGTTACTCTTTGCAATTTGTTTTTGGACACTTCAGTGATTTCTGGTAAGCCACAGGAATATTATAAAAATTATAAAGCCAAATTACTGTGAACTATTCTTAATAAAAAATGAATAAATGAAATAACAATTTTGGAAAAAAACTACATTGTATAGCACACACCAAAACAAACTCCAGATGGATTTGAGGCAAATATAAAAAACAAGCAAAAGAAAACAAAGCACCTCTTCATAAATTATAGAGAGACTAAAAGAAAATAGCAGTGCATATCAGGGGAAGAATGTAAGTTCTCTTAGCTTTGCAGCAATAGAAAATAATGGAACAAATATCATACAAGCATTGATATATTTGAATATAAAAATTATGGATTTTTGTATAAAAAGAAAGCAAACTAATAAAAATGGACAACTGGCTGCAAAAACATTTTAATGAAAAATTACAAAAGATTAATATTTCTAATCTATAATTTTGTTTAAATTTATAAGAAAAAGTGTTTATTAAGCCTAGGATAAACATAAAATACTGAAGGAGGTCATTCACAAGAGAGGAAATAAATAGTAACTAAACATGTAAAAAAACCATACAACCTCCTTAGAAATCAAAGAAATTCAAATGAAAACAAACTTCAAATGCAATTTGTATCTTCTAGCAAAAGTTTAAACAATCATAATACAATTATGATTGTAATGCTGATACACTATTATACACTATGATACACTAATCATTGCTGATAAACTGATATACCTTTTTCTAAAAGGAAATATACGTAATGAGAGTCACAAGATGTTTATATTCTTTTTTTAGCAGTAATTCAAATATAGAAAGTTTATTCTAACTAAATAAATCAAGAAAATGAAGAATCTATATATCAAAGGTATTCAGTGCAGTATAGTGGAAAAAACTTGAAACCACTGAAATGCAAAATATATGGAAAAGGTTTAATAAATATGCTACAATATTATTCAAATATCTAAAATGTTGAGTATGGATAGAAATTTCTGTCAGAATGGTGGCATAGGTAAACACAGTACTTGGAACCTTCCACAACCACATCAAAATTACAACTAAACTACAGAACAGCCATCATTCAGAACTGCCTGAAATCTACTAGCTGAACAGAATTTCTAAAACTAAGGACATAAAGAGAAGAAGCCACATCAAGAGTGGTAGGAGAAGCAGAGACACAGAACAGGCTGCTCCCACACCCATGTGTAGTGGTTAAAAACTGGGAGGGAAATCTTGGCTGTGGGAGGACACGCCGAGGAGCCCGGGGTTCCAGCCCCACACCAAAACCTCTAGCCCGTGGTTCCAGTG
The DNA here is from genome assembly GCA_028533065.1 of Trachops cirrhosus. Taxonomy (NCBI): domain Eukaryota; kingdom Metazoa; phylum Chordata; class Mammalia; order Chiroptera; family Phyllostomidae; genus Trachops; species Trachops cirrhosus. Next base: position 115,959,439 of record CM052543.1, read on the forward strand.
CTGGGAAGAGAAGTCCCCATAACGTCTGGCTGTAAAACCCAGCACAGATTGTGGCTGAGGGAGACATAGGGCTTCTGGAGTCCCAACCATTTCTCTTAAAGGGCCCTAGCATGGATATACACTAAAACCACTCCCTCTGAGCTCCAGCACTGGTGCAGCAAATTGACAGGTGCCAAAGAGGAACTGAAATGTCTGCATTCAGGAGGAGGGCTGCAGGAGCAGCTTTCTTCCAGACAGAAGTACTGGCAGGGGTCCTTGTTCCTTTTTTGAGCCCTCCCTACAAAGAGCTGACAGCCAGGTGCCATATATGAGTCTCCATCAACCTGTCTGACATGGTTAGCCCTGCCCTTGTGATTCCCTGAGACCTGCCCCACCCAATTTGCAGCCTGCCCAACTCCTTCCAGTGGCTTTTCATACAAATGGCCTTTAGGAAAGGCTTTAGACTTTCCTAAAACCTCTCAAGCAAGCAGCATCTGGCCTCTGTATTCCCATATCTCTTGCTGAGTGGCCCCAGATCTGGCATTAGCAGCAGACAGCCTTCATTTGAAGTGTGGCCTTTCCTGGGAAATTCCAAGCTGAGCACAAGTAATAGCCATCTGCACATTGCTCTGTAACTCATACTGGGTGGTCCTGGGCAGGATACAATAGTGGCTGGCCTTGGTCTGCACCTCTCAGGAGGCTGCAGAGCCAGTGCATCCTCAGATGGCCAGGGATCAGCTTCAGACCGTGCCAGATTACAACCCAACCGCCTCCACAAGTGACACATTTACAGGGTGGACTCAGTGGGCACCAAAGCCCCATTGAAGCGAGTCTGCTGTATGGGTTTGGCTCCCCTGCAGCAGCTTTTTGCTCTAGTAACAACTGGTCCTCACAGCCTTGGGTCAGTCACTCCCAGTGATGTGCCAATAGCAATCAGGACTCAGCTGCAAGAACCATACACACAGCCCACATGGGGGGCACACCTTGAGACCCCAGCTCATATGACTGAGCAAGCTGAGGCATTTGACTCTTCAGAACACCTGCAATATCAGGTCACTGTACTAAGCCCAGGAGATGTAGCATCTCTACCTAATACATAGAAAAAACACAGGGAAGTAGCCAAAATGAGGAGACAAAGAAGCAGGTCCCAAATGAAAGAATAGGACAAATGTCCAGAAAAAGAACTAAGTGAAATGAAGGCAAGCAAACCAGATACAGAGTTCAAGACAATGATTATAAGGATGCTCAAGGAACTTAATGAGAACTTCAACAGCATTAAAAGGACATGGAAACCATAAAAAAGAACCAGTCAGAAATGAAGGATACACTAACAAATGAAGTACATTACAGGGAATTTAACAGTAGAGTAGACAAAGCAGAGGATCAAAACAATGGTTTGGAAGATAAGAAAGCAGAAAACACTCATCAAAAAAGCAAAAAGAAAAAGAATTCAAAAAAATGAGGATAATGTAGGGGGCCTCTTGGGCAACTTCATGTGTACCGACATTCACGTCATGGGGGGGTGCCAGAAAGAGAAAAGAGAGCAAGAAATTGAAAACCTATTTGAAAACATAATGACAGAAAACTTTGCAATCCTGATGAAGGAAATAGACATACAAATTCAGAAAGCACAGAGTCCCAAACAAGATGAACCCAAAGAGGCCCACCCCAAGACACATCATAATTAAAATGCCAAAGGTTAAAGAGAAAGAAAATCTTAAAAGCAGCAAGAGAAAAGCAGTTAGTTACCTACAAGGGAGCTCCCATAAGACTGTCAGCTGATTTCTCAACAGAAATTTTGCAGGCCAAAAGGGACTGGCACAAAATATTCAAAGTGATGAAAAGCAAGGATCTACAAACAAGATTACTCTACCCAGCAAAGCTATCATTTAGCATCAAAGGAAGGACAGGTAAAGAGCTTTTCAGACAAGAAAAAGTTAAAGTAGTTCATCACCACTGAACCAGTACTGCAAGAAATGTTAAAGGGTCTCCTTTAAGAAGAAAAAAAACCCAAAATATGAAAAATAAAAATGGCAATAAATACATCTGTCAACATTGAAAGACACATACATACTGAAAGGGATGGAAAAGATATTTCATGAAAATGGAAACAAACAAACAAAAGCTAGGGTAGCAATTCTTATACCAGGCATACTGGACTTTAAAACAAAGACCATAACAAGAGACAAAGAAGGACTCAGCAACTTCACCTTTGGGTATTTTTTAAAAGAAACCCAAAACACTGAATTGGGAAGAAATATATATCCATATGCTTATTTTGCAGTATTTTTTATAATAGCCAAGATATGGAAGCAATCTAAGTGTTCTTCAAGAGATTAGGATAAAAAAAATAAGTGGTGCATATATACAATGGAATATTTTTCAGTCATAAAAAAATGAAGTCTTGCCATCTGCATCAGCTTGGATGGACCTAGTGGGTATTATGCTAAGTGAAATAAGTCAGAACTGAGAAAGACAAATGCCAGATGATTTCACTTACGTGTGGAATTTAAAAAAACAAAATAAACAAGTAGAACAGAAACAGACTTATAGATACAGAGAACATTCTCTTGGTTGACAGATAGAAGGGGGTTTGGAGCGGTAGGTGAAAAAGGTGATGGAATTTAGAAGAACAAATTGGTAGTTACAGAACGGTCATGGGGATGTAAAGTCAGCATGGAAAATATAACTATATATCATGTCAGATGGGTACTAGAGTAATATAAATTTCTAATCATGGGGTTTTACATCTGATACTAATATAATATTTTAGGACAAGTGTAATTTAAAAATAAAAAAATATATAAAAGAAAACTAAATAAAGCAATAATCAAATGATTTGTCAAAAGAAAATAACCAATGACTAATTGACCTGTTTAAAAAAGAGCCTAAGTAATAATAATAATAAAAAGAAGAGCAAAATAAAACAGCAACAATATAATACTATTTTTTTTTATCACATTTGCAGTTGGGCAGTATGTATCAAAATACTTCAAAGTGTGCATATTCTTTGATCTGGCAATTCTACTTAAAGACTATATCCTTGGGATCAAGGTAAGCATGTGGTGGAGAAAAGGATATTCACAGCGTTGGTGTTATGTATGGGTTACAACTGCTGGTGACCTAAAGGGGCAATAAGAAAGGACTAGTTAAATCATGGTAGGTGCACCATGAATTATGAGAGGTCCATAGGAAGTTTATTTATTGATAAGGGAAGCTGTTACTTATTACTAAGTTACTTATTTGCCGCTTCTTACTAAGTATAAAATGCAGGCCACAGAATGATTGTTACGATATGAATTCATTTAAATAATGCAATGTTTATATGTGTGTATATACATATTTATGCCCAGGAAAAAAATCTTAAAGGATGTAATCATATAAACAATAAAATATGTGTCTCTGAAAAAAATGCAAATTATGAAGGCATTGTAACAACAGGAAAAGTGTTTCTGCTACAGCATGAAAAAATGGGAGAAATCATAGTTGTATTCGCTAATGCATTGGAAAAGCAGGAGCCCGGGTCCTTGCTGACATTGCAGAGGTCTCGTGGCTGCCCTGCTTTTCCTGCCTACAGAGTTGTTAGTTAGGAATAAATTCTGCTTAAGCCACTCTAGACCACATTTCTAACTGATAGAGAATGCAGCATCCGCTTGGAGTTTGAGATAAGAGAAAAGATGAGGTTGGAGTTATAAGCCATGTTAAGAAATGTAAGCCCTATTTGAAGAGCAAATGGAAACTTTTGGCAAATAATTTCTCCAGACTTTAGTTTCCTAAACTAAACTTCATCTGTAAAGCAGGAACAATAGTCTGCCATGTGGTCTGTAAAGATTTAGTGAGATAATGTATGTAAAATGTCCAACAGTGTTGTCACTCAGTAAGCAAATTAATAATCTACAGCTATTTTTATGGTGATAACAATGATAAAGAAGAAAAGAATTTCAATGATCTGTACAGCCATGCTTTTTGTGGCTCCTTTGTTCATTCATTCACCAAAAATATGTTAAGCAATAATTGTGTGCCAGTTTCTATGTTAGGCCAGGATGGAAATGATCTTTGCTCTCATAGAATATAACAACTCGGTGGGATGTGAATGAAAACAAGCAAACAAATGGAAATGAGATAATTTCACGTGTGATTGAATTGTTCTTTGGGCTATGTAAGTAACTTGGTAATAGAAATCTACTTCTTGAAAGTGGGTCTTTCATAGATAGACAGAGAGAAGAGCTTCTGATGCATCTAGAAATACCAAAGATTCTAAAGCATCAAGGAAACACATGTGGTAAAATGAATGTACTTTTTTAGACAGCTTTATTAGACAACATGGGGTGTAGACTGGGGAGAGAGGAAGGATACCGAGAAAGAGCAGGGGCACCAGGAGCAGCCCTCTCAGAATATTTCTTTGGCTCTTTGTGAGGTTCCTTCTCCATCCTGAACACAGACCACAGCCTAGTGGTACTTCCTGGCCAGGGAGTCCAACTGTACATTATAATTTATAGGAGGTAGCCTAGATAAGCCCAAGCATTTGGTAGGAAACTAGAGATACTTTTAAGGGAGTGTAGTATGGATTCTGGAATTAGACTGTCTGGGCTTACACTGAACCCTACTACTTCAGAGTTGTGTGATCTTAAGAAAGTTATTTAAGGTCCTGTCTGGGTAGCTCAGCTGGTGAGAGCATTGTCCTGATCTCCCAAAGTTGTAGGTTCAATCCCTGGTCAGGACACATGCAAGAATCAATCAATGAATGCATAAATAAGAGGAACAACAAATTGATGTCTCTCTCTCTCTCTCAAATCAATAAATAAAAATTAAAGTTACTTAATGTTGCCGAGTCTCTATTTCCTAACTATACAATGAAGAGCAATAATAGTAATTATCACCTAAGGCCCTTTAGAAGACTGAATGGACTAATCTGGGCAAAGCACCAATGCATAGTAAGCTCTCAGTAAATATTAGCTAGTTTTGTTGTTGTCAGTTTCCCTTGTGGTAGAGTCTCACCCATCAAAGACAATAATCAGTTTTGGAAATTCACGATCTCTCTCTCTCTCTTTAAAAGAACATGCATTATTTTTAAAAGAAACTTTCTATTTTAATATGAATGTTTGTGCCCACTCAAATCTTATGAAGAGTCTCTAAAGATTACTGTCAGTGGTTTGTTGCTCTCAGAAGGAAGCTCTCTAAGTGTGCTGGGATGTGCATCATGCAGCCCAGGAGACGGGTTTACAAAGCAAATGAGCTCCCCTTCAGCCCCGCACTGGGGTGTTCATCGGAAACCGGACCATCTCACCATGACCTGTGTGAACTGTTATTTCCATATGCTCACATGTTTCTTCTTTAGAAGCTTAAATATGGCCAGTGCCACCATGCAGAGGCCAGGGGCTTTTCCTCCTTTCAAAGTCATAAAATGTTCATTCATTGAACAGATATTTACTGAGCACTTAATACATGCTGGCAGCGTTTTCTGGAGCACACAGTGCGGAACTCTCTGGCACCTGTCTCAGAAAGGTCATGTGTTTGCATGGCCACTTGATAACTGACAGCTGTCTATAGCTGACACAAAGCTGTCGGTAGCTGGTCTATAACCAGATGAACAGCTCGTTTGCCCGTGAATGATCATCAGGTCCAGGAGGGTGACCGTTTTTCCTGGATATCATCAATTGCTGCAAGATACCAACCTGTAGGTAAACTTCTTTTTCTGAGAGAGTACTGTTGCACAAAGTTTCCTGCGGTGACACCGTGGTTTTAAGATCCACTTCTCCTTGACTGGCAGCTCTCTTGAGTCTTTGTTTTTACTGAGAATCACTTTTTTCTGTCTGTACTTGAGCCTCCTGTCATATTGTGGTGTTAACTGGCTGCGAAAACCGTTTCTCTGTGCAGACAGGGCAGACCCAGGCAGATGAAGCGACCTGATTTTCTTTTCTTGACTAAGGAAGACAGTTTTGAGCTGTGAAGGTGAAACACTGTTGTCATCGCTATACGAGTTGGTCCTTCACTAAAACAGGTTCTGGTGGGCCTGGGGTCAATATGAATGTTAAAGCTGAACAAATAATGGATTATAAAAGAAATCTCAAGTAAACATAAAGGCAATTTAAGCATTGGTGTTCCTCAAAAGGATCCTCCTCGTTCTGTAGTCTTCTATCAGAGAAAGAGGGCGAGCAGACGTTTTAACTTAGGGATGATTTCTACGGTGGACAAAGGAATCCCTAGCTGCAGGCTTATGTTCTCATGCAACGAACTGGCATTATTAACTCAGCAGTTCAATGGTAGTAGAGCTGGCAAGTGCCAAATGTGTTGCTCTCTTTTACGAGGAAAGTAAAACTTCCCCCAAAGGCCCCTCCATGCCTGACTTCCCTTAATAGGTAGGTCATTACCAGGACTGGGTCACATGGCTACCCCTCCATGCAAGAATGTCTGGGAAAGTGGGCAGTGGGTGGTCATGACTGATTTATATCAATCAAAATTCATCCCCTGGGATGGGACATATTTTCACCTCCATCAAAATTAAGGTTTTATGATCAGGAAGGAGAAGTAGGCAGTCAACCATGTGTGCCCTGTAGTTCATTTTCCTTGTCATTTTTGCCATCAGGAGCCACATAAAACAGGATGTTGGGAAGCACTTGAGAGGACCACTATTTTCCATTTATTCTCACTGATCCAGAGCACAGCAGGCCCCAGGAACACCCACTTTGTGATGGCATGTTCTCAGGTCACAGTTGGTGTCTCTTCAGGGATACTGCCTCCTGTAATTCATTCCCACGTGGAGACCAGCGGGCTTACCTCATGCCCCATTCTCTCTCTAAGCTTGGTTCTAAAACCTTCTGATGGCTGCAGAGTAAGCAGCAGAGCTTTTCCACTTGTCACAGTCATGCACACCTTTTGGGGCTGGTAACAGAAGGGGAAATAGGATTTCAGAAATAGATGACTATTTCCACCAACAGATGCTCTGTGTGTTTAAAATGAAAAGCAAAACAAATCTCCGAACCTGAAACATTAGAGATCCAGACATAATTCATGATGGAAAAAGTTTAAAGTTAGTTTTACAGCTCTACCCAACAGAGAGGAAACCATTTTCATCACTGGTGGCAGGTTAGTAGAGTGTCTACCATTGACGTTTTATTTCAGCTTTGTCTTATGTTAATATTCTCTTGTCCTACAATGTTTCCTCCCTGGGTAGCAGTGAATTAGAATTATGACCAGTGGTTTTATAGCCCTGTGTTGGGGATTGGAGATTGGAGGTAGTTGCAGGGACAGGGAGTAAGACGGGAGATATTGAAGGCACATTTGTCACCATGTGTTTCCAAGAGGAACCTCTTCCCCTGGAACACCCTTGCATCCCGGGCAGGCGAGGGCTGCCATCCTCAGTGTGCGGCACATCGTTGGCTGCTTGACAGTTATAGAAGCTTAGTGTTTGCATGACCTTTCCAGAGAGGAGGTGGGCCGAGCGTTCTGTATGAAAAAAAGCCTTCTCAGAAGCCCTGGCTGGTATAGCTCAGTGGATTGAGCGTGGGCTGCGAACCAAAGCATCGCAGGTTCGATTCCCAGTCAGGGCACATGCCTGGGTTGCAGGCCAGGTCCCCAGTGAGGACCACATGAGAGGCAACCACACACTGATGTTTCTCTCTCTCTCTCTTTCTCCCGCTCTTTCCCTCTCTAAAAATAAATAAATAAAATATTTAAAAAAAAAAAGCCTTCTCAGGACCTAGGGAGGTTGTTAATCTTGACCCTTTTCTTACGTAATTTCCTCCTCTCCAGCAGCCATGTTGGACTCAACCAAAGGAGTTCTATGTAACAAATTCTTTTTTTTTTTTTTTATTTTTATTTATTTTTTTTTTTTAATTTTTATTTTAGTTTATTCAGTACAGTTTCTATCCTTTATTCCCTTTCCAGCCCACCCACCCATTCCTCCCCTCCTCCCTCCCCTTTCCAACACCCCTAGTTTTGTCCATGTGTCCTCTATATTTGTTCCTGTAAACCCTTCCCTTCTCCCCTGAAATTCCCTCCCCTCTCCCCTCTGGTC
>CM052543.1:115967934-115996703 GCA_028533065.1 Trachops cirrhosus
AATTTGCGATCTCCTATTTTCATTTATGGCGTGATAATGTTGGCTCTTTGCTCTGTACCTACGTAAAATGACTCAGATTTTTTTTCCCTGGTTGTGGGAGAGCAGAATCCGCTGCATCCTACCACGCCGCCATCTTCTCCCCTATGTAACAAATTCTTTATTTTTCTATCTAGTGGATAAAAATTCTTATTGGCCCCCGAAGTTTGCAGTTATATTCCAACTGTCCAAACGGCCCATTATTGATGTTGTCAGCTGTGGGCTGTCAGAGATCCCCCAGAAACAGGGTATGAACATGGGCTGGGCCCATTGCAACACAGAAGCATGCTCATCTAAACTGAAACCTAAGGTGGACCGTCAGCCTTATGCTCAAGACAAAGACTCAGACCCTACAGTTAAATTAGAAATGAGTGAAGGATTTGGGGGAATTCCACAGGCTAGTGATCCTAGGTTGAAAGCATAGAAGGTATGGGGGGATGAATGGTGATGGAAGGAGACTAGACTTGGGGTGGTGAACACACAATACAGCATACAGATGATGTATTATAGAATTGTACACCTGAAACCTATATAATTTTATTAACCAGTGCCACCTCAATAAATTCAATAAAAATAATGAAAAAAGCACAGAGGAGGTTTTCCTTCAGGATTTATGCTCCAACTCACAGCTGAATGAAAATGCAAACTCAGGGTTTTTAGCAAAGAAGTTTTGATTGTCATTATGTCTTTAATACACCAAATAGAAAGCAGTAAGAAACATGCTATTTGTGCACTACGTTTGGCTGCAGCTAGTTTTAAATGAAAACTAAAGTTGGTGCTGTTCCCCTTCCTCCTTCTTTCCTAATATACCTACATGTTTATTCTTTACAGGTGATAATTATTTACATTATTTCCCAATATACCTACAGGTTTTAAATTTAATGTGAGAATAATTGAAAAAAATAGCTGAATGACAAAAAACAAAATCACATGCAAACAAAACACCTGGTGTTTTCTGGACTCTCATTCGTGATTCCATCAGCAAAGTTTTCCCTTATCTGCCTTGCAGGTGGAAATCCTAGAAAGACAGAAGCAAGAAATTCTCTTTCTGTAATTCCAGAAGTCCATGTTTCCAACATTGATGGACCTGACTTAGCTCCCCCAGTAGCCGCGGCGACCTTGACTCCACCTGCTTGCCGTGGCTTGTGGAGCAGGTTTTCCAGCCAGGACCTGCTTGCGAGCTGACCCCGGGAGCGCCGCCTGTTCAGCTTTCGCCGGAAAGCTTGCACCAGAGGCTTTGCGGAAAAGGATGTTGTGGGTGGAAATTGTCAGTTTTAAGCTTTCTAGACTCAATTATCTTATTTCTATTGTACGTTATTTCCTGAAATGAGCTCTTACAAGTGTGGTTTCCAGAATCATTTTAACTTGACCTTTGCATGGAAATCACTTTCACCAAGAACCTTCCGCCGGGAGGAGCCTCAGCGGCGATTGTGTTGTTAAGGCCTCCCAGTTCACAGCTGAAGGAGTTGAGGCGGCTGTCTTGGGGAGGTCATTGGGCACTGTAAGGGGCAACGTGCAGCGAATATGAGATGAGGCTTGTGATGTGTGTCTCTTGTGCTTTAGGTTGTTACCTTTACCCCTGATATGGCCACGAATAATGCCATTTCCTCAGGGATCTTTTCTACTAAGCTGGTTTAGGAGGAATTTAAAAAATTAATTTTTTTCATGTTGCTAAGCTGGAATGTTGCTACTGTTGGGGAAATATAATTAAAAATCAGATCGGCTCCCAATGCAGAAATCCTCTCTGCAAAAGTAGTAGGAAAGAAACCAGTTCTATTATTGAACAAGCACCAAACCAGAATGTGATGTGCTACACAGTCAGTCTGCTAAGAGATTACAGACAGGAAGGAATCTCACTGCCTTATGTAGCCAAGCATACAATCCAACACATAGATGTTTCCAAAGAAGTGATAACTAGTCCTCAAGTAAGGGGTCTTGTTGGTGCCATTTGTCACACATAATTTATCCTAACTTTACCTGGTCACTGGGGTGACCATCTGTGTTACTGGCTTTGTCCAGAGAAAAACAAACCTCCTGTCTTTATGACAGGAAGTAGCTTTGCAAATTGGAGCAAGGCACCCACTGAAGTTAGGCTGCTACCTTCCCACAGAAACTGGGGGGAAAGGGTGCTATTTCCATAGATACTTGCCTTCAAAGAGATGGCTCCCAGGTCCTGGAGAAAGGTGTTCTTGGGTCATAAAGCTGACATAAGGCCTATGTGGTTTTCAAAAGGATTTATGTACATTTCAAAGAGAGGAAAAGCACTTACAAGTTTTCTAAAGTAAACAAAGAAGAAGAAGATGGGAGAAGTCTCTTCTATTATTTCAAAAGGGAGACTTCGCTTCTTATTTTTAATTATTTGCCCTCACATTACTCCTATGCACAACTACAGGCACTAAGCACAGGAGAGCCAACTGCACCAACCCCAGGAGAGCTTCTGAGAGGAGAGGCTGTGCTTTTAGGCTTTAGCAAGTGTTGGAGGAGGACATCAAGAAGATGTGACCACAGGTTGACCCTCAGTTGGACCTGGGACATCTGCGGCTCCTCACCCCGACCCTGTCCATGGAATATACGTTCACCCCACCCTTCCCACAGCTGGAGCCATTTTCAAGGATTCAGCCTGGAGAGAATAATGTGTTGTTGAAACCATGTGGACTGAATCCATGACTGAACTTAGTTAAGGCCTCTATATAACTTCAGATTTTGGCGGATAGGTGTAGAGACCTACCCGTCTTGTGGTCGCCCAAGACAGCTTCGTAAGTTTTCTTGCTTATTAAACCTGCCACCTACCTGTCTGGAGTGGTCTGCCTCTTTCTCAGTATCTCCTTGCCCTCTGTGTCCAGGGTCAGCTTCCTGTTTCACCTGGGAAGCACCTGAGTTTTCAAGCTAAGAACACGGAGAAGAATTAGACGAGAAATGTGTTTAAGAGGCAGAATCCTGGACTCTAATCTCTAGTCTCAGCTCCACAGAATCTAATTCAGTCTGTCTGAAAAGAACTCAGGCACCTGAATTTTTAGCAGTTCTTAATGTGAATTTAATACAGACGGTCCTCAGATCACAAATGGCAAAACCTGAGCAGAGTAGACTGCTCTCCGGTGTCAGACCAATCTAGCTTTACCTTATTACTAGCGGCACAGTCCTCATGAACAAGGTAATTCACTTGTTAGAACTGAGTGAGGATGACAAGGCTGAATGTCAGATGCCCTAAATAGTGCCTGGAGTGCAGTACACGCTCAATAAATAGTAGCTGCCATTCGTATTAATATGTAAACCATCAACCTCAATTATATATTTAGAAATGGACGTCCAACATAAAGAAAGGCCACATAAACTGTGAGGTATCTGTGCTATTTAACAGGTGAATCTGACCTCCTGAACACATTATATTGAACTTTTGTTTTTTGCAAGTACCAGAAATGAACTTGAGCTATTATAAACAAAACAGGAAAATGAAGCACTTACTATAAGAATCCCAGGTGTCGTCAGGAGGTGTGGCTAGGAATGTGCTGAATATTTGGGAGATCTGGGAGGCTGAGCGCCTGTGCTGGAGGCACCTCCTTCTGTCTCTGGCATAGAGAAGCTCAAATTCCCTTACGTGGATTGGCTCACCTTATTAAAAGGTAGATCCACACCTGCAAATATGCCTCCTCTGTCCTGGGGCCTACCCCAAGTGATGTGCTGAGTCAGAGTCTGCCCTCTGGATCTGGGTGTGGCACTCTGCAGGGCTGTGCTTATCCCTTGGGCCCTGCCTAGCAGGAAGAGTCTTAGAAAGGCCCGCCTGTGTTAAGCCTAAACCAGGTGCTTTAGCCCCATTTAACAAAAATCTCTGCAAAGGAAAGAGGGGCAGAAGGGCACAAGTCCATCCCCTATAGTGAAATGGGTCATGTTTTGTATTGTCTTTTCTCCATGGAAGTTTATGTCCCTCGAGAACATCACAGGAAAGGGAATCCAAGACAAGATTCAGGTATCCTGAGTCCTTGAGTCAAAATGCATTTAATAACGCTCCAAATCTTTTCAAAGCCCTACAACCTGTTTTAAAACAAAGATATTTCATCTCACCATTTCCTTGATTCTCTTTGTCTGGAGCAGGGGTTATAGACCCCAGTTTGTAACTTTCAGAAGCCAGGCAGGTGATGTCAACGACCAAATTAGGCCAGGAGTGGTCATGTGGCCCTCACTGTCTCTCGTTTTTTCCATCTGTGATAGAGATGTGGGTACAGAGACACATTTCTGTCTACTCCAAGGAACATGAGGTTAAGCTCACTTATAAATGGCAGCTGATACTTGTCCTCAGTACTGGAAAGGTTACAGGGAATGGTAAAGACTGTGGCAAACTGGACAGGGCAAGCCCTGAGTGAGAAGCCAGCTACCACTCACGTGGAATACAGGTCTGCTATTGCCAGAAGTTCTGTGTTTTCAATATAAGTCAGACACCAGATTTCTTGGAGGAAATTCCTGAGTTTGAAACATTAGTTCAGTGTTCAAAAACCAAGCACTGTGTGGATCAATTAAACATGTCTGGGGCCATCAGATTATGACCTTTGACTCAGAAGATAAAGCTCATGCCACTTAGCTTGGCACATAAACGTCTTCATGATTCTGTCTGCCCTGCCTCTTGCCTCATTCCTACTTCTCTTCATGCTTCTCACAGCTACTCAGAACTACACTTCCTGCTTTTGCCTGAACATACCTTCCCCTTTCCCAGCCCCATACTTTTGCACAAGCTGTTCTTTGGGAATGTTCTTCCCTGGTTAATTAATTTTGTAAATAATTCATTCTTAAAAATCCATACCGAAATCATCTCTCCTTTTCAAATCTTTCACAACCTCCCAGCCACCTTCCAACTAGACAAAACTCTAGTGTCTTATCTCTCTCTCCCTCTTTTTTTTGGAACAATGTACTCAGTGTTCTTATAGAACTTCTTAGAGTCTCTCAGTTTCATGTCCGCCTTCCCAGTTCATCACCGAGACTGTCTCTGTGTTCCCGGCATCAGCGTAATGTTTGGTCCTGGTTCAGTGCTCAGTAACCATCATTGGGATAGATAAATACACAAATTCACTGTGCACCACACGTATGTTAGATTTAATTTTCTTACAAGATGCCTTCATATTTGTTGCAATATTTGTGTATGACACTAGTGATAACTTGGGTGGTGCGCATTTTGAATGGTCTACTGTAGACTGCACAACACAACTAATCTGTCTTAGAAGTATTTTTATGTTGCCAACCTCGCAGGGTGATACTATTGTTTTCCAAAGGAAGACATCCGAAGTGGCATCCTTACTTCTGAGCAAGAACATTAAAAAGTTAACGCAATAGCGTCATGCTTTGTTAAGGGCTTGTCTGGTCAGGCAGGGATAAGAAAGGAAGGAGGGATAATATGGGGGCATGTGTTTTACACCACTCTTTCCAAAGCTATGGCAGGATTAACAGGGGATTTAAAACAAGAAGGGCTACATATGCTGTATTCGTTGACAAAACAGTAAAAAACAGCTGTGAAATTCCATTTGTGTTTAAGTTTACAAGTCTAAGTACATTTTTAAGCCCTCCCTCTGGCCACCCATGCCACTTGACATTTTTCTCATCTGACAGCTTGGAGACAGGAACTTTGTAAATGTCTCTCTTGGGGTTAGTTTTAAAAGAAAAGGAAAGCATGCTAAGTGCAATGGCTAAATTATAAATTTAATCAAACCTGTAATTTAAATCAGCCCCCCAAAATAATAGGCTGAAAGCTTGTCAGGCTGTGTTGGGTCTGGTTTGTGTTACATGGATTATGACAACGGAACCACAAAACATAGCCCTTTAAGTGCTTTTGACCATTAGCTTCATCAAGTAATTGCAGGCCTGTAAGCATCAATAACAACGAAGGTTGACACCTTGGGAAGAAGTGAATCTTTCCCCTCACAGATCTGGCAGGAAAGAAAAGTGCTGTGATGAATGCACTGCGGGCATGTGGACGTTCGGAGCCAGAGAAAGGAAATGAGACGCGCGTGCAATAGAGTAGCTTTGACTTGCTGAAATGAACGCCCTGTTTCATTTCTGCGTGGTGCCCTTGACCCACTCAGCCTGCAATGGTCTCAGTAGGCTCATGTCTGGTCATCTCAGCATGAGCAGTCTTCCAAAAAAGTGCTATTTCTTGAACACCTACATTAAAAAAAAAAAAAAAAAAACCTGGTGATGTGAGCAGGAAAGCAAATAGCAAGAAATCTCTTCCAGACTCTAGTGCAGGGGTGTCAAATTCCTTTTCACCAGGGACCACATCAGCCTCGCAGTTGTCTTCAAAGACTCGAATGTAATTTCAACTCCTCAACAGTTAAGGAGTAGTTACATTTATACAGTCCTAAAATTATTTTGGTGCTTTGAAGGCAACCACGAGGCTGATGTGGCCCCCAGCGAAAATTAGTTTGACACCCCTGCTCTAGTGGAAGCAGAAAGACACTAAGCAATGAGAAAGTACAGGGGAAAAAGCCCACCTATCTGAGACCAAGACTGTTTTCCCCAATCATTCACTGTGAAAAATTGTGTGTTCTCCGTTGACACTCATCTCAGGAAGGTCACAGTTCTCTTTGGTTAGAAATACTCTTATAAATATTTATGATATTCTTGGAATGAACAATATGGAAATCTTTTGTTTAAGATGAGTTTCGGGCCAGTAAAGAGCATAAATATATAGCTAGATTAACTTTACATTAAAAAATGATGACTTTGGAGATTAAGTTGCCAGATACTTTTCTTTTGGGTGAAATCAATTTTGGGGAGTTTCCTCAATGTTATTAAAATGTATGTTTTTACTGCCTGTTTAAAATTTACTGAGGGAACCATAAGAGTTTGAGTTACCTCTTAAAATTATTTTAGTCTGGCTTGGAGGGGATACCTTTTGGAGAAAGGAGGTCATACTTACAGACACTCTTAGTAGTCCTTGTCTTTAGCCTCACAGATCATCCCTCAGGGCTGTGAGGAGATGCTGCTGCATGTGAGAATTACCTGGGGAGCTTTAAAATATACTCATAACCAGGCTTCTTCCAGATTTTCAAATTTCATATTTTTCAGCAGGGAAAATGGGACAAGCATTGGTGTTATTTATTTATTTATTTACAAGTTTTTAACATTCCTTCAAGTGGTTCTAAGGGTGCTCAGAGTTGATAACCACTGAACCATGAAGATGGAGTGACCCACTGTTATAATATGCCTGGTAGTTGTGAATGTGATCTCCTGTAGGGTCTTTGCAGATGTGATAAGATAAGGTCATATGAGACTGAGGTGGGCCCTACATCCAATATGACTGATGTAAGAAGAGAAGAGACAGAGACCCAAACGTGCAGGGAAGATGGCCGTCCGAAGACGGAGGCAGAGAAGGGAGTTAAGTGGTCATGAACAAGGAGCACCAAAGATTGCCGGCCACCACTGGAAGCTAGAAGAGACAAGAAGGTATTATTCCTAAAGCCTTCAAAGGGAACATGACCTTGCTGACACTTGATTTCAAACCTCTGGCCTCTCCCAAAACTCTGAGAGGATACATTTCTGTTGTTTAAGCCACTCCAGTGCGTGGTAATTTGTTACAGCAGCCCTAAGAAATGCTACATCTGCTACTGAATTCATAGGAAAGATACACAAAGGAGATCCCTGTGAATAAGATTTGTTAAATCTTAAACAGAGGTTTCAGAAAGAAATTTTGGATTGTTGGTTATGGATGTGGAACTTTTAGTGAGTGCGAAATCTGGGAAAATCCCAGGTGATCCAGGACAAATTGTTCACCCCAAATAGGATTGAGGTTTGTCAGATCAGATAGTCCGGAGTCCCGGATGACAGTAGCTGTACCGAAGTGGTTCCTAAATTTGGACATGAACCTGCCAAAGGTGAACAATTGTTTGTTTCCTATATATAATAGGAAACCAGAAATCAGATATGGATTCAGGAGAAGCCTGATGATCTGACTGTGGTCAGCTGGACTCCTTTCAAGAAACACAAGATCATGTCTATTTTATGAATGAGAAGTGATGGATGCTGGGACCCAAGATGAGTGAGAACAGTGCTCAGGAGATGGTGGATATTAGCTGCTTCTTGTCATCTCATCAAAGAGCCCCTCTTATGCCTTTTAGGTTAAATTGCCTTATGGTGAAATCATCACAGGAGCCAACACTTTGGCTGAGCTCTTAGATCCACTCACACTGCATTTGGTTGTAGGATGAGTTGTGTTATACTTGTGTTTCCTAGTATCTGTCAATCATGGCGATGTTGTAGAAATGTGCTAGGTTGCAGCTATGACTTTTGAAAGAAAACAAATACGACTAGGGTTTCAGTGGAAGCAAAGATGCTGCTTTGAAATAATAGACCCTTCATTCTATTTAATGGAAATTACAAACTTTTCATTAGTTAGAAAGGATTTTCTAATAGCAAGTGGCCCATGCTTTAAGGAAAAAATTCTAATTAAATATCTAGTAAACTGGGTTATTGCCAAGAGGCAAAAGGTTTGCTTTCAGAGACACTCACATTTCAAGTGCTACATTGGGGGGAATTGTGATATTATGCTGCATATGCAGGGATCTTTAATGCCCCCATTTCCATTTGTGGTGTTATTTTAAACGAACACTCACCTGATGTAATTTTGAAAAGTCAGCACAGGGTATTTCACAGACGTTTTGTAGAGACTTATTTTTGGTTAAAAGTGCTGTGAAATTTGGCCAGGACTGGGGGCAGGCATTCTTGAGGACCAATATTTGTCTTTATTCTTGGTGTGACTTTTCTATGCCTGGTCATCTTCCCCTTCTCAAGTAAAATAAGAACAAAAGGATAGACGTAGCCTGTGAGGAATATTCAAAAGATGGAGTAATAGCTATAAAGCATTACTCAATTTAAAAACCAAAAGCATTATTTTTGCAGAATAGTGCTATTAACCTGCAGCATGTAACTTCAAGGCACCCCATTCATAATTACCCCATTAAATAAATGAGACCACTCTTGCCTTTGAACTGGGCTAGAAGCTGCACCGATATTCACAATGCTGTCTGCTCTCTTTTTGTATTGTGTGAGTCCAGATTATGAGTCTCTTCCTCACATGTCAAAGACATCGCTATCTTGCTTCTTTTTGGCAATGGTGGCTTTGGCCACAGTGGTAAATGGGAATACACTGACTGCCAGCCTCATTAGGCAGCATTGATTCCTCTGGACACCTTCATCAGTGTTCCACTGACCTCTGTTTCTAAGAGAGCGTAATCGATGCCATGCCAAAAGGCTACAGAATGTTCTCCAAAGCCTTTCCTTTTTTTTGAGCAAGGATGGTGGTGGAAACTATATCTCTGATTTTCTGATTTCTATCATAGCTGAATCTGTCAATGCTACTGAGTTTTAGATTCCATTTGAATTTGACTTTGTGCGATGCAAAAAACCCCATACATTCAAAAACCATTCGCACAAAGTAATAGATAAGTCCAAGGCAGACAGTCCTCCCCTAGCACACAACTTAATAAATAAGCCAGGCAAATCTCTGCATACTCATACTGATTTTTCCTGACAAATCCATTCTGCTCAGTCTTTTAATTTCCCCAGTGTTCACAGCCATGCTGGCATTTTCAAGAGATAAGCCCACACTCATTTTCTTTGGGAAAAAATAAAAAGGTTTAACTAAAGCAAAATGTGTTCTGTGGTAAATCATTATTTTCAAGCAGTGCCCTTTGTTTCCTTGTTTTTCGGATTATCAGAGGGATGACACTTAATCCTGCAGAGAGCATGGCCATCACCCTGAAGCCAGCGTTGCTTAATGCGAACGACGATTTCCTCCCCCAAAGCTGGTGCCACCCAAGAGGACTGGGGGAAACCCAAGTCTCCGAAGTAGAAACAAAGGGGAAGACTTGTCTAAGATTACCTTAGTAACAGTCAGCTAATTATAATATTAATTGGCATACTATTCTCCTTTTTAGCAGTGATTTCACTCTTAACACCAAGGGATATTATGAAAAAAAATTTCCAGTTGCCTCAGTTCAGAGATTGAACTAATTGATGCCTTTGCAACAAGGAGTCTGGCATCCCTTTGCTGGCGGAGCCTCTCTCTGAAGGCCGGGCTGGGCAGCAGACTCTGCTTTCGAGCACGCTTTTTCTTACCTGCCCTGCACAGGGTCATTCACACCCTTTCAGTGTTTTGAATTGAGCTCTTAAAACTGCTCCTGCCAATGACAGTCAAAGTCACCTGCTGGACAAGGAAGAAAAATAAAATCTTCTCATTACTTTATAGTGTTTTATATAAAAGATGTTCGAGAAATTGAGAGTAAAGAATTTAGTCTATATTTCTGGACTATTAAGAATATAAATCCCTTCAAGTCCCTATTTTTAGCAATAGGTTTTATGTATACATGGAATCTTGGGTATCTATTTATCATTCATCTATCTATCTGTCTACCTACCTACCTACCTACCTACCTATCTACCTACCTACCTATCTGGTCTGTGTGTGTGTGTGTCTGTGTGTGTGTGTGTATGTGAAAGAGAGAGAGAGGTAGAGAGAGAGGGAGACGAGGAGAGGGAAAGAGAGGGCCAGCATATGGGCATCAGTGAAAGAAACTGGAGAGGGTGGAGGTATTCATGTAAAAAAAAGACTCAGCAATTTCTCATAAAGTTAAACGTGGCTACCTTACAACTCAGCAAGCCTACTCCTAGGTAGTCACTGTGAGAAAAGAAGGATATATTTACCAAAAGACTGGTGGAAGAATATTCAGCACAGCTTATTTATTATAACCTCAAACTGGAAACACCCCAAATGTCCATTACCAGGAGGTAGAAAATAAAACTGTGGTATAGTCACATAATAAAATGCAGGTACATACAATATGAACGAGGCTTGAAACCATTATTTGAGTAAAAGAAATCAGATTCAAAATGGCTCACACTGTGTGATTCCATGCCCATGAAGCTCTAGAACAGGCTAATCTGTGCTAATAGAAGAACAGCGGCTGCCCCTCCCTGGGTGGTGGTGGTTGGATGGACTGAAAGGGGCATGACGGGACTTTCTGTGGTGATGCCAATGTTTTATGTCTTAACCAACATTATCATAACATGGATATATACATTTTTTAAAACCCATCGAATATATACTTAAAGCCTATGCATTTCATTTTATGTAAATTATCTCAATTTGAAAACAGAAAAAATAGTTCAGGTTTTCTATTGTTCAGGTCCCTAACTGATTAATGTGGCATCAGTCAGTTCATTAGTGGATTATTGCAGTGTGGAAAAATTTTGTTCTCAACCTAATGGTTTGTTTAACTGTGCTCACCAGGGACTCTTAATCAATCAAAAGGATTTTAAGATTCTAATGACTGGTTTTAGTAGTGCAGGAGGACACACCGACACAACCCGTCTTTTGCCAGGGTTGATACATGCTGTTCTGATAAGCACAGGAAATGTCTGTTCAAGTGACCGGACATTAGAGCAAAGCAGGGTTTTGGTGAGTGAAATCTTCTGAGTTCTTGAGAGTTCACAGGCTGATAGTTGGACACAATTTTTTCTCACTCTTCATCTACCCTACTTCTATATCTAAAACTATGGAAGAGTTCACTGTGTCTCCGCCATACTATGCACTTTCTTTTGAAAGTCATGTCTGAAAACTCGGCTGCAAGTGCTTTGGCTGATAGGAATTACACTCGGTCGCCTTGAGAAAACATGGCCAGCCCGTCATCTTCTTAAGAGTCATGAGAATTAAGGTAATCCAGGAATAGAAAACTAGAGGGACGAGCACTTTCCAGCAAGTCTGTGAGTCTGGAAGTCTCCAGACCCCAAGAGGAGACCTGAAGGTACAGACGTGTTCTGAGGACATGAGCTGGCCCAGATACAAGGGCTTTCTCTTTAACATTTAAAAATGTTTCAGTTCCTTAGAAAATTCCTTATTTAGTAGTTAGCTACCCTTGTCACTGAAATAAAGTTATGTATTTGGGAACTGTACTGGGCTCTGGAAGATTTGCTAGATTATTTTCTTTTCCATTTATTTCATAAAACCATTCATTAGCCTGTTCAGGAGTTTCATTTGGAGTTGCAGGTGTGAGTTGAAAGCCAGACATAAACTAAATTTTAGCACATGCAGAACAGACCCCTGACAAATGGGAAATGCATATTTTCTGCTGACCTGCTCCATCAGTAACAATATGCTTACAATAAATATTTTGCTCTCACATGTTATTTTTTTAAAGCTTCAAAATTGTAATCAAACAGCACTGATGGAGTTGAGTAGCAGAGGAAGAGGACAGAAAAGGGAAATTTGATCCAGAAGGCAGTTCATTGGGAAACATGGGAGGCTCTTGGGAGCGCACACGAGCAGTGCCTAGTATTTGTAAAACGGAACCACTGCAGTGATTGGTTGTACAACCGACTTGCAATATCAGGTCATTCAATGTTTTTAAACAATAATAACTTTAGCAGTAATTCCAGGGAGGCTAAAGGAATTATAATTAGAGAGATTGTAATTAAAGAACTGAATCATTAAAACATTTGAGTGAGTAACCCCTATAACTTGAAAGTAATTGAAAACATGACATCTCTACAATATTTCACAATAAAGTTAAAAGGGAGCTTATAATTTTCCTGGGTGTAACTGGTCTACATTTAGTTACACTGAAGACACTGGTTTTTATTACAAGGCCTAGTGAGAAGTAATGAAATACCTGTCCAGAATTCTAACACTATGAAAGCAAGGCAAATAATACAATTTATTAAATTCAACAGATATCAAAATGCATAGTTTATTTTTATCAAGGTGTAAGTTATCTAAGACTAACTCAGCATTTAGCATGATAACAAGTAGGAGGATGGAGAAGAAGTTCGTGTATATGTCTTAAAATTTTTTTTCCCCTCCTGGCTGGTGTGGCTCAGTGGATTGAGTGCCGGCCTGCAAGCTCTCAGCCAGAGGCACATGCCTGGGTTACTGGCCAGGTCCCCAGTTGGGGGCGTGTGAGAGGCAACCAATCTGTTTCTCTCTTACATCGATGTTTTTCTCTCCCTTTCTTGCTTCCTTCCCCTCTCTCTAAAAACAAAATCTTTAAAAATTTTTTTGAAGCAACATATTTATGTAGTGGAAAGAATTTACCAAACCTTTAAAGGACAGATAGTTTCTTCTTATAAAATATATTAGTTTAAAAATAAATTTAAAAAGATGATTTATACATAGGAAAATGCACTATTGTGAAGTATGCAGTTTTATGAATATTTTTGCAAACATAAACACATATTCATCACCCCAGAAAGTTTCTTATATCCCCTATAGTTAAAATTCCTTTACAGTAAAAAATTAAAACTATTCTGATTTCTATCACCATATATTAATCTTGCCTCTACTTGAACTTCATAAAAATGAACTCATTCTGTACCGTTTTGAGTCTGACTTCTTTTGCTCAGTATGATACTTTTTAATTCATCCATATTGTAGCAGTGACTTGGGGACAGAGTCAGTTGGTTTTCTTGATGTTCCTTGTTCATCTCTTGCAAGTGACTGGCAGATGTACTGTTTTCCCCAGTCTTGGGAGAAAACCCAGTCCTGACTCTCTGATGGACACCAGTACACATGAATGAGAGGTAAGAATTGCCAGACTTGAGTTTCAGTCTTTGCTCCTTACTTGAGGAGCTGGTAGTCGTAACAAACAATAAGAGGACAAGATAATATCTTGTGGCCAACTCTGGTTTCATTCTGTGTTTCATTGCTAACTTTAATTCTGTGCTGCCAGAAATGAGTTGCCTCAGTATCCATCCCTGCCATATGGGGGTTACATTCTGTTGGCCATTTCTACAGAGGCCTTCCCGTCAAGGAGCGTTACAACCCTCATTTTGCATCTCAGGCCAGTGCTACAGAAAGGTCATCAGTATTGCTAATTTGCAGGTGAGGAACCCAAGATATTCTATTTTGGGGTTTGGTATGTTTCTTTTCACTGTGCTCCTCAAATTAGGGAACTAAATTCTTTACTATTATTGCTACTAGTGGTTAACATTGTGTTGTACTTTAAACTTTCCAAATTGCTTGCATGTTGATTATGTGTTGATCCCTGAAGAGAAAATAAGGCACAGCAATGTTATGTACCCAGCCCAACATAGCAGAGATGATATGGTAGGGTCACGCTCAAATGTGGGTCTCCCCCTGGGCACCTGCCTCTACCCTGGAGACTAGGACATCTCTGTTGTAATCTAGGTCCCGTGAAAGTTCTCTATGAGTTTGCTTAAGCGTCAAAACATCAGAAGATGCTGCCTGGGTCTTGAAGAAGTCAGACAAGGAAGGGAGAGAAAGAAGGGCTGATGATGTAAAGAGGCAGCTGAGTGCAGTGAAATGAACACAAGGCTTGGGCTAACTATTAACAATAGGAGCTACTATATGATGAGTGGTTTCTCTGCGCTAGGCTCAGTGTGAAGTCCATGCAGAATTTTTCCATTAATCTTAACAACAACTCTATGATGAAGATCCTGTTATTATCCCTGTTGAATAGATGAGGAACTAAGGCTTAGAGAAGTTAAAGAAGTTGCCCAAGGTTACATGATTAACAAATGCTGGAGCCAGGATGGAAATCCCAAGGTCTTAACCATCATGCTCTACGGTTTCTCATTATTTGAGTCCTGTAACAAAATCTGCCTGGTCTTGGTTCATGTTTACCTACAGAGACTAGGCTAGCTAGATTTTATGAATGTAACTTCCTTGGGACGCTTATATGCTAACCTTTATTAAGTGCTTACTGTATGCAGGGCTCGGTCTGAGCCCTTTGCATGTATTAACTCATTTAATCACCATAACAGTCTTTGAGGATGGTATTATTAAAAATATCCATTTTATAAAAAAGAAAATATAACCAGAGACATTCAGTACTAGGCCCAAGGTTGCACAGTCAGTGAGTGGTAGAGTTGGACTGTGAATCCAGGTAGTCTGGCCATGGTGTCTAAGCTTATAACCTTTGTCCTGCCCTGGCTCCAAGTGAGAGGGTCTTGGGATCTGGGGTCATGTGAGTCCTTCTTAGGACACAGTCTTCTCATGGTGTGATGGCTTATGTGGTGTCTGAGCCTGCAAGTCCAGGAGACAAACCCTGGAGCAGGAAGTATTCATTAAACTAAAGAATGTCTTCCCATAGAAACTGTACTTGAATGATGATTAAAATTAAAAAAAAAAAAAAAAAGAATGTCTTCCTGGTAGACTTCTTAGGAGATAGCTTGCTGGCTTCTCGGGAGATAACCGTGCCTGAGGTGGCCATATTTTAAAGCAGTTCACACATGCTCTTTGGGACATAATGAGTGCAATTATGTACTGCAGATGTGGTACTACAAGGTCCCAGAAGGAGATCAGTGTTGGGAAGGCTAGTGACAGCTTCACCTAGGTGGAGGGGTTCTGCTGGAAAGAGAAGGGATGATGGGTGAGGATGGGATGAAGCAAGGTGGGTGGGGTGGGGAGATGAGTGTGGAGAGAAAGGTCCCCAAGCAAAGGTCTCTGCTTGGAAGCAGTGAGAACTGGTGAGCAGGAAGGAGAGGCTAGACCATAAAGAGAACTGAGAGTTCACAATTAATGTTCGAGATCATAAGGCGCTAATGTCAACATGAAAGGGGTGTTCAAAGGGAGGATTCTGTCAGGAGGGTCTGATATGGGTGTGTTTGGAAGGCCAGTCATTTGCTTGAAGGGATGTTCAATTGAGTAAGTTTAGAATTGTAAGCATAGGAATGCAGAGGTTGAAATGTTAGAATGGTCTTCATTCAATTTCACTTTTTTCTCTTTTGTCACAGGGTTATGAATTTTCTGAGCTTAACCCAGGATGGAAGAGAAAAATCCAACATAGAAATAGAGGTGTCCCGAATGTCCAGGCATGGAAGAGCCACCTACCCCACCTCCCTCTGGGAGGATATTTCTGGGTCTGCGAGCCCAGTGGGTGCATTTATGTGACAGATGAATGCTCATAGCTGTGCACTCTTTTAGTTCTAATGGGTCACTTGCCCTTCACTTCTGTCTCTTCTGCACCGCTCCCAGGAGTCCACTGAGCGCTGCTTGTAGTCAGTGGGACATTTTCTGCCTTAGGGCCTCTGAAGGGAGACCTGTAGGAAAGATCTTCTCAGTGACAGTTTGCACTTGTGCAATGGAGGAGGGGACATGCCATTTTGTTTCTGAAATGGATCCTAGGATCAAAGACAGTGTGCTTACCTCGGCTCTCAGTTGCTGGATGGCCAAGATGTGGAGCCAGGGCCCGCTTCTCTCTCACACTCCTTCCTGTTTCTTTGGGCTCAGGTCAGAGAATCAGAATCCTTCTGGAGAGAATGTGTAGACCTGTTAGAAGAGCCATCTCCTAATTTTATGGTTTCCTTTCTCCTGTCTGACTGACCCTGTGCAGTCTTTAAAATTTTTTTCCTGGCACTTCTAGGTCTATGCAGTCTTTAAATGTCAGCATTTATTATATCTATTCAGAGTTGTAGCCTCAGTCTATTCCCCCCACCCTTTCCATGCACACTCATGCTCTGAGCTCCTTCAGAACCACACCACACCTTCAGCTACGATCGTCCATGTGCCATGACTTCTGTGGCTGTATCTCCAGTCCAGACCACTCTCCCAAAGCACAGCAGAGTCTGACAGGCAGCCAGGAAAGCCAGTCCACAGGGACCAGCCCCCTTTGTCCTTTTCAGGGACAGACAGCGGCTTCATCCCTGCCTGAGTACTATAACATAAATGGCTGTGGTTATTGGTGGGTTGGGTGGTAGTGGTGGCCGATAGGGAAACAGAGATGAATCAGTGTGAATGCAATTCCAGCACTGGAAAGTCAACAGCTAATTCTTGCCCTGCTGTTGGCAAAGCCCCCACTGATTGTGCTTG
Source organism: Trachops cirrhosus (assembly GCA_028533065.1). Lineage (NCBI taxonomy): Eukaryota > Metazoa > Chordata > Mammalia > Chiroptera > Phyllostomidae > Trachops > Trachops cirrhosus. The sequence goes on from CM052543.1 coordinate 115,984,775, forward strand.
GGTGGAACATATCTGAGAGTTCCCCCCAGTATGTGCCCTGATAGAAAGGAGGTTAGAGGGCCATCTTGCTGATTCTGCCCCCTCCTGGAGACAGGCCATTGGGACAGCGACCAACTAAAGAGCAAAATGTTAGCTCTAGAAACTCTCCAATAAATAGTTTATCTACTTCCCCACAGCATTTTTCCAAAGTAAACATTGTTTATGAAGCATGGCATGCATATATATACATATTAATTTGATGAATTCTTACCAAATAAACATACCCATATTATCGTCACTCAGATAAAAGAAATACAGCATTATTCTCATCCATTAAACTTCCCTCTTGCTATCTCCTAGTTATTACCATTTCCCAAAAGGTAATCTATTCTGTCTTTTTATAAGATTTGTATCAATGGATTCATATAGCAAGTACCCTTTTGCTTCTGAATTCTTTCTTTGAACATTATATTTTAAGATTTATACATGTTATTTTGAAGCTGTACTTAATTTATTTTCATTTTGAATATACCACAATTTATCCTGTTTGTTGTTAAGGGACGTTTGTACTGTGTTCAGTTTCTGGCTATTTAAATAATGTGCCATGAACATTCTTGCAAGTGTCTGGTGCTCCCAAGCATGTATTTCTGTTAACTCCATAACTTGAAGTGGAAATGCTCTAAGAATATGCATATCTTTAGACTTAGTGGACTATGATAAACTGTTTTTCAAAGTGGATGCACCAACTTGCATGCATACCAGCACTGTTGGGGAGTTTTCCTTATTCTATATTCTCAGCAATACTTGGTATAGTCTGTTTTGGGGGAAAAAAACCAAAATAGTCAATCTGGTGGTATGTGATGACATTCCATTGTGGTTTTAAAGATTTTATTTTTATTTATTTTTAGAGAGAGGAGAAGGGAGAAAGAAAGAGAGGGAGAGAAACATCAATGAGCAAGAGAAACATAGATCGGGGATTGGGCCCACAACCCAGGCATGTGTCCTGACCGGGATTTGCACTGGTGACCTTTGGGTTGGCGGGTCGATGCTCAACCAACTGAGCCTTGCTGGTCAGGGCTCCATTGTGGTTTTAAGGTGGATTTTCCTAATTGCTAAAGATGTTGAATAGTATTTTATGAGTTTATCAATTGTTTGGATGTCCCTTTCTAGAAGTCTCTTGCCTATTCTTTACAAACGGTTGCTGTTTTTTTAAAAAATTGATTTATAGTGGTTCTTTATATACTTGAGATACAAGTCCTTTGTCAAATATACATGTTGCAAATACATTTTTCTTCTCATTCTTCTAAAGTTGCCTTTTGATAGCAGAATAATGTAGCCTTTATTAATGACTTATTTTCTGTATGCTAAGTGTTTTTTGTGTTCTGTTTAAGAAGGGTTGTGAAGGCGTGGCCACGTGACTCAGTTGGTGGGAGTGTTGACCTGTACACCAAAAGGTTTTGGGTTTGATCCCTGGTCAGGGCACGTACAATGTTTCTTACTCACATCAATGTCTCTCTCTCTTTCTCTCAAATCAATAAAAACATATTCTCAGGTGAGGATATATAGAAAAAGAAAGGTTGTGAACATATTTTCTTATGTTATGTTCTAAGTCAGCACTCCTCAACCTTTTTGGCACCAGGGACTGGTTTCATGGAAGACAATTTTTCCACAGACAGGAGGTGGGGGGATGGCCTGCCACCAGATGTAGCTTAATTGTCACTTGTCTCTCACTGATAGGGTTTTGATATAAATCTGCAAGCAATTGATTTATTATGGTCTCTGTGCAGTCAAACCTCTCTGCTAATGATAATCTGTATTTGCAGCTGCACCCCAGGGTTACCATCACTGCCTCAGCTCCATCTCAGATCATCAGGCATCCGAGTCTCATAAGGAGTGTGCAAACTAGATCCCTTGCACACACACGCAGTTCATAGTAGGGTTTGCGCTCCTATGAGAATCTAGTGCCGCCACTGATCTGACAGGAGGCGGAGCTCAGGTGGTAATGCAAGCGGTGGGGAGCAGCTGTAAATACAGATGAAACTTTGCTCACTTGCCAGCTGCACACCTCCTGCTGTGCAGCCTGGTTCCTAACAGGCCACAGACTGGTACCCGTCTGTGACCCTGGGGTCGGGGATCCCTGATGTATGCACTTCAGGGATTTCCCTTCAACATTTGACTCTAACCTATCTGGAACTCCATGTGTGTGTGCTATGTAATAGAGATGGAGATATCATTTATTTAAAAACCATTTAATATAAAGATTATAACTTTATAATCTTTATACATTGCCAATTTTATTGGATTGCAAGATTGCCACGACTACTTTAGACCCTTGAATTTTCACATCAATGTTAGAATCACCTAGTCATTTCCATGAAAAAAATTCAGCAAGAATTTTGATTGCAATTGCATGGTATCTGTAGGTCAATATAGAGGAAAATTGGCATCTTTGTAACGTTGAGTCTTGCAACACTTAATTAGGAAATTTATCTTCTACATCTGAGCTTTTATTTTCTCTAAGTAATGTTTTGTTGCTTTCTTTATTGAACTTTGAATATCTTTCATGAATTTATTTCTTGGTATTTATGTTTGACTAAAATATTATTTTAAAATTGTGTCATGTTAAAAGTTTTATTTTCAAAACATTTTTTTGGCTGGTATATAAAAATACAGTTGTTTTTGCACCTCACTTATCAATGACTCACTTATTAATTCTAATAGATCATACATATTCTTTTAGATCGCTGTATAATTATGTCACTTGTGAATACTGACAGTTTTATTTCTTCCCTTGCATTTCTTTTGCCATTTATTTCTTTTTTCTTGTTTTGTTTTATTGGCTAGATCAAAGTTTAATCAAAGCGGTGATGACTGGCATTGTTGTTACATTTTAGATCTCAGAGATAAAGCTTTCAATATTTCATCACAAGTGTGATGCTTGTTGTAGTTTTTAAAAATATACCCTTCATTAAACTAAGCAAGTTCTTCCTATTTCTAATTTTATTGAACCTTTTTTTTCTTATGAATGTATGTTGACTCTTATCAGATTTTTTTGCATCTATTGAAATAAAAATATGTTTTTCTTTCTTTTGTGACTGTGATAAAAGGCACAAATAAATTGAATTAATGTTCACATACTAAACAATCTATGTTATTTTTTTAAAGATTTTATTTATTTATTTATTTTTAGAAAGAGGGGAAGGGAAGGAGAAAGGAAGGGAGAGAAACATCAATGTGTGATTGCCTCTTGAACGCCCCCTACTGGGGACCTGGCCCACAACCCAGGCATGTGCCCTGACTGGGAATTGAACCGCAACCCTTTGGTTTGCAGGCCTGTGCTCAATCCGCTGAGCTACACCTGCCAGGACACAATCTTAAATTTTTCAATAAACTCAATTTGGTTGTGTTGAACTACCCTTTTCATATGTTGCTGAATTCCACTTGTGTACAATTTTTGCATCTATCTTCATAAATGAGATTGGCATATGTTTTTTCTTTTAATGTGCTTGTCAGGTTTTGGTATCAAGATTATGCTGCCATGTAAAAGCAATCAGGAAGTGTTTCCTCTTTTTTCTAGTCTGTAGAAGAACTTTTGTAATATTAACATTATTTGTACCTTAACTATTTGAAAGAATTCAACAATGAAGTTTTCTGGGCTTAGAATTTTCTTTGGGAAGGTTTTAAATTGTGCACTCTTTTTCATAAGTTTCAGTTCTCGGGTGAAATTCTCCACATAGTAAGTCATTTTCATAAACAGTAAATAATTATTTCAATATCTAATAACTCCATTATCTTTGGTGAGTCTGTTTCTATTGTATTTTCATGATTTATGTTTATTTGGTCCTCCCTCTTGATATGCCTGCTGAGTTTCCATTTAATGCCAGACTTGGTTTATCACAATTTATAGATAATCTGTATGATGTGTTATTCTTTGTTAGAGGAGGCAGATCATTGAGAAGACGTGGCCACTGGTTGATCTGCAAGCTGGACTGGGGCAATTAGAGGCTCCTCAACGCCTCCTCTGTGCTAGGAATATATGTTCCACCCACTGTTTCCACAGCCAAAGCTATTTTGAGGATGTAGCCTTGAGAGAGTTGGGCATTGTTTAGGCCATCTGGACAGTATACAAAAGTGAATCTTATTAAGGCCTCTATGTAAACTTTGAGATTTTGGCAGGAGTGGAGATCTACTCAACTTCTGCTGCCCAAGACAAGCCTCGGTAAGCCCTTGCTTATTAAAGTTGACACCTGCCAGTCTGGAATCATCTGTCTGCCTTTCTTTTAGTCTCTCCTTGCCCTCCATGTATGGGGCCCAGTTTCAGGTTTCACCTGGGAAGGGCCTGAAGTTGCAAACCAACATTCCTCCAGAGAAGATGGGATTTTCTTTCAGCTGCAGTTAGACGCTATTAGAGTAGGTGCTGATTACCTCGATTCAGTTAGTGAAGAATACAGTTTAAGGCTGGATTTCAGTCCTTGTGACAGCTGGTTCATTTATCTCACCTAGAGCATGGCCTTTCAGGGATTTCAGATGAAAATCTGGTGTTTGTTAGGGCCACGCATCCTTCAGGGTCCTAAACTCCAAATTTTGTCTGCTATAAGCAATGCTTAGAATTTTAGAATTTTTTTTCTCCTCCACTTTTCTGTTTTGCCTTTTTAGCTTATTTTCCTGCACAACTTTGAACTTGACAGATGTCTCTAGAGAAATGCTGCGCAGCTAGTTGGGGGTCTGTATTTTGTGGTTTCCTTTTCTTTGGTACCTTGGCTTCTCAAACCCTGGTTGAAACCTTGAAGTTGCTATTTTCTGCTGCAGGATCTACCTACACTGACATTTGGAACATACCTGGAGGGAAAAGCAGTGGAGAATGTCAGGATGTTTACTTTCTCCCAGGGATCTTGGTTTGACATAAGTAACCTTGTCATAGCTGGAAGTAACAGCATCTTCCTCCTCCAGTATTTTGTTACTTCTCTGAATCAACACAGACCAATATTGTTTAAAACATTATCTGCATCTTCTTAGTTTATGAACTTCTGGAAGGCAGCTGACTGCTCATTTCCCTTAAAAAAAAAGCTTTATTGAGATAAAATTTACTCTCCATACATGTATCTATAATAAATATATAGTTCAGTTATTTTTACTGAATTGGTAGACTTGGTAACCATTACCCCAATCAAGTTTTAGTACATTTCCATCACCCTACAAAGTTCCCTCATGCCTGTTCATAGTTAAGTTTGCTCCCATTCATTGGACTACTTTTCTCTTTATAAATTTACCCTTTCTAGTTATTTTACATTAATGGAATCACACTATATGTGGCCTTTTGCTTCCGGCTTCTTTACCTTACTATAAAGTTGTCGAAGTTCATCTATGTAGTAACAGATACTAGTTTTTATAATTTTATTGCTGAATAGTATTCCACTACATGGATATACTATTCTGTTTATCTAGTCACCAGTTAATTTGGAACCATTCTCAGTTTTTGGCTATTAATAATAATATTGCTATGAACATTCATATAAATGAACATAGTTTTCATTCCTTTTGGGCAAATTCCTAGGAAGAAATTGCTATGTTATATGGAAGTTGATGCTTAATGTTTTAAAGAACTGTCAAAATTTTCACAAAGTGGAAACACTCTTTTACATTCTAACAGCAATGTACGTTTCTCCGTTTCTCTGCATTCTCACCAGTATTTGTTATTGACAGGCTTTTTAATTATTGGCATCCTAGTAGGTGTGAAGCGATGTCTCATTGTGATTTTAATTTGAATTTCACTAATGACTAATGATGCTAACCCTCTTTTCATGTGCTAATTGGTCATTTGTATATCTTATATTCTTGATAAAATGTTTATTCAAATCTTTTTTCAATTGTTAGATTAAGTCATATCTTATTAATAAGTTATAAAAGTTTTTACCTATCCCGGATACAAATTCCTTATCAGTTTTATGATTTATAAATATTTTTTCCAATATTTGACTTGTTTTTCCATTTTCTTAATGGTGTCTTTCAAAGTGAAGACATTTTTAATATTGATAAAGTCCAATGTGTTGAATTTTTTAATGAGTAGTACTTTGGGTACTATATCTAAAACTCTGCCTAATTAAATGCATGAACATTCTCTCCTGTGTTTTCTTTTAAAATTTTGTAGGCTTAGCTTATATATTTAGGTCTATGAACCATTTTTAGTTGAATTTTGTACATGTGTGAAGTTTATTTTTTTTGCATATGCATATCCAGTGATCTGAGCACCATTTTTTGAAACCATTCTTTCCACATTGGATTGTGTTGGCATCTTTGTCAAAATAAAAGTGGTTGTCTCTAGAGTCTTTAATTCTGCTTCATGTATCTATATGTCTATTTTTATGTCAGCACCACAGTCCTGATTACTACGGCTTTACAGTATGTTGTGAGATTGGCTGGTGTAAATCATCCAATGTTGGTTTTTTATCCAAAGTTGTTTTGGCTATTTTTCTTCTTTACTTTCCCATATAAATTTTGGGATCAGCTTATAAATCTCTATTTAAAAATCACACTGGGATTTTGATAAAGATTGAATGAAATTTATAAATTAATTGGACAACATTGAGTCTTCCAATCCTCCACTATGGAAAATCTTTCCATGTATTTAGATTCTCTTTACTTTCTTTTGGCAATTACCATTTTCAGTGTATAAGTTTTACTCCTCTTTTTAAAAATTTTTATTAAATGTATGGGGTGACATTGGTTAATAAAATTATATATGTTTCAAGTGTACAATTCTTTATTTATCATTATTTTTTATTGAATTTGTTGGGGTGACACTGGTTAATAAAATCATACAGCTCGCAGGTGTACCTATTCTATAATACTCGTACATCATCTATATATTGTATTGTGTGGTCACCACTACAAGTCAGTCTCCTTCTATCATCATTTACCCCCCTTTACTCTCTCCTACCTCCTCTCACCCCTGATTCCCCCTGGTAATCACTGTACTGTTGTCTGTCTATGAGGGATTTTTTTTTTTGCTTAATCTGTTCACCTTTAACATCCTCCCCACAAAACCCTCTCCTCTGACAGCTATCAATCTCTTCTCTGTATCTGTGAGCCTGTTTCTATTCTCTTTGTTAGTTTATTTTGTTCATTAGATTCCACATATAAGTGAAACATATGGTGCTTGTCTTTCTCTGACTGGCGTATTTCACTCAACACAATACTCTTCAGGTCCATCCATGCTGTCACAAATGGTAAGATTACCTTCTTTTTATGGCCAAGTAGTATTTCATTATGTAAATGTACCACAGCTTTTTTATCCACTCATCTCCTGATGGGCACTTGGACTGCTTCCAAATCTCAGCTATTGTAAATAACATTGTAGTGAACATAGGGGCACATATATTCTTTTGAATTAGTGGGTTGGGCTTCTTCAGATATATTTCCTGAAGTGGAATTGCTGGGTTATAAGGCATCTCCATTTTAATTTTTTGAGGTAACTCCATACTGCTTTCCATAGTATACTTCTTTTGTTAAAATAATTCTTAAATATTTTATTTTCTTGATGCCATTATGAATAGAATTATTTTCTTAATTTCCACATTGTTTAATGGTTGTATATAAAATTATAATTAGTTTTTATATATTCATTTTGTACCCTGTGACTTTGCTCTAGTAGAATTTTTGTGGATTCCTTAGGATTTTCCACATGTACAGTCATGTCATCTGCAAATAAAGATACTTTCACTTCATCCCACTTAATCTAGATGCCTTTAATTTCTGTTAATTTGCCCTCTTGCAGTGATTTAAATTTGCAGTGCATTATTTAATAGACGTAGAGAGAGTGAACATCCTTTTTATAGTCTCGGGAGGAACTAATTAAGCCATTCAACTTCAGTATGCTGTTCTAGTTTATTGAGAGTTTTTTAAAATTAAACATGGTATTGGATTTTGTTTAATATTTTATCAGCATCTATTGAGCTGATCATGTGGATTTGTCCTTTATTCTATTGAAATGGTGTATTACACTAATTGATTTTGAAATCTTAAACCAACTTTGCATTCCTGGGAAAAATCCCACTTGGTTATGGTGTATAGTTTTTTTCATATGCTATTGGGTTCAGTTTGCTAATCTTTTGTCAAAGATTTTTGCATCTATGTTCATGAGGAATATTGAGTTTTTTTTTCTTGTGATATCTTTGACTAGATTTGTTCTCAGGGTAATATTGTTTATATAGAATTAGATGACAAGTGTTCCCTGTCTCTGTTTCCTGAAAGAATTTGTAAAGCATTGGTATTTTTTTCTTTTTAAAATATTTGGTAGAATCTACCAGTGAAACCATTAGGGCTGGACTTAATTGTGTGAGAAGATTTTAAATTATTAACTTATTTTCTTGTTATAAGTCTATTCATATATTCTGTTTCTTATTGGGTCAGTTTTGGTAATTCCTGCCTTTCTAGGAATTGGTATGATTCATCTAAGTTTCCTAAGTTTATGGTATAAACTTATTTTAATATATTTTTGTAATGTTTTTAATTTCTGTGTTGTAGAAATACTTCTTTCATTTCTTATTTTGGTAGTTTGTATCTTTTTCTTTTTCTTGGTCAGTATATTAGTGTCCTGTGACTACTGCAACATACTACCACAAACTGGATGCCTTAGTAACATTTTATATTGATTACATGTTGAAGTGTGATACTTTGGATATACAAAATATATTAATGAAATTAATTTTACTTTTTAAATATGGCTTCTAGAAAATTTAACATGACATATGTGGTTCACATTATATTTCTATGGGCCAACATTATGTTAGAGGTTTTGTTTCTTTCTTGAGCATCTGAAAGGGTCTGTGACCAGACACGGTTAAGAGAGCTGCTCTTGGTGGTTTAAGTCTGACCTTGGGTCAAACCACATCACTAGATGCCCACATAATCAGACCAGACTATTTTATCTAGTGAAACTACTTTATCATGGGAAACTGTTACATATTCTAATAATGATGTTTAAAATTTGCTTTTTTATTTATTCATTTAATAAATTTGCCAGATATTGTTATAGGCCCTGGGATACAGTAGTGAACAAAACAGGAAAAATTCTGATCTCATGAAAATTATATTCTAGTTGGTGATGGGGCTGGAATTGCAGGCAATTAACAACATGAAAATATTTTATGGTGTTAGAAGATGAGAAATGCTGTGCAGAAAAAGTCAACCAGAGAAAAGGGGGCAGGAAATGCAGAGGTCAAGGTGTAGGTTTGCAGTTTTAAGCAGTGTTTGGGGGAAGCCTCACTGAGACCATCCTGTGTGCAATGAGGAACCGAGACGTGGCTGAGGGGAAAAGCATTCGGGCTAGCAGACAGGGCCCGCGGGGTCAGGAGCAGGCCTGGCATGTTTGTGTGGCCGCAGGACCGGGCGTCCCCGCTGTAAAACAGCAGGTGAGCATTTTGTTTAATCCTGATGGGAATTTAGAACTTGGCTTCTTATGTGGAATTGGGATGATTTACCCTTGTGTAACACAAATGTATGCGTTGCTGGGAAAGGTTTCCTTTTCTCTTTCCGTTGGCTCTCAGGAGCTGTGGAGGCCCCGTGACAGGCCCTTCGGAACATCCGTTTGCATTTTTATCTTCACCTTGTTTTGTCTTTCTATTTTAGTTCGTGTTTTTCTTGATTTTCATGCTCTTCTTATATTTTACCATGATTTTTTGTTTGTTTGTTTTGGGGTGTGTGTTGTAGGAAACCACCTCAGCTACTTGATAGGAGGCAGCGAACACTTAGGGAAGCAGGAGAGTCCAGTAGTAGGATCTGCAGTTTATCAGTGTTAAGTCACCGATTTATTCAGAACATTTAGCGTCTGCTCTGTGCTACTCAATGTGGAATGAAATAAACATCTATATAGTATAAAAAAATCCACTTTCAGATCATTTTTACTTAAAAATGTATTTAATCGCTGGCTGGCTCACCCCCAAATTCGTGTCTTCATACTGTAATATTGTCACGGGTCTGTTAAAGGTCATAACCTGACAGTAAATTACCATGTGAAAATACTCTGTAATGTCAGTTTTTGTGGTGGCTGCAAGTTTGTAGGAGTTGCATCCAGCTTTTGAGTTAGGGGCTGGCTGTCCCCTTCAGATGACAATCAAATTAATACAATCCAAATTTCTTTGTCAAAGATGTTTAGAAATCTTCCTTGGATTTCCTGGGGACTCCTTATCACATGCGAACACATGAAAACTATGAAATGTGATTGGTTTTTCTCTGGTGAGTAGAGCAGATGGGTTGCTAAGGAGGGAGGCACACTTGCGTCTCTTGGTGGATATTTTCTGTGTGGACATTCCGCATCTCTTGAGATGAATTTGTTTCTTTTGCTGTTGTCATCCATGCATTCTCTCCTCCTCCTCCTCAGTAGCTCTGGCATATTTTATTTTTTTTTTATGGTTCAAAGGAGAAAAAATAATGACAGTTTTGGGTTTGCAGAAACTCTGAGGTCATTCGTACCCAGAGAGATAAGGAAGTTTTATTAAGTGTGTACCTGCTGAGGTACTAAAGAGAGGCAGAACGTGTTTGTCCTTCATCTTTATTCATGAAGCCCTTGAGGGTGATGGGAAAGGAGACTGGCGATTAGGAGAGCAGAGACACTCACAGACAGGCAGCCTGTGCAGACCCAGGCAGGCTGGCGAGCCCCGCTGCCTCTATTGATGTGCATTCAGGGCCGTGCCAAGCCGTCTACCTTGAGTGCAGCATTATTAATGCTTTCATAAGGGCACTCATTTGTATGCAATGGGGGAGGCCAGGTTGGCACAGACTCATCTCCTCTGAACCCTGCCTATTCACTGCTGCGACACCAGGGCTCCCAGAATGATGCAGACTTGAGCAAGCACAGCTGGAAGACAGCAGATTGTCTGGAACAGGGAAAAACACGCGTTCAGTCAATTTTAAATTAAGAGGCTTTGTTTATGTTTTCTCAGCTCCTCTTACAGGGTTAGTCAAATTTTAGATTCCCTCCAAAATTAAACAAGTGTCAGGAACAGATGGGGAGTTTATTTTACTTCATTCAACCCGTTCAAGGAGTGTGAACTCAGGGACTGATCAGTGCGACACAACTTTTCATGTTAAATTGTCAAAAGGAAGCTAGGTGCCTGGAGTCCTCAAAGAGAACAATTTGTAGGCATGGGAGGTGGTGACCGGAAGTTAGACTGGTCTCCTGTCCGGAGTTCTGTCCACAGCTTTATCATGCTGTCATGGGAAACCACCAGGCTGGTGGGAAGGCTGCTAAAGAGGAAGGTAGAAAGACAGGTCTGGACTTATATTTCTGGCTTATAATCCATCAGGTTCCTTATGAGGGGAGAGATTTAGTAAATCTGGATGGCATGGCTAACATAAAGTGTTTTGATGGTTATCAATAATCTCGGTATTAGTGATTCCAACTTCTCCTTTCAAACTAATTTTGGGGTCTTATCTTAACTTTTGTGTGTCTTCTTTACCCACCATGATCACATTGGAGGGAGGCAGGGAGGGAAGCTAATGCTTCACGAGCATTTTATTTATTTTTTTTAAAATTTTTTTTAACATATTTTATTGATAATGCTATTACATTTGTCCTACTATCCCCCCTTCATTCCCCTCCACTCTGAACACCCTCTCCCACTCCCCCCCTTTAGTTCATGTCCATGTGTCATAAGTTCTTTAGCTTCTACATTTCCCCTTCTATTCTTGCCCTCCCCGTCTATTTTCTATCTACCCTCTATGCTACTTATTCTTCATACTTCCCCCCTCCACTTCCTTGTTGCTAACCCTCCATGTGATCTTCATTTCTGTGTGTCTGTTCCTGTTCTAGTTGTTTGCTTAGTTTCTTCTTGTTTTTGTTTCAGGTGTGGTTGCCAATAATTGAGAGTTTGCTGTCATTTTACTACACATGTTTTTTAATCTTCTTTTTCTTAGATAAGTCCTTTTAACATTTCATACAATAAAGGCTTGG
>CM052543.1:115997203-116165339 GCA_028533065.1 Trachops cirrhosus
GAAGTTCCATACTGTTTTCCACAGTGGTCGTACCAGTTTGCAATCCCACCCACAGTGCAAAACAGGGTCCCTTTTTCTCCACAACCTCTCCAGCACTTGTTGTCTGTTGTTTTATTTATGATGGCCATTCTGACTGGTGTGAAGTGGGACTCTCCTTTTAAAAATCAGAATACCTTTCTTGCTTTGTGTTATGTGTTAATTAATTATAATTATTACTTATAAGGTTTTTGGAAGTTATCTTTTTCATAGCCTCCAAGTTGCTTTTTGTTTGTTTTATTGTAGTCTCCAACTTTTATACAGATGCATTCCTCAAATGTCTGGTGATTCTTAACTGTCTGCATATATTTGTGGGGCACCAGAGCAACTTAAAAGCTTTGTTTGAGCTTGTCTGCTGTGGTCTTCAGCACAGGGAGATCTGGCTGGGCTATTTCCTTGGAAGCCTCTGATACCAGTTTCCAGTGATATTAGGTCTGTTCTTTGGGACTAGTCAGATTTCCAGAGGGGATCTTCATGTCCTTTGTGTGTGTGTATGTGTGTGTGTTTATGTTTGTATATGTACCTGAATGTTGGTATTCTAGGACCAAATAGGGGGAGAAATCTTGGGGATTTAACATCAGTATGTATAGATTTACTTAATTTCCCTTTTAATTGACCTTTTCCCCCATTGAGCCTGCTGTCCAGGTCAGGGGCTCTCAAAGAGGAAATAAAACTTTAGTCCTCAACCAGGGCTGGCGCAGGGGACCCGCCACGCCCAGTTTCATTGAATGAAGGAGAGAAATCCCATTTTATTTGCTCTGAAATAGATTTTCCATTGTCATCCCCTTTTATTCTCATCTTCACCCTTACATCCAAAGGCACCGCTGCTTTCTGTGCCTGTTGGGGGTTTGTGGTGTAGGTCGGGTTTGTTCTTTGTTCTTTTCCTGTTGGCTTAGAATTCAGCTTACTAGGGTCTGCTACACCGGAGAGCTTCACTTTCTTGCTTCTGTGACTTCCAGTTTGTAATATATATTATCTTTTCCCCATTGTTCTTTTGAATTTGTACCTTAAATGATCATACATTATGATTTTAAAGAACTTAAGGGAAAGACCAGAGTTAAATGCATATATTCAATGTACCATTTTTAGTTGAAAGGGAAGAAATTCCTTGAACCTAAGTATTTTCCTATGAACAGAGCACTGAGCAGATCTGAAGTTATTTTGTTCTCCTCCTTCCCTGTCTTACTTTACATATATTTTCACCTAATAAAAACAAAAAGTTTTTAGTAATATTTCAGTTTAATTTATTTTTATTACCTTTGACACCTGTAGTATATTTTCTAACATATGCATGTGCAATATTTATGGAAAGGTAAGTTTAAATCACCTTCTATGTGTTCTTTCTCAATAGTTATTGTTGGTTTTAATAAAGATGTAATTGTGGTTAAAAGAATGATACTTAATTTTCTATTACTCAGGGACTTGTCCAATTTGGGAGTTATTTAGATTCCTTGATCTCTATCTCCTTTCTTTAGTACTGCTTTGCTTCTGAACTTTTCAGTTCTCATTAAGGTCTTCTTCCATTCAGTTGAGGAAAATAGGTAGAACAATGTTGGACACTTACCATCTTTGGCTCAGTTCAGTAAATATGTCTCACCGTGTTTATGGTAATGTGGTAGGCACTGGAGGTGTGAAGATAGGGGCTGGGCTCTACACAGCCTGGCTCCTTGTTAATAGTTAGATATAGAGTTAGAGTTAACTAAACCTGAAATGAATAAGAATTAGTTTCTGATTGTATGTTTCATTTGATCTACCCTTCCTACTCATTTAAAAATTTGTACGTGATTTCTACTTAATCTTTTTTTATTGTTTTTCAATTACAGTTGTCCCCATTTCCCCCCAGTTACTCTCCCCTGCCCTAGCCCCCACCCCACCTTCCACATTCAATCCTCCCCTCCATTCATTGTCTTTGTCCATGGGTCCTTTATACATGTTCCTAGATTTGACCCTTCCCCTACTTTCCCCTCTTATTCCCCTGTCTCCTCCCCTCTGGTCACTGTCAGTTTGTTCTTTATTTCCATGTCTCTGGTTCTGTTTTGTTCGCTTGTTTGTTTTGTTGATTAGGTTCCACTTATAGGTTAGAAAGATCATATGGTATTTGTCTTTCACTGCCTAGCTTATTTCGCTTAGCATAATGTTCCTCAGTTCCATCCATGCTGTTGTGAAGGGTAGGAGTTCCTTCTGTCTTTCTGCTGTGTAGTATTCCATTGTGTAAATGTACCATAGTTTTTTGATCCATTCATTTACTGATGGGCACCTAGGTTGCTTCCAGCACTTGGCTATTGTAAATTGTGCTGCTATGAACATTGGAGTGCATACGTTCTATTGAATTGGTGTTTCAGGATTCTTAGGGTATAATCCCAGCAGTGGAATTGCTGGGTTAGAAGGCAGTTCCATTTCTAGTTTTTTTGAGGAAATTCCATACTGTTTTCCATAGTGGTGCATAATCTTTTTAAACAATGTCAAAACATATGAAGAGAAACTCAGTACTGCCTACCTCCAAGGAGTTTCCAAGCATTTAGTAAACAAATGACTGAAATCCACCATTAATATTCATGCCTTTTATTTGAGGGTCTGAATCCCATTAAAATGCAAAAAGCATACTGTCCCATTCACACCTCAGCATTCTCTGATTCTTTTGTGTCAGTAGGTTGGGGCCTTTGGTGGTCCATAGGGGGTGGTTAGTGATATATTGGAGGGGATTAAGGGAGGGCAGTACACCTGAAAAGGAAAGTTAGTAGTGCCAAAAGTAGATAGCTAATTTCTCAATGTTCTTATTCACTTGGATTATTTAAAAAATGTAATCTATTTTGGTTTATTCTAATTCCAGGAAACTAATAGTAAATTAAGAGTCCTTAAATGGTGTATATAGCAATTCTCAACTAGCCAGCATATTTGATGGTCCAGGACATGTTTGTTGCCAACTGTTGTGGACCATTGAGATTTTATGGTAGATTATTAGCTCCTGGAGAAGGGACACCATGTGTGTTTTTTAAAATTTTTTATTTCTCCTATTTTCCTTCTCAGCACCAACACCTGTCCTCTCAGCAGAAGTGGTGGGGCCTCGGTTAAGGTTGTTGACTGGAAGACGTCATGCCATCCACTTCATTCCATCCGGCACATTTCCTTCTTGGCCTGAATGTTTCCGAGGTTTTCTTTCCCTCTTGAGCACCCGAACCTGCCATATTTCCCATTCTAGCTTATTGGCCAGGCCCTGATTACCTTTTGCAGTTTTGGAATTGGTCCCCAGAAGCTGAAAATATCTCCAGTTAATGGTTCACAGGTTGTGGGTTGTCGGGCCCCGAAATGTGCATGCACTAACATTATGGAGAGCCTGGACACCTTTCAGTGTGTTTCGGAAGGTGAAGAGGTTCCGGTGCCCCTCACCTTTGCAGAGAAGCAACTCCTGGGGGGAACTGCCAGGACTTATTGATCCTTTAGGGTAGGTTTGTTGGGGAGCCATAGATGGGTTCAGACAAGATGTCCCTTCAAATAACACACTCTTCCAGTATTACCCCTAATCCATTAAAAAATTATTGCACTGGAGTGGTTAGTGCTCAGGCTCCAGAGCCATTCTACTTGGGTTCAAATTGAAGCTTTGATATTTGCTGTGATTTTTACAAAAATTACTTGGATTTCTGTACTCAGTTTTTTTCTCGTTTGCAAAACAGGAATAATTATAATGTCTACCGTATAAGGTCAGGGGGAAGGCATTAAATGAGTTAATATGGGTTAAATGCTTAGAATCTGTGTCAGTGTATGGTAGACATCGTCATTGTTATTACTCAGATGAGCAGATCAAAGGTGTCTGTGAGAATCCAGGGCATTTGGAGAACCCCTGACTTCCAAATCCCTCTGAATTGCTTCCCACTAGGAAGAAAATAATGATCTGCTCTGTGTAAACCCTCATTGTCACTAGCTCACTAATTAGGCTCCCAACTAATCATAGCCCAAGGGTGACAGACAAAATTGGAGTATGGAAGAAAAGAGTTGTACCTAAAAATAATGAGAAATTTGTTAAAATGTATTGTTGCTATGGAGGTAACGATGTGCAGAGAAGCAGCAACGGACATGGTGAGAGATGACCTCTGCCTCTGAGCAAACCGTTTAGCCTGTAAAATGCGGAGAACAGCTGCCTCACAGAGCATTTGAGGATTTCATTACACCCACATGTGTGTATGTGCATGCATGAGCATGAGCACATGCGCACAACAGCTGATCTTTATCCAACAGTTAGTATAGTGCCTTGCATGTAAGTTAATAAATGTTAGCTGCTTTTCTTATTGTTACATTACGAATAGGTGTGTGGCTTTCTTCCTGAGTCAGTTTGGCCTAATAATCCCTTAGAAGAAGGCTCAGTGTGTCTATGTTCCTGAAAACAGGGTAATTCAGGAACAAATAAGGCAAAACCATGAAGAACATGCCAGAATTTTATGGCTGTGACCTCTAGGGATAAGCAGGCATGGATGGTCTTGTCTGGAAAATTTAACCAGGGAGAAAGGCCCCTTTGACAAGGTAGAATCTGTTTAACGGAGTTTAGGGCAATCCTAGGCACCTGGGCAGAGTGTAATAAAAGAAATAGTTTCTGAAGTCTTGTTTTCTAGATATCCATTTCCTATGGGTAACTGAGTTATTTCTAATGAACATTTTTCCTGGCCTTATTTGCCCCTACCGGTGATCCAGTTAGTGTGAAAATATTTTCCCTTTCCTTTCTCAACAGCATTCTCTTCAGCATTTCTTCTGTCTCTGTGATGGCTTCTTCTCAGCCTCCTCTGTGGGCTGCTCGTCCTTTGCTTCCCTCTCAAATGTTGATGATCCTCAGGGAACTCCTGTCATCCCTCTTCCCTTCTGAACTTACACGTCTGTGGCAGAGAGCTAATTGTTTACTTCTACATCTGGTCTCTCCTTTGTTCTTAGCAACGGACTCTCCAGTGTAGACAGGCGTGTGCCCACCTGGGATAAAGACACTGTTTCCTAGTCTCCCTTGCAGCTCTGTAATGAAGAAAAGGTTATTTTGTGAGGTACTTCAAGGAAGACAGCTTTCTTTTTCCTCTTCTGCTTGTCACCTCCTGCTGACCTGCAATGGAGGATGTAATGGTAGCTCTCTAGCAGCCTTTTTTGGACCATGAGGTGACCTTGAGGGTAGAAGCCATGGTCTAGGGTAGTGGTGCAGAGGGACAAGACCCTGGTGTGGTACTGCCATCCAGCCATTGATTGCTTACCTCTAGGCATCTTATATATGGGACAGTGCTATTCCTCTCTTGTTTAAGCTGTTGCTATTTTGGGTTTTCCAGTTTTATGTGTGGCATAGTTCAAGGAACATGCAGGCTGAGGCACTGAGGTGATTGGAGAAGAGGATGATGGACTGGAAAGGAGAGGCCATACTTTGTTTATGGACACCATCTAAGGTTCTAAGATTCTTGTGCAACTTTAGGAACGTGATGTAGGATGCCCTGTGCTTGACTGAGGTGGAACTTTCCGCCAGACTGGGAGCTCAAAGTTGGATTCGAGTTGGCACGAAGAAAAAAGATGTTTCTTTACACAAAAGTTAGTGGAGTGGGATTCATCTTGATAACACATAGGTGATCTTTTGTATGAGATGTTCTTTAACCTCCATTTTTTAAGTCCTTAATATATTGAGGACTCCTTTCCATGTCAATAAATGTACAGGTATATCATTACCTTTAATGAGCACATCATGGTCTGCTATACAGGAATGTACTTAACCGATCTTTTTTCTCTACCAGATCTTGCCAGCTAGTATTGTGAATGGTGTATTGAACTTCAGTGCTTGCTGTCACTTGTGCATATATCAGGGACTTGTCCCTGAACTTGGCCCCTCTTGGTGGCTTTCAGTCTAATTTAGTGACTTTTCTATAATCCTTGACTAGGGTGTGGTAGGCATTCTCCTGACCCTCATTTAGTTAGGTTTTGTTGGTCCCAGGCTGGTTCACGCCCTCTTACAGTATCCCACGGTCTTTGTGGTATGAGGTAGTAACATCCAGGCATGTTTCCATCTTATTTGTCTAAAGCCCAACTCTGATACTATCAACTGCTTAAAGTTTCCTCTGACCCACTCTACCAAATGGAAGTCACCTCTTCACATTCTAACGGATTAGAAACTTACCTGTGCTTCCTGTGTGTGACTTTGTCACTCTCTGTCTATCTCTTTAGGTCCATAGCTTACCTTATCACCCCTCCATAGGCCTTGAGTTTCTTAATAAAAGGATTTATGTTTGACTGATATCCTGCCTCTAGTGTCACAGTGTTTCTTCACAGTCAGGGCTTAGAGATATTTGTGGACTGAATGTCATTTCTGTTGATTTTCCTTATAATAATTTACTGTTCTTGGCACCTTTGAATCTTAGATCATTTTGAGGCTTGTCATTGTAGTAATATCTTAAGGCTCTAAAGGTAAATTTTAAGTGTCTGAAAACACACCTACCATAGTGCAGAGGTAGGTAGCAGGGAATCAGAGTTTTATAAGTGGCGTAGCTGGACTGTCCTGTGTTTTGACCCTTCAAGCACATGATTAAGGCAGGAGTGGCAGTTTTTGCACCATTCCAGCAGCTGGAGATCGTCTCAGGTTGCTCTTGGCCTGAACCCATCCACCTGTGGAAATCTTCAGCCCTAACATATTCAATAAAAAATGTAATGTCTTAAAATGATCAGGCAGCCAGACTCTCCCAGGCCAAATCCTTTCAACTGGCTGACATGCTAGGAATCTAGGGCACTGAGTTTAGATGAAGTTCCTTTCATGGCCATGTGGGGATTCAAAGAGATAGAGGGGAAGTAGATTGCTTCTTTGCAGGGTGGGGATGTCTGGAGAGCTTAACGAGGCCGGCTCTGGGCTTTGCAGCCGGCTGATGGGCAGCCTGGTGTGACTGGCAGTCAATGTTTAAGGACAATGAGCTGTCTTGCTGCGTGATCGCTGCGAGACGGTCTTTTATGGTTTCATTGATGAGTCATCCTCTCTGGGCAATCAATTTTAGCTTGCTACCCTCACTCTGCTTTCCCTATGAATAAGTTTATTTATAATCTTCAAATCCTCTATTCCTGCCTGGGCTCTGGTTTTGAATTTTGGCTGGGCATGGCTTGGAAACTTCAGGCTGTTCAGGTTTGGGGGATGCATTTCAAAGTCAAATTGTCTAGACATTTGTTACAGCAGTCAGTGCAGCTCTGCTTGGGAGATGAATTTCTTTATGGCTGGCCTGGCATTGTTAATTTTAGGGAAGAGTTTTTGCGTTGTAGTTTTATATGCTAATAGCCTGGAAGTGCTCTGCATTACTAATCCCACAGGCTTGGGAAATGCGCACCTCTGACAAGAGCGGGCGACTGGAAAATATCACCAGCTCCGACACCTGATTACTCATTGAAGTTTCCACTGAATCTGCCAGTGAGCCATCTGCTCCCCCTAGACGTTTTTCCCACTTAGTATGTGAATACGCCAGTAATGCTGAAGAGCATAACAACAACAAGAGTGATGCTGGTAAAGGTGATGGCCATTTATCAAGCATCAGGTATCGGCCAGGCACCCGGCTAGGTGCTCTGTGTACCTCAGTCCTTCCTGTCCTTGACTGCTGATGAGAACCACCTGGGCAGTTAAGGAAATAAAAATATGCCGGGCTCCCACCTCCTAGCAATTAAATCAGAGATTTCTTCTCCAATCTTATTCCCAGAGCTCCCTTTATAAACTCTTTTTTAAAAATTAACATTAATTTTCTGTGATTATTAAAACAATATATAATCTTTGTAGGATATTTGGATAATAAAAATAAAATGAAAATCATACATGATTCCACCAGCCAGAAATCCTCTGTTAATATATTTAAACAACTTCAGGTGTTATTGAGATGCAATAAACTGCATGTTTGAAGGATACAAATTGAAGTTTTGACACTCTATTATAAACACTTTGATATGTTTCCTTATGATCTCTTCTCCCTCCCATCCTCTCTCCAACTTTCCTTCCCCTCCTCCCTTTCTCACTTTCCCCTCCTCACCACACACATTTGGCATGACACAATGTGCACATTTGTGTATCCTGTTTTTCCATGAACATTTATTACGAGCATTTCCTGTGTTATTTTCTTCAATAGATGGGCAAGGGAAGAGCTGATGTGGGGGCGGGGCTGGGTCACAGTGGGTGTGGTCTGACGGGAGTGAGAGTGAAGTCACACTGCTTGCAGGAGGCTGGGTTCGGGACAACTGCTGGATGCTTGTGTTCCCTTTTTCATTGGCTCATGTATGGAAGTTAAAGGAGGTTTCCCACAGTTCCATGTTACTGCAAGTCTCAGGCTGCCCTGAAGGATGGGAGGCAGCCAGGAGCAGCAGGCAGCTCCCAACATTTGCCACCCCGTTTGCTGGGGTTGGTACGTGACCATACTGGGATTGGAGGTGAAGCCCCAGGTGGTGGATGTTACCTCTTCCAGCATTTCTGCTTATTCATCTCTGTGCCAGGATGATAGATTTGACTGCCAATGAGTGTTCTTTATTTTCCTTCTTCTTTTTAAGCAGGTTGCTAGGCCCTTAGTGAGCCTTGGAATCAGGGGTTTAGAAATTTTTGGCTGTGTGAAAGATAGAAGCTGCTGGAAGTCAATGTCTTTCTTCTTTCGGAGGAGCTAAACTAAAAAAACAAGCTTATACCTAGTGTTTCCAACAGGGAAGGGAGAGAGGAGGAAGAGGTTTCCAGAAATTGGGATGTTTCATCTTCGTCACAAAATCACACTTGGCTTCACAGCAGCACCCTGGAAAGCTGGAGTGGCTCGGGGAGGTCGGCCACGGAACCAGCCTGGGGAGGTGGGGCTCCAGGCAGCGGGAGTCCCAGCCTCAGCAAAGATTCTTGGGCCCCCTCTGTGGCCTGGAAGCAGAGGACCACTGTACCTCCAGGGGCCATAATGGGCTTGACGAACAAGGATGACTTCTACCGCCATGATGGGCCAAATGTCAGCCTTGGCTGCCATTTAAGTACCACATATTTATTGCCAGTGGTGTCTGACTGAATTTCCCTCTGGCCCCGCACGATGGAAATGGGGAGTTGGACTTACATTGATGATAACAAATTAAAGAAATGTGTATTTCTCACAAGCCCAGGTCTTCATATCCACTGAGATTTCATTCTCTCTACATCTCAGAATTAAAGTTAACATGTCTCCTTGTTATGTGGAAGAGTGATAGTCAAAATGAAGGCGAAAGAGGAAATTCTAAGGGCCGGGAGACATCCCACACCTACACTGTAAGTCTTCAAAAAGTGTGTGTTGAATAAATAAACCAAATAAAAATGGTTATTTTTGCTTGACATGTTCAGGAAGAAAAACCAGGAGACATGCTGCTGTCTTACTCACTTGAGCAGACATCAACCTCTCCTTCCGTGTCTGCTCTCATCCCGATGATTCCTCTCAGCTAACACACCTGACAAAGGACAATACCAGACACCAGGGGATGTTCTCGGAGTCCCCATAGTAACAGGCCGCCCCAACACGGCAGCGTCAGAGTCAGGAGAGGCAGACACATTCACTTACAACTCTTCGGGCTCACTGACTTGTCATTAGGCCTGTTGCCTAATTGCCTTTAGGCTGCTCTGTATTCTTTCTAGATGCACGATCTAGGAAATATATCTGCCTGATAAATATCCCTGGTGGCAGAAAAGTTCACATCATGCCCCATGCCCATCCGAGTGACTCGGCTTGTCTGGGACCCAGCGCTCTGTGACGGACACAGAGCAGCCTTCTGTTTCTTACTGAGCCCTCCCACAAACTGCACGGTGCTGGAAGCCCGGATTCAAGCCATTTCCCCCCATTAGCACTACCTGTGCATGAATGCCTCATTGCATTCCAAATGTCAAACTCTAATGGAATAATAGGCTTTAACCTAGAGCAGACAGTGAGGCCCAATCAAGTGTTAAAAAAGGATTATTAATGGAAATGAGAAAAATGGTATATTTAAGAGAGTGTCAAATGGAGAGGACAGTGGGCTGGGATAATGGTTCCCTGCTGCTCCTGGGGAGCAGCTGCAAAGGCACAGCATCTGCTTTCACGACAGACAGACGTGGGGATGCTCTATCTCAGGGAGTAATGAAGACTGCACCTTTCATCACAGGAGGGCAGCAAATTTCCTGAACAGTCGCAGCGTTAGCGCCTCGCTTCTCACTGAATCCCTGAGACAGATGTCACAGAGGGTGGGGACAGATTCTGGCAGGAGGCTGCGTTCTGGAACCACCAATACTATGGGGTTGGAAGGCAAAGTGGAAAGTCAGGGGGATGAAAGTTGCTTTAGGGCCAGAGAAGACCCAGACAGACTGAGGACAATGAACTTGGAATTGAGCACAAAAAGCCCCGTTAGTGCTGAAAGCAAGGACAAGTGAATTTCGTTCGTCTGCACAACCTTCCCGGGAGTTCCTCACCCTTTCTGGTCCTAAAATTGCAGGGACAGTAGTATTTGTTCTGCCCCCTCAGGTGGTGGTCTTGACATGGTCATACATATAAATGTACCCACATATGGCAAAGTAGATTTTATCTAAGAAACATTTATTTAACAATTTTTTTGGCAGTTTATGTCCACGGTGTGGGACGTATTGTGTTACCTGCAAAGTAAGTAAAACATGGCTTTTGCATTTACATCATTACAAGGTAAGACATGCAATGATAAATCCCCAAAGTGTAATTTAAATTAAGAGCTCAGAGACTTCAGAGGTAGAAGGGCTCATTTCTGGCCTGAGGCCCAATGGGAAGCTTTCCATGGAAATAGGTGGCAGGGAAGCTAAGAGTAAAGGCTGGAGAGGTCCAGTGGAGGCAGCATTCCAGGTCCGGGAATAGAGTGAGAAAGACGTGGAATGGAAAAGGCCGGGTGGTGCTCAAGGAGCGGAGGGCATCGGTTGTCTGGAGTGAAGGGTGCACATACAGGGGAGAGTAACAGAGGAAGCTGGAATACTATGAGGAAGTGGTGCCGTGAGGGTCGTGGGAGCCAGGCTGAGAAGTGGGAACTATATTTGTAGTTACTGGGACATTTGTCAAATGAGTCTTTTAAGGATAATTTGATTTAATTGACAGTACAGTGTAGATTAGAGCAAAGAAAGGTGGGAACCCTCTGTTCCTGGAATACCCCATGTGTGATACACTAAGGCTTGACTAGCATGCTGACAAGGGAATGAAAAGAAAAACGGGAAGAAGAACAAGTCATAATGTGCCTATTGGGTATAAGCACCCAGGGAGAGAAGAAGGTTAAAAATAGGAAGGAGAAAGGCTGGAAATGAGCCTGGAGATAAGGTAGAGTGGGACTCAGCAGGGCCGTGGGCCCTCCTATGGTGTCGGGCATCATTTGATAGGTATGTGGGACCTATCACATGAAATTTCAAGTGAGATCCAGTTTGTATTTTAGGAGGATCCCTGTCTAGGCTGAAGTTCAGAAAAACTGGTGGCAGACAGAACTGTCATACAACTTTATAATCTGTTGTCTGGATTTAAAAAAATGATGGGATTGTAGGAATTATTTTTGACTTAGAACATAGAGAAGGAGAGAGAAGAGTTGAAAATGACTCAGTTTTCTGCCCATGGAAAATAGGTGGATGGCGATGTCTACTACTGGAAACCAGAGGGACAGGCAAGAAATAGCTTTGTGGAGAATGATTAGTTCAGCACTGGACATGCTGGACATGACTTTAGGACATCCCAGTAGAAGCGTTCAGGAGGCAGCGGGAAATAAAAACCCAGGACTCACTGGAGACACAGAGGATGGAAACAGAGATGTGAGTAAGCAGCACAGATGTACAAATGGTGGCAGATTTTATAGGTTTGGAATGGGACCTAGGATGGCCTCCTGGGTAACCTCAACCTTTATGAAGCGTTTTATAGTCTGTACAGGGGTCTAATAGCCCTTACATCTTTTGATCATTAGAACCTTGTACGCAGTGGTGAAGGTTTCATTATAGACTGGGAGTTTTGGCAAGATAAATGTATGAAGATGAGGAGAGCTAGTAGGCTGATATCATAGTGATATCCTAACCTACTTCTTGGAAGAAATTTGTCCATTTTTCTTTATCATCTCTTTATTGCTTATGAGTCTTTGGAGGAAACATTTTTTTGTCTACTTTTTTAGCCGAACTCTTTATCTGAACAGATTACTGGGAGGGAAATTTCTGATAGAAGACAAAGGCCATGAAGTAGATAGGGTATGTATTGTGTCAATCAAAAATGCTTTCAGGCCCTGCTGAGTGGCTCAGTTGGTTGGAGTGTTGTTTTGAACACTGAAAGGTTATGGGTTTGATTCCTGGTCAGGGCACATTTCTAGGTTTTGGGTTTGATGTCCAGGGGAGGTGTGCACAGGAGGCAACTGATCGCCATGTCTGTCTGTCTGTCTCTCTGTCCCCCTCTCCCTCCCTCCTCTTCTCTCTCCCCCCTCTTCCTCTCTAAGCATGGGTAAGGATTAAAAACAAAAGAAAGAAATGCTGCCAGCTGCAGGTCACTAATGGAGGTTAAACAAACAGGGTTTCTCTTCCTTCTACAATGAGAAGTCTGGAGATAGGGAACTGATGGTGTTGGCTCAGTGTTAGGTTAACAGTTTTAACTCTCTTGGGCTTTACCTTGTGGCTGTTAGATGATTTCCAAGCTCCAAGCAGCATGTCTGCCCTTGGCACAGGAAAAAGGAAAGGTGCCATCTATGATTTTTTTTTTAAGTTGGGAAAGCAGAAATGCCACTGAAAACTTCCATGTGCTTCTGGTTGGCCCGCACTGTGTCATGTGTTCACTCCCTGCTCTCCAAGTGACGGGAAAGTCAGTATTTTGTTTCTCCAGGTGCCACAGTGAAACCAGGCAAGGGAGAAAGAACTAGGAGTTGATATTTAGTTGGCCAGCCAGCAGGGTCTACAATGCATATCACCTAATTATACTGCCTGGTCTCAATATTTGTTGTTAAAAACAGCAACCATTAAAATAATAGAGCAATGGAAGTAATCCCTGGTCATTGTACAGCATTGTTTTACTTTTAAAAAGTTTTTTCGTATTTACAGAAGTTTACATTATTTTCTTGCTGTGACTTTAGGATGCTGGTATGTTTTTATGAGGAAATCAAGTCCAGAAGTGGTTCAGTGACTTGCTGGAAGTCATAAAGTTGGTTGGTAGCAGACCTGGAGTGCTCTGTTGACGAGGGCATAAACAAGTTGTGGCAAAGGAAAGCCTCAGGAGCGTTCCATTGTAGTGCAAGGCCTTTGGTTCAAATGCTAAAATGGTTACTTTAAGTTCTGAGGTCTTTGCATCTTACAGAGGAGCTAACGTTTGTGATCTGAGTTTCAGGATATCCTTCAGGCCGCCCACACTGCCCCTGGTCATAGATGAGTAGAGGCAGCATGGAGCTGGAGAAACCCTGCACCGCTGCTCAGGTTTTTTCCTCATTATTGTCATAATTCTTCCCCCTACTCCCCTTACAGCTGGAGAGATGCTGTAGACTGGGAGACAAAAACTTCACTTATCGTCCACTGGTAATAGGACATTCAGGAACTTGGATAAATAGGGCATATTTGGTTGTGAATATCCAACAGCAAAAGCAGACATGTAATTGCAGTCCAATTGCTGGTCACTTGGCTGTCCTGAGACTCTCCAGATGGCCAGAATCACTCTGTTAATTAAATCTGTCTGCACACCCCAGACCATAAATAGTGGGACACTAATTGTCCCTCTCATGCCTCTTGAAATTCCTGTGAGAGGGACATATTTTTCTAGTGACCTTTTGTTCTGGTTTTTCTCTTTTTTGCTTAATTATTTCAGTTTATGATTCACTTCATCTAAATGAATATGTATGTGCTAAGCAGTATGCAGTCCTATCATGAATCTTATCACTTTATGCTGGTTACTGCTCTAATTTTTTCATTTCCCAAAATATTGCCTACGCATGGCTGTGTATGTTTCTGGCTTTATCTAAGCTGCTGTCATTTTTAATTAGAAGCTTCTCATTTCTAGTTTGCATATTCTAGTTATAATACACTTTCAAGCCAATGCTTCGGCGCCCTGCAGGGGACGACCAGGGCTGGGACTGGGGCAAGGCCAGAGCCACTCGGCTTTGAGAGTGAGCACCCCTGATACTTCGTGCCCAGGTGCCTCTCTGACCCTCCCTAGTCGGGTTCTGGGGATGTTATCTCATCACAGAAAAGCAAGCGCCTTAAGACTGCATAATAAACATTCCTGGTCTTTAAATGTCCAAGCCATTCCTATCCCCAGAGTGGTTATCAACCTTCTATGCAGAGGCTGGGCCTTGTCTCTGTCAGCTGCTCTCTCTCTGGGGCTCTTTTTAAAATTTTGTTGTTTTTCAATTACAGTTCATATTCACTACTATTTTGTGTAGTTTCAGGTGTACAGCATAGTGGTTAGGTCATTTCTTATTATTCTTTAGCACACTGTCCCTTTCCCCACCCCCTCCTCTTCCTTCACTAGGCCACACCCCCAGGGACCTCATCCTGTGTTTGTGAGAGGCCATCAGGATTTTTGGCTAAACAAAGACCGTGTTCCACCCAAGAAGAGCTCTGGTGCATTTCAGAATTGCAGTCTGTCCATCGACAGAGAAATGGCCCATCAATATTTTGAAGGGGACCTTCTTGCTGAGTAGTATGGCGAGGTGGGTGGAGTCTCAGCCTTGAAGCTGGCTGGCCTGGGGTTGTGCAGCTGAGTGGATGCTTGCAACTTGTATGTTATGTGAATTTGGGCCAGTCTCTTAACTGTCTTGAGTCTCAGTTTGAGATTATATGAGATATTACCTATGAAGTTGTTTTTTAAACTATACAGTGCTTAAAATGATATTATTATAGCAACAACAAAAATACAGACAGGCTCAGGAACATTTGTGAAAGCAAATTTCTTATTGTGCGGGCACAGCTTGTGGTATGACCTGCTCTGAAGTGAGAAACGTGGTGGGCAGGAAAGCCTTCCTTCCAAGGGAAGGATGCCGCATTTTCTGTTGAACGACTCACCGCAGGAAGTGGTCCATCACAGAGCTCCTCTCTCAGGAGTACCAATTAGGATGGGGCTGAAGTGGCAAGTCCAATTAATGACTAATTGCCGGAAGTGCTAGAAGAATTTCAACCAGACTCCTAATGATCACTTAAGAGACATTTGGTGCACATATGAGGCAGTGAATTCAGCAGCCTGAGGAAAACATGCAAAAACCTCTTATCTCTTGGGGCTTGCTACTGAAGGGCATTTGGAAGTATGCCTGGATTGGGAGTCCTTTGGGATGTAGTGGCAGAAATAACGCCCAGGATTCCCGCTGTTTGTGTCCTGTGTGTGGATTTCATTTTCAGTGTCAGTGAAAGAACAAGGTGGAGTTCTCTGCAGTATTTAGTGCACGTTTAGTTTTGGGAAAATGGTTGATACCTGGCTCTGTTATTTTCCGTTTATTTATAAGTAGCAGTAAGTAAAATAAACGCTTTGCCTAATGTGACATTTCTTATTTATTGGCTGATTGAAAACAAGGAGAATTCTAGTTTAAAAATTCTCTCCCTAGCACTTCCAATCAGAAGAGCTGTATTACAGGAAATTAATTTTAATGAATGAAGCAAATGCATTTGTTGAGTGTTCTGGTGGGCACATGGCTTCTTGAATGATGAGGGCATTATTCTCCAGAGCTGTACATTCTGGGAACACTGGGAATCATCTCCCCCTTCCTCTGAGATATGCAGCGAGTCTCAGCAAGCAGTGGCTTGCTGAAATGAAGGAGAGACTTTTCCATTGTTCTACTTTTATTTCAGAAGCTTCTAATTAGAAATGACTGGGAATATTATTTCTGGAATAATAAAAAATATCATACATCTCATTCATAACAAATGGGAAACAAGTGAAATTAACAGAAATTCTGAATTATGAAAGTGAGACAAGACATTTACCTTCTAGTTGTTTTAATTAATGTTTCTTAACAAAAATACTTAAATATTAGCTTATTTATTTAGTGTTTTTAATGCAGAATAAGCGCTTTTCTCTGTTGTTTGGGAAAACCTACTGGCCTGTTTGCAAAGAAGAGCACTGGTATTCGATCTAATTCCCAAGTCCAAAGGCAGTAAGATTGCACATTCCCATTTGAGGTTCAGCACTTAAGTGTGGCAAAATTCTTTTATCATCCATGGGGAATTGAAGTGCAAATTTTTTTATATCACAGTAGCAAAAGAGTCAAATGGATTTTTCATGGTCAGCCCTGCTTTATAATTAGGATGCTATACTTCAGTTACATTACATTTTCAATAAGTAGGACTAAATTTTAAAGAATTGGTACAATCTATCAGAAGGTGCTCGAAGCTGTGATTCAGTAAAAGGCCCACGTAAGGAGGAATTGCAAATGGTGCTAGCTCCAAGTCCTTGTGACTTGAGAATATTATATCATGTTTTACTGTGAATGTTGATGTCAGTGTGTTACAATTCACTTTAAATAGTTCAGCGTAGACGGGATAACATTAAGAATGTGTGTGAGTTAGTTTAAGTCACAGTTTAGGTCCAACCAGTTGACCTGGTCAGAAGTTCAGTTCCAGGAGTATCCAGTTAGCAGTTAGCAGTCCCAGTCACACTGGGGACTTCTGTGATATTTACTTTCGGTCAACCCAGAGACTTTGCTGATTGACATAATAAGTATTATGAATGAGTGTTATTATAGTTCAGGTGAAATTAGTGACTTAGCATAGTAGATGTTTGGAAAGGGCTCACACTGATAAAATTAGTGTTATTCAAGAAGTATGGGAATGCAAAGCACAGCATAGGGAATATGGTCAATCACGTTGTATAACTATGTAGGTGCCAGGTGGGGACTTGGCAGACTGGAGAATCATTTTGTAAATTGTATGTCTAATCACTATGCTGTATACCTGAAGCTAATATAAAATAATATTAAAGAAATTTAAAACAGAACGTGAGTCAGCTAAAATATTTTAGAGATACTGTCCACCTTTGTACAAATAGGTATAAAAATCTAGCAAACCATCTCGTCTGTACCTTTAGGGATGTCTCTTACCATACCTGATACTTCTAGTATGGGAATCAGTCATCTTTGCCTATAAGTGACCGGATAGTAATAAATTTTACCAGCCATATGGTCTCTGTTCCAATCACTCAACTCTGCCTGTCCTGTGAAAGAAGCCATAGATAATATGTAAAAGAAGGGATGTGTCTGTTTTCTAGTTCCGTTTTATTTACAACACTGGGCAGGGTCAGACTTGGCCTAGGGACCGAAGCTTGCTGATCCTTGCTCCAGACTACAGGGTCCCGCAGAAGTAAGGCTTGCTTGAGTGTGGTTGGTAGGGTATTAATATGGCTGTAATAATTTATACCTTGAATTTGAACATTTCACCAAAAATGTCATATGGTGTGCTTGAGTGTGATATTGTTATGTTACAGAGTTACACGTTTATGATTTTGTAATAAAAGCTTTTATAATACAAAAGGGGTGTTATTTGTGCTGGAGCCTGTAGTGTTTCATTGGCCCCAGGTGAACTTTCAGGCTAAACTGGATCCCCTGAAGTGATGGAGGCCTGGGAGGTCAGTGAGTAAACAGAGCAGGTTGTCTGTATGACTTTGTGGCTACATGCTAATAAACGTTACTGTGTGCAGCCAAACCGAGTTGCAGACTTGCTTCCTTCCATACACGCTTATGGTAGGGAATTAGATAAACTTCATACATCTAAAAAATGCTGGTGGCTACATTTACCTACCAATTCAATGGCTATAGAGATGGAATTGGCCTGGGGCAGGTCCTTGAACACCTTGGGAAAAATGAGGCTGCCCCTCTTGGATGGTGGCCCCACCGCTGCAGTGATTCCTGGTCCTGTTGGCACGTGGTAGGTGCTCGGTGCAGATTTGTTGGACTAGTAAATGGACTGATTTTTGCTTGGCTATTTAGGTGGGCTATTTCTCAGGATTCTTATGTGCTTAACATTTAACTATCAACGTGAGCATGGAAATTAGCTAGTCAAATGGATTAAAAATCGTGCAAAATTATAGTGTCAACTGGAGACGTTAAGTCATGAATTTAGCACCGATGTCTGGTTAAAGTCTGCTTCACATCATGTTGCATAGAGTAGGAGAATGAAACAAAAGATTATGACCATTGTACACAAATGATTTTTAGGCTCCACATTGCTTAATTTAGTCAGTATGACTTAGAGATGAAATTTTAATTTTTGTGGTAAGCTAGCCCTCACTGTAGCTAATCCACTAAAGATAATGGAGATAGTCAATTACTGAGTGTAACTGGTTGAGTGGGAGGGACTCTTTTTTTCTTCAGCTTTTCGTCTCCCTGTCTTCCTCTATAGCCATCCCTTTACAATGAGAGTTTTCTTGTTTTAATATCTGTCTTGTCATTTTCAAATTAGCAAATATGTTTAAATCAACTCTTATGTGCATACACTGTGATGTTTGCCCTGAAGTCACAGAGATGAAAAGTCATAATCCTGATCTTAAGATCAAATGGAGGAAATGAGGGAAACTTTTTTCTTTGAGGAAAGTGATGGACCTTTAAGGGCAAGTGGGATTTCGATGGATGGGAAGGGCTGGTGGAGAGAACTGGATGAATTAATATTTAAAGGTGGGAAGTTCTAGGTGTGTTTGTGTAAAGGTAAATAGTCTAAGGCCACCTCTGGGAGGGTCATTTTCTGGGGCACTTGGGGTTGTGAAGGATAATGACGAGGAAGTTTAGGGGTTTGGATCACCACTACAACATGATGAGTTCTTTTGGAGGACAAAGAACAATACCATTGCCCTAAATGATATGGTTGACAGGTGATGCACTTGAGCTTTGACACCTGCTGTTCTGTTCTGAGAGGACAAAAGCTGAGGTTATGCATGAGGCTGACTGGATACCTGGAGTGAAGAGAAAGCTGTACCACCAAAGGTGGTCCCACGTCTAGAATTTAGGGGCTAGTGTGAGAAAGCCTTGAGAGAGAATGAGCTGTGGCACTAGCAGATTGCTGAGTCTTGGCCTCTGTTCCTCTGCCTCCCTCCTGTCCTCCACCAGCTGAGGCTGATGAGCTGTAGCCACTTTCCTTAATACTGTTTCTTGTTTGTACTATAATCATCTAGAGGTCTTTTAAAAATGCAAAATTCTCAGGTCCACTCTAAATCTACTTAGGCAGGTTTGAGTGTGGGATCCAGGAATGCTTATTTAACAAGTTTATCAGTTGATTCTTATGGACCTGAAAATATTAAAGTCACTGCTAGGTGGAAGATATAAGGTGAAGAGTTTGTTGATATTGCTGGTTGGTTTCACTAACTTCGCTGATGATGCTCCAGGCAGTATTCTAGGAGCTGAAAATATAAGAAGAGCAAGACTTCATTCCAGTTTTCAAAGAGCTTGTGGTTTCATGAAGAAGTTAGATGTGTAAATATGTAATTGAAATACAGTAGTCAAGGCATATACAAGGGAAGAAAAAAGAAATTACAGAAGATAATTTAAATCTGAGTGGGAGAGTCAGGAAGGCTTTCCTGAAGTGATGATTTTTGAACTGGGTGGGTCTTGAAGGATGAGTAGGAGTTGCTCAAGAGGTTGAGGGAGAAGGACACAGAAGCTTAAAACTGCTCGGTCCATCCAGAGAACTGATGGAGCAGGAAGTACAAAAGTCAGAATGGTGGAGTTAACTGAATGGCTTTGTCAAATAGGAGGAAACTATTCTATGACTGAAGAAAAAGCATACCCAAAATGATGAACCTGGTACACTAATAGACATTAATTGCCACTACTGCAGTGCAATGATGTGCTACAGACACTCATTCAGATGTTTCCATTTGGGGTCCGCATGCATAAGTAGCCAAACCTGTGTTTGGGAGTTGAGGGGAGTTTTACTAGTGTTTTCTTACAGAATCCCAATTCTTCCTTTTCCCTCCTCCTCCTCACCTTATCTCTTACCAGAGGTGAATATAACCTGACCATGAAACTAACCAAAGCAAGGATCATGGTTTTGTTAGTTCTCATAACTGGGTTGTAGTCAATTTTGGTCTCTTTGATTCTTTTGGTGTCCACATCCACCACACAAATAAATTTTCTTTTTCTGGTTTGATTATGGCCACAGAAATCCATGGTCATAAAGATCTGGAAACAGAGACTTTTATGACAGTAGGAGATGAGTCAGTTGAGATGGGCAGTGGTGAGTGAATTAAGCCTTCCATGCTATGCTGAGCTGTTTGAGTTTAATCTGTAGGTGAAAGGGAGTCAGTGAAGGGTGCTGCTTGCAGAGTGGCGGAGGCACTGGTGTGGGGTGCAGTATGAATGCAGGAGTCAGACTGCTTGGCTTTGAGTCTTGGCTTTACTGTTTACCTTTGTGTGAGCTGGCAAGTCATTTTACCTTTCTGTGCCTTTGTAAAATAGTGATGATAATGGTATCTCCTCCTTTGGGTTTGCTGTGAAGATTAAATAAGACAATACACGGAATGAGCTAGAATACTGCCTAGGTCACAAGCATTCAGTAAATATTATGATCAGCATACTGTATACATGCAAGCATATTCTTCAATGGCACACACACATACCACATATGCACACAATTTGATCCTTGCAATGATATTGGGGTAGGGCTACGTTGCATAATCTCAGGGGCCTCAAAATAAGTACATGATCTGAGCACGGGACAAAGCCAGGCCTAAAGCCATTCAGCTTGCTCTGTTACCAGACAGGGGCCTGGCCCTGAGTGGGTCTGCTGTGGGCCAGCTGTAGTGTTTGGGTTCTTGACTCTGTGTAGGAAAAATTTCATAACATGGGTCCAGGTGACTATGAGGACACATTTATTAAAGCTGGGGACAGTGAAACAAGGAAGGGCTGAACATAGAAGAAGCAATATGAGAGCCTAGGCTGGGCTGCCTTAACTCATTGGGAAGTCAGAGAAAATGGGGATTGGGGCCAAGTTCAGGGATGAGCCTGGAAAAAGCTGCCAGCTGCCCATTGACTGAGGCTTTAGGAGATGGGTGCCTATGAAGAAAGAATGCTGGGCTTCTTCACAGAGGGAAAGAGCTCACTCTGGTCCTTTGTTTTTGAGGCTTTTCTCTCTTTCTTGCAGGTGTGAACCTTAGGGGAGTTCCCAGGGGATGGTTTCAGCAGAATATTCATCAGTTCTCCAGGTGTGCTGGTTCAGGGTCATGGTCTCCTCTGATTGGTCAGTGGCAGGGCAGGGGGTCTCTAGTCATTGCTATTGGTTCTGGAGTCACCCACCTGGTTTTGCTGCTTTTCTGGGCCTGGAGCTGGAGGCTTTAATGTTATCTCCAGGGAGGAAACGCCAGGGAGGAAAGGTTGCCCTGGGGGGTGAGGTCCTTGTTTTCCCAGTTCTGTTCCTGCCAGGCACTCGGGCCTTCTGCTTCTGCTGGGCTGATCCTCTGCATCTGGCTGTAAATTGCTTGGCCATTGTGTTCAGTTGTCTCAGGTTCCCTGTTCCACTCACCAAGGAATTTTCCTACCTTCTCACCATCCTGTCTCACCAGTCCCCTGATTTTTCTAAGATTCCCCTGCTGCTTCAGCAACACAGCCTGCTCTCTTCAAAGCCAGCTCTAAATATGTTCTGACGATGGCACATTCTGGCATTCTTTCACATGAACACATTGGGAGCCCCCAGAGATTATGTCAAAGCAAAGACATCCTTTTCAGCACGTGGGGATGGGTACTGTTATTCAAAAGTTTTCAAGAGAGAGGAGAGGATACATATATCAAATATTCCGTGGCTCCTGTTAAAATTACCTTAGGTTTTGGAAGATTTTGTTCAGGTTTCAAACCTCCTTCCTGAGCTGCTATTCTGGATGGTCAAGAACAGGAAGTTTCAAAAGAAAGGATGTTACATTTCAAGGTTTGCTGCTTAATGATGTTCAAAGGAAGCTATTGTAGGTGATTGGAGTGTGAAGCCACAGGCAGGGTGCATTTTAATTTCCATTTAAAATGGGAAGCAAGGCCATGGGGAGCCAGCCTGACCTCATTTAGCTGGCAAAAGGTAGGGATGTGCATAGCTCATAATGAAAATATCTTAACATTTGTAAAGAGCTTTATGATTTGAAGAGTTCTTTGACATACATTATTACATTTTGATTCTCCCAATAGCTCCAAGAGGAGGCCCGAAGTATTCTTCCCTTTCGGGTATATAGAAATTGAGACACAGAAAAATGTAGCAATGGGCCCAATGTTGCTTGTAAACCCATGATCGCATCGGCACAAGTACAGCTCTGGAGAGCACTTCCGGTGCTGTTTCTGTTACAGTGAAACCACCCATGAGCTATGGCGGAATCCTTCTTCTAAAGTTAAAATTAAATCAGTATTACAATAGATACCACTTCTGACTGCATTGGATTCATGGTCTAGTCAAGCAAGATATTTAATCTCTCTGGAGCTTAAAATTCTCTTTCCAAGGATCTCAAAGGAACCAGCATTTCCTCCATGTCTTCGAATTGTGTGATTCTCTTAGTTGCCTCCTTTCTGGAACATTTTGTTACGTGGTTCCTCACTCAACTTCCAGGGAAAGACAAGGGCATTTTAATTTGCTTCCCAGGAATGATGTGGCTATTTTGGATTTTGTAACCTGTGTCTAAAATCCCTTAAGACTGTTTTCCTTTATTCTAAGGATTGGGGTGAGAGGAGGGATTAACTCCATCTTTTTCTTTAGTAATGTGGATAAACTAAAGCATAGCTTTGTTACTATGCAATTAAAAAGCTTTCAAATTATGTGGCAGAGATGCTTGTAGGTATAAAGAAGGAAAGGAATACTAAAATGTGGAAGAGAGGAAGGAATAAAGGGACTGTTCTAGTAGAGGTTATAAAATGTGCAGTATGTGTATTATAAAAGAAAAAGGCATCAATAAGGTGCAGAAGCAGAGAGTATTAGAATGGGGAGGCCTTTCAAATCCATGACTTTAGCCTCCTCATTTTATAGGCATGGACGGTATGCTTAGAGAAGTTAAATAACTTAAAGTTCTATGGCAAGTGATGCAGTTCCAGAACTGGGGAAAATCAAGAGCCAATTTTTGAAGGCCTATTATATCAAAGGCTTTAAAATGTTACCTCCCAATGTTATTGGTTGAACCGTAATTGTGCCTCCCACAATTCATATGTTGAAGTCCCCACCCTCCAGTACATCAGAACGTGAGTTTATTTGGAGACAGAGTCTTTGTGGAGGTAATCAGTAAGGGTAAGTCCTAATCCAGTCAGATTGCTGTCCTTAGGAAAAGGGAAACTCAGACACAGACATGAAGACGTGAACACAAAGATGACTACGAGCCGAGGACAGAGGCCTGGGACAGGTCCCTCTCTCACAGCTCTCTGAAAGCACCAATCTGCCAACACCTTGATCTCAGACTTCCAGCTTCCAGAACTGTGTGACAATAATTCTTTGTCATTTAAGATATCCAGTTTGCAGTCCTTGGTTATGGCAGCCCTAATAAACAATCACACTCAATAACCTATTAGGCAGACATTGTTTTCCCTGTCTTGTAGGTGAGGAGACCGAACAGTTTAAATCTAAGGTCTCCACCTCTTCTGCTGTGAGAGGCGGCTCTGCTGGGAGGAAGAGAGTTCTGAGGCAAACAGGGCCTCCCCTCTTCCTCCTTTGCCCCACAGCATTCGGGATGAAACTGACCCTTTGAGCCCTCAAAACATGTAGTGACCACCCAGCTTTCTTCTTAATTGAATCTTGTAGTTTTTTTCTTTTTTAAAGAGGTTTTTTCCCCTAAGTGTTTTCGACTGTGAGAATAGGTAGGCCCTAGGTAGAGATAGATAAGCCCTTAGCTTTAGCTGTTGGAGAATTTAAACACTTCAGTGTATCAAGTGGTTTGTTTCACTTTGAACCCAAATACCTACAGCGGCAACTAGAAATGGTATAATCAGTCAAGTGTCAGGTCATGGTTGTGGAGAAGTTAAAACACAGCCATTTCTTTTCAACACTCGAAAGCCCTCCGTGGATGGGGCTGAAATGGGAGGTTAGCAGGCCTGCTGGCGTCATAAGAAGCAGTGTTAAAAGCAGCTTTGGAGGAGAAGCTGTGTGTCTGGACCTGGGTGGTTCCACTTGAAACGGAGTTCCAGAAATAGTTTCAGTGGCAGTGCACAAGCCCCGGTAGTCTGTTTTCCAAGTCAGGGCAAGCACTTTGTAGAAAAACTGTTTTGTAAAACCATATTGTGTTGAGGAAGCATATTTAAGTACTCCAACACATTTTCTTTTGTGTTTAAAATCTCTAAACTTCAGTTTCCTTACTGAAATGGGAAAAGCTGCCTTGTGGGTTGTGAGGATGAATGAGACGAGATGTGTGTGGGCAGTTTGGGGACAGCAGAAAGCCCTGCACTGAAATGAACAGAACTGTTTAACCAGACTCTTCATGTACCCTAGTACTCAGGAAAACGGCCCCAGAGGTTACATAGCCCTAGAAGGAGCCTAAGGCTCCTTCCTCCTCTTTCTGAGTCTGGAGTGAGATTTTTTGTGTATGGCATACCTTGACCCTTTGGGGAAGGAGTGCTAAGTGAATTCATGGGCTTGATATTTATGTCCCTCCTCTCACACTTGATAAATGACTTTCAGCTGCATCTAAAGGTTTTCACTCTATTTGTTTTTGTGTTTCTGGCTCTACTGAGGCAGACTTGACGTGCACTGGCCAGTCCAAGGTTTGAGTTAAAAACAAGTTAAGAAGACGAGTAGTGGTGTCACACCCATCGTGCCAACCCCACCACACACCACAGTCTCTCACTGTTCTCCCTTCCCGCCACCTGGACGGGTCTGTGGCAGTCAGGGGGAAAGAGCAGGGAAAGGCCAGATGAAATGTCTCCGGACTTGATGGTGGAGGAGGTGGTAGTAGCAGGTACGTCCGGAAGTGGGGAGTGTGGGATTGAAGTGTAAGGTGGAGGTTGAGATTGTGGTTCTGGGGACAGACTTTCTGGGCTTGAATTCCAGGTCTCTTTCAATGCCTTGGTTTCTTTGTCCATGAAATGGGAGTGAGGAAAGGGTAATGATGACATGAGTGACACGTGTAAGCCACCGAGGCTGAGGCTGGCACACAGCAGCAGTCCAGGCTGGCGTTCTTATTCTCTTCTCGTGATGATCTGTCAGTGTGTCCTCTCCCCTGTTAGACTGGAGCTTCTCCAGCATGTCTTATTCTTCTTGCTGTCTTCTAACCTGACTGCTGTGGAATGTGTGAGCCATAAAAGGCATGGGAGTGTTGGTCACCTTCACCTTCTCTCTCAGCCCCATCTGATGTTGGCACTATTGAGAATAATGTAGAAGTGAGTTGAAGGGTTTGTTTGATCAGAAAGTGATGGGGGGCAAGGTGCATAGTGCCTTAATTTTTGAAGCTATTTGATTGTAGGTGCAGACAAGACATACAAACATACTGGGTCATGGAGAATATCTCAGCGTTGACAGCAGCAGGTTTAAAAGTTAAAGGTCAAAAGAAGCCCTGAGGTTTGCTGCTGTTTAGAAGGCGTAGCAAGTGTCTGCCTAGGACAAAGTGTTGAGCGTATGATTTGCCTTGTGGGAGCAACATCAAGGGTAAGGTCGTTCCCTTACTGATACTGAGTGGCTCATTTGTTATCTCGGTCCAGGGCTGTCCGTCCTCGAATCACCTTGCCTTTACTTCCATCCCATTTTCCTCTCCTTCCTGTCAGGGTTGTTGGTGTCATGCCAGTCCCTGTCCCAAGGGAGGGGCCATTTGTCCTTATACTTCCCAGCTTTCCTTCCTTATCCCACATCGATCAAGACAAAGTAAGCACTTCATAAATGTTGACCAAATTTAGTCCCTCCCTCCCTCCCTTCCTTCTGCTTTCTCTTTCCCCCAAAGCCAACCAGGCCAAACCTGGATATACATCACTTGGAGACTCATACCTTTCAACACATCAGCTAGGGTCACACATGAACTGAGACTAGCTCATGTGCTATGAGGACTAGTAAATAAGCATATAATTCATTGGTTTTTATACCCAAAGTGGACTTCCATTTTCCCAGCTCTCAGTTTTGAAGCCTTATTGATCTATAACAGGAAACAGAGGCCTATTATCACAAATCCAGTAAAATTCAAGGGTCCTGCAAATGGATCCAGTGGTGCGATCTTGTACTCTGTACACACCAGCACAGCTCTAGGTTGAAGTTGGGTTTTGAAACTGAGGGCTGGACTGCTGAGTGGGGCAGTCCCTGCCCCTCTGTCACTATTGAATCTCCCGGGAAGTCATGAATCTCATGCTCTGTGGATTTCTGTGTCTGTCCCCTCATTCCTTGTTCATAGAGAGTTTCATGGAAATCGTTTATTGAAGATTGACTCTAGTCTTCCTTTAAAAATTATATTTTTAAAATTGCTGGTTGCAAGACTTGGGATTTTCTAGAAGGGTTCAAAACCAAAAATATTAACTGGTGTGCATGTGTGTGTATTGAGGTAGCATGCTCGGTAGGACCCAGAAATGTTTAGAATCAGCTGGGCCAATTTTATACTTAAGGAAAAAGACCCCAAGAAAACAAGTTACCCTGGTATCAGAAAGGGGAGGTAGGAAACCTGCCTTCTGCACCTTTGGCTCTTTTTGGCGGCAGGATACAGCCTGCTCCCTTTGCACACCGTGGCGTTGGCAAGAGTGTCATGGGCAGAGGCAATGGCCTGTGCAAAGCCTGGGAAGAGCACAAATTTGGCTCATTTGGAGAACTTAGAGTGGGTGAGTGGGGCTACAGCGCCGTGTCCGAGGAGCGGGAGTCACTGGAGGAGTGGGTGCTATGCAGGGGTTGCTGGGTCAGGGAGGGCCCTGACTACCGCCCTGAAGGGTGTGACTTTTATCTTTGTGAAATCACAGAGCACAAGGGACTGGTGTGAAAAGGTGAGCAGCCTGGCTGGGACATCCTGGCATGTGGACAGCTGAGGGACAAGGACAGGATTAGTGGATGACTTAGGACCAGAGAATAAAAGAAGAGAAAGTTCTGGGTAAAAGTATTTCCCTAAACCCACTAGTCTGTGGATTTCACTGACACTCCAGTGAGGAGAGTTAGCAATTAGGCCAGAGGCATTCTGGAGTCATACTGTTGGATGGTGGGTGGTTTAAGGGAGCATACACCTCTTTATTGTCCATATTATTTGTTAGCAGGCTGTATGTTATTTATTACAGAGTTTGCATTAAGCTGTTCTCAGCTGGTCCTTGGTTATCTACTCATTTATTCTCCAAGTATTCCTTGTGTCTAGCAGTGCCAGATGCTGCGGGTATAATACATGACAAAACAATTACCATCTGCCCTACAGTCTAGAGTAAAAGACTGACATTACTCAACTAGTCACACTAACAAACCTAAAATTGTACTTGTGATAAGTGCCAGGAAGGAGAAATACATGGTGTTATGAGACTGTAGTTTTGAGGGTCAGGAAAGGCTTACCTGTCAAGATACGCTTTAGGCTGATGAGTGACACATGAACAAAAGTTAAGTGACTGTACAGCAGGAGAGAGAAAATAACACCTATAGCAGATAGGAGGGTGGCGCATTGAAGCGCTGAGAGGAACCAGTGTGGCCGGAGCCCCTGGGGGAAGGGAGTGGTGGTGCAGTAGAGACTGGAGGTGAGGAGATTCCCATCTCTGCAGCGCCTTGTAGTTGTGTTAAAAAATTTGTATTTGTTCCAAGGGCCATGCAAAACCTCTGGAGAGATTTAAATGAGGTTATAGCATCAGATTTGTGTTTTGCAAAGCTTCTGCTGGTCGCATTGTGGAGCACATATTGGCGGGAGCAAGAGTGGAGGTAGATGTAGATGTGGCTATCGCAGGAATCCAGGCAGAAGAGGGTGGTGCCTTGGACTAGGGTGGTGGCAGTGGAGTGGAGACTAAAAGAATTCAAGAGACATTTAGGGAGTAAACTTTTCAGATGTGACACCTTGTGTATAGAACAGGGAAAGAGAAGTAAGTCTCCTACATTCTGTGCAACCAAGGTGAGGACATTGGATCTGATTTTAGGGGCAGGATCATACGATCAGCTTTCGTCATATGAATGTAACGCTGAGAGAAGGGTTCTGGACTGAGATATAATTTGGGAGCACTGGCATTCAGGCAGTGATTGGTGCTGTGGTGCACAAGAAGTCTTAGGGAGACTGAAGACTCAGGAAGGATGGAGCTGAGGAGAGCCTTGAGGTGCTCCAGGCCTTCAGTGGAACCTGAGAAGGACCAGCCAGAGCAGCAGGAGACAAACCAGGAACATCAGGCATGAAAGGCAACGGAAGAGATTATTATTCCAAGAGGAAAGATTGGTTATCAATATTGATTGCCATCATCATAATGGAAATGTCATTATGATGATGAATGAAAAAATTGGATTTAGTAACATGGAGGTGATTATTGGCCTTAGTGAGAATTGTGTTGTTAGAAAGGAGGGCAGGTGCCTGAATGGAGTACCTGTTATAGTCAGTAGTAAGGTCTCCTTCATGTACTGCAACGCAGAGGCAAGTAACCTGGCTGGATTCAGCAACTGTGTTATTCCCAGGTCAACAGTGTCTCTTATGGAAAGGTATGGCAATGAGCCCTTTCCTGTGACCACATGTTATACACACGCACACATGTGCACCCTGAATGCACTGAACATAAGTACCCTGAGAGTAGGGTCAGGTCTGCTTTATGTCCACCTCATCTTTAACTAGAGAGCACTCAATCCACAGTTTAATTAGGATGTTTAAAAATTTTAAAGTACATAAAGTACTGAAAGTGCTTCATTAAACTTTTCTTGTGTTGGAGTGAAATAGAAGAATTATAAGACTTTATGTTGTTAAAAAAACAACTATCTACTTTTTTAGTTACATTGTAGAGAATCTGAAAAAGAAATAGAACTGCTCCAAGTTTTTCCCAGAGGGCTGTAGTTGATTAGTTTTGGCCAATACTGAATGCCTTCAAAATTCCTGCTAAGTTTGAACTCCTCGAATGTAATTTATCCTTTGTTTATCCTCTTGGGCAATGAGAATAAGAATTTGTCTCCAACTTATATTACCTCCGCTTTATTGAACCACTCTGCAAAAACTGAAGCATGATTTACAGTAATGTTTCATCACAGCCAGACTTAATAAAATGGGTAAAGACGAGGCTCTAAATTTTGGAGAAAAAAAAAGATATCATGAATTGTAATTTACAAAAGAGCTGAGTTAAATTCAGTTCTCAGACACAAGAGCTCTCTGCTTATATTTCTTCCGCTTGTATAAAACAAACATTAAATACTTCATGCTGATTTAAAGGCCGTTTTATTCTTACGTGACCATTGATAGTTGCTTTGTGCCATGGAATTTCTGAAGAAGCGTCTGTATTGTCTCCTTCTCAGGGCAGTAGCTCTCCTGATGTGGTTGGTCCTGGGACTGGCAGTGGCAACATCGCCCGAGACCCATTGGGATGTCAATTCTGTGGTCCCACCCGGACCCACAGAATCAGAAACCCAGGGGCTGGGGCCCAGCATCTGTGTTACAGCCAGTCCTGCTGGAGAGGTTCTGATGCACATATAAATTTGGGCGCCACTGCCCTTAGGGTGACAATATCTTGGCGTATGTATGTGTATTATAGGTTGACACTGAAGTATTACATCCCCAAATCAACCTCAGAATATACATAAAAAATGATCTCAAAGGTAGAAGCAGGAGTATTTTACCCACTCTATAAATGCATGCTCAGCTCACTTCTGGCTCCCTGTGGCCACAGTGGCCTGGGTTCCCCGTGAAGCATCGGCTGGACGGTCCCTTGGATTTGTCATTCAAGGATCCCAAGCACAGCATTGTTGATGATTCAGTCTTTGCTACAGTAACCAGGGGACATGGAAATCACTTCTTTTAAGGACACTACCCACAAGCCAGGGACTGTGGTAAGTCCCTTATAGGCAAGGTCTTTTTAATCCTCAAAACAACCCTTTGAGTATTTTGATCTTTAAATCACAGATGAGGACTTTGAAGCTCAGAGAGGCTTGAAGACACACTTAAGCTTCCTGTCAACTTAGGCCTTGGAAGCCCAGGCTCCAGGTTTCTTTCTGCAGCTGTGGTTGGCTTGGAGCTTTTGATGCGATCACCCCATATACTGGGGTCAAGGATCATTAGAAGGATACACAAAGGTGTTTTTGAGAATTTTGGAGAATCAAAAAAATTGAACATAAACACGAGGAACATATCATCAGAAACTGGATGCAAAGGGTGCTTGTTAAATGGTGGCTAAGAGTGTTCCTTTAAAAAAAATGAAAATCACATCCTGTTCTTTTTTCATGAGTACAGTATCTTTTCTTTTTCTTTTAAAAACATTATTTATATTTGTTAATTTATTGTTTTGATTGTTGCCTTTATTAGCTTTGTTTTTCTGAGCCCTTTTGTCTCATTGGTTTACTTTGTTCTTTGTCTTTGTGTTAGCAGAGTTGTTCTAATGTCTGAGCAGCCTTGGGTGACTATTCATAGTTGAGAGTGGGGCACGACTCAACTGTGGGTGCTGCTCAGAACCCGTCTCTGTGTGCATTGGGCGCGTTTGGTGGTCTTCAATGTAGGCTGATTGAATACTGATCCCATATCAGTGGGAAATCCCTAGTATCCAGTATCTATGGGTCTTTTCTCTTGACCTGATTAGTTCGCCAGAG
This sequence comes from Trachops cirrhosus, assembly GCA_028533065.1. Classification (NCBI taxonomy): domain Eukaryota; kingdom Metazoa; phylum Chordata; class Mammalia; order Chiroptera; family Phyllostomidae; genus Trachops; species Trachops cirrhosus. The sequence continues at coordinate 116,027,748 of CM052543.1, forward strand.
AGGAAGTTGTTAATTTTCTATAATACTTGCCAGTAGCCTTTTTGGTGAGACTCAAGGAAAGGAACCAGGGGTGCAGGGTGGGGCCGTGCTGGTGTGAGGTCTCACCATGCAGTGTTTGGATTTTTCTTTTCTGTCCCTGGCTTTCTAGTAAAACACTTTCCAAACTTTGCCAGGTTCCTCATGGTTTAATCTCTTGAGATAGTGAACCTGCAGGCTTCTGCTGGGATAGAGAAGGAGATCTGTGGCTTAAAAGTCGCTCCCTTTAAAGACTTTGAACCAGTTCTCCTATTTTCAGTCCTACTTCTTTCCCATTTCTTAAAGATAGGGGATGCCTGCAGTTCCTGAGCATCGACTGCATGCTTCTCTTTGATTCTGCCCGTTTCCAAATGGCACTTAGCTTTCAACTCTCTGTGGTCTGCTAGGCCAATTGCCTCTTACTTACCTGTTTTCCAGTTCTTATACCTCGTTGTTTTCAATGGGAGGGAGTTGAGGTAAGTAATAGTTGGCGGCATTTGTGCACATGAATGAACACATCCAGTCCGCTGTATTCAACTGGAGCTCCAACATCTCTGCCACAGAGCATCGGTTCACTGTGAGCCCACAGACCAGCAGCATCAGCATCACCTTGAAACTGGCCGAAGGTGCAAATTCTTGAGCTTTATCCCAGACCTTGTGAGTCAGGAAATCTGGGGGTGGGGCCAGCAATTTGTTATTACCGGCCTTCCAGGAGATTCTGATGTACACAAATGTTTGAGAATCACATCATAGAAGAAAATTAGAACTTTCTAAAAATCAAGACACCTGTCTAAATAACTATTACAAGATCTAATGTTATTTCCACCTTTCTTTTTATCCCTATTTCTGGAGGACAATTTTGTTTTCCAGTGTTTAGCTCCTATGAGCTAATTTCTAGGATATCTGAGAACTGAAAGGGCCTTTTAATTTGAAATGTAATATTTGACTTTGCTCATTTACTATTTGTGCAATGTCTGTTTATTTTCTAAGCAAACATTTTAGTATTCCCTAAAAGGATGCTTGTATTTTTAGAGTCATTTAAAAAAATTTGTCTGTCTTTATTTTATACCCTATTTAACTATGTTGCTCTCTGTAGCCCCTTAAATTGAATTCAAATGCATTTCAGTTATTTCTGTTTCAATATTTTTTGAATACTTTCCATTTTTATAGTTATTTTTTCAATACATTATAGAACTGTAATTAAAATTCCATGTTTACTCTATTGCCTCTCAACTCATTTTCCAAATGTTAATGGTTTCAGCTTTTCTTTCCTCATTTTAAACTACCTAACAAGAGTAAATATTGAGATGATTTTTTTCCCCTTTCCAAACTGGAATACTTATTATTTACAGAAAATGGCATGATATAGAGGATGTTTTCTCTTACTCATAATTAATGTTTAATTTCCTTTGTTCTCAACTGCCAGTGACTGGAGCCGAGGAGCACACACAAATCAGTCTCAGGAATCCACAGCTCGCGGTGTGGCAGGGCCGACCTCTGACCCTTAGCAACGACAGAGGGCACCTCAGCGTCTTCTGATGCTGTGGCTAGCTTCCAACACAGGAGAGGGGAGCACCAGGGAAATGCTTCTCGTAATAAACTACCCAAGTACTTACATTTGTATAAACCTATCTGCAGTTTTTTCAACAACATAAGTTTACCTTAACAGTTCCGAGGCAGGGTCAGTTGTGTCTCTGTCCATTTTACAGGTAAGGAAACCAGGTAATTGGGTAACTGGGGCGAAGTCATGTGTAGTTTGCTAGGGCTGCCACAGCAAAATCTCACAGACTGGTGGGTTAAAGAGTTCGAATTCATTTTCCTAAAGTTCTGGAGGCTGGAAGTCCAAGACCAAGTTTTACATTTGTAACCAATTTCAAGGCGATGCTGATGCTGCTGGTCTGGGGACAGTTGCTGAACCATTATTTTATGATGAAAATAACACAGTGGTCTGAATATATTCATTTATTTGCACAAAATGAGGCAGAGTATTTGCATTGATCTCAACTCTTACTAAAAACAAGTTTTAAGAGCTGGAAAACAGATAGATAAGGGGCAGTTGGCAGGTGTGGTTTTTTCTGAGGCCTCCTTTCTTGACTTGCAGACGGCCACCTTCCCGCTGTCTTCAATGGTTTTTCTCTCTGCACATGCATTCCTTGTGTCTCTCCGGGTCCCTCAGTCAGATTGGCTTAGGGCCACCCTAATGCCTTCATTTCGACGTAAGCACCTCTCTGAGGCCTCATCTCCAAATATAGTCAGATCATGAGGTTTTGGAGGTGAGATCTTAACATGTAAATTTTGGTGGACATATTCATGCCATTACAATGATAGTAATCAGCTGTTCTGATCTTAAGTCCAGCTTTTTCTACTTAAACCAAGATAGAGAAGAAAGTACAGATCAAGACCCAAACAGAATGGAGGTCTAGGAAAATTAAAGAGGCCAAGGTGATGCTGGGTGGCACCTGGAGAGGCCAAGGGAACCTCAGTCTGATTCAGGTCTTTGCCACAGAATGAGAAGGAATTAAAGAACATGACAGAAAGATTTAGCAAAACAATTACAGTTATTAAAGTGATAGCACACACTCAAGAGCAGGTGACCTCAGAGAATGAGATGCACCAATGGGGTCTGGATGGAAGTTGTTTTTTTTTAAGATTTTATTTATTTATTTTTAGAGAGAAGGTAAGGGAGGAAGAAAGAGAGGGGGAGAAACATTGATGTGTGGTTCCCTCTCATGCCTGTAACCCAGGCATGTGCCCTGACTGGGACTCGAACTGACACCCTTTGCCTCGCAGTCTGGTGCTCAATCCACTGAGACATGACAGCCAGGGCTGGGTGGAAAGATTTTATTAAATGCGGGCAGAGGCATTGGGGGGTGGATAGGGTGGTCCTCGGCTTCCGACACTGGTGAAGTGATTGCTGATGCCGCTATCCTTGTCCCTCCTCCCCAGATAGTGATTTTTGGGGGGAGGGAGAGAGAGGTGGGGGAACAGGTGGTCTTTGAAGATCACATGGAGAAGAGGAGGGGCAGAGCTTGAGGCCTTTGTTCCCTATTCTACCTTCCCGGCCTCCCTAGCACAAACGCCAATTTGCATGACCTCAGGCCAGTCTCCAAAGAACTTCCCCTTGTCTGAGTCTCTCTGGGTTTCTAATTTTTATTCCTTTCTTCTTTCAAAAATCACGTTCTTACCTAGGAGTTATTTGGGCTTCCTTTTTTTAGTTCCATTGAAAAGCGAATACTTTTCTCTGGCTGTGAGTATAGACCGAAAATTCATCTTTCAAACTCAAGCTAATCCTCGTGTATCTATTTTTAGGGTGTCTGTTTCCTGAAAGCAGCACAGAGTGTGAGGAGACCTGTGAGGATTACGGCTTTCAGCTGCAGGGAAGTACTCGAGTCCCTGAAGTACTCCCGTCCTCGTGCTGTTGTGTGGCTGAGGGCTTCAGGGTTTATGGATTAACATATACCAAGTTCAGTCTCCCTGTAAATTCGCGTCAGTTTTCTTTCTAACCACTTTAGCATTTTAATAAGATAAGATATTTCTTTCACTGGGGACAGTGAGAAAGTGCCCTCCTTCTCTCTAAAGTACATTGTCGAATTTAAGAATGACTGAAAATTCACTACACTTTTTGCACAGATATACTTCTGAGTCAAATTTTGCAGAAGGGAACACTTTTAACTTTGTCTGTTTTACTTAAGAAGCACAGATGTGCCTAGAAAATAGGGTTTGTTCCTCTGGAATAGGAACACTTTTAGAGACTTTTTGTTTAGATCACTTTCCCCTTCCTTAAACCATGTATATCAGCCATATGGGGATGGAAGTGAGTGTGTGGGTACAGTACACGCAGGTGTTAACACAGAATTTCTGAAAGTGTGGACCCGGCACGCCAGAATCCTGTGGCAGTTGCATAAAAGTCACTGGGAGTGTCTGTTAAAAATGCACATATTTGGGGACCGCACTAGAGCTCCTGCTTCAGACTCTGGGAATCTGCATTTAACAAATATCTAGTCACTCTTAAAGGTTAAAATTAATCTTTTCTGTTTTGATGATTTCTGCTCATACAGGGAAGAGCTGAAGCCTCCCTTTCTTTTCCTACTGCACAAGGCTATAAATAGTCTCAGAATGTTCTGTATTTCAGGGATTCCATTGGCATAATGGTAAGGGAGCCTTGGGGAAGATGTGATATAGGTGCTGTTTTTCACTGATCATTCATTCACTGGACTGGTCATTGAAAAGAATAGTGAAAGGAAAACCCAAGGTCTGAGCCTAGATGATGGGTCAGGCTGTGACTGGACCTCGAAGGGTGGGTGGGTTCGTGGAGGAAATATATAAGAGTAGAACCCAACAGGCTGTCAGGAGAGGGGGACATGGCACTTGGTGAAATGAGGCCTTCAGAGCTGGGAAAGGTTTGTAACAGCTCCTGAAAGGAATGAACAGGAAGTCAGTATGGTGACTAAAAGATTATCAGCCCTATTGTGGACTTCGCTGGGTTTAGGTGTCTTGGTTTTGGAGTACAGTCAGCAGAATAATTATAGAACAATCTCCTAGGAAGCGCCAGGGCCAGAACACGGGAATTGTGATTCTCAAGACTTTTGTCTCTTAGTTATTCCTCTGATTGAAACTATTGATATAATCTAGAGGTTCTATGCTTTCAATCTATAATGAACTCCAAAGACTTTGGAAATAGCAATAAAGAGAGGATGGATAGGCCTTGGATACATTTCATTGCTATTGAAAATTACTATAAATCACTACTCTAAATTTTCCCTGTAAATAACTTCATGAACTCAAATGAGATGAAACAATAAAAGAAAATTAAAGAAAAAATGAAAACAAAAGCAGTAAAACTAAATCTTAGCATATCTCAACCCACTTAAAGATACAAATAATTTAAGTTTGGGTCCTCCCACATTTAGAAAACAGCAAAGAATATGTAGGCTTTTTTTCCTTTTCTTTCTAAGAGGAAAAGATCAATTGATAGATCTTTATTATCTAGAAATATCTGATTACTCTGAGTTAATGCACAGGTTTTGGTCCTATATTGTTTAGACCTGTGCTGTCCATAAAATATAATGTGAGCCCATTTGCATTTTAAAGGTTTTTAGTAGGTCCCTTTAAAAAATGAAAAGAAATAGGTAAAATTGATTTTAGTTATTTATTTGACCTAATATATCCCAAACATTATAATTTCAATATGTAATCTTATAAAAATTATTGAGGTATTTTGCATTCTTTTTAAAAGATTTTATTTAGTTAGTTTTAGAGGGGAAGGGAGGGAGAAAGAGAGGTAGAGAAACATCAATGTGTGGTTGCCTCTCACACACACCCTACTAGGGACCTGGCCTGCAACGCAGACATGTGCCCTGACTGGGAATCAAACTGGTGACCCTTTGGTTTGCTGGCCTGCGCTCAGTCTGTTGAGCCATACCAGCCAGGGCCTACATTCTTTCTTTTCATACTGAATCTTTGGAATCTGATATGTATTTCACACTTACAGCCCATCTCAATTTGGACTTTCCACCTCTGAAGTACTCAAGAGTGACATAGGGCTGTGGCCTGCATGTGGTCAGCGAATGTCTGGGAGAACCTCGGACTCCATGCTAACGTATTGCCATGTGTTTACAAGACCTCTTTCTGCCGGTTGACACTACGCTTTGTGATTTTCCCAGCTAATTTCTCTTTGAAGTTTGCCCGATGAGAAATATCTAAGCTAAGAATTTTGCCTTGAGGGTTTTTAGGGATCAAGTCTAAAACCATTTTCTGACTACAATTGTATTCCTTTGCGGAAGATAGGAAAATCACAAGTGTTTGAACAAATGAGTTCGTTTTTCTTTCTCTTCAACTTTAGAAACAGTAAATTTTGAATTTTAATGTCACATTGGCATGTTCTTTTTCTTGTGAAACAAAAGCATTGGTGTTTTTTTGAAGACCTAGGGAACTGCAGCTAGAATAACAGCTCCACGTTGGCTATGTGTATGTAATTACACCACTTGCTGTAGTACACTGGGTGGGAATACAGCTTTCCAGGGAGTTTTGACTTAGAAGTAGTTAGATGATTCCCTGCTCTCAAGAACGAGTAGTAGCAGAGAAATCCACTGGACTGGTGGGGCTATTTGGACAGAAACAAGGAAGCTCTCACGCCTGGATGGCAGACTAAGAGTCCCAGTCAGGGGTTTTAGCAGACGCCTTCACAACTGGATGGTATTGTTCATTCTTTATTTAACACATACTTACATACTGCTTACCAGGCATCAGAGGCTGTCAAAGTGCTTAATAAATGTTAAGTCATTTAATCCACACGACAACCCCATGACATAGGTGCTATTATTATCCCCAATGTACAGAAGAGAAGACTGAGGCACAGAAGGGTTAAGTGACTCACTGTGGTCTTAGAGCTAGTAAGTGGAGGATCTGGGATTCAAACTCAGGCTGTCTGGCTTACATCCTCCTCCTTAACCACTCTGTTCCTCTTAGCTGCTACAACCAATTGTCACTGAGAGCCTCCCTCAGAGCCCCTTGGCAGATGTATTATTTGTGGCCCATTCTTCTGAAATTGTATGTCACCCTGGGAGTGAGGTCGCTGAGATTATATTTTTACCATCCCTTCAGAATAAGAGTTTGATACAGGAATGTTAAGTTATCAAAAATGAAAATGCCACATTTTTTACTTATCTGAGTTTCATATCTTTTGTACAAATGTAATTTATTAACAGCAATCACTGGCCTCTGGAGTCTATTGTCTTTATATGAAGTCTATGCAATTCTTGGGAACTCAGAGGAAAAATTGTGATTCTACAAGACAGGAGTAAGAGGAAGCCCTTCTGCTATCCCCACTGATGTCGCCCTCACTTGAGCAGCAGCTCTCCTTTCCTTTTCCTGCCAAAGGGGTGGGATGGGGGGGTGGAGAAGTCAGGCAGTGTCTGAGGGGAAGCTCCTTTGGTTGCTTACGCTTTCAGAAGAGCTAAGAGTGTCCATAGGTCAGTATGAGTAGAAATGTTGGCCGTGGGCTAGGTCAAGAGGGCAAGGATAAAAGGTTTAGAAACTTCTGCAACAACGTCAAAAGATGCAGAAACAATTAAAACATTTTTTCTTGTGTTATTTTAAAAGAGAAACTCATGCCAAGGCTCCCCAGAATTATTTTTAACTCTGGACACTGAACTCAGTGGGTTCTGTCGTTGGCTAACCGAGAGCATGATTATTCAGTTAGCCCTTGTTTTGTGTAAGAAGCTGTTTGTCCTCATGCTGAATTAGTCCACGCAAACATCCAATTGCAATGGGGTTTTCATCTCTGTTAGGAAGGGCTTCCAGGCACCTTGCCCGAGCTCTCCTATTGGGTAGTATTTTTCTCTGAAAATCTCTTAGATTATACAGCCTTATTGATAGTTTTATACTTCTTACTATGGGAGAAGATGAAAGCTCATTTTTAGATATATGAGGAACTATTTATTTCTGCAGTGAACTGTGGGGCCAGGGATGGCTAAGTTTGGGGTACATGAAGCAAGAAGCGCACTCAGATAAATTAGCTACTGGATTAACAGTAGCTAATCTGTTGAGGAATTCCATATGCCAAGCACTATCATGGTTCTTTTATACTTTTTATGTTATTAAAGCTTTACATAAAACATCAGTTAGGTACTATTATGGATCCCTTTTAAAGACCAGGAAATTGATGCTCAGAGGAGTTAAGTAACTTGTTTAAGGTTACGTAAAAAATAATGTCAGAGCTTGGATTTGAACCCCGGTCTGTCTAGCTCTATGCATCTAACCATTACATTCTACCATCAGGACCTGGAATTAACCTCAAGTAGGAGGTGAGGATTGTGTGTGGGGGGGTGGGGGTTGGGAGAGAGTTGGTCTAGATAGGGTTTGGCAAGCTTTTTTAGTGAAGGGCCAGATAGTAAATATTCCAGGCTTTGTGGGTCACATGTGATGGCCTCCCCATTTGTTCCTCCCTACCCCAAAACCACCAATCACCCCAAGATAGAAGCAAGACCTTAGCCTAAGATTCCAGTTGGGGTACTACTTTTATTATACAAAATGGGGACCCCCCTAATTAGGAAAATTGGTGTCCAGCCAAGCAAGGCAGCTACTTTATCACCATTTTATGGAAAACGAGATGAAAAAACATAGATGTCACCTCAGCTTCCTCTTAACCTGAAAAGGTAAATCCTGTTTGGTCATTTGTGTGTTTCCTCCTGCTCAGTGACGTTAATGTCAAGATAGTGACTTATCGTGCTCCTGAAAAACGCTGGAGGTGATCTGGCCCGTGTCACTCACTCCGGTGGCAGCTTGTCTCCCAGGGGCAGGGTGTCTGCCACCCAGCCCAGCGTACCCAAGGGCCCAGACACAGAGCCACAGCCATTGCCTTTCAATGTGTTCGATTCTCGGTAAGAAGCTGACTGGGGGGGATAGAGGCTCATTTAGGCCAGCTTAAATCAAAGTGTCAGAAGCAGGAAAGGGTCAAATTGAGCCAGTATTCTCTCTGCCTAACACCGACCATCCTGTGTTGCAGAGAAGCCACCGAATTTTCTCCCTTAACGGTTCCCGCTCCCGCATTTGCGGTGTAGAGTACCCTCCCAAAGTCACATGGTTCTCTTCCTTCCCCGCTTCCCTCCCCCAGCCACCCCCTGCTTTTCTTTGAGGTCCCTCCCTTCTTGTCCCCCTTCCATCTCCTTCCTTCCACATACCAGATATGTGGTAAGTGCTTCCTCTTCATGGCGCTGGGATACAGCAGCACGCAATTCAGGCACCATGTCGGCCCTTATGGAGCCTGCGGGCCACAGGGCGGCTGGGACCTCTGTTGTAGCTCTTGTCCGCTTGCGGTTTCCCGGAGGTTCTTGGATGTGTAGGTTTAAATGTTTTATCAAATTTTATCAAATTTCATCTGGAAACTTAATTGCATATAATATTTTGTGAATTTATGTAGAAAGCATTCAAGAGGCATAAGACTGCCTTTATTTTACACTTAAATGACTTACTTTTATTAACCTGTGTTAACATTTTTTTGAAAAGACCATGAAACAGCAGTGTAGGGAGCTGGGTGGGCGGGGGCCTCTTGTGGTCAGTAGATGCTGACCAGACATCCGTGTACCATGGAGCAGCATCTGTGCCCCCTGAGAAGGAGGTCCCGGCTGCCTTTCCATCAATTTCCTGCGAGCTCTCTGTGTAGCTTCAGCCTGCAAAATTGTAATGTTTTTGGTTTTTCTTTGTGGATGTGGTCAATAAAAAGGAGAACATTTATTGTGAATAGGAGGAAGGATGCATACAAGGACAGAGAGCTAGAGACGAGGTTTGTCTTATGTCAGGGAGTAATTCACAAGATGTGCTGGTGGAGAGCAGCCCAGCCTCGGAAGGAATCGGGATGCTTGGAGTTTGGGGTCATCTTAGGTCACACCTGGCAGAGTCACGGAACTGAGAGTCCAACCCACATCTGTCATAGGAACACAATACAGAGGCTTTAGTGGGGGCTTGAAAGTTGCTCAAGGGGTGTGATTTCAGAAATTCACTTTGGCCTACCTGGTTATAAATCACAATAATTACACTCGAAATCATTGCTCCGAACCTGTTTCCGCCCAGTCCTCTGAGAGTGGCTTCTGTTCTCTGCACTTCCTTCCACATCTTTGAAGAATCATTCACATACGACAGTTCCCATATTAGTGATGAGGCAGCCTGAAATTTTTGCTTCTTTTCTCTTTTCTCTGATAAACTGCTGGGATTGATTTACCCTAATTTACAACTTCTGATTTTACCCCAGGGCACAGTGACTCAGGGCTGATTAGGCTCCCTTCAGTGGATCTTTAACCTTTCGTTGCTTAATATATTTATGATCTGGGTCAGAGACACTCCATCCAAAAGCAGCAGGGGGCCTGATGGCTTCTGGGAGTGAAGGATTCTTTCTTGTCTTTTAATTTAAGAAAGTTGAAGACAAATCATCACTAGACGTAGGGGTAGAGAGCAGACCAAGCTGAGTTTGGCAGTGTTATCTGATTAGCCAGCAGGCCCAAAATGATTTAACAGACTGCAGATGATGTAGTCCAACAGGCTGAAAGATCAACTGCCAGGTTAGACCTGTCAAGGTGTGCAGCCCGCCCCTGGAAATGGGAGCCCTTGCTCTCCACCCTAACGGGGGCACGCGATGTCATTCAGCTGTCGCACTGAAGCGTGCCTCTCTGTAAGGGCTGCAGAACGTGGAATATTTAAATGCTTTGCACGAGAACATCTTACTCCTTTCTCCTTGGTGGTTGGGAATGGGGGTGAGCTGTAAGCAGTAGAAAAGTTAAACGAATGACAGTTTCCCTTGTCACAGGAACTTGTTGTGCGAACTCACAAAATGGTGCAGCCATTTCCCAAAGCAGGATTCAGTCCCATCAGCCCCGAAATGGAAACTGTGTGTGTCGCCCAGTATAATTCTGAAGAGTTGCTAAACAGTGTATCCAGGACACAAATGTAGCTGTGTTTATTGTCTATGAAAAGATAGTATGATGTATGTATTGAAAGAAAAAAGGTGCCAAATGGGAAGTATATTGCGATTCTACTTCATAAAAAGCATACGCTGCATTTTGTAAATATATTCATCAAAGTATTAATAGATATCAATAGTACTGATCATATGAGAAGTTTTGCTTTCTAATTTTTCTACAAAGGAGATGCCTTGTTTGTGTGATTGAATTATTAAATTAAAATTAGAAGTCCTGGTGAGTTGAGTCTGCCTGTAATATTTCATAAATCCGAGGTTGCCTTATGAATTCTGCCTGAAGCTAGAATCTTTGCACACAGCTTTCCCGAGGCTTTGTAACCCAGACTCACCCTTTCTGATGCTGCTGCCTGCTTTAACAGCTCAAGGGCCAGTGGGCTTGAACGCTGGAAAGCTCCTTGGAGGTTTTCCAGGGCCTTGGTTGTTAGAAACCAAGAAATAGAGAAATAGAGGCAGGAGAACCGGATGACTTGATCCAAGTGCCTTTATTTGATGCTTCACTGAGAAGTGGGCCCAGTCAGGGGGCTTCAGCACTGGGGGAAGGCAGGAGTGGGGTTTCTAAAAGAAAAAACATGGAGTCTGTGTCGGGATAGGGGAGGGGTGAGCCTCTTGTTCTTCTGGGCAGGTGCCTCGGGAGTTTCAGGATGTGAGCCAGGACAATGGGTTAGGTAAAGGGCTGTTCCCAGGTACAGGAGGGTCAGTCTGACCACTGGCCATTGACGCTGGTGCCAGGTGTCTCTCTCCTCAGGTGGTAGGGAGTTTCAGTGCCTTTGCAGGCTACCAAGTGAGTTGGGATAACTGAGTCACGGGCAGTTCAGAGGGCTGGAAACTGGCCTGACTGGGTCATCAGCAGTCTGGCGGGCTGGGGACCTGGCCTTCCCCTTTCCCGTGTCAGGGCTCTGACTTAGATGCTTATCATGCTTGTGATACACTAATCCACATTCAGTACGAAGATACTTGAGGGTGGGGATTATTCCTTGTGAGGAACTTTTCACCTCTACCTGCCCATATGTGATTGAATTTCAGTTTCTCTTCCTCCACAACACTTTTTCCTCATGTCTCTAGAAAAGAGAATAGTTTTTGTCACATGGCTATTTTTATATATATATATGATGGTGACCAGCTCAGAAATGAAGGTGTACTTGGTTATTTAAAAACACTCACATCTCTTTGCATTTTCTAATCACTTGCTCAAGCAGCTGCCCTACAGAGCAGGAAGTTTGTTGCCTTCTACTTGCGAGTTTCTCATCCTACCACCCACCCTCCAAAAACTCCGGGGCGTATTCAGTCCTCTCTGTCAAGAGCCACACAAAGGGAACTGAAGTCCTCCAGGGCCGTTGTCTCTTGGAGCCACAGAGCTTCACCACTGAAGTTGGTTCCTGAGGATTGTGGCGCCTGGTCCTTGTCTAGGACAGACTGTGTGCAGCTGGACCCCAGGATGACTGTTCTTCTACTGCGCTGTCACAAGCATGGCCATCGCTCCCCAAAGCACAGGACATAACCAGATCTCCCTGTCCTAAAACCGGTCTTGAGCCCGAGTCACCAGCCTACACTCTCCAGTGGATTTTAGTTCTCGGGCTTTCTGTCTTTCCATGCCACTGTGTCTTCCTCAGACCCTGTCTAGTCCACTCCAACCTCGCTGGGATGCTCAGACAGCAGGAGAGGACTGGTGCTGCTCATCTCCTTCCTCCCAGCGCCCTGAGTCCAGCAGGAGGTTGGTCAATGGGACTAGGTGGTCTGTGTTGGCTAAATTTCAGTGACCAAAGTCGGCCTCTTACAGAAACTGGGAGACGGGCCCTTGCTTTCTTGGTGATCATATTTCAAAAAGGTGGCTCCCAGGTCCTTGAGGAAGATATTCCTGAGTTGCAGAGGATTTATATATCACAGGGGCAGAGAAAGAATTTACAATTCCAGGTTTCTAAAGGAAACGCCCTGAGAAAAGGGAGGTCAGGGGCTATAGTCTGTGTCAAGTTTAAAGAATCCCCGAAGAATGTTAAGGCTGTCTTGGCGAGGAGCAGTGGCAGTCTGGGTGCAGCCTTGATATAATCACAAAATGTTCTAAGCTGTGCCCCTCCTCCTTGCCATCCTCCAGTGCAAAGAGCTTTCATATCCACAGAGCTCAGGGAGGCTAGCAGAAAGCATTTTCTGCAGCAGGGGACAACGGAGGTCCACCTTGAAGCAATTTTGTCAGACAACCAACCCCAACGTATGTGCTGTTCCAGATTTGATGGTAATCCTCTTTGTGGGGAGTGGATATTCATACAATATAATGCTTTAGGTACACAGGGAGTTAAGAAATTATATCTTTTTAAGGGAAGGTTAAACTGAAAGTCAGGGAATTTATATTTTCTTTTCAGTGACTACTGGTCCATTTTCTGCTGCAACTTTATAAACAAACTGGCACCAATGTGCCTGCTACACCCCCAGCTCAACAACTCAGAGAGGGTTTGCTTCCTTAGAAGTCACCACGATGCCATTTCCTGTCACACAGGAGTGCAACATGTATTGCAATGTGTCTGCGTTTGTCCTTATTTAATGGTTAAAGGTACGTGGTAAAATGTACCTTTAGTTTGATAGATTTTTAGAGACTACTAAATTCTATGTAACTATCCTAAAACCCACATGCGGAATTATAACCAGAATTATTAACTCTGTTGAGATCAAGACATAACACAGAAATCTCTGTCCATTTAGGAACTTAATTCTGTGTCTCTCTGCCTATCAAGTCAGGTTCCACAAACATGAATGTTTCCCAAGCACCTTCAGAGGGGACGTGCTGTGTTGTTTGTTCTGCCATCACCAGTGACAAGGAACTTGACATTTTCATTGCTAATAACTCCCTTGCAATGAGTATTGACACTTCAGTCATTTTTTGAACCAAATCAACAAATAACGAGCTCCGTTCTGTGGAACCCACCCACACAGTTCCTGCTCGCTAGCGGCTCAAGGCTGTCGAGGAGCCAAGATATAGACTTGTAGATAGTGCAATAATGATAGACTACTTAAATAAATGTTCAAAATATGAACCAAGATTTCAGTTTGAAGTACAAAACGAACTCTGCAGACATTAATTACTACAGGCGATGAGAGGACGGGAAGAACACGTATAAAATGGACTTCACAGTTCTCTCCACGCCTGCTCTGTCTTTCCTGCAATCTCTTTTGCACCAAGCATGCACCCTTAAAGCTTTCCCCATGCACATGCCTCTTTTCTCTGCTTTCTGATGCCCACCCTTCACTGCAGATGTGCTAACATGCTCTCCAAGTGGCACTCATGTACCTGAATGTTTGAAAAATTCTGCTTAAGAGTGCCCTGCTCGGTTCTTTTTCTGTATCACCTCCTGTAATGGGGTGCCCCCATCCTTGAACATGCTTTGTAACCAGGATCTAAAACTGTCTGTCCTGAGTCTGTTTGCAGAATCCGTGTAGGTCTCTTCCCCAGGTTGGCCAAGTGACGGCAGTTTGCAGGGGCTGTGACTGGAGCTTGGGCTGATGAAGCTGTCAGCCCCTTGCTGGGCAGCATGGAGCTGGTGGCAGAAGAAAAGGTCAGTAGCTGCAGTCTGGGGGATGTTTCTTTCTGTCCTGCTCGTTCTAAATTGGAACCTCCTCTCTGGGTCATTTTCAAGTTGTGTTTATTAACATAGCATTAAAGAACATGTTTTATTTAGCTGTTTGTATCTTGATTTATTTAGACATTCAGATGTATGATATGAGGGTTTCTATTCATGTCCACTGCCCAGGCCTGTTAAGATGGAATCTGCTCTGAAATTTTAAGGCTGGGGTCCTTTCTGTGTGCTCCCCTGGGCTAGAACTCATTGGGGGCATGGACTGGGTTTTGCTTAACCCCAGTTCTACCACCTTGTGCACTGCCTGGCATAAGCGACTTAGCAGATGTGTGTCGGGTGGTGTGTAAGTGGATGAGTGCCTCCACGAAGGTTGGGCTGTCGGAACACCTTGTGGGGAGACGCTGGGCCCCTCTGGTTGTTCTCTGGGCGGCATCGGTGAGACCACGGCAGACAGAGTCCCTTAGGCAGGTGTGCTCCCTGCCCACGTTGTGTAAATTGTTGGAATTAGGGAATATAAAGGGGGCAAAACACTGACATGATGTCGTCTGGTGGAACTGATTCCTCAGACCAAACAAAGTGAGCTTCAAAGCCCAAGCAAGGTGGGGAAGAGAACCCAACACCACAGATTAATTACAAGTAATGAAAACAGCTGTCAAACTAGCCTGAAACCTTGGCTTATGACAATTAAGTGTTCAATACAAACTAATTAAATTAGCGGTTCCCAGGTGTTGGCTCTACAGATAGTATAAATTATGCATCGAGGCAGGAAGCTTTGTCTATACCCAGGCCTTATGTAGGCGGTTCGTCTCATTTTATGGTTTTCTGTGGCATTTGTTTCTGGTTTTGTTGTAATACCTCATGTCAGATATACCACAATGCAGCAGTGTAATGGAACAACTGCACATATATGCTGAATATTTAAATCGGTTCATATTTTACTTATTTTCTCTCTTTGAAATTCTTTTACTAACAAAGAGTGGGTCCTACAGATAGTCTCAAATCTTGTTGGCTCAATACATATCAGGCAATGCTGAAAAACAATAGCTTTATAAATATGAGAGGTATTGTTAACACTGGCCACTGTGAAATGTCGATAATAAACAGGAACTGATTGCATCCACTGTGCTGTTTCACTCAGTTTTGGTGGTTGGGGAAGAGCACAGACTTCCAGACAGAGTGAAAAGGGGTTGTCTTGGTTTTTGCCATGCTGAGGGGTGCAGACTTTATCCACAGAGAATTGCAGAGAGATGCATGCAAGGGTTATTGGTAGAGGAGTGATATGATTAGGACTTACATTTCAGAAAAGTGCATTTCTAAGGAATTTAATTGTGATAGGCAAAGGCCTCGGACTGTGCATGCACTTTCAGAGAGAGGAATGGGGGTGTGGAGTGCAGACTGGTGTTTCTCAAACTTGACTGTGCAGCACGTGGAGGGCTTGTTAAGACACAGGTTGCTGGGATCCACCCTCAGAGCTCCTGGATCGGTAGGTCTTGAGCACATGCTTGGAGTTAGCATTTCAACAAGTTCCCAGGTGATGCCGATACCGCTGGTCCGGGCACTGCACTTTGCTGGAATGTGTAGCAGGAAGGATAACAGCCCCCAATGGTGTCCATGCCCTAATCTCTGGAACCTACAAATGTATTATGCTAGGTGGCAAGGGGGAATTAAGGTTTTGGATGGAATGAATGTATAATTAATTTATTAGTTAATAAATCAGTAAAGGTTTCTAAAGAGCTGACCTGAAAACTGGGATATTAGTCTGGATTATCCAGGTGGGCCCAATGTAATCACCAGTGTGCTTAAAAGCCTGGAGAGCATCAGGAGAGGAGAGTCCGAGCGAGATGTAACTACAGCAGGTTTCCAAGTAACGAGGGTTTCTTCAAAGTCGTTTCACTACAACGTGGATGAGATGCCGTAGTGAGAACTTACTGCTGAGCCACGGCAAAGCGATGCCACCTTGCTGGCTTTGAAGGTGGCAAAAGGCACTGAGAGTCAAGAAATGTGAGCAGCCTCTAGAAGCTAAGAAGGTAAGAAAATGGATTCTCCACCCTAGAGTCCGTAGAAGGAGCTCTTTAAAAGCAGGAGCTGTGTCTTACTTTCAGTCGTATGTTCAGCCCCTAGCACCACACTGATATTTAAGGGGCACACAACACTAGTTTAATTAACATTGTTAGAGGCTCTGGAGTTTGTGCTTTCTGTGTGCAGTTTGCAGCTGAAGGTCACGTGCTGCTCTGTGACTTAGATACGATACTAGGGTAGCTGGCCCTTTGATTACAGCCTACTAAAACATCAGTCAGACTTCCTACCTACAGAACTGTTGGATAATACAGTTGTACCGTTTCAAGCTACTGTGTTTGTGGTAATCTGTACAGTACCAAAGGGAAACTAGTGCAGATGCCTCCAGGTATTGTGGTGGGTACTCCGAGGACCAACAAAGAAAGCCAAATGTGCTTCCCAAACTAACCACAGAAGATGCCCTGGCTCCAGCTTCCCAGGCCAACATCATCCAACCTGACCACACCTGAACCCGCCCCCACTTTTTTTCCATTATAAAGCCTTTCCACTCCCCTGTCTGCCTTTGAGTCTCTGCCAGTCACAAGTGATGGTGGCTAATTCCCTTGCCCTGGGAACCTCTGAACAAGTAGCCTGTCGGTTCTCACTTAGGTGGTCTTCCTTGCTTTCCACAAGAGATAGTGCTCCGTTTTCTTATTCACTGATTATTCTAATGCAGTGGTTGCCAGTGGAGGGGGATTTTGCCTTTCATGCTCCCTCCCCCTTCCACCTCCCTCCCCCAACCAACCCAAGACATGTGGCACTGTCTGCAGACAGTTTTGTTGGACACAACTGAGGGATGCTGCTGGTGTCTAGTGGGCAGAGACCATGGTAAGAATCTGCTAAACGTTCTGCAGTGCACAGAATGCCTCCAACACCAAGTAATTATCTGGGCCCAATGCAGAGAGTGCTGAGGTTGAATGACCCTGAGTTAATGATAGGAATGTGTGGCCCTCCTGCAGTAGAGAGGTGTGTGTGGAGTTGTCTTTTTATGTGAGTGGGACAGTAACCCCAAAATAAGACAGAGGTGGCCATTAATCTGCCTGTATTTACTCTGACTCAGCTTGGTCTTGCAGCAAAGGTAGTCCTCGCTTCTGCTTCAAAAAAAAAAACACACACACACACACACACAACATTCCTCGCTCTGAAGGAGAAGGAAAGTCTAGCGTTTTCATTTTCTTTCTCTGCCTAGTAACACCTAGAGATTTATAGTGTATGTAAAAATATGCCAATATATTTGCATCTCATCTTTACATATACATAAGAGATATGGCTATAACATGAAGTTTCCATGTGTGAATTGTGGAAATGATCCCTTCATAGCTATATTATCCACATGGACACATGCATACATTTATTTGTTTCCAGCTGGTTCAATTTGCAAAACTACTTCTCCAATTCTCTCCTTCCACCCCTGCCTTAGTCAAACAGGGAGTGTTTCATTTCAGCTTTATGTATCTGAGATGCTCCCATCTCTGGATCTTCAGAGCTGATTTGGAATGCATGCTATCAAAGCCTCCACATTCCTCATGCATTTAAAACAGAGGTGTAGTTGAAGATTTCTTCCACAGATCAACGTCTAGTGTTTCGATTGACAAGCTCAGGAAGAAAGGGGTGAGGAAAGGCGTGAGCTGTGGAGAGAGGCATTCTCAATCTTTTTGCTCTGACATTTTGCAGGCTCACAGGCTAATTAATCAATTTCATTAAAAAAAAAGAGAGAGAATGTTGCCATGGTATCCTGAGGCATGTTTGTCCTGCCACATTAAGATTTCAAGGTATTTTTAATCTTTAATTACCTACTTCCATTTTTTTGAATTGACAAAGGCCTTATTTTTTTTTAATGTGGTTTTCTGCCAGTGTTTCCTGAGATTGCAGTACTAATTGAAACCGAGCTGCCTCTCTTCTTTGAGGCGAAATAAGATCACCTCTGGTGCCCTGGTCTGTGTAAGATTTGATTAGAAGTTCTGCAGAGGTCATTGTACCAGCCTGCCTTCCCGCACGTGCTTATGCACAAGGAGACACTAATTTATCACCAGAGACGTGACCCAGAGGAGTTCTGTCTATAATACATGTAACATATGCTTGCAAGGATTCTCAGTGTTTCCAGAAACATACTCAATTCTAGCTGTTTCTTTCCTTACAGCATCACAAAAATGTTTAGTGTTCATGATAAAACAGGTGACTTTTTGCCCCCCAATGATAGTTTTCTGGGAGCATCAAGAGAATTAAAAATGCTCAGTTTCATTTAAAGAACTTCTAATTACTTGAAGTAACAAGTAACACTCTGATTATTTAAAGAGCCCTTTTCTGGCATGTTTCTTAACCCCAAATCATTAAAGGGATGAGTGAAGATATGGGAAGAGAAGGTGCAATGCAGCTTTTGAATTGAATCAGGCTGAAATCTTTCTTATTAAAGTCAACCAGGAATAACATAATAAAAACAAGTCAGACAGAAACACTTTCCTGCATCTTATGAAACAGGTGAAAATGTGTGTAATAACTCTTTTTTTGGGGGAGGGATTTACTATAAAGTGTCTATGCTTGGGGGGATTTAGAGTCTTATTAAAAGAAAAAAGAATATATGCAAAATATAAATGTCTGTCTTTTATAAGGGCAGTCTACCCAGTGTGTCCTCCTCTGGGTCTCATTTCTGCATTATTAATGCTTAATCTGTGGCTTAAATTGTAATGTTCATTTATAAGACATGCCCATTTGTAAGGTATATATTACTGAAGCTGACACCTTAGGTTTTTCATGCAGCTCAGCACTGTTCAGTGGTGCGCCTGGAAAAACCCACTTCTTCAGGGCAAAGATAGTGTCCTGGCAATGCTACCCATAGAGAACATCTCAAAAATAGAGTGCCTTTCAGTACAGAAACCTGACACAGCACCACCAGGAATTCACATTTCCATCCACTGGCTGACTCATGAGCTGCTTTGCGACCTGGGCTGCTCCCTCTCAAGCTTGAGAAGCCTCTGTCCTCTTAGGTTCCACATGAAAACAACAATTAGAATTGCCTGCTAGCCTGCCCAGGGAGCCAGTCGAGGTGATTGAGAGTCCAGCTGTGCAGTATAAAAAGTGCTCTATTTTCAGCTATGTCCTGTATTCAAAAAAATCACGCACTGTAAAAAAGTCCTGAAAAGTTGTCAACACATTTCTTGGTGGAATATTTTAAGTAGGATTGCGGTGCTAACAGCCTTTACGATAGGATGGGCGTATTGTTGCAAATTGGACTTTTTGGCTGGGATGATCAGGGTGGGTAAAATCTGCCATTGTCTAGTGTTGCATTTTGGTTGTGTAGCATGTGACCTTCAGCTGCAAGTGCACAAAGACAGCACAAACTCTAAACCCTCTGCATTCTAACAATATTAATTAAACTAATATTGAGTGTCCCTAAAGTGTCCATGAATGTGCTAGGGACTGGAGCTACTAAAAATAAGAAACAGTCCCTGCTTTCAAAGAGCTTAGACTCTTTGATAAGGTGGGTGGAAGGACACAGACAAGAGAAGTAACTAAGTGTTAGTGTTCATGTAATTAGCTTATTTTGACTTTGGGTTGGAGTCAGGATTTACTGCAAATCTATTCCATTTGCAATTTGCACAGGACGTTCTCCTAGGAAGTGAGCACTGTATTCAGTTCTGTCCTAGTTACTTTAGGAACACAGTAGAGGGTTAATCTAGCACAGCCTTGGGGAATCCACTTTCTAGATAAGTTGATGTCTCCATAATATTCTGAAGGGCAGATGGGTGTTAGCAATGAAGGAATTGGGGTTGAGGGAGAATGGATTCAGGGGCAAAAGCCAAGGAGTCTGGGAGAGCTGTGGCTGGCTTGTGGGGAGCTGGGCTCAGATTGTGCATTTGTCATAATGGGAAAGTGACATGGGCTTACGAATCATCTGTTAATTGGTTTCCACAGGCAGAAACTTTCTCTGGAGTGTCTCAAATGCATGTGACATGCATGAGTTGGCTTTGGAGCAGTGAGCTGAATGAGGCAGAGCATCACAATTGGCTGAGTGAGCCCCTGTGGACTGTGGACCTGGGAGGAACCCGGAGCACTGTTCCTCCGGAAGGTAGGAGGCTCAGTGGGTACCTGGCGAGGATGGCTGGCTGGCTCTGAAGCCAGGCTTAGCTGTTGCTGAGTGACCTTCTGTGGAAGTCACTCACAGTCTTCTTCTTCTTTTTTTTTTTTTGTCTCTCAGCATAAGATCTATGTCTGTTAAACATAGTCACATAATCCCAGTTCTATTGCTCACTTTCAAAGCAATTAGAAGTCTTAAGCTGAAGTTGTACTAGGTGAACAATAAATAGATTAGAAGGTCAGCTTTCATCTTGCTTTGGAGGAAAATGTGTACAGGAATGTGTGATGAGGACTCAGGAAGCCAAGCAAACTGATAAAACAGTTTACCCTCGTTTTCATAGTTCATAGCACATCTTTTTAGAGAAGCGGTGTTTTTTTTTTCCTTTAACAATTACATTTCACTTTCCCATAAGGAAAAATGGTGCTGAGCTTGTGTATGGTGATGTCTCTCCCTGACGTTTAGTGTAGGCATTTACCCCAGGCTCTGGGCAGTGTGCCAGGAGTTAGTATGCTAGCCTCTGGCTGGGGTTGGCATTTCCTGGGTATAGAACCCTGGTGGGAGTGATGATGGGGACAGAGGACCTATGTTTCCTTGAGGACAGGGCCCTTCTCCAATGACACAGCACTGGCTGGCAAGGAACCAGAAACTGGGGTTTCATTTCAGCCCAAGTGCAGTCATTTGATGGGTTGTCATTAATGTCCGTGCTTGAGTTCTCTTCCCATCAAATCGAGCCAGTAATTTCTGCCCCACCCTTGTTTCAGAACTATTATAAGGTTCTGAACCATCCCCAATTGGATGGCGATTTAAAGTATGGCAAAAAAAAAAAAAATCTAAATAAAATTAGCATATGTAAACACACCTCAGTCATATTGTGACATGAAGCACTTTATTTTGTTTTTTTTACAAATAACTGAGTATTATAGCTTTAATTCAAACATTTAAAAATTGCCCTCCTTAAAAAAATCCTTTTGAAATGCATGATACTTTTTATGGCCAATAAAACCCAGCTGACACTAAACGTGATAGTCTAAGTGAGGAGCTGGTAAACTTTTCCTGTGAAAAGCCAGAGAGCAAACATTTTATGCTTGGCAGAATGTGGTCTCTGTCACGACTGCTCAGCTCTGCCCTTGTAGCATGAAAGTAGCTGTGTGTGTGTGTGTGTGGGGGTGCATTCTTCTCCCATATCTGTCACGAACCAATACTTTTGTAAAATATAACAAAACAATGAATTTCTCCAAAAAAGAGAAAGAAAGTAGGAATAGGCACTTTTAGTAACTAAGGAGGATGGCTATGTTCCAATAAAACTTTATTTACACAAACAGACATTGAGTTGAATTTGGTTCACAAAGGCTGTAGTTGTTTGCTGACTCCTGGCCTAGCTTACCTTCAAGGGGGTGGAGAAATGTCATCAAACCATTTCATTAAGAGAAGGAGGACTGGAGTATTTGTGAAGAACGTGTTTACCTGTGTGAGTGCGAGCATGGACTAGGCGGCTGGTTGAGTTTAGCCAGGATTGGAATTTTTGCAGGTGAATAATCACCCTGCAAAAGGTGGCATGTAATAAATGGGGGTAAGGGAATTAATGGTGTTGTAAAGGGAGTGATTATTTAGGCCCTGAGTTACCAAAAGAGTGAGGAGGTAAAGGGCGTGAGAGGGGGGTCAAAGGATTGGTGGTTTTGATGAAGTCTAGATCTTGAAATGGGAACAATAAGTGAGTGCATTGGAAGGGGACAAGGGGATGGTCAGCAAGCAGGGACTCCACATTTTTGCAAGTGGTTTGGCTATTAATGTGATTGGAGGGAGGAGGAAAGATAGAAAATCTTACTAGAGGCAAGGAAGTCAAGAAACAGAGGTAAACTGTTGAATGACTCACTCTTGGAGATACTGAAGGGCATCAGGAAATATACGGAAGCAGAGGGCAAGACAGTAAACTGGGTCCAAATTCACTGGTAAAAGAAGGGGAGTGCCCGAGAGGACAGTAGGGGTACTGAGTAAGTCTGAAGCTAAGGACTTCAGGTGTGTTGGAGTGAAGGAAGAAGGGTGTCCAATGGTCTGGAAGGAGATCTGTGGCTTAGATGGACATTAGTGCTTCTCCCTGGGAGCACAAAGTACATACAGTTCTTAGCCTTTTTCTGTAATTAAGTGTGTTCATGTGATGTGTTTCTGGTTAACAGAATGAGAATGGAAGTGATCCTCAGTATTTCCAAGTCTGTCCCGTAAAATCTTCCCATATGCAATGCTCCACTCTCTGTCTTCTCTTGTCTGCTTAATGGGTGCAGAGGACTGGAGGACACCCAGGGCCTGGTCATTGGGGGGTGGGGGCATTTAGGGGAAGGCAAATGGAAGGATCCTGGGTTCCTGAATGTTTGCTGCTCTTGATCACTAGGTTGGACTTTACATGAGCATGAAAGAAACTTCTGTTGTTAAGCACCTAGCATTACATACTCTGCTCCATGTACCCTAACCCTAGGCTCTGAGATACAGGGAGCACAAGAGGCAAAAAATTTTAAAGCAAATAACAACCCAAAACCTTAAGAAGGCTGCACCGGAAGTGGTGTCACCCATGGACAACCAGATGTCTGAATATGATGGTAATAATATTGGTACTAACAACATTAGCAGCAATAACACCACTGCCACCTATCTGGTCCCACAGGCTGTAGGGGTTTGAGACTCCTGTTCTAGGTTCTGGGACTGTAGTTAGAGATCATTGTGGCTTTGGGGATAGTGAATCCATTGAGCTCATTGCCTCTGAAAAGCCACACATTTTTCATGCTGACTGCTGTTTCCCTGTTCTCTTTCATCTTCCCCTTGCTCAATCAGGATTTTCAGATCTCAAATGCAGAACCATTTATTATCCTACTTGCTCCCTCAGTGTCCTTGGAGATTACCATGGGACTTGGCATATTTACCTGCTATTCTCTTTATAATCTCCTTAGGCTGGTTTCCTCACTTGTAAAAGAGCTGGTATGAGATTCAATAAAGTGATTCCTGTGTGTAAATCGCTTCATACTTAGTGTCTAGCACATAGTAAGCCCTCAATAAATGTTAACTGTTATGTTGTTGTTGGTTGTTCAAGAATCTAATTCATCCAAACCAAGGAAAGGAAGATATTTGGAAGAGCCATTCTCAAGTGTGGTCCCCAGATCAACGGCATCAGTAAGGAAAAAGTGGGGACCCACCTCAGTCCTGC
Organism: Trachops cirrhosus; assembly: GCA_028533065.1. Taxonomy (NCBI): domain Eukaryota; kingdom Metazoa; phylum Chordata; class Mammalia; order Chiroptera; family Phyllostomidae; genus Trachops; species Trachops cirrhosus. Next base: position 116,051,120 of record CM052543.1, read on the forward strand.
TGAAATAGAAACTTTGAAGGTGCTGCCCACCCCAGTCCTGCTGAAATAGAAACTTTGAAGGTGGGGCCCACCCCAGTCCTGCTGAAATAGAAACTTTGAAGGTGGGGCCCGGCAATTTGTATTTTAAAAAGCCCTCCAGGTGGTTTTGATGCATGTTGAAGTTTTCGAACCATTTCTTACTCATTTCAGCAGTGCTTAATCTTTCCGTTCTGAAAAAAATCTTCTAAGGAGATTTAATTTCTTTAAAATGTAAGAATAAAAGTAGAGAAGATCCTCCAGACCGTTTACATATTACTGTTTTAAACTGACAGCAGAAAGTGTCAGCGTGTCAGAGTGTGACTCTGGCGTCTGACCCAGGTGCTTCGACCACACGCCAGCCCCTGTCGTCTGCCTTGTTTTCACGGAGACTACAGCATGTACTTAACAGGCCAGCGACCTTGCGGTGTGTATATGTCAGTAGTGCCACGGTGCTGGCAGCTTTACAGCTATAACCCTGCACTACAAAGGGAACAGTCAGATGGAGTTATTTTGCTGTTGGAATGGAGGTGCTGCTGTAAAACCAGCTCAGCTCTTGGAACCATCCTCTTAGATTTCTTGGTGGATGGCCCAGAGTGGCTCAGGTCGATGGCTTGTCTGTGACGTTTTTGGATTGACGCCTCACTGGTGCTTTCTAATTTGGCTGTCCTTTGCCTTTAGGCACAATTAGGTCTTGAGGTTTTTAATTTTATTTTTGTCTCAAATATTTACTGGTCAGTCTGAATCTTATCACCCTGTTTCTTTTCACTCTCCTCCCTTTCCTTGTGCCTTGCTGAATGTTGGAGCTGGGAGGGAAGGAGGGGTCTTCTAGCCTCACCGTGTTGCACCCAGAAGGGGCACCTGGTGACCTGAGATGTGACGTGACTTGCTCAAGGTCACATTGTTGCTCTCATTTCTAAGGTCATAAGGCTGCCCTCTCTCATTTCCTCCTTCCATCCTTTCCAAATTGACTTTTCCTTCCTGCACTTTATTTTGGACTAGGTATTCCTCTTTGGGAGTGAGGTGGTTTTGGTGAATGATTCTTCTTTTACAAGAGTCAAGATGGCAATTTTGGTTTTGGTGGTGGCAAGGATTTCCATGTTTGCAGAACTGGGTGGCTATATCCACATAATTAACGTGTTGTGGTTCTTATGTAGGTTTCATGATCGACATTTTTTTTTAAAGAGTTGGGTTACTTCCCTTCTCTCACGTTCTGATCAGTTCAGGAGAGATAACTTCATTGCTGGGGGAGAATTGGGAGCTCTGGTGGATTTTCTGACCCCCCCAGAGGCATTTGGTGTGGGCATCAGGGGGCAGGCCTGGTCACTTGGGTTGTGTAGCTGCAGAGCATTCTCCATCAGCAGATTTGAAGCCAACACTAACATTTTAAAGATGGACTCTAGAGCCGGCTTTACACCAGGGTAGTCAGGGATCTTGAACATTCTTTAACAGAGCCTCCTCATCTCTAACCTGTGCTCTTTTCCCCATTTTAACTGGTTGACTGAAAAGTTCAGGACAGAATTGCTGTAGACTGAATATTTTCTTGTCTCCCCAAAATTCATGGTTGAAACCTAATGCCCAATGTGATGGTTTTGGAGGTAGTGTCTTTGGTCACGAGGGCCATGGGATTAGTGCCCTCGTAACAGACATGAGAGAGATACAGCCACGTGAGGACACACTGAGAAGCCATCTATGAACTGGGAAGTGGACTCCTACCAGATGTCAAATCTGCCAGGACCTTGTGACTTAGACTTCAGCTTTAGACTTCAGCTTTCAGAACTATGAAAAAAAAATTTCTGTAGTTTAAAAGCCACCCAGTCTATGGTATTTTGTTATAGCAGCCCAAACAGACTAAGAGTAACCTCATACTCTGTGTGCATTTTTAGTAAGTGGGCTCTTTAAGGTCCAAAGGAATGAAGTTCTATTAGTGAAATGACAGGTACCATGTTTGAACATTTTCCAAGATGCACTCAGATAGGTATGCTAAACAGGTGGCCTTCAGCATGAAGGGTGCACACTCGTGTTGTTCGTTTCTCATGATAAACCACTCTGCGGTCCTGACCAGGAACCACCATGGTTCCTGTGTGAGAAAAAGGGCTTTTAGTCTGGGACAGGCAATATTTCTATTGATCTTATAGAACATCAAACCAATTATAGTACATGGTCAGTATGAAGATCTGTGTGAATGGGTTAGAAATGCTTTTTAATTGGCTGGTGAATGTTAGAATTAAAAACTATTTAGGTAAAGAAAAGAAGAGAAAGATGGAGTAAGATGAAGCAAAAGACAGTATATGTGAGAGGAACTTCTATAATTGTAAAAAAGAAAAACTGTGGTAATCTGATTTAAAGTGAGCTATGGACTTGGATAGATAATTCTCCAAAGAAGACTAGAGATGGCCAATAGGTTTATGAAAACACGTTCAAGGTCACTAGTCATCAGGGAATTAGAGATCAAATCACAGTAGGACATCATCTCACACCTGTCAGCTATTATCGAAGAAGTAAAATACAAGTAATGGTGAGGGTATGGAGAAACTGGAACCCTTGCACACTGTGATGGGAATGCAAAATTGCGCAGCTGCTGTAGAAAACAGCACGGAAATCCATCGAAAAATCAAAAAGGGAAATACCATATAATTTAATAATCCCACTTTTAGACATTTATCCAAATAGACTGAAATCAGGATCTCAAAGAGACATTACTGTCCTGTGTTCACTGCAGCACTAATCACAATAGCTAAGGTGTGAAAACAGCCTGAATGTCCATTGACGGATACACGGATAAAGAATTTGTGGTACATAGTAAATATATATGATGGAATACTTTTTAGTCTTAATAAAAGATTTTGCAAGATGTAACAAAATGGATGCACCTTGAGGGCATTATGCTAAATGAAATAAATCAGTCACAGAAAGATGTACTGTATGATTCCACTTATATGAAGCTTTTAAAATAGTATAATTCATAGAATCAAGTAGTGGAATGTTGGTTGTCAGGCTGGGGGGCAGAGGTGAAGTTACTAATCAATGAACTTGATGTTTCAGTTGAAGTTGAATAAGTTCTAGAGATCTGCTGTACAGTGTTGTACCATAGACAACAACACTGTATGTACACTAAATGAGGTCTATTTTAACAAATTTTTAAGTATTACCACAGTGAAATAAAATAAAAAACTAAATAAATTGAAAATACAGTTTTTAAAACAGTGTATGCTACCCTCAAAGTTTAACAAAAAAGAGTACATGTAAGTCCATTGATATAAAATTCTAGAAAATGCAAATTAGTCTCCAGTGACTGGAAGATCATTTTTGCCTGGAAGGAGGCAGAGAGGAAAGGAGTATGATGAGACCTTAGGACACTTTTGAGGTGAGGGCTATGCCCCTTACCTTCATTGTGGTGATGATTTCATGGTCTGTGCTACTCATCAAATTGTGCATTTTATACATACGCATGTTATAGAGTGTCAGTTATATCTTAAAGCTCTTTCTAAGAGAACATGCTAAAACATATGTGCTATTTCACTTGTGTGCCTGAGTCCAGTGAAGAACATTCATTCAAATGACAACCACCTCCCTACCTGCAGGCCATTCCTTGATTCTCTAGACATCACTTGTCTGTGATACAGATGAAAAGGGAGACAAAGTCTCGTAGGTTTTGTAATGTTGCTTCCCCATTCCTCTGCTTCCTTCTCCTTTTTGATACCGTATCCCCCCTCCTCTCTCCACCCTCTCCCCAAAGTCACCAGAATGTGAAAGGCTACATCTGTTCCTGCAAAAGCTATTTTGCAGTGCAATTAAGCATTCCTCACCTTAGCTCCCCAGGAAGCTGGAGACTTGTGTGATCACTGGCATAATGGATGGTGCCCAAAGCCCTGGCCCAGGTGTGCAAAGGCTGAACACACATCCGCGTGGGCAGGAGGAAGCTGCTTCCTGGCGCAGACGTGAGGCTGCAGCTCTGACTTGAGCCTCTTCAGAACTCAGAGCAGCTGCTACCCCCCAGGCGACTGACATGTCCTGCCATCGCTCACCTGCTCAGGTCAGCTGACAAATGGAGTTGGCGCATTGCAGACTGAATAATGATTCTGTAGCCATTTCTGGCTCTAGGCTGAGGGAAGAGACACAGGAGCTCTGAGACCAGACGGGATTCTTTGAGCCCTGAGAGAAAAACTGTTTAGAATTCATATCCACACTCCTTTTAGCTCCTTTCAGAAAGCTCGAATGGCTCTTAGACATTTTCTGATATATGAATGTCCATTTCCCAGTATGTATAAAACAATTAACTGGAGTGTCCAAATCCTATGCAGGTAATTATTTAGTTTCTGTCATTTTAGTTATTAAAAAATAATGCATAATGTGTTTATAATCTATAGGAATATTTAAACATAATACCAGAAATAAGTAGCAGTTAAAAAGCACTGTATTAATGAGTTTAGTTTGATCATTCTGTGGGTTTTTAGAATGAATTGCTAATAAAATAGTTACATTATTAAAATTTTGGACGTGGAGTCCACGTTGAACATTTTGAAACTATTATGTTCTCCTCTGACTGGTTTGTCTCAACATTATTCTATCTGAGACCTCAATTTGTGCTCTAATGAATACCTCTATAAGAGGAAAAATTATATAGACTTTCTTTGCACCCTTCCAGCTTAATTGTACAACTATATTGTTACAAATGGACTGAAACAGCCTATTTCAGTTTTTTCTCTCCATAACCAGTTCTGAATAGATGAACAGAAATAGCTCTCTTCATGTCAGAGACTTTAATTAAACCATTCTGAAAATAAGCATGTGGAAGTACTGGCAGGACCTTAATTTAATCACATTTCCTGCTCAACTGTTCCTGCTGCTTACCTGAATGGGAGAGCTGTGGCTTAGCCGTGCCCCTGCTGTTGGAGGCGTGGACGGGGGAAGACCAGGGGAGTCAGAAGACTGTGACCTTCGATCTCTTGCACGGCCTCAGTAAATTACAGGGGAGACTAGAAGAAGACACATGGCTGATGAGCATCCTATGAGATATTCATGTGAATGGGTCACATGACATTAATTGATCCCTATTTATATACACATCTAAGAAATATTTTTTCCCTTTTATTATTTGGTAAAAATTTACAGCCTCGTGTATTTGCCAGGGACTGCTGCAAGCACTCACAGATATTTACTCTTGTAACCCTTAACAGTAATCTTATGGGGTAGAGCCTCTCTTTATTCCCATTTTACGTGTGAGGAGACTTCAGTAACTTTTGCAAAATCATTGTAGCTGGATTTGAACCCCAAAAGCCAGTCTCCAGATTCCAGGTTGGTCAATACTATTTTATCAAAATTTAGGAGTGCTCATTTGGAAGGAATCAGATTTTTCTTTGTCTTCTTGTATGTACCCCCTCCACCCCAGCATCCGGCCTTCCAAATCTGTCCAGGGTGATTATCCCAGCTCAGCCTACTGGCGGCTGAAGGGCTGATATCCAGGTTACGTGCAACAGGCAGGTTTTCTGTGTTATTTCATTGAAATTGAATTGTCAGAATTGTCAGAATTCTGGCTGATATTTAAAATTGTTTTTTTCTATCTTAGATATTAACTCTTGGGCTTTTTGCCTTTTTTCTTCTCCACTCCCCAGTAATCAGTACTTCTGGAGTGATATAATTGGGCCCTTTTACAAGTCACTGAAGTAGGAAACTAAAAGTAGAACTGAAATAGAAAAAAATAACATTATACTATATTAAAATATCATTTTGTTTTTAGTCCTCTCTCCCACACCTCCCACCGCATGCACACTTACATAGCTCTCTAATGAGAGATACTGTATTTCTATCCTCATATACCTTAGCTGTTAGGCAATATGTAGCTCTGAGACTTTACATTTTTCAATTGGGAGAAATGATGACACCTATGTGGTGGGATTGATGCTTCCATTAAAAAACAACGAATATTAAAGAATTTGTAACAGTTATTAAAATCAAATGTACTGAAAAGCCACAGAGAAAAAGTTTTCCAGTGTAACTGAACTTAATTATTGCGTTGGCCAAAAAGTCTGTATGGTTTTTCAGTAGAATAAAAGACACATTCTTCATTTTCACCAATAACTTTATTGATTTGTATATTTTGAGTATGTCAGTATCTCCTGCATCGTATAATATTGATTATTCTCAATGTCTGGATTTGATAGCTATTAACTTCAACTGGTCTACTCCATTGTGGAGCTTTGTCCAGTGAGAAATCTCCAGCACAAAACTTTGCAAACCACTTTTGACACATTCGATCAGTCACAGCACCATTTCAATACACTGCAGAAATTTTTTTTTGCGTTTCAGTTCTGTTTTTACCTTTCTTGAAATAATAAAGCCTAATATGCTGAAAATGTCACATATTTTCTTCCATCTTCACTATTAAAATGGCTATACAAAAATTCATCAATTTTGATTTTTTAAAAAATGCACACTGATATGACAGCTTCCACAATACAGTCTAACAAAATTGTTTCGAATGAAGTTAAAGACAACCAAGGACTACTAGAACCATCTTATGGAAAAAACCAAATGAACTTTTTGGCCAACCCAATAGCTTACAAACTGTTCTACTAGTGTACAAAACCTTGTTCACAAAGGAAGTGATTCTAAAATAAGATTATTTTGGTTGGCAGATAGAGTTAGAAAAATCAGAGTGCTCACAGAGTTTATGGAGTCGCAGAGGTCCCTTCCCTCTCCTACTCCCTGTGCGGTGTGAAGTTAGTGCACATCAGAACGAGGGTTACGAAACCATCTGATCCACGTCTTAAGGTAGTTAGCTGGATTTTTCTTTAAAAAAAGAAGCTTTTGTTACTAGTGATTCATGTATATGGCTCTGCAACTCTGAGCGATTTATCTTCTTTTACTTTAACTATCTGCGGTTATTTCACAAGAGTTCAGTTGAGCCATTTCCTTAAACATCTTTCAAACAAATGGTGTGATGAGTTGCTTACAAGGAATCTGAAATTGTAGAAGAGGTTTTGGCTATTAAAAACCCTACCTGAAATAACTGTTGATCAATATGTGTTTAAAGAAAAGGTTAGAGAAAGTTTGGCAGCACTGAATCAATCTGCTTGCTTATCTTTACTTAGGATTATGGGGAACAAACCCACCCAGAAATGGCAGCAGCCCTTGCCTGTGGTCGAATTTCATCAGCACAGCCTTGCGTAAACTGTTCGGCTAAACTGTTCGGTACGCGGGTCAGCTAGGTGGCATCAAATATTTTCTCTGTGCTCCTCAGGACTCCAGGGCACCCCAGAGCCCACCCACTTTTCCAATTTTTCTTAGTTTTACAAACTTCTAGGCTAGTCTCCTGCCTCCCAGGGTTTTGCCCTGCTTTTCGTAGTGTCCACAGGCTGCATCTTCACCTAATAGGTATGAACATAATAATAGGTCCTAATGCCTTGAGGAATTTCTTTCTCAGGTGATTTGCATTTAAATAGAGATTTTAATACTCTTATAATTCTGCCCTTATGACTGTTGTTTAATATTGGGAATCCCAGCCAGCTTTTTCTGTGCTGGATTCTTCCATTTCTGTGATTTTCCGTCCATTAGGGTACATGTTTGGAAGGAGGCATTCGTATGGCCTTATTGGTTGTTAAGATACAGAAATCAGCCCTTATTATGCAGGTGAATAGACACTGTCTCGAGCTTCTGAGTATTGCCCGTCACCCAGTGGTCATCCTCATCTCCCCCCTGCCCACAAACCTCCCCAGAACTAAAGAGCTGGAGGCTGAGCACTGTGGTCTCCAGAATGCAGCCTAAGTGCTGGGGTCAGCATTCCCTCTGATTGGTTGCTGCCCTGTGCCATACTGGGTGTTAACTATGTTGACTCTTAACCCTGCATATAGGAAACTAACTTCAGGTGGGCTTAGTTTTGGGCTGAGCCAATTGGTGGTCCGTGAAGGTAGAGATAATCTGAAGACCAGACCATAGTGAAAGTTGTTTGACTCAGAAATAGTCTAAGGAGCAATGTGAGAGTAACACCAAGCTTTATAGCAGTGTTCTGGGAAAAGGAATTAATCATGAGATGTTTGTTTAAAAGAGACCAAGCTGCCAAAAACAGACTGTTCTCAATTGTCAGGTCTGTTTTTATTCTGTCGTACTCTACAAAAGTAGGGAAGGTTATGTCCTGAATATAGACTGTGATGGAGCAATAGTAGTTTTGTGTCTTAATAAAGTAATTTCTACTTACGTGTGTAGGTAGCTGGTGATGCAGAATAAGGCTTTGGGTCACAAAATGGTGGCCAGATTTGTGCATGGCAGGCTGGAACTTTTCAAAGAGAATTTCTGTACCTCAGCTATAGGGATTGCCTAAGACGGTGTTATATATACATCTGTGAGAGCATGAATGTTGTGTAAATCTATGATAATTATAACTTTAATGCATGGTAACACATTTTGATTTGGGCATAATTTTGAGGAAAAGTGTTTTCATTAGCTGGACAGTAATATGGGGAGAGCTTGAGGTTCAGGTCAGTAACACATGTGAATGCGCTGCTCTGGCAGACATTTCCACGTTCTCCCATTTAGTCTTTCCAATAGCATTGCGAAGTGGATATTATTAACTTAATTTTAGAGCTGAAGCCCAGAGAGGTCAAGTGATTAGACTTTCAAAAGCCTTTCCTGCAGCAAATGTCTTGGAGCATCTCTCTGTGTGTGTGTCTGTGCTTCCGTGTTGTAAAGGCCATTAAGTCACATCTGCTGCTCTTAGGAAAATTCTGTCTTAACTGCTAGTACACCTCTGATCTTTCTTTGATACTGAATGGATGTCTCAGCTGTACAAAGAGCATCGATGTTTGCTAAATTGGTTTGTGGTGATGTATACTGCATATGGGTACCTGAAAGATGAGGAGTAGACTCAAGAGGTGAGTATTCAGGCCATAGGCTGCCCTGCTCCAGGCCAAAAGAAATTCTGTGGTTTCTGTCTGTTTTCACAGTTTGAAAAGTTGAATAGAAAGATTCATATTTAAAAATCTTCATTAAGTGAGTGTTCATTATCATTAGATTTCTTTCCATGCAATTTCCTAATACTCAACCCTTTGAGAAAAATGTAAATCTTGTTTTCCTGAGGAGGTATCTGAACCTGTGCAATCTTAGATAAATTTCATGCTAGAACTGGAGGAGATTTGGGTCCAGTTTCAAAAGTGCAGCCTACTGTAGCATTTCTATGGAGCAAAACTTATAATCCCCAGTTTTATGAGTATGAAAAACTAAAGTGCCAGTTTTGACTGAAAACTTTTCTTTCCAGTTTCTCATTAAGTTTAGTTTATACCAAGGGATGAATGTTAGATTTCTAAATATAAGCAGTTCATGTCATTTAAGTCAATAAGCAACTATAGTGCCAAGGTGTTTATAGTATCATATTTTAAAAATCTTTTAGTTTATGAATACATTGCCAAAATTTCTTATACTAGAGAGAAGTAGTTTAAGGTAAAGCAATTAAAAATAATTGAAGTTTCTATTAAGTATAGAGCCATATGTCTGAGACAACATGCTGAAAACAAATACACTATAAATTAAAATCTTCATTTATGAATAAATTAAAAATTTATAAGTTTAATAGTTAAACATGTAAGTTTTTTAAACTAGTTTCTTTTAACACATTCTTGTCCAAGCTCCTAGTCAACATAGTCTATTGCACTGATTACATATAGGCAGCTGCTTTTGCAAACCACTGACTCCTGACAGAAAGTATCGAGCAGTTCTAATTCAGAGGTCAGCCACTGCAAGGAGATTTATTAGCTCCTTAATCATAAGAATATGACCAAAGCCACACTCCCTCGATGCAGATAATGGCTAGGGCAAACAAGTTCCGCATGCACCACCATAGCTGATCTTTGAAAGAAATCTGCTACCCTTGCAGGGTGAGGCTCCTTATGTTTTTTCTGAACCGATGATGACTTCTACCCACTATGTAGCAGCTCTGCTAAATACTGTTTGTCTTCTAGTCACTCACAGTTTAGTTGCAGGCATCAGAAACAACCAGATGAATCTTGCAAATTATTTAAATAAGATGTGAAAATGTGGTTCAGCGTGCAGGCCTCACATGGGCTTTGCTTGTCCTTCTACTTAGCTCTCACTAATGATCATCTCTCTCATTGACTAGAGAAGCAGCAAATTCACACTGTTTGTCTTTGGAAAGGATTTCAGACCCACTGTGAGAAGGGCCCATGAGCTTACCCTATGTTCTGGCATGTGACCATTGGGATGTATCCATATAAGCACATGGCAACGAGGAACAGCTACAGGGGCCCACATTCCCTGTCTAACTTGTCAAAGGGCAATGCTTCTTTATTACCAAAAACACCTGAAGTTCAGGAATTGCTAATATTTCTACAGAGTATTCTCTCAGAGCTTTTCTACACTAATATCATCTGTCCATTTACATCTCCGTATCTTTACTCTTGAATTTTCTTTAACTATGGTATCTTCCTTTGTTGGGTGTAGAATTATTGAGAAGTGAAGAGAAGTTACCAGAGTTGCATTGTTAATAGCAATAACACATCTGTCCCTCTCCACACAACAATGTCTGCTGTGTTGGCACATCTGTGGTATGACTGGGGTTAAGCACAGGGTTGTGGATGGCAAACAGTGTGACATGAGTATTGTTGAGGTGGCGTTAGCCTTGACAGCAACGTGCTGGAGAAGGAGACAGAAGAGCTTGAGCACACAGGTGATGGCATTCTTCTCACAAAAGCATTCAGAGTTATAATCAGAACCCTGTATAAAATAAAACAGGTGAGGCTGCACGTTTCCACCTCTCTGAGGTCTGCTACTAGCATCTGCAGCTCTGTGTGCTGAGGGTTGTATTTCTGGGATGTGGAAGCATGGAACTTATGATTTGGAGGCAATGTTTATCCAGCTGTAGTTCTTCATTGTAAAAGTAGAAGGTGGAAATCAAAAGCATCCACTTCTGTATGAAGCAAGCCCACAGTCCTGTTTTCATGCAAAAGCCAAGGGAGTAAACGTAGAAGTATGCTTTCCTTAGGATCTTTGATGGTTTAATGAGTCTACATGAAATTTCAGGTGCATTCCCAATTCTCAGCTTTGCCCACAACTTTGTATTTTAATTACTCTGGAGCATAGAGGGAGATTTTGTTAATCCTTAGCTATAATATGCTTGAGTGATTTGAATACTTCAGCCCCTAGGTCAGTAGCATGCATATTCTATATTGAGGCCCCATTAACTATGCAAGGGACCAAATGAGGACCTGTGAGAATGGTTTCCAAAACATAGTCTCAGCACAAGGGATGCATTGTTGCTAACTCTGAACAATTTACAAACTCTCTCAACAAAGCCCAAAGCTCTCACCTCAAACCAAACATTCTGGAGAAGTCTCTTGGGATGTAACTATCACAACTAATACATTTTGGGGTATATTTGTTAAGTTTATTTTATTAAGATTTTTAGAAAAAGACAAATTTACTATAGAGCAGAGGTATCATTCACTGATACAGTTTACCTTTGAAGGATCAAAATTTGTATCATGAATCCAATTAAAGACTATTTCCTAGGATTCTAATTTCCTGCATTATGTTTTTGTGGTCCCTTGTCCCCACCATATCATTGCTTGGGTTTGAAAAGCTACTCATATTAGTAGGAGGCGAAGGTGAAGATGGTTAGAAAGGGAGCTTAGAAATTAATGTGCGGCTTGTTCCCGAAGCAATCACATGCATGCTGTCTTCTACCTGAGTTAGCTTGGGAACCTGCTTTCCAAGTCCAGGGATTCTGCTAGGGCTAACACGTTTTGGGGTCTCCTTTGGACTTGGCTGTAAAGACTGCCTCACTTATTTATTTATATTAGCTCCTTCTTAAAAATAAATTATTTACCTTATGAAATTTTATTTGGTTATTTTAAAAAAGAAACTTGGAAGAGGAAAAGGATATTAAGAACTGAGGAAATCTAAATAAACTGGATTTTATTTAATAATAATATATAGGTTTTATTAATGGTAACAAGTGTATTATACTAATGTAAGGGGTTAATGATTGGGGGAACTAGGTGTGAGGCATATGCAAATTCTCTGTACTCACTGATAATTCTGTAAATGTAAAACTATTCCAAAATGATTTTTATTTTATTTTTATTTTTAAAATATTTTTTAAAATATTTATTTTTAAAGTAAGGGGAATGGAGAAACATAAGGAGAGAAACATCAACGTGTGGTTGCCTCTCACATGCCCCCTACTGAGGACCTGGCCTGCAACCCAGGCATGTGCCCTGACTGGGACTAGAACTGGCAACCCTTTGGTTCGCAGGCTGGTGCTCAGTCCACTAAGCCACACCAACCAGTGCTAAACAGATTTTTAAAAGGACAGACCTCCTACCTGACATAGGTGACTGATACCTCTCATTGGTTAATAAACAAAGAGGGAATGAGGAATAAAACAATAAACAAGTAACCTTTTTAAAGTATCTATTATGTTCTAGAATATTACATATATACTCTCATTTAATTCTCACAATAGTCCCATGGCAGTAGTTTTTATTTCAGTCCTACAGGAGCAGCGACAACAGCAAGATCAACAACCACAATAAAAGGATGCTCAGAAAGGGGAAATAATTTGGCCATTGACAAACAACTAATGTGTACTAAATATGAGAATTCAAATGTATTTGCACTTGGGCCTTAAATGCTCTCTACCACATACCGTATTTTTCAAACCATAAGATGCATCTAGGTTTTAGAGGAGGAAAACAGGAAAAAAGATTTTGAAGCAAAAAATGTGGTAAAATATTTAATAACATAAATAACATAATATTTCACCAATGTAAATGTAAAGCTACATTCAGACTATAAGACACACCCCCATTTTCCTCCAAATTTGGGGGGGAAGTGCGTCTTATAGTCTGAAAAATACGGTAATTATATTTCTTCCTTTAAAATGTCACAGGCTTTGTAATAAACTCCCCAACTGCAGTTTCTAAAATAATAGCAAGTACAAATTTCCGCAAACCACCTTGAAAAGGGTAACACTGATGTGGATATACAATTTCTGGTATGTTTATCTTCAACATTAGTTACATTATTTTATAATTTTAGTTACTAGTTTTCTGATCTACCAGCAAGGTGATAGGTAAGGGTGACAGACCTTTCACATTTGGGGGAATTTGAGTTTTCACTTCAGGAACAGTGGCTATCTTGGACCAAGCCCCTTTCTGAACTTGTCACCAGGCCAAAACATCCATTTGGTGGAAAGGCCTAAAGTGTGAAAATGAGATTGGCTCTAGGAAATGCACGGTCCAAATAAATGCTTCTGTGGTAATGGGAGATTCGGGACTTCTGCCAACATTATGGCTTATGAAGCTGCCAAGGTTACCATGGAGAGAGAGAGGGACCTGTTGATGAGGCCCAAGAGTGACCTGTTGGCAGAGGGTTTTCACACCTGTGGGGAGGCTGAGGCGCACTGCCGCCTCTGTCCTCCATGGACCACTTACTGTCCCAGCTGCCTGGAGTGTTGACTGCTGGCAGTTCAGAGTGTGTCTCCCCAGGAACTGCCTTGCCTCTGATGAGGACCTGCCTCACCCAACTTTTGTCCCCTCCCTTGCAGTTGCCTGCATCTAATGGGTGATAGATGTTGAGGTTACACAGGCCTGGCCCCTTGCCTCAGTACAAGGCATCCCTGAAGGACCACCCCAACTTTAGGGCTCCCTCTGGGATCCGCTGAGACCTCTCTCACAACTGCCACACATTTCTCACCTCACCTTCTGCTCAGTTCTGCTCCTCACACCCTCTTACAGGTGTTGATCCCAGAGCGGTGCTTGGTAAACCATCTCTGCAAATCTCACAGTTGCCTTCCTGGGGAGAGCAATTTATGGCAATATCTCAATGTGTGACTGCCCTCGCTCCTCGTGGGAAGAATCCAGTACTTTTAAAATGCTCTCTTTACTTAGAAGTATAGACATCACTCTTTGCAGAAAGCCTTCTCCGACTAGGTTAGTGCCCTCTCAGGAGCTCCTTCAGCCTTTAGTTAGCTACATGCCCCAGTAAGGCATTTGTGTCTCCACATTACAATTGAATTCTACTTAAGTACACCAACTCAGTCAAGCCCCTTTAAAGGTCTTTTGTTTATATTGGTTTTGCTCCAAAGTTAATTTATCTTTTAACCAAAAATATTGATGGGGTTATCTTGGGCACTTTACTTCTTGTTTTTCAATGCCAGCTGATTTTTTCAAAACAATTATCACTAATGTAAAGGGATGAAGTCCTGAATAACAAAATCCAGAAAGAAATCATAAAACAGATTTGCCTATAAACAAACATTTTCTCTTTATTATATTTGATTCTGAAATAGAAGCATACATACATACTACAGAATATAGTTCAGACATTATGATGTCTCCTTCCAACCAAGAGATGTCTACTTAGAACTGGAGGAAATCTTACTGTGCTCCAGATAGCGTAACTTCATTTTTTACAGATCATGGTATTGTCACACATCATTTAGCACTCACAATATACATGGCACCTTCTCAGATTCTTCCAGCTCATTGTGCCATTCCTCTTTCTGTTGCCTGTTTCATTGGTGCCAACTATGAAGAGTTGATCATTCATGGGCCTTGAGTACCTTAGCGGATGGGCCACTGAGGAGTCTCTGGTCACAGTCGCTTTGAACAAGAGCCAAGTCAAGTTAGAACTGAGAGACTTCCCAACCCAGTAGGAGCAAAACCTGAAGGAAGATGTAGATTTCATGGGCTCCCAGGGTGTTCATTTCTAGGCTCTCTAGTTGCTCCCTGCCATGACCACCGGGCTTGGGGGTCAATCCCTTATATTAGTATTGCTTTCTCTTCTGACGCCTGTGACAGGTGTTTTGTCTTGTTTCCTCTGCCACTCCCTTAATCCTCCCTTAATCCTCATTTATTGTCATAATTTTGCTTTCTGCTTTCCTTATTGGTCCATAATTTGTCATGGTTTTCTTTTCAATAAATTTTTATTGAATTTATTGAGGTGATATTGGTTAATAACATATAGGTTTCAGGTGTACAATTCTATAATACATCCTCTGTATATTGTATTGTGTGTTTGTACCCCAAGTCAAGTCTCCTTCCAACATCATTTATTCCCTCTTTATCCTCTTCTACACCCCCATCCCCTTATCCCTCTGGTGATCACTATATTGTTGTCTGTGAGGGTTTTTTTCTTTCTGAATATTGTTTGTGAGTTTTTTTTTCTCTGACAGCTGTCAGTCTGTTTTCTGTGTCTATGAGTTTGTTTCTATTTTCTTTGTTAGTTTATTTTGTTCATTGAATTCCACATATAAGTAAAACCATATGGTATTTGTCTTTCTCTGACTGGCTTATTTCACTTAGCATAATATTCTCCAGGTCCATCCATGCTATCACAAAGGGTAAGATTTTCTTCTTCTTTATGGCCGAGTAGTAATACATCATGTAAAAGCACCATAGCTTTTGATCCACTTAAGTTGCTTCCAAATCTTGGCTATTGTAAATAATGCTGCAATGAACATTGCGGTGCTTATGTTCTTTCAAAATTGTTTTTTATTTGAGGAAAGTCTATGCCGTTCCCCACAGTGCTGCACCAGTCTGCATTCCCACCAACATGGCACAAGGGCTCCCTTTCCTCCACATCCTCTCCAGTACGTGTTTGTTGACTTCAGATGTAGCCACTCTGACAGATGTGAGGTGATATCTCATAATGGTTTTAATTTGCACTTCTCTGATTAGTCATGTTGAGCATCTTTTCATATGTCTGTTTTTCATCTGTATACCCTCTTTGGAGAAGTGTCTATTTAGGTCCTTTGCCCATTGTTTAATTGGATTGTTTTTCTGGTGTTGAGTTGTATATGTTCTTTATACGTTTTGGATATCAGGCCCTTATCAGATGTATCATTAGTGAATATTTTCTCCTATTCAGTAGGGTGTCTTTTCATTTTGTTCATGGTTTCCTTTGCTGTGTAAAAACTTCTGTTTGATGTAGTCCTATTATTTATTTTTCCTTTTGTTTTGTTTTCCTTGCCTGAGGAGACATGTCAGAAAAAAGTATTGCTGTGAGTGATGTCTTTAATGCCTGTGTTTTCTTCCAGGATTTTTATGGTTTCAAGTCTTACATTTAAGTCTTTACTCCATTTTGAGTTTATTCTTGTGTATGATGGGAGAAGGTGGGGTAATTTCATTTTTTGCATGTATCCATTCAATTTTCCCAACACCATTTATTGAAAAGAACATCTCTTATATCACTGTATATTCTTGCCTCCTTTGTCAGATATTAATCGACCATTAAGGCATGGGCTTATTTATGGGCTTTGTATTCTGTTCCATTGATCTGGATATCTGTTTCTATGCCAGTACCGTGCTGTTTTTTTGTCTTCATTTTTATTGGGTTAGCCAAAAAATCTGTTACATTTTTTTCTGTATGATGGCTCTAGTAGCACTTAGTTGTCTAATTTCATTCTAAAAAATTTTGTTAGATTGTATTGTGACAGTTTTCATATCAATGTGCATTTTAAAAATACTTATCAAAGTGGTGAATTTTTGTGTAGTCATTTTAATATTGAAGATGGAAGAAAATATGCAAAATTTCCTGTTTGGATTGTTTTTTTCTGCTACCTTGTCTTCCAGATTGCTGATTTGATCCTCTGCTTCATCCAACCTACTGTTTATTCCTTCCAGTGTATTCTTCATTTCAGATATTGTATTTTTTACTTCTGAATGGTTTATTTTATAGTTTCTGTGTCCTTTTTTATGCTTGCCATTCTTTGTTGATGTTCACTAAGTTCCTTGAGCATCCTTATAATCATTTTTTTGAACTCTATATGTGGTAAATTGCTTACCTCCATTTCATTACCTCTTTTTTTCTGGAGATTTCTCCTGTTCTTTCATTTGGGGCATATTTCTTTGTCTTCCCATTTTGGCTACCTCTTTGTGTTGGTTTCTATGTATCAGGTAGGTCTGCTATGACTGCCAGTCTTAATAGGTTAGCCTCATGTAGTAGTTGTCCTGTGGGACCTAGTGGTACAGTCTCCTTGATTACCTGAGCCGGGTGCTCCAGGAAAGTTTTGTATGTGGGTTATGGGCCTTCCTGTTGTAATTGAGTCGTGATTTCTATTGGCCTGCTTGTGTGTGGGGTTGACCTTCAGGCTGCCTGACTGTGACGATCAACCCAGACCACAGTGTACAAGCTGCTGTGCAGTGCTAAACACATGAACTGGAATTTGCCTCAGCAGGGTCTGGTGTCTGCTGAGATTTTCCCTTGGATATACCATTTGTGGAGTTAATTGGATCTTGTTCTGATGTCTGAAGAGGGCCACTTGTGTGTTGTTTCTGGGGCCTCTTGGGAGGGACTCTGGTATAGACCAATATTGGATGCTGCCTGTGACTGGCCCTGGGCAGCCTGTTTGGAGCTAAAAAGCAATCTACAGTTTGTGGCTACCTCTGCTGGGCCTGGGTGTGTGTGGGAAGGACCAAACTGTGCACCAAGGCTGACTTTTACCAGCACTGGGCTCAGGGGCAAGCCAGCAAGTGTCAAGGTACCCTGAGATCTGCCCCTACTTAACCCTGCCTGCTGGCTTCCCTTTAGGCTCCATCACTGAAAGAGCTTCTGGCTGTACTCAACTTGTATGAAGTAGGTTCTTAGTGAGTTCCAAGGCAGGTGTGAGTGGTGTACACTATAATGATACAGGTTCAGACGCAGTGCCAGTGCTGGGTCTGAGGCCACTCAGCAAATGTCTCAGGGTATATCAAGTCTAGCTGCCACATGCCAGGTGTCAATAGACCTTTGTGGTGGGGCAGCGTCTCAGGGAATTATCAGGGTAAGATCAGCAGAGTTTACCAGGCCCAAATGGACAAAGATTTGGCTGCATAAAGCAAGGGCTCTGTACTGGTTGGATATGTGAGAGAAAAATGGCCCCCATCCTTGAGCCACGTGACTCAGTCAGTCTAAGATTCTGCCAGGAGTCTGAGTTGAACAGTGGGGGCCACTTGGAGTCAGGCGGGCTAGTAGATCTCCTGTGATGGAGAGGTACCAGTCAGTCTGTCCCAGATTCTGCCCAGACCTTGGCAAGGAGACCTGGAGCCTGGAGGGTTGAACTAGAGTATGTCCTTGAGAGGGAGGTGCCTGTCAGGTTCATGGGAAAGTAGGGGAAATGGCCCTTGCCCCAAAGCTCAATCACTGTCAGCCATGGAGTCTGCCCAGGCCTTTACACCTCTGTCCAAGCAGCTGACTCCTCAGCAGGGAGGGCAGGCACTCTGCAGAGAGGAATGAAAGGGAGTCCACAGGGTGGCGCTGCTGCATTCCCCCAGGCTGATGCTGTATGGGGTGGAGCACTCTATCTGAGAAAGATGGCAGCTGTGGTTGTCCCTTCAGCTCTCTTCCCAGAGCCACAAAGTCTAGTTTCTCTTCACAGGACTCTAGTCTGCTCTGCCATCACTCTCCCAGAGTCTAGGGTGAGCAGCTGTGAATGAGATTTTGAGCATTGGCCCTTTAAGAGGGTACCTATGCCTCTAGCAGATCCTGCTAATTTTCACAGCCAGATGTTATGTGGGTGCCTCTTCCTGGCTCTGGTGCTCTGGGCTGGGGAGCCGAGGATTGAAACCCCACTCTTCTCTGGGAGGAAAACTTTGCCCTTCCTACTGGTCTTGATGTGGCTTTTTCTGTAAATCCTCGGTTATAAGACTTCTATTCAGTTAGTCTTCAGTTGGTTATTCAGATTGATTGTTCCATATCTTAGTGGTAATTCCAGTTTGCTTCTGGGAGGAGGTGAGTGTAACAACATCCACCTACTCTCAGGCCATCTTAGATCTCTTGTGGTTTTCTCATTATGATAATCATATACAACCCAAGTAGAAGGGGAGAATTTATGTTGTAGGGATGAAATATATCTTTCCAATGCATTGCACTTGAAACTTTTACATATTTTCAGGACTGGGTAATATAGTTGAAGTTGTGGGTCTGCTGTTTCTCTAGACAACTGTTAAATCCCCATTCGATCCTCTTAGACTAGTAATCTCTTCATTACTAAAGTGATATAGGAGCTAATAAAGAGAAGCAAGTACTTTGTGTTTTATCTAACTCGAAGTCACTTTTCTTATTGCTTATCATACTCATGAAACTTTATAGTCAGTCCCATAACCACTTTTCTGTTGTGTTGAATACCATTAACTCTCTTTCATTGATGTTTAACTCTTCACATGTCTTGTCTTCTTAGAATAAATGCTCAGTGAGGGAAAAGATTTCTGCCTTGTATATTTTTAAATCTTTCAGGATGCTTAGAATACTGTTTTGCCTGTAACGTGCTGGGCTAAATATTCTTTAATATACTCAGCATTCACTTCCACTTCCTTTTTATCCCTCCAACCAATTAATATAAAAGGGGCTGGGAGGCTATAAAAGGGGCTGGGAGGCTAAAAAAGGACATTTTTCTTAGACTTTTAGCTTGTATGATACATGTGATTTACATTCAGCCAATGAGATGTGCATGCACATGATTGGAAAGGAGTTGGTGCATCTCTTTGTATAGAGATGTCAGCTGACCAGCAAACTCCTAAGGATGGGGGTATTTTCAGTATTCAGGTACCACATTTTACTGTCTGGATGTCAGCTTGTGAGTGTGGGGCACACAGTAGTTCAGTAACCTCTGGGTCAGAGCCGAGGGGATGTGGCTTTGAAACAAAAGTTTGGTCAGTGGCAGCTTCCTGGCTTTTCACTGCTCTAGTCCTTTTAATGACTTTGAAAACCATTTATTCCCTATTAAATCCCCTTCTTACTGAAATACTTAGCCTGTTCTATTTCTTGCATTATACCCTGACTGACACAATTGCTGCTCATCATTTAGTGATATAAATGATGAAAATTAGTAAAAATATCTCATTCCCATCTGGATTATTTTTTTTAAAAGGTTTTACATTGTAATTCTACCTGCTTTTGTGTTTCCAATTTCTGATAGACCGGGAAGGCTTTAAAAATGCTACAAATTCATCCACATTTTAAAGTCACTTTAACAGTTGCAGAATGAGAATCTGGATATTTCAAAACAAGTGCAAACATATTAAGTTGGTCAGTAACAAAGGATTACAGCAAAGAGGATATTAAAGACAGATGAAGTTTGAATTTTAAAAAACCTGAATATTCTATTGGTAGGTGAATTTCAGATTCTTTTTTAAGAGAATCTGAAACTATTTACTCAACAGCCCAGTTAAACAATGAACAATTAATTTCATTGGTCACTAGGTTTATTGTCCAATGGGGCATGGGTCTGGGCAAGCTAGTGGTGTGTGGGTTCTTGACTTTGTGTAGGAACGATTTCACAACATGAGTTCATGTGATTATGAGGGTACATTTTTAAAGGCTGGACACAGTGAAAGAAGAAAGGGCTTAACAGAAGATGCAACAGGAGAGAGCCTGGGTGGGGCTGCTGTTGGCTCACTGAAAAGTCAGAAAAAACGGGCCTTGGAGACAAGTTCAGGGGGTTTGCTGCATGCTGTTCCCCTGGTTGCGAGTCCCACGGGGCCTCCAGAATTAAAAAAAAAAAAAAAAAAAGTAAATACCTGGGAGAAGGGCTCCTCCCAGGAGAGTGTACCTGTATCTCAACAGAATATTCAGCAGCTTTCCAGGTGAGTTCTTTAATATACTGATGTTCCAAAATGAGTGCAAAGAGGGACTAGTGTTATATTCTGGTCAGTTTTACCTTCAAAGAATGCCACTAAAGAGGCACCGAGAAGAGGCCAGTCTGCCCTGGCATTGTCTGGACTGTGTAACCTATTTGCCCCTCAGTGCCCTTGTTTAGGAAAGATAAGGCCTTGGGTTGATTATCTGGCTATATATTGCTGGACTAGTTTGTTAGCTATTTATCTCAGTTTCCCTATCCTACTTGACAAGGAACCTTCCTAGCTTCTCATTAACCTGCCTCAGGTTTACTTGCGTCCACTAACTCTTACATGAGTGCTTTTGATCACGTGGCACAAATCCACATCCTGAGGTTGAATATTGTAGACTACTTAATTTTCTGAATGTATTGGGTTGGCCAAAAAGTCCATTTAGTTTTTTCCATAAAATAAAAGCCACATTTTTTCCACCAATAATTTTATTGATTTGGATATTTTGAGTATATGGCTATCTCCTGTGTGATGTAATGGTGATTGTTCTCAGTTAATGTCTCTGTTTGATCACTGTCAACTTCAACTGGTCTGCCTGATCCTAGAGCATCACCCAGTGAGAAACCTCCAGCATGAAACTTCATAAACCACTTTTGACACATTCAATCAGTCACAGCATCTTATCCACACACTGCACAAATCTTTTTTTGTTTCAGTTGTGTTTTTACCTTTTTTGAAATAATTAAGCATAATATGGCAAAAAAGTTGCATATTTTTCCCATCTTCAATATTAAAATGGCTACAGAAAAATTCACCAGTTTTGCTAAGTTTTTCTTTTTAAATGCACACTGATATGACAGCTGTCACGATACAATCTAACAAAATTGTTTTGAATGAAGTTAAAGACAGCTAGGTGCTACTAGAGCCATCTTACAGATAAAACCAAATGAATTTTTGGCCAACCCAATAATTTTTAGGGAAATGATATCTTTGATGTATAGCAGGCTTATAATGGGAAGATCTCAATACCAGTGGGAAAATGAGGTAATTGATCAGGTGTGAATCATGAATCATTTGGCTCTCGCCAAATTGGACTTCCGGTTGTGAATTTAGGACAACATCCTGGTTGTCATGATGCTAGACCACGCACAGTCCATTGTGCTGCCTTCTGCCCTTGGTGGTTTGGGTCTGTGATGAACTGAATCCTTTAATTTGAGCTTTCTGCCATGCTTTCTTACACGTGTCTTCACTGTGGGGCTGCAAATGAGAACTGCATCCGCTGGCTTGACAGCCTCGGCTCTTGTGGGTATGATGATGGCTGATGACAGTAACAAGGCACTTTACTCTTTACAAACATCTTTCACAAATTTTAATTCTTTGAGCCTCTCAAAACTGTGAAGAAGTAAGGCAGGCAGGTATTTTATTATCCTCATTTTACAGACAAGGAGAGAAATCTCTGAGACAGGCAAATATTTTTAAATGAAAGATAGAATCAGTTTGGATTTCTTTTTGAAAAGCTATTTCTGTATTGTCTCCTTTAAAAATATTTGCTAGAAGGTTGAACTACTGTGTTCAAAAATTAAAAGTTAATAGTACCAAATGCCTAAACTTTAAGCCAGTGTGTGGTAGTAGATATGATAAATATATTTATTTCACTGGAGGGTCTTTCATTAACTGACGTTAGCAAGTTAGTGTGGTTTTATTAGCAGGAGACAAAGCAAAGAAGACACTTCTCACAGGAGAACTTTTGAGATTTTGCCAATTTTAGCAATTTAGATTTTGATCCAAAAGCAAGGGATTATTCTAGTCTCTCTAGTTTTTTTGACTAACTATTCTGGTAAACCAGTTGTGAATGACTCAATGGCAAATAGCTTGTGCCTTACTCATTTGTAAACCAAGTTCCTTGAACAGTGCAGAGAACACAATCCAATGTCCACTAAGCTATGCTAGTGGTTCTTATCCCCAAGTTCCCCTGAGTTAATTCATTATCTGTTGAGGTATTGCACTGAATGCTTAACCTCAAATGCTAATGTGTATTTCCAGCCCTTGATTTGGTATTCTTTCCTGGTATAAAAGCAATCAATTTTTCTTGGCATGATGATTCTTTACAAAGGCCTGCTGTTTATTGTGTCTGCTCCCATTATTCTCTCTCCTTACACATTTAATTCATTCGTGTACTTTATTTTCCTTCTATTAGATGCTACTGGTAAGTCACACAGTACAGATAGAATGAGTGGAACATATTCCCCCTTGTTCTAAAAACATATTCGACCAGAACATTTTATTTATTTTTTAAAAAGATTTTATATATTTATTTTTTTAGAGATGGGAAGGGAGGGAAGAAGAGAGAAACAATGTGTGGTTGCCTCTCCCATGCCCCTTCCTGGGGATCTGGCCCGTAACCCAGGCATGGGCCCTGACTTGGAATTGAACCAGCAACCTTGTGATTTGTAGGTCAGCACTCAGCCACTGAGCCATACCAGCCAGGGCCAGAACATTTTAAATATCAAATTGAGAGAAACAGTGAGCTACTTCCAGGGCTTTGAGAACACCTGGTGCTGTGGCAAGGCTCCCCTTTTCCTCTCACCTGTCACAGCTGTGTTCACATTGGGGTACAACAGCAGAGGGACTTAGGGTGCTGACTGCATTGGCACTTCCAACAAGTGACAATGGTCGGCAAGTAGGTTATACTTCTGTAGAATTTTTAGGAGACAGGGCTCTATCACCTTCCTGTTGCCTATCCATTTTCATGCACCCTTTTCAAAGAAAAAAATACCTTGTGTTTTTGAGAAGTTCATCCAGAATAGAATTCCTTTTTGGTTCCGAAGTTATATGAGCATTCAAAAAAAGTTTTTCTATTACCCACACCCTCCCAAAGTCTAAGAGGAACTGATTTGGCAGTAAGTAGAGCATCTATTCCCCCTTTCCTGAGGAATTCCCAGAGGATCCTTTCCTCAGAAATACAAGTTCCAATCGTGCCTACTTCTTGTTACTAATGCTCGCTAAGTGAGAGATGGCAACTCTAAAGCAAGCAGCTATTAGCAATGGATTCAGGCTTTGAGTGGTTTGCAGATGTTGGGAGTGCAATATTTCAAAATGGGACCAAGTGGAAAAGCCAAATGCAAATTGATAAAGGGGCTGTACATGTGCTTCATTTAACTTCAGACAGATTTTTGACTACTTGTGTCATATGCAAATGTGTACAACAATGCTTGAAATTGGATTTCCATTTTACTTAATTAGATTAGTGCAAGACCTGCATAGTAATCAGAAGTTAGTAGCCTTGTTACTACTGGGGTTCAGAATTCAAAATGATTGCTGGTTTTTAAGTTTAGTCTGTTCTGTGGGAATGAGGTCACTTGACTGATTGTAGGTATAACTGTGGTTGGTTTTACTTGTATTTGTCTGGTCCAGCTAAAAGATCTCCATTTTCTTTAATTCAGGTAGGTAGGCATAAGAAAATAGAATGTGTTTTAAAAATCCTGAAGATGTAATTAAGATTTTTTCTCTTAAAGACTGTCTTCCCTAACAAAAATAAGTTCAAGTACTCTTTCTTTCCCCAAGTTTTACTGAAAACAGGTCATGAAACCTCACTGCATGTTTTCTCTCCAACATAAATAACAGGAATTTGAAATGTATTATATTACAATTAGGGTGATTTCTCTCCAGGTTTTAGATAACTACAGTGTGTGGCCTGCAAGGAGAACAGCTTTACATAATTACAAAAGACAAGGAAGATTGGTTTCAGAAAAGCCAGTGGTGGAACAGCCGATTACACATGGAATCATGGGCAAGAACACAATGGCAACACTGAGAGAGAGTGTGAGCTCCAGAGAGCGATACTAAGAACTCATTCTGAAATCAAGAAAACTCACATTGCATTTAGCCAAGCTGCTCTCTGCTTGGATAAACGCAGCATTCTATTAAGCAAAAGGAAGGCAGATGTTCCATCTTGTCCCTGTTGGGAAGGTTTTCATTCGTAGCTGGGTGATGTTTTTAAATAAGACTTTCCTAAGTTACTGCCTTGTAGAAGAAAATCGAATTTCATGACAGGCTAGAGTTGTTTTAGGCCAATCTGGTAGCTCTCAGATGTGCAGTTTAGACTTTGACTTAAAAGGAACCTGTAGGAATGGAAAAAGTTAAAGACTTAGGATTAAAAAAGCACCCTATGGCTGCTTTTGCCATTCAGTAGGCTGTCTACCTTTGCAAGCTCCAATGTCGTCATTGACTAAGCAGGATAATGATAACATGCTGTAACTGTGTGAAATGGGTTGGTATACCTCTTAACTTCCCTAGGTTTATCTGTAAAGGGAGATCATTTTATGATTTCAGTAATGGAACTTCATTTCTCTAGCGTGCTAAAACTCAATTACCTTCCTCTTTCTCACATTCAATGGCCCTGCTTTTTCATCTTTCATGGAGTATTCATAAAGATTAAATATGACCATGTACAAGTAAGTGTTTAAAGGGGAACCTAAAAATCAAAGTGGGACTCTTACTTTTAATTTCACATCAGATTTTTAAAACAAGTTACAATTTATGATTTATAAATCCTAATTCTACACTGGGAAAGGATCCTTGGGGAAAACTTCTTAAACCCAAATTGGTAATCGGTGGAGATGGAGCTTGGACCCAGGTCAGGGAGATCAGACCCCTGCGCCCGATGACTGTGGGTGCCGGTAGATGACTGGTAGAGAGATGACTAATGTTAAAAGGTAAACTGAGGCACATTAAACATTTTAAGAGTTTATTTGAGCAAAAATCATTTTGAATTGGTCAGCAGCCAGTCTAGCAGATGAAAAGGAGCTGTGAGGAGCTGTATAAAAGGAAAGACATTCCCCTTAGCATGTTGTTATTTTTACTTCTTATTTATTTAAAAAAATTTTAAGTTACAGTTTATACACGATACTATAGTTTTTGGTGTACACCCTAGTGATTAGATATAAATGTAACTTACAAAGTGATCACCCTGATAAGCTAGTCCCCATCAATAAATAAAGAAGGTGTGTTACATACACATGATGGAATACTACTCAGCCATAGAAAGAATGAAATCTTGCCGTCTGTAACAGCAGTGACGGACCTGGATGGCATTATGCTAAGTGAAATAAATCAGGCAGAGAAAGACAAATGCTATATGATTTCACTCATATATGGAATCTAAAAAACAAAATAAACAAAACAGAAACAGATTCATAGATACAGGGAACAATTTGATGATTGTCAGATGGGAGGGGGTTTAGGATAGGGGTGAAAAAGAGGAAGGGATTAAGATATACACATTTCCAGTTATAAAAACTTTACACCCCCAGTCATGGGGATGTAAAGTACATCACGGCAAAATGAAAGATATTTATAGCCAGAAGGACGTGGAAATGAGGAAGTTATAGTAGTTAGGTTGGTTAAAGCAGAGGTTACTTTCCTTTGGGGTTTGGCAGGGATCTGGCAGGCAGATTATGTAACTAGTGCCAATCAGGTGATTCCTGATTGACTGGTTTAAGATTCTGTTTCTGGGAAAGCTGGGATTATAGTTAAGTCTCAGTTTGGTGACATGAGACTTAACATAAGTGACTCCATTTTAGCTGTAACTGGTTTAGGGGAAATTCTGATAAAGGAGTTTAAAACTTTTTCATCCTTTTCTGTTAGGTTCCTTCTGTCATGAGTGAAAAATCCATACTTCCTTCCTTGCTTCTCAACAGGCTTCTGTAAGAGCATGGGAGAGGTGCTCTGAAGTATTTTGCTTTTACTGAGTGGTCCAAGGAGTTACTGTTCTTGTGATTAGGTTTTTGATATTGGAAATATACATTCTGCCTTTCTGGTTATATGAGATCTATCTAACTTAAGTTTGCTTATTTTTTTAGAAAATAATACTGGGTGTCTAAATGAATTCTTAAAAATCTGTGAATGCTTGAGGTTTCCTTAAATTTATAACCTAAATTATTAGTAATAAAGCTCATAAAATCTCAGGAAGATAAGAATATATAAATAGATAAACTTTATTATTAAAGAATTGAAATGTTTATACCGGGCTATAAATTGTGGTGGTGATGATGATGATGATGGTGTGTGTGTATTTGTTTTATTCAACTGGGAAGGGATACTGGTTTCTGTCTCTGTTGTGTCTCTCCTTTCTGATTCAGATTGGAGACAGGGTCATATCTGCTTTTATGGCAGCTGACAGGCACAGTGAGGTCAACAACATTTGCTAAGATCCTATGAGTTGGACTTATATCTGTGCTTAGAATCCTTAAGTACCACATACATAGAAGTGGGAATGTCTTGATGCTATATACAGACTGGATGTGGAAAGGAAGGAGGTAGAAGGAGCCTTGGATGCATTAAAGGTTTCCAAATTGAATGACTGGGATGGTGGGGACAGGATAAGAAGCAGGCTTGGCAAGAAATATGATGAGTTCGGACTTGATCATCTTGTTTGTGAGGAGGCTGTGAGATATCCAGCTAAAGGCTCGAATTGGGTTTCAGAAGTATAGATGTGTACCTAAGAAGAGGTGTCAGTACTTGATATGTAGAATTGGAATTCACCAGCTTGGATAGGAGGGGCTCATGGGAAGAGATGGACATTGGAATGGAATGTACACAGCTCCCTTCTCAGATCTGGTTTTAAACTGAGGCAGGTACAGAATGAAGAGGTGAAATACTAGCAAATAAATCTGAGTGCATCTTAACCTGGGCAACAAACCGCAAACTCCTACTTCAGGGCCTTAGCACATTTTGCACTCTTTGAAAAATTCTTTCCCCATGGAAAGAATTTCCCCCATGGGTCATTGCCTCATTCTCTTCAGAACTTCACTGAAATGTCACCTTCTCAGTGAAACCTTCAGTGACTGCCCCATTTAAAACTGAAGTCTCTTCCATGCTCAGCATTCCCTGTCTTCCTGCCCTGCATAATTTTTTTCTAAAGCACTTATCCCCATCTGACATACTATAAGCTTAACTTAATGATTTGTTTTATGTTGGTCTCCATCCCCTGGGTTTGCAGGCTCCACAAGGAGAAGGATTTTTATCTACTTTGCTTCACTAGAATTGCTGTGATTGCCGGGCACGTAACAGGCTAGAGTTGAGACCTAAAGGCACAGATCTCATGTGATCATTACCCTTGAAAACTGGAGGACCCAGTTTTGATGGGAGAGTGAAAAAAAGATTAGACACTAAAACATGACAGCCAGAAACTTGAGGCCACATTTTGTGATTAGAAAATGTTTAAGAAAACAAATAGCAATGCAATTTGTCTTCTAGAGAGAATAATTTAGAATATTAATGGGGCTGCTGATAAGTTGGGTGAGATAATTAAGGATGTGCTTGCAGTGTGTGTGAAGGGGGAGATGGATGACAAGAGGGACTGTCTGGAGCGCATCAGCGCATCTGAAAACTAGGCAGGCTGTGACTTGGTTGGGCTGGGCATAATCTCTCTTGTGTATTCAAGGAGGTCAGGTTTGGTTTCTTAAAGTGCTTTGTTAAAATCTCTCTAACTAAGAAAAATTAAGGATTAGAACAGACAAATTGTCTAAGTTGATAAAATGAAGAGAAGGAGTATTTTAGATTCCCTAGAATTTGAAATTAAGTAGTTTTAGAGAAAAATATGTTTTCCAGAATGACATAACTAAATTAAAGAAATTATTTTAGGATAGATTAAAATACATGGAAAACTCAATTTAACTTGAAATTTTTATTGCAGCATTTTAGAAGGATATAAACCATTTGGGAGAAGGCCTTACAAGTTTCCCTCATAAGGTCTAGTCGGCCCATGGACCTCCTAGAAGTATACCTTTCCACACTGGGAAGTCACCTGTGTTGCCAGGAGCTTACCTGAAGTGGCCATTACATAGTCTCAGTAAAGGCCTACAATGTGGTATGAAGTTCAGGAGACAAATGACTGACTTAATTCTATTCAAGTGATGAGCTTGACCAACATAATCTGTATTTAAAAGCTTTTTTCCTAAAACACAAATGACTAAATTCTGTTTCCATATGTTCAACTTCTTTTTTTGGAAGGAGGGTTAGGATAAGTGTCCCTTTTCAAGAGGAGTAATATCCATTTTATCTTTCCATGGGCCAGTCATTTTCAGTGATGCTTTTGTGTTTGGATCTAGGCAATAAACAGCAATCTAGACAGTGCAGCTGAGAGGGCTGATCCTTTCTTAGCTCAAGGAGGTCTTCTACTCTTCTCCCCTCTCTATCTTCTCCTCTATGTGCCTCAAAGCTCTCTCAGGTTTACTTCTGGTGTCACTCAGCTCTTCAGCTGCAAGCAAAAGACACCAGTTCTGACCAATTCACAATAAAAAAGAATTTCTTGAAAGATGAGAGTGAAATTATAGGACTGGAGGGGACATCCAATAATCAGTCTTGGACCAGACAAGAACCACTTAGCTTCAGGTGGTCTGGGTGGCAGAATGTCTGCGCAGACTTGCCCGGGCTGAGCTCTCAAATACATTCTCTCTGGCTATTATCAGTGTTTGCATCACATTGCTTATGATTTACATTCTGGGAAAGGAATGTCTGGCTTGTCTAGCTTGGTTAAAGAAGGTAGGACCTCTGACCTAGTAGGGGAGAGGTTCCCCAAAAGAAACCAGAGAATGTGAAATACATGGTGGGTGATGAAAAAGCAGCCACTATCCCAAAGCCCCCATGGATTAAGAGAGCACTAAAATTGCAGCAAACTGCCGTGCCCCTGCATGAGGCCATAGCTGTTTAATTTCCGTGCCTGATATTTTATTTGGCCACCCTTAGCATCTCGATGCTTTCTTCCATTGTCTATCAGAGTGCCAGTGGAAAATTAGTTGACTCTTTTTTGATGTGTCATTTGATGAAATGATGGGGGCTCTGTGAAGTTCCTGTCTGCTAATCTGCGTCATGTAGGTGAATAGAAATTGGATTTGGAATAAAGCAACTTAGGTAGGAAGTTATTAAACAATATTTTATAGTTTTAATGTTGTAGCTTTATTGGACTATTTTTATCATGATACTTCCTAGTGGGGGAGGTCTGTTATTAGTTTGATATATAGTCAGAAGAAGACTTCCTTACCAGAAGGGGTTTGTTTTTGTCAGGTTTCACTGTAATAATGCTGTGTAACAAATAACTGCCCAAGTCTCAGTAGATTACAACAACATTTATTTCTCACTTGTTGGTCTCAAAGTCCAAGGACTCTGATGCTGTGCTTGGTTGTGTTTAGCTAGGGTCAGCTGAGCTCAGCTCCAGGCTGCAGGCTGGGTTTTGATCTGGTCTAAAATCATCCTTCTTCTGGAATCAGTGGCTTCACAAGATATGCTCTTTCCCTTCCTCATCCGAGGACATTTCCTCATTGCTTTTTAGAGATGGAGGAAGGGAGAGAGAAAGAAACATTGATGTGAGAGAGAAGCATTGATTGGTTGCTGTACATGCCCAGACCAGGTGTCACACCCCCTCCGATTAGAGGTTGAACCCACAACCTAGGTATATTCCCTGACCAGGCATCAAACCCACAACCTTTCTGTTACAGGATGATGCTCGACACAACTGAGCCACACCGATCAGAGTAAGGTATGCTCTTTTTACAGTGCATAAAAGAATGCAAGGGGTGGATGAATCTTGCCAGGACTCTTAAAACCTCAGGTTGGAACTAGTGTGTGTCACTTCTGCCCATGTTCCATTGGTTAAAACAAGTCAGGTGACCAAGCTCAGTTGTCAGGGAAACAGTGGCAAGAGTGGGGAGCAAAAGACAAATCATAAACAAATAATTCTGTCTTCCTTGGGGTTTAAATATCGCCTGCTGTCTCCATTGCAGCTGCATGTGGGTTGCTGCAGAGTGCAGGCAGCTGAGTGCTCTGGTTAGGGAGGGAGTGTAAAAGGCTGCAGTACCACACAGGCAGCATGTGCCATGGAATGGGAAGGACAGGAAGCTCTGCACTGGAATCAATCCACTGAAGATTTGGCATGTAAATGCCCTAAGCATGGACCTGGTCCTCAGCAATTCCAGAATGAAAGAAGAGAGGCAACACAGATTGTAGATGGCACAGGGCCTGAGCAAGATGGGGTGAGCAGAAGAGGGGTCGTGATCATACCCCAAAAGAATAGAGGCTATTCTTTTTGCCATATGGTCAGATTTTAGTCAGATCCAGTGAGAAAGAATCAGAGATTAGTTTTAGGACTGTTTATGTTGTATGGTTCACATATAAGCCTATATAAAATATATATGAATATATTTGATTTAGAGAGGACTGCAAAAATATTTGATACCAAATAGTGTCCACATGACAATATCTACTCCATTATCTTCCAAATTCATTAGTTTTTTGTTTGTTTGTTTGTTTGTTTTTCAGGGTGGTTCCTCAGTCATTGACGATGAAATTCCCATTGGGAAACTCTTGGTTGTAGATAGCACATCTGGGTAGGCGCTGCTTAATTACAAAGGTCAAAGTGCTTATTATGCTCAGAATGTGCAAAGCCAGGGAAGCAAGTTATCTTACAGGAGACCACATGTGTGTATGTGTTCACAAATAAGTAATATTTTAGTTTTATATCCTGAAGAGATAAAGTGTAGGCACTCCAGATAAATCAGTTTATTTTAACTATAAAGTTATGAAGCAAATATGTAGATACAGAATTAAATTTCAAGCACAAATGATATAAAAGCAATAACTAACTGATGTCATAAATAACAAAAGCCTTTAATTCACCTTGCGATGTCTCTTCATGACCTCTGACCTGTCCAGCCCTGTAAGGCTGTAGCTAGACACTGAGATCAGAAGGTGCCAAGGGTAATTCATCCAAATGTATTTTCTGAGCACAGTCTACGTTCCGTCCACAGACTACACACACAACTCAGTCTGGGCATACAGAATGCTGTCTTAAGTTTATTGCTGACTTGGAAGGAGGTACATGTTACCTCACCCTTCTCACTTACCAGTTGTGTTTGTCTCAACCTTAAAATGGAAATAACAATAATAGCCATAATAATGAAAACAACAGTACAAGGCAATGAAAAGTCATTTTTTAAAGATATAAGATTTTGCAAGAAAAGAGCTTTGTGAATGGTGATGTACTATTCTTATAAAGAAATCACTTAGGCATCATTTACAGATCGAGCATTACCGGGGCAAACCTAGCATTTCAACAGTTGAACACACATGGGAATGTGGCACAATGTTTTATGATGTATTCGGCTCCTAGGGCTGCTGTGAGAAATTACCACCAACTTGGCAGCTCAGAACAGCAGGACTTTATTCCTGAGCGGTTCTGGAGGCTAGATGTCTGAAATCAAAGCGCTGACAGGCCCGTGTTCCTTCTGAAGGATCCAGCGAAAAATCTTGCCTTGTTACGTCCTCGCTTTTGGTGGCCCTTGGCAATCCTTGTCATTTTTTGGCTTATAGTTCCAATCTTTGCCTCCCTTGTCACACTGCCTTTCTCCCTGTGTCTCTGGGTGTTTCCAAATCTCTCTCTTTAAAATAAGAACATCAGTTGTTACATTTTGTCTCCACTCTAATCTGATATGAACTCACCTTGATTACTTCTGCAAAGACCTTTCTAAATACAGCCCATTCACAGAGGTTAGGACTTAAACCTATCTTTTTGAGAGACATAATTCAACCCACTCCAAATATATATCGGAGTGAAGTGATAAGATGACAGTCTCCTCACTTGACAAGATAATATCAGTGGATCAGCAGTAAACTGGAGTTGGTCACTGTTCACTCTCTGTGAATGGAGAGCTAGAAGTATAAGTTCCTAAATACTTTTAACACAATGAAAGATGCTGCAGATCAGGCGGAGAAGCATATTCTCTTCATTGTTTTCAGATAGTAATTAAAAACTTTAATCTGGTAAAGATAAGTAAAAAATGGTAAGTGTAGGTTTTGATAAACCAGTTGGAAGAAAAATCAGATGATCACACAGCACACTAATCGGGAGTGGGATCAGTATATAAAAACCCTTGAAATTTTCAGGCTAAAATATTTCTCCCTTTAAAAGAAGAAATTGATCAGGACACAGATATTCCAGCAAGACATATGACTATAAATAAGAAATAATGTTACCGTTTAAGCTACCCGAACTGACAGGTTTGCAAAGTGTGTGACATTTAGACCTACCCGGTAGACGGAAGTAGATCCATTTCAATCAGTAGCTTCAGTAGGCTGAACTGCTATTATGGTTTGACTAAATAGTAAAAAAAATGCAGAAACCCGTTTTAAAGGCTTATGCTCTTCTAGTTAAGCAGGCAGTTTCATCCTGAATGCTAATTAACAAGAAAATATTTTAAGGCAACTTCAGGGGAGATTATTTCAGAGCTTGCTATTATTTTGTAGAACTGTTAGCAATTTTAGAATGCCAATCTATGTATAACAGCAGACATTTTTATAAAGCATCATCTACCTGTACTCCATAATCATTGAATTAGGTACTTTGTTGATAGAGTTAATATCACATTAGTACACAGAGTTGTTAGAAATTTAAGCATTTCATGGGCAGATGTCAGTTTATAAGCTCTAACCTCTACTGGTTGCTGTGATAGTTAAATTTTGTTTCTCACCTTGACTGGTCTATGGTGCCCCCTTGTACGGTCAACCACTAGTCTTAATGTTGTTGTGAAAGTGCAGTTAACCCCTGAAGAATGTGGTGGTTAGGAGAGCCAGCCCAGGAAGCGGTCAAATCTCTGCACTTGACTTACTGTTAGCCTCCCGCTATGCAGATCCTCAGTTGCAGACAGAAACTACAACTGACCCTTGAACAACATGGTTTGAAGTGCACTCAGTTGACTTTAAGAAAAGGTTACCCTCCAAAATGTGGGTGTGCCTCATCCAATCAGCTGAAAACCTTCAGAATTCTGCCTCAAGACTGTAACAGCGATCCTGCCTCTGTTTCCAGCCTCCAGCCTCCCATACAGATTTTAGACTCTCCAAGGATAGCCTATTGGTTGTGTTTCTTGGGAGAATCCTGACTGATACGATTACTTTAGACAGTATTTGAACATCTTCAGCTTTGCAGTTCAGAAATATTTTAAACTTATGGAAGTGCTGAAGATGTTGCGGCAGCTACTCAGACCCTGGTGTCAACTGTGGGGTAGCATGTGGCGTTCTCGGTCTCAGGCTGGAACATGTTTATCTGAATACTCTTCTATAAGTAGTACCGGAGTCTTCAAGGCTACGAGCCCTGTCCTCTTGGCTCCAATGTCTTCTCTTCAGTGATATTTAAGGGGCTCTTTAATTTAGGGCTTTATAATAACAATAAAAGGATAAGATCAGAATCACAACCCATACTCTGGAATGTGATTACATAAAAAAACATATAAAATACATATATACTACTCACATAGAAAATAAACGTGGCCACCTGTGGTCCTAATGCCTGCCTTCCAGCCTTGTAATGCGATGAACCGACGACGTCTCAGTATGTAGGTGTCTCAGTTTTGGTCCTGTGCAGGCTGCCGCGTTGTCCTGGTTTGGTGTGTGGACTGATCAGTGCTTGATTCTTACAACTCCCTTCCACAGCATTCACTGTCTGCAGTGACAGGGCAGACAGTGCCCTATCTTATAAATTTAGGCTCTTATACTAAAGGTAGGTAATTCTCAGTACCTTTGTCTATAGTTTCTAAGAGAAAGAGAATTTGCATCAGCCATATTCTTTCTCTTTCTGTCATTATCCTTGATTGGCATTTGTTTACTCAGAAGTATTTCTTGAATGTTTATACTGAATAGTGTGTGAGATGAACAATAGATGTAGTCCTTGCACTTGTCATGTTCTCCACTCCTGTACAAACAAAGCCCCTGCTGCCACGGAAGGCATAGCTGGTCTTCTTCAACATGCCACCTCCTCGGTTCCTGTGAGTCCCCTGAGAAATGATCTCTCTATGTTACGTCTCGTCTCTACTTTGTTAGAGGCTTGGGATGGGAAATAGTTCTCCCTTCTTAAGATAGTTTCTGTGGAACATTAACCAGATTCCTTTTGTTGGTTTGGATTAGCTGATTGTTTACAGTTTAAATATTTCATACCTACATGTGTCTGAACTATAAAACAGTGTTAATAAATAGATTCTTTAGAAACTTTATAAAGCCTTATACTGAAAAGAAGATGGCTTTTTAAAATACTGTCCTGGGTTATGAATTATATTTTGGCATTCTGTGCTGGAATCCAAACTGTCAGCTGGAGGAAGGGTAGAGTAAGTAGTTCATTGAAATTCTCTCTTTTAAGGGAAAATATAATTGCATGTGCAACTACAAGAATATTAAAATTTGTTCTTATTAAAAGAGTATTTGAATAAAAATTCAACTTTACTTTTTAAAGCAAAATTGCAAAAATTGGAGGTAAAATGGAAGAGTGTTTTTAAAAATGTTCTGGAAGTTTTTAGTTATATTATTCCAAGTTGGTGATGTTAATATTTTAAAATTATCATGCCTTCATGGTTTATTATTCTCCAGGGACACTCTGAACATCGGAGTTGTACCGCTTATTAGTCAGGGAGTGCTGGAAGTGAAAGACAGGCGCTGAGAGTGAGAACCAAGAGCTGCTGACTTTTCCCTGATGTTTCCTGGTTTGTGCTTAACACCATGCTTTTAATCATGTATTCTCTTTTCCCCACCTTACTGTCAATATCTGCTTTGTGTTTGCACACATTTTGGTTTTCTCTTGAGAAACCCTATTTCCAAGCAGTATCCCATATTTATATCCCCAAACTTCCTTTTTTTTTTTAAAAAAAAATTTACTTATTTATTTTTAGAAGGGGGAGGGAGGGAGAAAAAAGGGAGAGAAACATCAATTTGTGGTTGCCTTTCATGCACCCCACATTGGGGACCTGGCCCAGAACCCAGGCATGTGCCATGACTGGGAATCGAACCAGTGACCCTTTGGTTCTCAGGCTGGCACTCAATCCACTGAGCCACACCAGCCAGGGCTATGTGCCCAAACTTCTTTTAAAAGTTTTTCTCTTCATTTCCAGTATGCATAATTTAATTTTCTTTTTTCACTGCCAATTGTCTTCATTGAAATTTTTCTATTCCATTTCTGTTTTTTACTGTCCACCAATTTGCTGTCCTCAAAAATATAGATTTGACTCCTGGTGGTCTACAGAAAGCACAATAGACTGCTCATTGCAACAAACCAATATAGCCTTTTCTCTCACTAGTATAGTATGTTATTTATCAATGCAGAACATTGATAAATGTCATCATCACAGATTTAGTGGCTTAAAATGACACACATTTACTGTCGCATCATTTCTGTGGGCCAGGAATTTGGGCGTGCTCAGTGGGTTTCTTACTTCAGGGTCTCTCACAAGGCTGCAGTGCTATCGTTGGTTGGGGCTGAGGTCTCACCTAAATGTTTGACTGGGGGAGCATTTGCTTCTGAGATCACATGGTTGTTGGCAAGATTCACTTTCTTGAGGTTGTAGAGCCGAAGGCCTCAGTCCTTTGCCTGGCTGTTGACAAAAGGCCTCTTTCAATTCCTTGCCTGTGGGACTCTCTCTCTCCATAGGGCAGTTCACAGCATGACAGCTTTGCTTCTTTAGGGCCAGCAAGGGAGAGCTTCTGCTAGCAAATTAGAAGTTACACCTCTTCTAATCTAGCCATGGAAATGCTACTCCACCACCTTTGCTGTATTTTATTGATTAGAATCAACAAAATACAATGCCTGCTAGGGCAGTCCACACTCAAGGGCAGGAGACTACACAGGGCATGAGTACCAGGAGGCAGAGATCACTGGGGTGCTGGCAGAGTCTCCCGCCACAGGGATCATTTCTTGACTATCTTTTACCTGCCAGCGATGTTATTTTAAAAATTGTCCTGACCTAAAACGTGAGTGTTTTGATTCTGGTTTTTTTCTTCGTTTTCCATTTTTCATCTGTTTCTGTACATACGTCATAGTGAAAATAATAGTCAGAAAACCTCGTTACAGTCCCAGCAATTCTCCCCACTTCTGGGAAGTCACTTAAATTGCCTGGGCTACAGTTTCCTTATCTGTACAATAAGGTCTGGCACTAAGTTATCCTTATAATTCATTTCAGTTCTAACATTCTTTGATCTCAGGAATACTGAGTTTTCCTCTGTGAATCTGTTTCTGTTTGTTTTTTTTTTTTTCCTCTTTTCCAACTCCAGACCATCTGGACCATCACTTTCATTTTGCCATTTGCCAACTCAGGACCCTAGAGGAACTTCTAGCTGGCTGCAAAATAAAAGCCAAACATGCTTTAGTGCACAATTAGAGGCTCTCTCCAGTCTGTCCCAAACTCTATGCTCAACTTCATCTTGGATTCTACTACTACTGGAAGCCCCCAGCTCTGTCTCGACTAAGCTATCCACTAATCATGCCTTGATTTTCTTTTCTAGTTTATTCACACTAAACTCTGTTTGATTGTCCACCATACTTTGCCTCTACTTATAGAATTTCTACCTATTCCTTGGAGCCCAGCTAAATTCTCATCTTTATCACATAGATCTTAGTATACTGGTTTTGAATTCAGAAAGCTAGGGTTCAAATCCTTTCATTTCTACATATAAACTTCATTACTTATGCATGTTTAAACCCTTTGAGCCTCATTTTTTAAATAAGGATTTTAATGCCTTGCTCATGGGTTATTGTGAAGATTACATAAGGTAATGCATGCTAGGTGCTTAATTCAGTCCCTGGTACATAACAAATGATGCAAAAATCATTATTGCCCCTGGCTTTTTCTAATCTGTATTTAATTTATCTCCATGTTGTAGTACTATCGCATGTTGTTTTTTGGTTCCACTCATTTATGAGATTTTTCTGTCTTTCATGGTTCGTCTACTATTTTTTCTTTTGCATAAATGTTATTATGTCCTAGATAGTATATTTCTTAAGGGCAATGGCTGTGCTTTACACTTGTTTATGGTTTTCTCATCACCTAGATCAGCGCTCTGCAGCGCGTTGATTACCTTCCCTTCCCTTCCCTGATTTGTCACCCATTTTTATGCCGTCATGACAATGTGCTTTTCCCTCAGCTCTTCTTTCATTCTTAGCCTATCAATTTTTTGTATTCTTTTTGGCTCAGCCCTGAGCATCTCAATTATTCATTCAACAGATACTTAGTAAGAGCCTACAAATATGCTAGGCACTGTGCTCTGCTCTGAGGATACACTGATGAGCTAGAACCAGCATATTTTCTGACTCACAGAACTGTCTAGTGAGGGAAGACTGACATTTCTCATATATTCACGAAAGCCCATGTCCATGGCTCCAAGAGGAAACTGACATATATCAAGTAATCATACACATTTACATGGCATAGTAACGACTGGAATAGGGAAGTTTGACAGGGAATTTGATACCTGAAACATGAATAAAAGTCATCTGGAGGAAGCGATGGTAGAGATGGTGGTGTGGGAGGAATCGTGGTGACTAAGATCAAGGGCAGAGCTTGGTTCTAAAATTAAGGGAGTAACTTTGAGAGGAAAATAAATAAAAACATAATGTTAAGGGAGTGAGCCGAGGGGGTGGGCCAGGAGTGGGGAAGGTACCATGTGAGAGGCATTTTTTCACCATCTGCATTTACCCATATCAAGATCTTGCTTTCTTCTGCTTGCTCTCTTCATAATCTTAATAATTGGCACACTAAAATATTACCTTAGAATAGCTGAGAAGTTGCTTATTTTGGGGAATGTACTCAGGGAATCAATCACAAAAGCTGCTACCTCCAGCTTCAGTTTTGAGCAACAGGCACTGAAAGACCAGTATAGTTGGACCTCACAGACTGGGAGGGTCCCCGGGAGTAGATGGGCTTTGACGGGTACAAGGGACCAAATGGGAATTGTATACCAGGTTAAGGTGGTTTGTTCAAGGGGTAGTCACAGGGGAGTTGTGGGATCATGTTTGCATTTTGAACCATGTCTTTGACTGCTATGCGAAGGCAGCACACTTCCCTGAATCACCTTTTGTTGCTTGATTTTGTGTGAACAGGATGCTATTATATAATTGTTTATTTTAACCTTCATATTATACTATCATTCCACATTCAACTATATGCTACATTCATTAGGATTTAAATTGCTATCAGTAACAGACGTAACCCAAATAACAGCTGAAACAAATAGACATCTGTTTTTTCTCTTACCTAAAGGAACCTGGTGATAGGCATTCCAAGACTAGTATGAAAACCTCAAAGGCAACAAGGAGCAGTGAACATCTTTCTTTCTGCTCTGGTAGCTTAGTGTGTAATGCACCCTGGCCCAAGGGGGCCACCAGAATGCCAGATATCACATGGGTTTTCCGGTCTGCAATGAGAAGGGATTGATAAAGGGCGTGTCTTCTCCCTTGAAGGACACTTACTGAATATTACACATGATGTGTCCATGTTCTGGAACTTGATCACATGCCAATACCCACCTCCAATGGATTCTAGGGTACATGGTCAATTTTCTGTGGTCCGTAGCTAAAAGTGAATGATTCTATTCCCATGGAAAAAGGAGAACATGAATGTTGGCAACAAATTTGGACCCTAGATTTTTTGGCTACATTCTCTTCCTTCTTAGAGAGGCAGTCCTGAATACCATGACTAATTACTAGTTACTAATTCTAGTTCGAAGCCTAAGATCTTTGGGAGATAGGCAAAGATAAGTTGTCTGCTATAAGCACATTCAGCAAATAACAGTGGAGAAGAAGGAGCAGGCTAACTTCAGCATCATCTCCCATTCAGAAATGGGGAGAATAGAAAACACCCATGAGTCACTGATACCTAAGAACTTCTAAATTCTTTATGTGCAGGAACGGTATGGGGTAAGCTTCTTGATTAGCCACTAGGACTTCTAGTTTTTAGGGAGGAACTCCCTTATCTGTTGTCTTCTGTGGTTCTGGCTTTCCTTCTGGGGAAGTTTTTTCATTTATATTTTCCTCCAAGAAACCTCTGAGGACCACAATGGGTAGTAAGCCCTTCTTCAGGCCCCTAGAACTTGTATAGACCACTTCTTGTTGATTTTCTGGTGGGAAGTGGTAGGAATTATATTTTGAAGGTTAGACAGCTAGTTATAAACTTCTGTTTTCTAAAGATGGCCGTAACAGTACCTCCCATCAATTCTTACGACCTTGCTGTTTTCCAAGCAAGAAGTGGAATCTATGTCCCCTCCCCTAGAAACTTGGAACATTTTGACTGCCCCAGCCAATAGAGTGTGGCAGAATGGTACCATGTGACTCCCAAGACAAGATCATGAAAGATGATATCACTTCTATCTGACCCTCTGGGGTGCGTGATCCTTGGACACCTGCCACCATGTTATCAGGAAGCCCGGGCAACAAGGAGAGGTCACATTAGGGTTCTGAATCACAGACTCAGCCGAGATTATAGCCAACAGCCAGCATCAACCCCCAGACATGTGAGTGCAGAAACTGCTGGGATGGCTCTAGCACCAGCCACCATCTCATTATAACTCCATGAGCAACTCTACGTGAGCACTGCCTAAATGAGCACAGCGTTCTCCTCAAACTGTAAGGGTGACAATAACAGTGGGAAAGGATTGCTGTATTTTCCCACCGCTAAGTCTAACCTAGAGGATTCCAGAGGTAGGCAATCCAGGATTTGTATGATAGCTCCATGATTGTCAAGATAGTTCCTTCTATCTTGATGTTCTGACTTTCTTAAGTTGCTGCTTCATGATCCAAAATAGCTGCTTGAGTTCTAGTCAGTACACCCCTTTCTAGCAGTAAGGAAAAACAGAGCAAAGAGGAGCATCCCTTCTTTTAAGGCTGCATATTAGAAGCTGCACATACAACTTAATGTTGTATCCCATTTGCCAGCAATTAGTCACATGTAACTGGCCACACTCACCTGGGAGGAAAGATGGGAACTGTGTTTGTTGGGGGTGGCCATGTGCTCAGAGTAGCATTTATGTACTTTCTTTAACACCACTTAGCTTTCTTTTATATATTCGTTACATAGTTCTCTCATTAATTTAAACTTCTAAATAAACTATGCTATGGGAGGGAAACATTACTGGGACTTAATCAGAAAGAAGGCATTTGAGATGATCAAGCTGAGAAAATGAAGCCTCGCGTGTATCCTTGGGATCTGGCCTCCCAGGATTCACTAACTCTGGCAACTCAATCCCCCGTGCTGACCCTCATTAACCATTCTGACAAAAAGCACTGATCTACCCAGAAGGATTTATTATTTGAAGTTTGGGGAGGCAATTAGAAGTTTATAGTAGGATTTAAATTTGATAAGAGCCTCAGTGGCCTTTTCTGTATTTCAGCTCAGTATTCTAACCAGGAGTCCCTCCAACCTCCCAAGTTTAACAAACTTTGTCTCAAATCTGATACTAGAAGAATAAACTCTGCCCAAATGAAAGCTTCATTTTGTTCATCAACAAGTTGATAGGAAAAAATGAATTTTCTCTCATTCTTGTTAAGAGGAAGATGAATGAGGTATTCAGGTGGTAAAAGCACACCAAATGCATTCATTCAAAAATGTCACTGCGAATTTATCATGTAAGCTACACAGCATTAGCTGTTGGAGATATAATAGTGAACTAAGTTACTATCTTGACTGCCATACACTAAATAATGGCCCACAAGTATATCCAAATCCCAATTCATGAAATCTGTGAATGTGACCTTTCATGGCAAAAGAGACTTTGAAGATGTGACAAAGTTTAGGATCCTGAGCAGGGGAGATGATCTGGGGATGCTAAATGCAATCACGGGTGTCCTCAGAGAGAAGGGCAGGGATATTTGAGAGAAGAGGAAGAAGGAAATGAAGCGACTGTGGAAGCAGGTATAGGAAAAATGAAGCGATGTCAC
This sequence comes from Trachops cirrhosus, assembly GCA_028533065.1. Lineage (NCBI taxonomy): Eukaryota > Metazoa > Chordata > Mammalia > Chiroptera > Phyllostomidae > Trachops > Trachops cirrhosus. The sequence goes on from CM052543.1 coordinate 116,092,433, forward strand.
GGGGCCCTGACGGGGGAGGTAGCCTTCAGAAGGGGCAGGGGAGGCAATGAAAAGTGTTCTCCCTGAGATCCCCCTGAGGGAGCCTAGCACTACGGACATTTTGATTTTATCCAAGTGAAACTGATGGCTGACTTCTGGTCTCCAGAACTGTGAGAGAAGAAATTTCTGTTGTTGTAAACCACCAAGAACATGGTAATTTGTTACAGCCACAGGAAACAATACATTGCCTTTCACAGAGTTTATAATCTAAAAGGCAATTAGAACCAAGTATGCAATATCTGAAGAGAAATTTGAAAGAGCAAAATGAGTTGGTCAGGTGTGGTAGTAGGGCAAGGCAAAAGCAGAGACAGCTGGAAGTGCTGGGTTTTTTAAAGTTTAGTCTCTTGGAAGTGAAGAATGCTTTTATGGAGTGGTGCAAATGTGGCGAGAAGTCAGGCTGGATGAACCACGGAGCAGGTGCTAGATGATGGAGACACATGCTTTTGGGCTCCATTCCTGGAATATTGTACATTCAAGAGTTTTGAGCAGAATTGTAGCATAATTAGTTCTGCATTTTAGAAAAACTGGAAGTCCTCTAATTCCACCTCACTCTTGTAGGGACCCATTCATGGACCTTTGCGATTATATACATTCAGACATTTTGTATTATTATTTGTTTCTTTTCTTAAAAGTGAATTTTCAATTGCAAGATTCTCTTGCTTTCACACAGCTATGCTTCTCCAGATCTCTTTCCTGACTCCTCCTCTCCATCACCTCCACAAACCTTCTGCAGCTCAGTAGATAACAATTCCCTTAAAAAATAGACTATGATTTTAGATCAGTTTTAACATGTACAATAAACCTGAGAAGGCAGACAGATTTCCCATGTACCCCCCATCCCCATACATGCATAGACTCTCCCATTATCAACATCACTCACCAGGATGGTACATTTTTAACGAAGGATGGACCTACACTGACAATTGTAATCACCCAAAGTCTGTGGTTTGCCTCAGTTCACTCCTGTGTTGTACATTCATTGTGGATTTGGACACGTGTGATGGCAGATGTCCGTCATTATTCTGTCACACGGAATTTTCACTGCTCTAAAAATGCTCTGTCCTCTGCCTATTCATTTCTTGCCCATTCCCTCCTCATCCCTCATCTGGTAATATTCAGAAGTCTAGTATATTACCCATCATTTTTTATGTAAAGTTGTGTTCTGAAATTGATAATTCCAATCAAAAGAGAACCCATGGTAGAAGACAGGCAAACAACATAGGCAACGTGTAGCTACTAAAAGTTTTTTCAAATTCAAAAATAATCTCAGTTATTCCCTTTGGAGTCTTGTTTTTTCCCCCTAATTAGTGCATTGCTCTATGTAGACTTTCTTCTTCTAGTTCAAACTGATATTCAGTTTCATAAAGTTGTCTGCATCTGATTATAGCTAAATGCATGACAAGATTAGAATACATTCTCTTGTCATCATCCATGTCTGGAAGGGAAATGCACTTTGTGAAAGATGTAATTTTATATTTCCTTTTGAGGACCAAGTGAAGATTCACTGAAATGTGGGGAATGGCAACATCATTTTCTGTTTTGTTACCTAGAATGTCTTTGTAGATAAATTATATTCTGGATAAATTTTATTCACAGAGGAGACCATAGCTTGCTTTTTCACATTTTCATAACCTAGTAAGATAGAGATGTTCCCCAATGCACTGTTTAGGGAATGCTCACAAAATCCAATTCCTTTAGCCAAAGTCCAGGTCTCTGTAAAGAGGGCCCTTTGTCTTGGGGTGAGGACAGTGGAAAGCAGCTCTGATTGGTGACAGAGCAGTGCCTGGACATGGTGATTCTGATTCCTAGAGGTCTGGCTTCTTTCCGAAGTAGGAGCAGAGCTGGCTTGTGGGAAGCAGTCTGATTGGAGGCATATTGCGTCAAGTCTGAGTGTGGCTTCCTGTCCCACCATTTCTTTCACTGTAGCCCATGGCCCATGCCATCAGAATCACTGTGAAGTGTGTTAAACAGGCAGATTTCTGGATCCCACTCCAAACCAAATGAGACTCTTTGGAGGCAGGACTGGGGAATCTGAACTTTTAAAAGCACTTCAGAGGATTGTTTTTCAAATTAATTTTTTAAAAAAATTTGAGATAATTTTAGATTGACATGCAATCATAAGAAATAATATAGAGAGACTCTCTGTAGCCTTTTCCAGAGTCTCCCAATGGAAACATCTTGCATCACTGTTGTACAGTATCACAACCAGGGTATCGACACTAGTGCAGTCAAGACCCAGAAGTTTCCCATCACCACCTGGATCCCTCAAGTTGCCCTTTCATAGCCTCACCCTCTTCTTTCCCACCTCCACTTCTTTCTTAATCTCTGGGGTCCATTAGTGGTTTCCTTTCCCATAATTTTATCAAGAATGTTAAAAAATCCACATACTACGTATCCTTTTGAAATTGGCCTTTTAACTCAGGATAATTCTCTGTAGACTCCTCTATCTTGTTGTGTGTGATAATAGTTTGTTCCTTTTTACTACTGAGAAGTAGCCCATGGTATGGACCTACCAGAGTTAGTTTAATCATTTACTCATTGATGGGTATCTGGATTGTTTACAGTTTTTAGTTACTATGAATAAAGCTGCTATAAACATTTGTGTAAGGTTTTTGTGTGAACATAGTCTTTATTCTCTGGAATGAGTGAATGCCCAGTCTTGCAACTGCTGTGTAGTGTAGTTATTGCAAGTTTAGATTTTTGTGAAGGAAAGTACCAAACTTATCCAGATTGGTTGTAGTTTTACATTCTTATCAGCAACTGGATCACTTGATCCAGTTTCTTTGCATCCTTGCCAGCATTGGGTATCGTCATTATATTTTATTTTAGCTGTTCATGAGTTTGAGAACTTTGCCTACTATTAGATTTTTGAACATTTTTTTTCCTAGATATTTTATGGTCATGCTTCTTACATCTGTGATCTATTTTGAGTTAATTTTTGTGTAAGGGGTGAAACTTAAATCAAGATTTTTTTTAACCTAAGGATGCACCATTTGTTGAAAAGATCATCTTTTCTCCATTGAATTGCACCTTTGTCAATATCAGTTGGATTATTTGTATGAGTCTATTCCTGGGTTTTCTGTTTTGTTTCTTTGATCTGTATCTATCCTTCTGAAAATACCACACAAGTTGGATTACTGTAGCTATAGAATAAATTTTAAAATTGGCTAAACAAATTTCTTCCACTTAATTCTTTATCAGCATTGTTTTAGTAATTCAAATTCCTTTGCCTTTCCATATAAATTTTACAATAACCTTGTCTATATCTACAAAAAGTCTCACATGGGTTTTGATAGGAATTGTCTTCAACTTGTATATTAATTTGGGGAAAATTGGAAACTTGGCATCTTTACTATTTTGACTTTTTTAATCCATGAGCACATTGCCTCATTTAGTAGTTTCCAGTGTGCAAGTCTGTGCCTGTTTAGGCTTACAGCTAAGTTTTTTGAAGTGATTGTAAGTGGTGTTTTTAATTCTGTTGTCTACACGTTTGTTGCTAGCCTACAGACACATTATTAATTCTTGTATGTTTGTCTTGTATCCTAGGATCTTACTGCCTCTTGTTTTAGAATTTTTTTATAGATTCCTTAAAATTTTCTATGCAGACAATTATGTCATTTGCAAAATGGGCAGGTTTACTTCTTTCTTTCCCATCTGTTTGCCTTTTGTTTTCTTAACACAGTGACTAGGACTTCTAATATTATGATGACGAGTGGTGGGGATGGGTGTTCATACATCATTCCTGATCTTAGAGAAAGCATTTCAGCCTGGCACCGTCAGGGATAATGTTTATTGTAGGCTTTTTGTAGATGTTCTTGATCAGGTTGGGGGAGTTCTCTTCAATTCCTATTTTTCTGAGAGTTTTTATTATTAATGGGTGTAAACTTTTTTCAAATGCTGCTCTTTTTAGTTGAGATATAATTAAATTATATCTTCATTGATTGATATGATCATTGTGATTTTTCTTCTTTAACCTATTTATATGGTAGATTACATTGATTAGTTTTCAAATATTGAATCAGTGTTGCATTTCCTATAACTTCCATTTGGTCTTTAATTATTTTTTATATCTTGTTATATTCTATTTGCTAATATTATGTTAGGAGGTTTTGAATCTATATCCATGAAGAATATTAGTCTATGGCTTTCTTTTATTTGGTGTTGTCTTCGTATTGGTATGGGGGCAATGCCAGCTTCCTAAAATGAATTTGGAAATGTCATCTTCTCTCCTCTGTTCTAGAAGGGATCATGTAGAATTGGGGTTAATTCTTTAAATGTTTGGTAGAATTCTCCAGCGAAATCATCTAGGCCTGGAGATTTCTTTGTTGTGAGTATTTGAATTATAAATTCAGTTTCCTTTAATAGTTTATAGGACTAGTGAAATGATCTCTTTCATACTGAGTATGTTGTGGTAGTTTGTGCTTTGAAAGAAATCGGTTCATTTTATCTAAGTTGTCAGATTTATGTGCATAGGGTTGTTTGCAAATATTTTCTTTAACATCCTGTTTGATATCTGCAGGATCTGTAGTGATATCCTGTTTCATCCCCATGTTGGTAATTTGTATCTTTACTTTTTAAATTTGTCTATTTTGCTGGAGGTTTATCAATTTTATTGAACATTTCAACAACCAGCTGTTTGTATCATGATATTTCTCTAGTGTCTTCCTACGTACAATTTCATTGATTTCTGCTGTTTATCATTTTCTTGTTCTTGCTCGCTTTGGGTTTATTTTTCTCTTTTTTATAGGGTTTTGAAGTGGTTGTTTAGATTGTTGATGTGTAACTTTTCTTAACTTTTAATCGATGCATTTAGTTTATAAATTTTACTTTCAATACTGCTTTAACAGTGCCTACAAATTTTAACATGTATTTTCCTTTTAATTCATTTCAGTGTATTTTTTCAGTTCTCTTGAGACTTTCTATTCACTCATGAAGTATTTATAAATATGGTCACTAATTTTCAAGTGTTTCAAAATTGTTCTCTCACCTTTTTGTTATTTCTAATTTGACTTTATTGTGATCAGAAAGCTCACTTTATATGATTTTAATTCTTTTAAACTTGCTGAAGGTTATTTTATGGCTGGGTATATGGTCTAATGGGGTCATGGTCACTGGGCAATACTGTGTATTCTGCTTTTGTCAGGTGAAGTGTTCTGTAAATGTTGGTCGCATTCTGCTGGCTAATGGGGTTTCTGAGGTCTTCTATGTTCTTGCAGTTGTTCAGACAGAGGGGTGTTGCTGTCCTACTGTAATTCTGTGTTTGTCTATTTCTCCTTTTAGTTTTATTGTTTTTTGCTTCACATGCTTTATTGCTCTCTTATTTAATACATACTTAGGGTTGTGATGTTTTCATGGTGGATTGAGGCTTTTACCTCATTAAATAATATCCCTTTTTATCTCTGGCAATTCCCTTTGCTCTTCAGTCTACCTGATGTTGATATGGTCACTTGTACTGCCTTTTGATGAATACTTTCATGGTACATCTTTTTCCATTCTTTCACTTTCAGCTGGTCTATATCATTGTAGTTCAAGTAGATTTCTGAAGAAATTCACAGCCATTCACAGAGATCTGTAATATATGTTTGGGTCATATTTTTTGATGCATTCTGTCAATTTGTCTTTTAATCAGTATATTTAGACAATCTATATTTAATATAACTGTTGATAATTTAGAGTTGAAGTCTTCTATTTTAATACTGGATTTCTGTTTGTTCTTTGTTTTAGGTTTCTCTTTTATTTTTCATGCCTTCATGTGGTTATCTGAACATTTTTTTAGAATTTCATTTTCATTTCTCTATAGTGTTTTTGAGTATATCTCTTTAATATAGATCTTTTAGTGGTTGTTCTAGGTATGTAATATTATATGTACTAAACTTGTCAGAGTCTGCTGGTATCATCATTTTACCACTTCAAGTGCAGTATAGAAACCTTCCTTCCCTTTATAGTCCTTATCCTCGTTGTTTATGATATACTTGTTCATAGTATATTATGTATAAATGACTATATTATTGATTAATTATAACTATTTATAATATAATTACCCTAAATATTTCCTTTTTAGAACCATACAGTTAGAACCATATCAAACAGTTATAACTTTTTCAGCCATCAAACATAATTTAGAACTTCAGAAGAGAAGGAAAGCTTATTGCATTTACTCATATTTTTGATGACAATGTTCTTTACTCCTGATTGTCTCAGTTTCCAATTACTCTTGTAATAAATCATCACAGATTTACTGCAACAGAATGACATAAATTTATTATCTTATAGTTCTGGAGGTCAGGTGTTTGAAATAAATTTCACTGGGTTAAAAGATGAGGTATCAGCAAGTCTGCATTTTTTTTCCGTAGACTCTCAGGGAGAATCTGTTGGCTTTCCCAGCTTTTAGAGGCCACCTGCATTCCCTGGCTTGTTTTGTCTTTCTAATCTGGCAAGATTCAACTCTAATAATTTGTTGTTTTCCCCAACCCAAGTTACAATCTACTGGCTAATAAATTCTTAGGTAGATACCTTTGAATCATATTTTAGTTTTACCTTACCTGCAATTTAGTACCTTCAGTTATGATCAATGATATTTTCATCACTTTCTCCCGAGTCACAGATTATCTCTGTGTTCTAGTTCTTAAGACTTTAAAAAAATTTCTGTTACCCTATTTTTCTCTAGCCACAAAGCAGACATAACATATGTGAATACATGTCCCTGATGACTCCTGTCTGTTGCCTGGACTCCCGATTATAGATAGCTCTGGGCATGTCTCATGTCTGTGCACTGCACCCACCTGCAGGGACCCTAGCTCTTCCCTGGAAACTCTGCAGGCTTCAAAGTATCTTGAACATGCCTGAGCTTTCTGTGCCCTTTGAACATTTCCTTAATCTCACTGTCCAGATGCCATTTTGTTCTCCTAGTTGTTTTATCTAACATGGGAATTTAAATTTCAGTGAAAATGGAGAAAAATCTTGCAAAGAAACCTAACCTAAGAATGGACAGTTTAGCTGCATCAATTTTCTGCAAACCAAGTGCTCCCTTTTAAAACTTGTTGTGGCCTAACCAGGACACCTTCTTGTGGTGCAGTGGCTCTGGTATTCTGTACGATTCTGTGCCCGTGTTCATCTCCTAAATTGTTTCATATTTTGGTTTTAGAGTTTTAGATATTAGAGTTTCACATTTGAATTTAGAGTTTCAGATTATAATTTTTAAGTATTTTATTTATTTTTTAGAGATAGGAAAAGGAGAGAGAAAGAGAAGGAGAGAAATACCAATGTATGAGAGAAACATCCATCAGTTGCCTCTCCCACACCCCCAACTGGGGACCTGGCCTGCAATCCAGGCATGTGCCCTGACTGGGAATTGAACCAGCAACCTTTTGGTCTGCAGACCAGTGCTCAACCCACTGAGCCACACCAGGCAGGGCTTAGATTATAATTTTTATTGCTGATAGTCCCAGTGCCATTTATTCAGGAGGCTGTAGAATGTGAGGAAATACAGCTCCAACTCTGGGTCAGACTTCCGAGGTTGAAACTTGCTTCCACCACTACTAACATTGTGAAAACTTGGGCCAGTGATTTAATCAAAACACACTTATTATTAAACTGGGAATAAGAGTAATAATGGCATTTTTTTATTAGATTTTTAATGAGGATCCAGGAAAGGGAAATACTTAGCACAGTTTCTGGCATATAATAACTTTTCAGTAGATGCTATGACATTTTTAGATATTTTTAGGCAAAAATTAAAACTTCATTCTGGCTAAACTTAATACTATCAATTCCTCTTACCAGCCATTAAGAGTTGATTAATTTTACATTTAACAAATAACTAAAAAAATTATTTATTAACTGTGTATCACACACCGGAAAGATAGTCCTTTGTAAACAAGGAGAATCTGGTCCAAGCATAGATGTGGTTCTCAGAGTGCCTCACCAGGAAAGGTAATAGAAATGAAGTTCTTGGGCCCCACCCCTGACCTGCTGAATCAGAAGTTCTGGGGGTGAGTTCCAGTAAACTGTGCTTTAACCAGCCCTGCTGAGGGTTCTGGTGGATACTCAAGCTCGAGAACCCCTGTTAGATTAAGTGTTGATGTTCCACACGGTTCCTGTCTCATCACGCCTGCTGCAGCGTTTACTGTTCTTCCAGCCGTCACGTTCGTCACATGTCTTCAGCTGGTTAGGAACCCAAAAGGCCCAACATAGACGTAAGTATATTAGCTTTAGTGGGGAAAACATTTTTGATCTAAAGCTGGGGAAAACCTAATGGCTGAACCAAGCAATTACCCACTGTGAATAATCACTGGAATTACCTTGATTACTTCATTTGATTATTTGCTTTTCTGTTCAGTAGCAATAACTAAGGCTTCAGGATCTTTATGTCCCTTCCTCAGAAATCATCCTTGAGAAACCAGGATTTGTTAGTGTCTATAACTGCCTTGAGGATTGTTATTTTAAGGAGCCTCTTAATTTAATCTTAGTATGAGCCCCTTTTCTGGGTTAGTGTTCCAGTCCTTATTTCAACACATAAATAAACTTAGAGTGTCTACTTAAAACCATTTGGGTTGATTAAAACCATTTTGGGTACAGCCTGGGCAGTTGTAAATATAGTTTCATTTATTCTGAACAGATAATTTCTGGATAAACAGTAATTCAGTTGCTAAAAGCTATTATGTTAAGGTTTTTACATGTTTTCTAAGCATGCAAATTGAACTATAAACATTCCATAGAATTGAGAAAGGAAATATTGAATCTTTTATAAATTTAGTGTATGAATTTTCAGACACACCTGCATAACATCATTTTTGCCACCTCCTGCTGTGGAGTTTGGGTTTTTTATCATAACAAACCACTAGTTCCTCTTATTTAAAATGACGACAAGAAAGTCAATTTCAGAGGTTGTGAAGATTAAATGAGATAATGTAAGTAAGTATCTGGCACAGAGAACTCAAGAAATATTGTCATTATGTCTGAGGCCTTTTGAACATTACCTAGTTTTGATTTGCATTTAGTCATCTTTTTAGTTGATAAGACAATTTATATACATTTTCATTTCTGGTTCCTTGTTTGGGTCTTTCAATTTTTTTGAAGTGTATAAAGTAAATCCCTTTATTAGTTTTTTTTTTTTTTTTTTTTTTTTTTTTTAGTAGAGAAGCATTTTAATGATACTTTCTGCCAGCTTTGACTTTGTTTCATAAAATTTTAGAATCAGATCTAGGAGTGATTGATTTTGGAGGCCATCTATGTTTAAGTTCCCTCTTTACCAAATAAAGAATATGAGGCCCTGAAAGTGGAAATGACATACCCAGTGCCTCATAGGTGGTTGTTGACATGATGTCACCCATTTCCTATAAGTTGGTAGCTTGTTAGATGACAGGGAGAAATATATCTTCTCAAATGTCCAAAGCTCCTATCCTTGGCCTATGAGGCTCTACCCAATACGGGCTCTAGTTGCCTCTACTTACCTTGATCACTTCCTATCTAACACCTCATGATTCTGCAGTATGCATAATAGTGACGACTTTCTTTATTCCAGCTCTGCTAATGTTATCTTTCTTTCTTTTTTTTTTTTTGCCTGAAAGACCCTTCCCACTACTCCTCATTTTTAATTCATTAATTCTAGTTGTGAAGCACAGAATAGAATTCCTTGAAGCCCACACAATCCTGTTCCCATCCCCCAGCCCCCACAAGTTATCCCAGGCTATGCTCTGAAAGGGCACTGGAAACATGCCTTATTTATTTCTCCGTTTTCAGTATCTAGTATAGGGTCTGGTACATTTTATATGTTCAGCCAGGCTTTGTTGAATTGAGCTATTGTTTGGCTTCTTGAATTGTATTTTTGGTTATCTTTACTTACATGCCATTGTGGCCTTCTCTGGACTAATACTTTAAGACCCTACTGCCCACAACTCAGGTTTAGTTACAAATAGCTACAAAAATGGGACCTATGGTCCAGAGACCAGTCTCAGCTTTGTTACTAAAATGTTATGAGAATACAGAAAATTTTTATCTTCGTGCCCTGGTTTCTTTCTTAAAATTTTCTGTTGCAGTGAAAAATAACATGCAAACAGAAAAATGCGTTACACATAGATTTACCCTTAACTGATGTACTACAAATACCCCTGACTCCACCACAAAAGCTGGGAAATGAAGAATCGCCCGCTCACCAGACGCTGCTCTCTGCCCTTCACTGATCACGACTCCTTTCTTTATGCTCCAGAGGAGCTCAGTTCTGACCTTATTGATAGTTGCTTCTGTACTTCTGGAAATATTTCTGCTATCTAACAATACATTCTCAGTGACTTTAGTTCAGCTTTACCTCTTTTTGTACTTTATAGAAATGGAAGCATAGATTAGCCATTATTTTGTGTTTGGCTCATACAGAAAAATACAATTGCATTTTCTAAATTGTGGTAAAAATATATAACTTCACCATCTCAGCCATTTTTAAGTGTATAGTTTAGTAGTGTTAAATATACTTACATTGTTGACATACAAATCTTCAGAACTTCTTCATTTTGCCAATATGAAATTTTATACCCACCAACATGTTCCCTTTCCTTACTATCCCCAGCCCTTGGTGACCACCATTCTACTTTCTGTTCTTATGAGTTTGACTGCTTTAGATGTGTCATGCAAGTCCTATGTAATATTCCATTGTGCATGTATAGCACATTTTGTTTATCCACTCTTCTATGGGTGAACATTTGCGTTTCTTCCACCTCCTGGTCATTGTGAGTAGTGCTACCATAAACATGAGCATGCAGACTTTTCTTTTGAGATTCTGCTTTCATTTCTTTGGATAGATACATAGAAGTGGAAACTTTAATCATTTTTGTTGAATGGTTTAACTTTGTAGTTTCTGCAGAGTAGGTGTTACAGGCCAAAATAGCCCTGACCACTAATTTATTGATCAGTCTGATGAGCTACTTGCTAGCAATTAGAGCAGGATGATGTCAACTTTTAGCTGGATTTCAGGCACCAGAAAAAGCTAGGATTGGCTGATACCATTTTCAACCTTGATGTGCTCTGTAAATAAACGAGAGAGATGCTGGGGAAAAGTAGGGAGGTTTAAGGTCACATGAATCATTTGAAGCACAAAAGGGCTAGGACATTTTTCCTAAACTGTAGTCCGAATGTTACAGGACCCCACATATGCTGTTCTGGAATAGCTGTGGGGTTCAATTGCCCACAACCAAGAAGTGTGACTCCCAATACAAGGGTTTGGTGAAAAAGGAAAGGGGTTGTTTATTTACAGGTTATACTGATTCAGACTACTAGCAGATCTCAGCTGTTAAGTCCCATTACCTTCAAAACAACCAAAAACACATAGTCCTGCCCCCCTTTGCCAACCCAGGCCAGTTTCAGAATGCACCAGTCAGAGGTGTACTGTGTTCCAGAAAAGCAGAAGTCTGAGGCTCAGCATTCCTGGTCATGGTCCAGCATTCCAGGCATCTCCCACTAATCTGTGCTTGGTTAGGGAAGGTCTCCACACAGCAACATCATCTCTGCTGCCATGTTCTCCAGGCCGATTTCCCAGCAGGTCTCCTCTTTCTTACTCCAGCTCTTACTCCAAACCCATGTGGCATCTCCTTATTCCAAACCGTATGGTACCTCCTTACACACCAGACCTCATGGCTGAATTCCCCTACTTCGTGGCTCCTTCCTCATGGCTGCTATTTACTACTGACCTCATTGTTGATGGGGCAGCCCTTCTATACCGTTTCAAATTGCATGGCTACTCTTTCATGGCTGTCTGCCATTATTTTTAAATGCTAACCTGGAACTTCCTACATGACCTTGTGACTGGCCCCTCCTGCAATGAGCTACCTTTGCCAGTTCCCTCATACCATTTTTTACCTCCTTTCAGCTGCCATTTTTAGTCAGGGCAAGCGTACCCTGTGACTCAGGAGCCTGCGCTTCCCTGCTTCTCTAGCAGGCACCATGTAAGTTGCACCCCCTATCATGTCATGAGTCACTGTACATTCTGAAAGTCACATACTCCATTTGCCTGGGGTGGCAGCTGCTCCCCTTCAGGAAAGACTTGGCTATCAACTTGCCTTTGATAATGAAAAGTATCTTAACTGCCGTATCATCCCCTTCCCCCATGCCTCAACCATGGGCTGTGGGGAATATGCTTTGCTATTTTCAGGGACCTTACTTTTCACCCTGTTTCACACAGACTCCTTGGGATCTCTGAGATCCTTTCAAAAGGTTTGTGAGGTTAGAACACTTTCATAATAATAAGATGATATTTGCCATTTTCACTCTGCTGATATTTGCACTGATGTTGTGAAAGGAATGACAAGATTGCTGATGCTTAGCATAGATTGAAGCAGTAGCTTTAAACTACATTCTTGATCACCATGCACGTGTTATTAAAAGGACACATGACTGCTCTCAATTGAGTAGTCAAAAATTATTAATTTTATTAACTTTGATCTGAGATGTGTTTTTAATATTTTGTGTTAAAAATGGAATGTATGCATAAAGTACTTGTGTTCTACATTGAAGTATGATATCTTTTAATAATAGTTGTAATAGAAGATTATGGACTGAGAAAAAGCATTTGTGTGATTGAGTTGAAAGCTGAATTAGCTAACTATTTATGGAATACAATTTTTACTTGAAACTATGGTTAGTCAGACTTGTGTATTTGGTAGACAACCATTTTCATGAAAATATATGAAGTGAGTTTGTTTCTTCAATAAATAACTCACAGTAATTATCGCTAGTGATGAAATTTGAAATTTCAAGTGAAAAAGAGAATTTTTGGAAAACTTGTCTTTGTCACTCTGTGCTTGATAGTTTCCCAATAGTTGAGGCTATTTTTGATGACCTCAGTAGTAATATTGATGAATTTGCTTTTTTGATATTATGTGATAAAAGTTATCAACATTTGAAAGTTCTGCAAAGTTCATGAACCAATATTTTCCAAATTATCAAAGCATGGTATTACAAAATCATGCATGACTAAATGACCCATTCAAAGCATAAATAGGTCAATTATTTTAATATAACAGATTATGAAAATTTCATTCAAACTGAAATTTTCAAATAAAGTACCATTTGTTGGGTTTGGATATAATATAAAAAAGTAATATCCACAATTACCTGAAAAGGCTATTAAAATACTCCTTCCTTTTCCAACTATGTCTGTATAAGATTTTCTTTATATCTTTCGACCAGAAAACATAGTACAATAGATTAAATGAGAATCCATAGTCTTCTATTAAAACTATTGTTAAAAAATATTTGCAAAAATGTAAATGAATGCTATTTTTCTCATTACTTTTATGTTTCAAAAATGAAGCTATCTTTACAAAATGTTAATGTGCTTTGTGTTATTACTACTATTTTCAAAGAAATTATTAAGTATATTTAAAATTCTAGTATGGTAAATACCAATAGATATAAACCACAGAAACAAAGCTCTTTTTCCATTGTTAATAATTTTTAAGAATGTGAAGTGGTCCTGAGAACAATATATTTGAGAACTGCTGGTCTAGGGAAAATAGTACTTAACTGTTCCTTATATCTTTCCCAGACATTTCCTTGCAATCTCAGAAGTTTTGAGAACCAAAACTTTTGCCTAAAACAAAGATTGTGTGGACATATAATCTTACACATTTAGAATGGTAAATACCAAGCTTTTTTCTGGTGAGCGCAGTATACATGCAAAACAGGTATTAAGGGCCACTGTAGAGCTTCTATCAACTGTGTGCTTTCCCTGGATCTAATTTGGAACTAGGACCTTGCTCAATGGCAGAGGACATAGTGAAGGAGAATAGTCTCATTTGGATTTTCAAAGTGACTTGATATATCAGAAGGGATTGAGTATATTAATACAAACATACAATTTTTTTTTGGAGTGCAGGTTGGGGAGACTTCTTTGCAGTCTGTTAAAATGGTTCTCAATTTCCATCAACTAGATAGCATCATCTCAAATACATATTCAAGAAAATTCACACACTTTGTCTTTGTTCTTGGCTTTCCGATTTCAGAGCACCTGGGCTGAGTTGACATTTTCTTCCCTTCCCTCAGGAGTACTGATTTGGTGTTCAACCACCTTCCAAACAAGGAACATTTTTACAGCTTGAAACTTTTTTAGATGCATCAAAAGAATTCCTGGAATATTCCATGGGTATTAGACAGACGGATCATGCTTCTATTTCTTGATGAGAAATAATTGATCTGATATAATTGAATGTGATCTAGTTCTACCCTAAATTGGAAATATTGATAAGATGATAATGAGTACATAATGAATCTCACAATCTACTGACAAACCTGAAGTTCCTTAAAGGGTCTATATCTAAATCATTATTTAAGAGCTGTGTTAAGTTTAAATTCTTCCTATTGCCATTTTTTGACAGGTGTTCTGATATATCAAGCTATATATTTATGTAGTTAACATTCATAATCTCATAGAAACTTGGAGAAATGAGTGGGAAATAGCATTAGTGTATTAATAAAATATTGGTATAAATAAGCACAGGATATGTCTATTGTTCAGTTTTCTTTTCTGTGATTTAAAACCAAAGCATTGGAGCAATACTAAAATTCAAAGTTAACCATTTAAGGTTTACTGTTTTGGAAAATTGAAACTACCTATCTAATCATGTGCTTATCAGTGCAAGCTATTGAAATTATTACCTAACTGCAAGTTTAAAACAGATGTTAAAAACATTTCTACATTTAAACCTGCTTTTTTTGGTGTAACTCCTACACCCAACACCTACATTTCTTGCACTATAAAATATTGCATAGAAACCCAGATAAATATATTCCACCTTTTAACTCTTGCGATTATTTTAAATGCCAAAAACAATGGTGCAGAAAGCCTTTATGAAACGGCCCTGTCCATCCCTCTGACTTCATCTTTCCCCATTCCTCCAGGAGTACCCAACATTCCAGCCTGGAGCAATTTGAACTTTCCTAGACAGACCATTTTTATCTTTAGATACCCCTACTTCACACATATGCTCCCTTTGCCCAAAATAGCCCTCATACTTTAATTCCTAGCAAACATGTAATTATTTTTCAAAATATAAGTAACACCTTAATACTTATGTATATTTAGTATGAAGAAAGTAATGTTCTAAGTATTTGTACATATTTTGATTCCTTAATCCTCACAATCACCTCATGAGATATATGCTATTATTTCCCCCATTTTAAAGAGGACAGTTAGCACAGATGTTTTCAGAACATACCCCCATCATTAAGTGAGCATGACTGAGCGTAATATTGTCACCTTTTCTAGAAAGCTTTCTATGATGTTTCTGGGAAGAGAAAAGCTTATGTCTCTGTTCCTGGTTCATATTTTGGATATAGCACTTATTATATGGCTGCCATGATTTGTTTTCACTTATCTTTAACTTAGTGAAACTGTGACGTACAGAAATTGTGTTTTATTCAACCCTACATAGAGGGTTGAAGGAGTATGTCACCCCAAAACATGTCACTTTGGCATGTGGATTATTTTAAACTGAAGGAAATCAAGACCAGCAGATTTAAGAAAAGCTTCTACCTCTGCCTTAACTAAAATAATTTAGAGAGAGAGAGAGAACGAGAGAGAGAGAGAGAATGAGAGCACATGCACACCAGTGAGCTATTACCAGACACCTTTTATTTGAATGACCTATCTGTATGGCAGGGCAAACATTTAATTACCAAACACCTGCCATTCTTATTGTCCTGTGAATTACCTTCCTCATTGAAGCCTCTGGTCTTTAGCTTGAGATAGCATATAAAACTTCAATTGCCCAACTTGTCCTTGGGTCTCATATTTTTGGTCCTCTTTCCATACATACAAAATTAAATTTAATGTCCTCCTCTGAATCTGTCTCATGTCAGTTCAATTCTTCGACCAAACAAAAAGAACCTAGAAGGGTAAAGAAAAAATTTTCCTCCTCAGCACTATCTTGAAGAGATTACGACATTAAATATGTCTTTCCTACTTTGAATTTTGCCCCTAGAGCTCTAAATATTTTTTAACAGACTTTTTTCTGTAAGCCAAACTTCACTTATTGGATCTGGGTGGATTTTTTAGCAGGACTGAAGACAGCTGGACATCTATCACAATTTATGAATGGTAGACCGATAGAGCCAGAAACCTTATTGCATAGAATGTGCGCTACACTTTTTTCCTCTTTTCTAAGGAAAATGAATTAGTCCAGTGAAGAAACTTACCCAGTGTCAGAGATTTTTTAGCAGGGTATGGATCAGACTCTGGTTCTCCTGACCAGAGTAAGTTTTCCAGCAGAAAATGTTCAATTTCTTCCCTAGAGTCTGCAATTATAAGTTAGATTAGTATCCTTAGTTTCTGTGCTCAGGGCGTGTTTGAACTCTACAGTGAATGCAGTATATGCATTTTTAGAAAATAGTTCTAAAGAATTAGGTGTTTCTTTACAGGTCAAAACTGCTTTGTTAAAATTTCCCTTCTGTCAAACAAGTTCCAAATTTACAAATGAATTCCTTTTTGATTACACAGAAATGCTTCCATGCTATCTCATTAAAGATGAATATTTCTTCCTTTAAGTTTTAAAAGTAACTGGAAGATGAGCTGCCCAAAACCTAAAATGCTGTTACAGAAGGAGATTTCTTTAAATTCATGGTAAAATAGAAAATGCCACCTTTAAAAAAAAAGCTTTTATTCAAGTTACCATTTATCATTTATTTTATTAAATTCTTCACTAATGGGGATACTTTTGGCAGCTAAAATATTTCAATGAAAATATGTAAAAAGGAGAAGGAAGCCCAGGGGTGGTAAGAGAGAAAAGCCTGTGGGAGCTTTCTGTGAACACTCAAAGGAAAAGCATTGGAACGGACTGTAAATTTAATAAGTGTGTAGATGAGAAGATGTTATTGGAAAAGCTACAGTTACTTTGCTGTCTTTGAAGGGCATGGTCAATGTAGTGGCTACAGTGATTCAAGGTAACTTGATTAGAATTGGCAAAGGTATGATTTAAAAGAATTGAAATATTAAATTGCTGTTAAGATATAGATGAGGGTTTGCTCTTGGTACAACTCCTCCCTACCACCCCCCCCCCTTTAAATGATCCAAAAGACTTAAATTAATCTTAAAAGTCTGATAGGTTTTGATGTAATGGGAGGACCACTTCTCTAAGCCTAATAGATCTAAAAAGTATTCAGGTTCCTTACAAAAATCTGTAGATATTAAAGAGGGAAATAAAGTCAATTGCCATGTGAATCACCAATTTTTACGCACACGTGCACCTATTCCAGTTTCAGTGAGGTGTGACCCCTGAGCTGTTCTCAACTAAATGAGTTCAGTTCCTGGATGTAAGAGGTAGGAATACTACTTTCCTTTAGTGTTCATTAAAATAACATCTTCCTTTGAAGACACAACACTTCTAGGTGGAAATTTACTCCTTTAATTGAGAATAGCAGTAGAAAGTCTCTGCCCCCCCTCCCCTTTTTCTCTTTAATTTACATTTCCAAAGGTGAGCACAGTTGGAGTCCATTTTGGGACAAAACTAGTCTATATTTCAGTGGAGGGTCTGCTATGGAAATTCTTATCCCAAACTGTTTGGACAAGTCAGGAGTGTATTCTTTTCAGTTAAGCCTCATTGCCTAAGGACAAAAGATATTTCCAAAAATGTTTCTCAAAGATACTGCTTGCAGAAAGGAATAGGATTTTCTTGGTGTACTGTATTCTGTAAAGAGGCATAGCTTATTGCTGTTTCAGACATATACCCATACAGCAGGTAGAGATACTGAAAAGTTAGAGATTTTCCTTAGAAACACAAAGATAATAAGCATAAGTGAGTGAATATTGCTGATTGTATAAATATAGCAATTAAAACTCATCTGTCTTGATTAAGTGCTTTCATATGAAGCATTGACCCAGGCAATTTAACCCTAAATGGTCTGTACTGAACCAGAGAAATGGGGGAACCAAAATGAGGAATAACACTATTGTGTTGAAAATAGACTCCCAGTAAGGGCATATGCCTGGGTTGCGGGCCAGGTCCCCAGTGGGGACCACAAGAGAGGCAACCACACATTCATGTTTCTCTCTCTCTCCTTCTCCCTCCCTTCCCCTCTCTAAAAATAAATAAATAAAATCTTAAAAAAAAATAAAGTTCTGTCAAGTATATTTGGAGATCTAATTGCCTGTATTAAGCAATTCATGAATTGGACAGTATCCTATCTAACAACCAGAAGGGGTGGCCTGAGGGGTTATACAAAATGGGAGGTTTTTACAGGCAGAAGGAGGATGGGTCAAGAAGATATTAGCAAAATAAAAGGAAGAATTATTTTTAGGCCAGGACAGGTCTTTTTGGGGGACTGGGGTAAAGGACTGGCAAGGGTTTTAACATGCAGATTGCCTCTTCTTCCTCTGGGGCATGGCAAGGCCTATGTGACAGAAAACTCCAGACTGGTTAAGTAAGATTTTGGGAGGGGTTACCATTAGGTTAGGTATTAAATCTATAAAATCTAAGTTAAATTCATGGGCTTTAGCAGGAGTGACACCATTTTGGGCCTGTAGTTTTCTCTTTAGAGATAGAAACCAAGAAAAACCCAAAAGTAACCAAAATAGGATAGGAATGGATACATGGGTGATCTTCAACCTCCCTGGGAAGTGTAGCTACTTAATATACTCATGTCATGAGATTACAGTAAGGAGAATAAATATAGAGATGACCCTGAAAAATAAATGAAGGAATGGAAATAAATATAGCATCTTTATTATTTGTTGGCTATACTTTT
This sequence comes from Trachops cirrhosus, assembly GCA_028533065.1. Lineage (NCBI taxonomy): Eukaryota > Metazoa > Chordata > Mammalia > Chiroptera > Phyllostomidae > Trachops > Trachops cirrhosus. The sequence continues at coordinate 116,111,198 of CM052543.1, forward strand.
ACCTTTCAGTGATTCAAAGAACAAAAAGGTTAGGTTCCATTTCAGTAACTCTTTGCGTAAGTAAAGATTTTCAATGCCCAGGTAATGACCACAACATAATTCCAGAGAAACCTTATTCTGACAGAATTTGAGCTGTAAAAGCAAAAGTATATAGGACTCAAGAGCAGGCAAGTTTCACTAAAATCAATTCTGAAGTAGAGATGGACATGTCTCCAAAGGTTTATACATACCGTGCTGATCTATTTCAGGACACAATAAAAGTGCTTAAGATTTCAGCAGCTTTCACCTCTCATTATTGTTTCTAGCTGCCCTTGTTTAATCAAAGTCACAGATTAAAGTCATTTCTGGAATGTAGGCAGAGGAGGCAGTAAAAGTTAAGATCGTTATTCTTTAGGGATTCTAGACTGTTACAAGAAAAGGGCACAATAGGTAACCCAATGTGCTTTTCCATAGCCTGAAACTGGACCACTACTTGCTGATTTGGTATAAAATAGAATTTGTTTTCTGCTCTTAAATCTCTTTAGAGTTTTAAGCATTTAAACAATGTAGAATTACACAGGGGAGATTTATAAATCAATCTATCTATCTATCTATCTATCTATCTATCTATCTATCTATCTATCTATCATCTATCATCTTCTCTTGAAAAGAGAAATGGAAACACAAAACATGCTCAAGAGATCTGCCTGTATCCTCTTATCAACAAACCTGCCTTTCTGATAGGGCAACATGCAGTCAAAGTATTTAAGCAAGATCATTTCCAAGAACCAAAGATGGAAAGTAATGAGGAAGAGGTGTGATGCATCACACTCCTAGATGAAAGGAAAGTTAATATTGGTCCCTTTGTAATTATTGTATGCATCTCTCTTAAGAGAAATAAACACAAAAGATAAAGCCTTAGGATGAACTTCATGAACCCTGGATTAGAAGGGAGGTCTAGACAGGTAAAATTCTTTTTTCATATTTTTTATTGTTGTTCAAGTACAGTTGTCTCCACTCTCCTCTCACCCCAGCCATCCCCACTTCTCACCCTTGATCCTCCCCCATTTGGTTTTGTCCATGTGTCCTTTATACATGTTCCTGAAAACCTTCCTAACTGCCATAATTAATCTAAATAGATTGTATAGCATATCTGTTCCTACATGCTACTCCATTTTAACTACTTCTGTTAATGTTTTCATGAAGTAAGGCCATAAACCAAAGCACATTAGTAACGTGGAAGGAATTGGGAAAGAGAATGTATAACACAGTAGCATGAAAGAATTGGGGCTCATATAGGAAGACCAAGGTTTTCAATCTACTTCTTTTATGTGATTTCTTCTTTATACTCAAGTTGCTTCATCTGTACCAATCCTTCAGACGGTGTCTTCAACACAACAACTTTCATCTCTAAGATCTATTCCATGTCTAAATCTGAGTGAAAGGCCATTTTCATTTTGGTAAAATTAAGCAAAATATATTAAGAACCATGCCCTGATAGTCTGAGCAGAACACAAGGTAGCAGTCCTAGCTACAGTGAGACGGTAACGGCTTTCTGAGAGTTCACCGTCACGTGTCCTAAACATGTCATTTCTGGCTGATGCAGAACTCATCTTCAATGGTGCACGTGTGGATGTGATTCTTTGTCATCAATTCCCAGATGTTTGTGGTTATCTGACAGTGTTTTCTAAAAAGCCAATGCAGATTTGTTTGTTTGTTAATTCTTTGGTATACCTGAAGCTATTTGAAACTTTAGAAAACTACCAAGCAGATTGCTCTCCTCATTAGATTTGTGTCTAGGTCCACTCTAACAACCCACAGGTAGCCTGTTCACTGGTAAATGAATTATGCACAAAATAGTCAAAAGTTTTGTTCAAGCTCAGCAGTTAACAAAGGAAATTGTGTTTTTTTTACAATCACCATTTGATGAAATTTACTATTCTGGTCACTATACTTTTTACTGTAATATTGGGAGGGGGGTTTGTACTCTAACTCTGTACTAGTAATTACTGATTTTTTTTTTTTGAGTTGAGGTAAGATTCTTACCTTTACTTTTTAATCAAATGATAGATTCTGCTTCCATTTAGTCTTCTTCCCTTGGTTCAAGGTTTTATTGCCAGTGAATCAATTTTTAAAGAAGAATGACAAAATCAAAAGAATAGCCATTCCTTTTGATGAATTTAAATAAATTCTGTTTATGAAAGACTTGACCCTCTACTTTTTAGACTTCCAGTCTAGACTGTAGGAAGCGGAATGGGGCAGCCCTGACCCCGGCTAAGGAGTGCCGGCGTAGGGGTGGAGAGGCTGAGCCCGGAGGTTCAGGTTGTTTCAGTTCCTGCCTCACCCGTATCCTCGGCTTGTTTCACCTGTGTTATAGAGTGCCTTTACTGTCCGTCTAAGTTTACATAGGATAAATTCACTTTGTGTTCTACTTATGCAAAAAGTAATGATGTATTCTTATTAAAAATTACAGTCCACCATCATGCTTTTATTAGATTTAGATTAACCCTGATTTGGTCTATGTCATTCAAGTTTTTATAGACACAGTCTCCCAGAAATACACAAACACATACATACATACACATAAGTGTATATATACAATTGTGTATCTTGAAAAACAAAAATAAACATATTTTTCACTCACACTGGTGTGGCTCAGTTGGTTGAACACCATCACCCAGTTTGATTCACGGGCAGGGCACATGCCTTGGTTGCAGGTTGGGTCCTGGGTCTGGGCAATTATGAGAGGCAACTGACCAATGTTTCTGTCATTGATGTTTTTCTCTCTCTCTTTCTCCTCTCCTTCTCCTCTTTCTGAAAATAAATAAATAAATAAATAAATAAATAAATAAAATCTTAAAAAATGCATTTTTAAAAGAATAGGGCTTAGAAACATTTCCATATTAGAACTTACAGTTTCTTTTTTAAATAAAAAATTCAGTCATATACAATGTACTGATACTTGTGTTTGTTTAGGTAATATATCAGAAATATCTCATCAGCTTAATACATATAAAATGAGTGACCCTTAATTTATGTAGCCATTCACCTGTTTAAGGGACAGTTGTTTCCAAATTTTACTGTTATGTAATATACAATGGCAGTCTTCTACATGCATCTTTGTTACCTGGTGGGGTAATATTTTAGTATAAAGTAATACATGTAAAAATAAAGGACTGAGGGCATGAACATTTTAAATTGTCTTAGAGAATGCCATATTTGTCCAAGAAGGCTTTACTAATTCACATGTCCACTGTAATGCATGAGAATGCTCGATTCCCCCTACCCTCACTAATAATACTGATGTCATTAATCATCTTAATTTTTGTCAACCTGATAGAAATGCTCTATTATTGTTTGAATTTACCTTTTAATTATTACAAATTAATTTGAGGATCTTTTCTCTTTTTTAATTCTTCTGTACATTGCTTTTTCATAACCTTTGCTCATCTTTTTATTAAATTAAAGCATTAGTCTTCTTTTTTGACTTAGAAAAGTTCTTAATATAGTTCACATCAGTGTGCCACTTATTTTTTTTAAAGTATATTTTATTGATAATCCTGTAATAGTTGTCCCAATTTTTTCCCCTTTGCCACCCTTCACCCTGTATCCCTATTCCCTCCAGCAATTCCCCCCACCTTAGTTCCTGTCCATGGGTTGTGCATATAAGTTCTTTGGCTTCTCCATTTCCTATACTGTTCTTAACATCCCCCTGTCTATTTTGTACTTACCAATTATGCTTCTTATTCCCTGTACCTTTCCCCCCATTCTCCCTCTACCCTATTCCCACTGATAACTCTTCAAATGATCTCCATATCAATGATACTGTTCCTGTTCTAGTTGTTTGCTTAGTTTTTGTTTTTGTTTTTTAGATTCAGTTGTTGATAATTGTGAGTTTGTTGTCATTTTATTATAGATAGTTTTGATATTCTTTTTCTTAAATAAGTCCCTTTCATGTTTTATGTAAGAAGGGCTTGGTGATGATGAACTTCTTAACTTTACCTTGTCTGGGAAGCTCTTTATCTGCAGATCAATATTAAATGATAGCTTTTCTGGATTGAGTAATCTTGGTTGTAGGTCCGTGTTTTTCATCGTGTTGAATACTTCTTGCCAGTCTGTCCTTGCCTGCCAATTTTCTTTTGAGAAATCAGCTGACAGTCTTATGGGCACTCCTTTGTAGGTAACTAACTGTTTTTCTTTTGCTGCTTTTAAGATTCTCTCTTTGTCTTTAACCTTTGGCATTTTAATAATGATGTGTCTTGGTGTGGTCCTCTTTGAGTTCATCTTGTTTGGGACTCTGTGTGCTTCCTGGACTTATATGTCTATTTCCTTCACTAAATTAGGGAAGTTTTCTTTCAGTATTTTTTTCAAATAAGTTTTAAATTTCTTGCTCTTCTCTTCTCCTTCTGGCATCCCTATGATTCAGATGTTGGAACTTTTGGAGACCTGTTCTGCTGTCTGCTGCTGCTGCCTTGCCACCACCGCCACCACTACACCACATCCTCTCCACCCTGGCTCCCTGTCCCCACCCCTCCAGCCTGTCTGAATGAATATGGCTTCTTTAAATCCTTGGTGGTTGGACTTCCATGCAGTTCGATTTTCTGGCAGTTCTGGGTGTTGTTTTGCCATTAGTTGTGATCCGTCTTATGGTTGTGCAAGGAGTCCAAGCCAGTTTGCCACTTATTTTTAATTTTATAAATAGTGTCTTTTAAATCTTGAATAGTCAGCTTTTTTTTAATTTTATAAATAGTGTCTTTTAAATCTTGAATAGTCAGCTTTTCTTTTTCTGAGTTTGTTTTTGAATGCATTAGAGGTACTGGTATATATATTATTTCAGATATTATTAAGTCTATCATGCTTTGTGTACAGGTTGAGTCTAAAAATTATATTCAATAAACAGACTTAACAGTGTTATGAGTATAAAAGTGGTTTTTACTATAAAACCAAATAGTACATATGGGACCCTGGGAAAAGAAATGGAATCTGTTAATGCTAACCTCATGCCTCTCAAAAGAATATGATATTGAGGACAAAGGATTCTGTTCCACTCTCTTCTGAGATATGTTTATTGATTTTTAGAAAGAGAGGAAGAGAGAGAAACATTGGTTGCCTCCCATACACTCTGCGACCAGGGATCAAATCCATAACCTAGGTATGCGCCCTGACTGGGGATCAAACCTGCAGTCTTTTGCTGTATGGGATGATGTTCCAACTGACTGAGCCACACTGGTCAGGGCTCTCTCTCTTTTTTAATATTCCAAAAATATTTGGAATATGTCTCAAAATTGATACAGATGCAATATCTTAAATTTTAGTTTGCTTCATATACAGACCATTAATTTTTATACAGCTTTTTGTTTTTCTTGATGTTTTTAATTACTTCTCAGTAGTGAAAACATTACGTTAGTTATCAGCAGGTTAGAAAGGAAGGTCAGTAGTCAAAATTCAAATGAACTTAACTTTGAGATATCTGACTTCAATTTTTATATGCCTATCAATAATAGCACTCATTTGGTAGATGCACATGAAGCATTTCATTCATGAAGGTGCCAACGATTTTGGATCCGGAGGTATACACATGGAACTACTGTGGTTAAAAGCAGTCCAGGATCTTCAGTTCTTGGCCTTAGTTCAAGGGCATCTCTTTACTTCTGAATCTTTACATGTGAGCACATCGTCAGTAAGTCTTCCTAAAGTCTGGAGTTCACATAGAAATAAAGCCTGGCATTCCCATTGAAGGGTGAGTTTTAAATTGGGTGGGATTCTACAGAAATGATTTATTTCTTGGTGGGGCATCAGGAAAAGGCATGGGGAGATGTATAATCTCCCCAGGTGGCTTAGACAAATAAGGAAGCGGTTTTTGAAAAAGCCATTAAATCTCTGAAAAAGCTTATTATCAATACAGCAATGTGACTGTTATGTGACACAGAATAATGTACAGTAAGGCCTTTCAAAATCAAGCACTTGCCACAGTTAGAGTTATTTTAAGATACTGGAGACTTCCTTAGGTTTTCTTAATGCAGCAGTATTTTTAAAATGATAGATTACATGTTTGGAATAGGGACAGGTGGGGAGAGAAATGGGAAATGCCAGCTTTAGAGTGTGTACTTGGAAGAAAAGTATTTCTAAAAGTTCTGCCCTGAAAGAGGAAATGAACTAGTATGCTGGTTGGCTCATTTGCTGCAATTTTCTCCTCTGGTTTCCCATTACTGATTCATCCACTGTCCCTCTTCACTACCTATGCACTGGAGATCCTTGCCAATATTCAAACACAAGAATCAGTGCTCATCTCATTGACATCTCTTTCTTGCTTAAAACAAACATTTACAAAAAACAAACCCTGAAAAATAAAACATATTTTCTTTTGGATGGGCTGGGAATCCTATGTCATGTGTCCATGACAGCAACCCAACATCTAGCCCTGGCATTAATGTCTACCAGGTTCCGTGCTTAACATTGGTATATTACAACTCAGCACGACTGGGCTCATCCGCTGTTGAGTCAATCTGCAAGCCATGCTGAGGTCTCGGTACACTTAAATAGCAGTCATAAAATGATATTTTCTGAAGCTGAAGTGACTATCACAGTTGTCTAGGTTTATGTGCTTATTAAGTCCTGGACAAACCACCACACTGGCTCTATCTTTTGAAGTAACACCACATTGGGAACCTAGGGGGGGAGTGGACAGGGTTGATAATATACTTTAGTTAATAAATAGTTCATTTCAGCATGTCCTTTGGATTTGTATGCTTGGAGTTGGCTGTGATTGAAATTACATAGCAGCAGGAATGAAAATATTTTCTGTAAAAAATGAGCGGCTGAGAACGTTAAACTAGTTTTATGAAAGAAAATGTGTTTTCTCTCACAGAGACCATTGTGGATCACTTAAAGAACAACTCAAATAATGGAGTGACTTGTCAAATTTTTGAGTTGACATTTAGGAGTATTTTTGATTTAAGGGGGACAATTAAAAGGTGGTTTAATGATGTGTTGGGAAAAACAGAGCCTCTAATCTTATACTATGCATGGTTGTGGTTATGGAAAAGAAAATGACCTGAAATTATAGAATAAATGATGTTTACTTTCAGACACCCTCTGGGAAAAATAAAGCAACTACTGGAATTGTTGGGTTTGAAAAACTGAGAACCAGTGTGTGAAAATTAAAGTGACCAATTACCATATATTTCTACCTACAGCTTTCACACCTGATTTTTGCCCCTTTAAGCATACTTAAAGGTACCTGAAGGCATAGCATTTTATCAGAATTTATTTAGCCTCAGATAATTAAATATTATTATAGCTGTTTACAGTATTATTGTAGCTGTTTAGAAAAGATGGTCATCTCTACAGGGTGCCACGCTTGTTATGGTTTATGTGACAGCCCCTCTGGGGTTGTGGAGTGCAACCTATGCAATCTGGTCTCTCCTCCCTGGTAGATTCTTGGATAAAGTAACTCATCTGCTGAATGTTACTTATTTATTTATCTATCTATCTATCTATTTATTCATTTATTTATTATTTTATTGTTGTTCAAGTACAGTTGTTTGCATTTATCCCCCAGTACTCCCCCCTACCCCAGCCATCCCCACCTCCCTTCCCTGATTCCACCCCCCTTTGGTTTTGTCCATGTGTCCTTTATACACATTCCTGAAAACCCTTCCCCACATTCCCCCCATTATTCCCTCCAACCTCCCCTCTGGTTACTGTCAGATTGTTCTTAATTTCAATTTCTCTGGTTATATTTTGCTTGCTTATTTGTTTTTTTGATTAGGTTCCACTTAATGGTGAGATCATATGGTATTTGTCTTTCACCACCTGGCTTATTTCACTTAGCATAATGCTCTCTAGTTCCATCCATGCTGTCACAAAGGGTAGGAGCTCCTTCTTTCTTTCTGCTGCATACAATTTCACTATGTAAATGTACCACAGTTTTTTGATCCATTCATTTACTGATGGGCACTTAGGTTGCTTCCAGCACTTGGCTATTGTAAACTGTGCTGCTATGAACATTGGGGTTCACAGGTTCTTTTGGATTGGTGTTTCAGGGTTCTTAGGGTATAATCCTAGCAGTGGAATTGCCGGGTGAAAAGACAGTTCCATTTTTAGTTTTCTCAGGAAATTCCAGATTGTCTTCCACAGTGGCTGCACCAGTCTGCCCTTTTCTGGGTTTTAGACGTGGCTGTTGTTATCGGGTGGATGCCTGAGTGATGGGAGCCATGTTGTGATCTCCATGTGACAAACTTGCAGATGAAAGCAACACTCTGAGGACGAAAGTGGAGAGTTCTTTCCCAGGTTATGTCATCTGCTGCTAAGTTAATCAACTCTGCACGAGTCTCTTTCCAGGCTCTTGTATGTGACATAATAAATGCCCTTACTGTTTAAGATCCTTTTTGCTGCTTGTCATTAAAGACACTCTAACAGGCACGCAGTGGGCATTTTCTTTGTCTTTGGACTTTTCCACCTAGCTAGGCTAATATTTGTCCTATACATAATTACAGCACAACATTGCTTATTAGCAGCCACTGGCATGTCTTGAGGCTCTTTTCATTTGGAGTTGGTTTCATGCATTTGAGGGAAGAGGACAATAGCACTGGCAGCACTGGGAAATATTGCAACCCGAATTTACAGCCTTGTGAAACATGTTTCTACCAAAGGCAGCTTTGGTAAAAGTGATAAGTGTCTTGCTTTTGGTAAAAAGCAAGATAGTGATATGACTAATAGGGGCAAATAGTATATCCTCAACAACAGCTAGTCCCTCTGCTCCCACCAGACTTTACTCTTGTTGAGGGTGGGTCTGTGGTCTTATATATTGATATTTAGTAGGTACTTTATAAATATTTGTTGAATAAGGTACATATTTGTTGAATAAGTTAGGAAAATGGCCCTTTCCAGATCCACTCTAAATTTAGCAACATACTGTATTATGCAGTCCTTATGTTGAATCAAAACAGCTATGACATGTCCAGTTGTACACATGCCATCCTCTCGAGGCAGGCAGTAGTGCATGGGTGGGGATCAACTTCTGGATTGGGGGAGAGTGGCGACTTCAGTGAACTCAGTCTTCCACAAAAACAAATATGGCAAAATAACAAAAACAACCATTTTAGAATTTTAGAAATGAACCAGATAACCCAGAGAAAATAATAAGGCATCTATTCAAGAGACACGATTGAATTTAGGTCAGAAGGGATGGTTTTTGATGTTTGTATTTGGGGCTCTTCCCTTTCTCTCTCCTTTCGCAGGTCAGTGGCATGGTAGTTGCTGGGAGCCTTGTGACTAATGAGGACCAGCATCTTTTTGGAGCTCCATTAAATGTTCTACCTGCAGAGCAGAGTGAGTGTGTCTATTTCCAGGATGTTATGGCTATTTGATTAACTTAGAGCTAAGGTTGGTGGAAGCATCACATGTGCAGGATATTATTGAAAATAGTAGCAATCTGCTAGCAACATCACAGCTGCCAAAGGCTGTGGTTTCAGTTGAGTTGAATAAGATCCTGAGTGGGAATTTTTAAAGATTGTACACCACAACCAAGTGGGATTTATCCCAACAGTGCAAGGTTGGTTTAACATAAAATCAACATATAAATAGAAGAAAGAACAGAAATACATAGTCATCTCAATAGATGGAGAAAATGCATTTAATAAAACATAGCATCCTTTCATGATAACACAATACACTAGACATGGAAGGTAACTTCCTTAATCTGATAAGGGTTACCTGCAATAAACCACAATTAACGTCATACTTTGTGTAGATGTTTGCTCCCACCACTTCTCTTCAACATTGTGCTTCAAGTTCTAGCCAGAGCAATTTGGCAACAAAGGAAATAAAAGCCATTCAGATTAGAAAGGAAGAATTAAAACTATTCCTACTTGCAAATGCCATAATCTTATGGTGCTGGACAATTGGATATCCATACACAAAAGAATTAAGTTAGATCCTTACCTCATGTCAAAAGATGAGATCGTTAACTCTGGTGGATCAATGTCTCAAATATAAGAGCAAAAACTGTAAAAATTTTTAATAAAAATTAGTAATAAATCCTTATGACTTTGGGTTATGTAGTAGTTTCTAAGGTATGACACCAAAAGCACAAGGAACAAAGGGAAAATATTTAAATTGTTACTTTAAATTAATTGTTTACAAGGCAAAAGATATGGTCAGGTAAGTGAAAACAACCCATAGAATGGGAGAAAATATTTACCAATCATGTATCTGATAAGAGACTTGCCTGCAGAATATATAAAAAACAGTTGTAACTCAACAAAAAGAGAATCCCATTAAAAACGGGGTAGAAGATATGAACAGATAGTTCTTTAGAAAGATACACACATGACTAATGAACACATGAAACATGATCAACATCATTAGTCATTAGGGAAATGCAAATCAAAACCACAATGAGATACCACTTCACATCTGTTAGCATGGCTGTAACCAAAAAAACAAACAAAGGGTTGGCAAGCATGTGGAGAAATGGGACCCTCTTCATTGCTGTTAGAAATGCAAAATGGTGCAGCCGCTTTGGAAAATACCTTGCCAGTCCTTGAAAATTTTAAACACAGAGTTACCTTATGTCCCAGCAATTCTACTAGATACATTCTCAAGAGAAATGAGATCATATGTCTACACAAAAGCTTGTACAACAATGTCCATAGCAGTATTGTTCATAGTTACTAAAAAGTGGAATCAACTCAATTTTTCATCAATTGACAAATGGGTAAGCAAAATATAAAGCATCTGTACAATGGAATATTATTCCACTGGTAACAAGGAAGGTTTCTTCCTTGATATATGCTACAAACCTGGTGGACTTTGAAAACATTGTATTAAGTAAAAAGTCTGTCACAGAAGACCACATATTGTATGATTCTGTGTCTGTGGAATGCCCAAAGTAGGCAAATCTATAGAGCTATGAAGTAGATTAGTGGCTGCTTGTGACCATGGGTGGTAGGATGGGATAGAATGTGGGGAAGGACTACAAATGGGCATGGAGCATTTTCTGAGGTTATGGAAATGATCTACATTTCGATTGGGGTCATGGTTGCACAATTCTGTGCATGTACTAAAAATCCCTGACCCATACCCCATGGATGAATTTTTAGTGTGTGGAATATATCTCAACAAAACTGTTAAAAATAGTATACATCCTTCTCTGTGCTGTAATAGAGGATTGTGCAATGTCAGCAATGGCAATCAGGGGACAGTAATTTCTGTCTTCATTTTGAGACTCTTGTGAGTCCCAAAGCAACATAGTTGAAAACAATTTTTGTGTCATTCTAGAAGCTTTGTCCCTTATGATTCAAAAATTCATAGAGGAAGGACAGTCAGTTTTTTCAGTCGTACAAACCTGTCTTCACTCTGGACCTTAACTGGAAATGCTTTTTTTAATACAGCCTCTTAGACTTTAGAAAATGCTAAGTTATGCAGAAAGAGTAATATAATATATAACAAACAACTTGTAAAGATAGATCTCCCTTTTTTATATATGAATTTTTAAGATTTTAAGTGTGTGTGTGTTTTACAAAGTATTTCCAGGCTTTTGATTTCTTACCAGCCTCTGAATGGAGAGGATAAAAGAAAGACAGGAAGTCTTCCATTCACTCATTATTTATATATTTATTCAAAAAGTATTTATTACTTTTTGCCTCCGAGGCATCCTGGAAAACAATACTGTGCGAACTGAGACATCAAGGATTTTTAAATCTAGCATTAAAATAAGTCTAGCGTTAGCACTCTAATTGTAATTTGCCAAGGCAGACTTTTTGTGATGAGGTAAACCTCATTGGTCACTCTCTTTAAACATGTTTCCCAGGATTCTTAACAGTTTATAACATCTTTTGCAGTTGTGTATTGATGAGATACAGTGATATCAACTTTGTTAAAACCTCTTAAGAAACCCCAAAACACCTCAGGATGTAAATGTAGGAAAACCATAAAATATTACATTGTCAGTTAAACTATAAACTGAAAATAGATAGACCAGATCATTGGAACTAGAGACAAGGCAGTGACCACCAGTCTGATATTCTTCCTGCAACAAGTACTGCGACAACGACAAGGTTTCTTGACTTGTGCTTCCTGGTCACTTTCTTTCTTTTTTTTTTTTTTTAGTATATTTTATTGATTATGCCATTACAGTTGTCCCATTTCCCCCCCTTCATTCCCCTCCACCCTGCACACTCCCTCCCACCCACATTTCCCCACTTTAGTTCATGTCCATGTGTCATAAGTTCTTTAGCTTCTATATTTCCCCTACTATTCTTACCCTCCCCCTGTCTATTTTTTCCCTATTGTCTATGCTACTTATTCTCCATACCTTTTCCCTCTCTCTCCTCCTCCCACTCCCCTGTTGATAACCCTCTATGTGTTCTCCATTTCTGTGGTTCTGTTCCTGTTCTAGTTGTTTGCTTAGTTTCTTTTGTTTTTGTTTTAGGTGCGGTTGTTAATAATTGTGAATTTGCTGTCATTTTACTATACATGTTTTTTATCTTTTTCTTAGATAAGTCCCTTTAACATTTCATAAAATAAGGACTTGGTGCTGTTGAACACCTTTAACTTGACCTTATCTGAGAAGCACTTTATCTGCCCTTCCATTCTAAATGAAAGCTTTGAGGGACAGAGCAATCTGGGATGTAGGTCCTTGTCTTTCATGACTTGGAATACACCTTTCCAGCCCCTTCTTGCCTGTAAGGTCTCTTTTGAGAAATCAGCTGACAGTCTGATGGGAACTCCTTTGTAAGTGACTGTCCCCTTATCTTTTGCTGCTTCTAGAATTCTCTCCTTCATTTTTATCTTGGGTAATGTAATTATGATGTGCCTTGGTGTGTGCTTTCTTGGGTCCAACTTCTTTGGGACTCTCTGAGGTTCCTGGACTTCCTGGAAGTCTATTTCCTTTGCCAGACTGGGGAAGTTCTCCTTTATTATTTGTTCAAATAAGTTTTCCACTTGTTGCTCTTCCTCTTCTCCTTCTGGTACCCCTATAATTCAGATATTGGAACATTTAAAGATGTCCTGGAAGTTCCTAAGCCTCTCCTCATTTTTCTGAATTCTTAATTCTTCATTATTTTCTGATTGTATGTTTGTTTCTTTCTTCTGGTCCACTCCATTGATTTGAGTTCCAATTTTCTGCCCATCACTATTGGTTCCCTGTGCATTTTCCTTCATTTTACTTAGTGTAGCCTTCATTTTTTCATCTAGTTTGCAACCAAAATCAACCAATTCTGTGAGCATCCTGATCACCAGTGCTTTGAACTGTGCATCTGATTGGTTGGCTATCTCTTGGTTGCTTAGTTGTATTTGCTGTGGAACTTTGATCTGTTCTTCCATTTGAGCCATTTTTGGGGGGCGGGGGTCTGGTCAGGCCTGTTATGTAGTGAGGGGTGGAGCCTTAGGTGTTCACCTGGGCGGGGCAACCCACTTGCTGTGTTGTGATGCTGTATGGTGGGCGGTGTCAGAGAGGGAACAATGGCACTTGTTCCTTTCTCTCCTGGATTTCAGTCCCCTCTGCTGCTTTCCACAAGCAAATTGGGCCCTTCTGGTGCTGGTTAGGTGGGCAGGTGGGCTTGTGTACCTTCTAGGACCCAGTGGGTCTCTCCAACGAACTCTCCTGTGAGGCTGAGAGTCTCTCCTACTACCTCAACCCCCATAAGTGTTTTCAATTAGTGCTTCTAGGCTTTATTTCCCAGCGCTGGGGCCCTGGGTTGCGTGGTCTGTGTCACTGCCCGTTTTCGCTTGGTTTATCTGCACACGAATGTGTGACTGCAGACAGCCAGCTGCCTTGCACACCTCACTGGGTTGGTTCGTTGCCTCCCCGCACCCGGGGTCTGCCACCAGGGTGTGCTAGCCACCACCTGCCCACCTGAGGTCTACCAACTGCCGCCCATGCACCCAGGTCTGCCAGCCACCACTGCTTTTTCCTGCCTCATTGTGTTCTTAAACACAAGTAGGTCTGATTATAAGTTATAATCAGTAACCTGCCTCAACCCCTCTGCTGGCCTCCAACTCTGCCCCTCTTACCAGTCTGGATGAATGGTTGTCAGACTTCCATACAGTTCAATTTTCTGTCTGTTCTGCTTGTTTTTTTGTTTCTAAATTTTTGTTGTCCTTAGTTTTGGTTGTGAGAGGAGGCACAGTGTGTCTACCTACGCCTCCATCTTGGCCGGAAGCTCCCTGGTCACTTTCTATGGAAAGGACATATGCTGGGAGATTGTGATGAGTTCCAAGTATGTATTATGTTCCTTCACAACTTCTCAGTCTCAAAAGTCAGCAGGCATAGTTTCTTTTTTTAATCAAAATATTGAGTAGATATTGTGTATTCATACCTGATGAGTCTGCTAATGTATCCTCTTCATTAAATCACTTGAGAACCCAACTGGACATCCTAAGTGATGTGATTCCCAGCCCTGGGGACTTAATAAATCAGTAGTTTGAATCATGGGGTTTTGGTGGAAAAAAATGTTACTTATTTTGAGATTCATTATCTTTTGTGCTTTCTCTTGCACATGCCTGTATTACAACTGTGATATCTGCCTCCAGGACAGCCAGACAGCCCCCAAATTAGCCATCTTCATGGTGGTGAAAACCCTTGCTGACCCTTCAGGGCACATTGTGAAAAGGGAGCATGTAAGACTGGAAGAGCCTGTCTTGAGGGGTATTAGAGCAGGTCATTCAGAGGGCACGGCATTTGGTTGACCTGAGAGCTGGACACCAAGGTTAGGAGGCTCCTCACTCCTCTCTGTCCTTGGAATGTGCTTTCTGCCCACGGTCTCACGGCGGGGGCTGTTTTTCAGGGTGCAGCTTCAAGAGAGGTGTGTGGTTTTGAAACCATCTGCACAAGGATTGAACTCTGTGCTGTCCTCTATGTAAACTTTTAGATTCTGAAGGGCAGGTGCAGAAATCTATTTGTCTTACACCCCAGACAAGCCTTATATATAAGTTCCCTTGCTTATTAAATCTGCCATCTACAAAATAAAAAAGGGCGTGTCCAAGACTTCTGTCCATATTTTAAAATCGAGTTGTCTTTCTTTTCCTCATTGATTTGTAGGACACGTTTATGTTTTCTGTGCACGAGCCCCTTCTTGGTGGTGATTGCGAGTATCTCCTGCTCTGTGGCCTGGCTCTTCCCTCTCTTTGTGATTTTAACATGTTTATAGTTATAAGGAGTTCTAATGTTTAATCTGGCCACATGTGTCATTCTTTTAACTTATAATCAGACCTACTTGTGTTTAAGAGTATGTTCTTTGAAGTCTTGAGATCATAAAAATACTCTATGTTAGCATATAAAATTTTTACAATTTGCGTTTTGCATTTAGGTATGTAGTCCAGTTGGATTAGATTTAAAAAAATAATAGTGTAAGTAGGAGTCGGGTTTCCGTTTGCTTCATATGTGTTCTCAGTGGTCCCACCATCATTTTTTTTTGTGTGAAAAATCCATTCTTCCCCTCCTGTTTTGTAGTGCCAGCTTTTTCGCATATCAAATATCCATATATAGTGCTCTCTCTATTTCGTATATTTTAGGTGCTCTCTTCTGTCCCTATTTATTTTTTGTTGAACGCTGCTATTATTGTACTATGCTGATCTCTATATCTTTATAGTATGTCTTGATTCATTAAAGAAAGTCAGAGTTTTTTATATTTCAACAGTTATGCTTATCATTTTATAGAAGTTCTTTTCATTTTGTCTTCAAATTTACTAGTCATTATTTTAGTCTTGATTCATGTTTCCGTTATTTTGAAGAACATAATAATTATATATATTTTATACTGTACATTTGATAATTATAACGTGAAGTGACTTTTGGGCCTAATTCTGCTGTTGTTCTTGTCAGCTTGCAGTGGTGGTACCTGGTTCCTTGCATGTTTCATGATTATTGGCCTCGACCTCATGTTCCTTAGAACATTAGCCTTAGAAATCTTGTGAAGTTTGTTTTGGAGGTGGATTTCTTCAGAGAGTATTTGCACCATTTCTCTCATTTCTCTACTTTGTTACTACTTTAATGTTGCAAGAAAAGAACTCAGGCTGGAAACCCATGAGGAGACCACCTTGATGTAAAAAGTACTCAGTATTAAGTGTCTTTTAGGTTTCTTGGGTGGAGCTGTTTATTCTTCCTCAATACCTTCGTCACCCCAGCTTTCGGAGGGGGCTTGTTCTATCACATTTCTTACGCAGGCAGGCCCCAGGCTCTGTCTTCCGTCCTTTGTTGTCTGTGAGACTTTGGAAAGGCAAGTTCACCTCATTGGACTAATGCCCTCAAGGCAATGGCCAATTTTTATGAAGAAAGACTTTAAAAAAACTTTTTTAATTTGCATTTTCCCTATCATGTGAGTTAGGCTATCTGGTCAGCCTTGTTACATAAACCAGAATCTCCCATATATAGCTTTACCAGCATCTTTGTGATGTTGCTCTCCGCTGGGCTGCACCCCGTTACTGACACATCAAAAATGGCCCTCCCGAGTAGGGCGACCATTAATGTTGTTTCTCTAGCTGGGGCACCCCTGAGAGTGAAATAAGCCACAATGAGTGATTACAGAGAGACTGCAGACACAATTGCAACTGTCATAGGCACCCAGGACCTAGTGCAATTCCACTTAAGGATGGAGGTTATACCATGCGAGAGTCTCTTTCCTCAGCTGTTTAACTGAATGCAGAATCTTTGGATTTGAACTGCTTAGAGAGAAGCGATGGTGTCCAGTGGGGATGACAGAATGTAATTAATCTAGAATTACACTTGATTTTATCATTTTTACTTGGTAAATGATTTAACTTTTCTGAGGTTTAATTTTTATGTATATCATATGTATAATACGCAACTGTGGATATAAGAAACATCTAGATCTGTAGATAATTTTTTGAGTTTATCTGAGCCAAGCTGATGACCATTGCCAGAAAGCAAAATCTCAATTGATTGAAAAAATGCTCCCCCAAATGGCAGTTTTACCCCTTATTTTATGTGTCAGAATCAAAGGAGAAGATGTAAAGAGGATTACATGAAGTCCATTGGTGATAGATTAGGGGGGACAGTAGAAAGCGAAGTGAGGAAACCGCTGGGATTGGGTGAAAGTAAAGTGAATAGACACATACTTGTTGCATACTGGTGGGTACTGGATAGTTAACGAGGAACATTTACGGCACGTAGAGATGGCATAGGGAGAACAAGATAACAACGAGGAGCTCTGTGGTTTCAGGTTCTGCTGGGAGATTGTGCCCGGAGGGGTCTGGAAAAGGGAGATCACCCTGACATTCCAAAGGTACGTTATCCTAGATGCAAAAAGACAATAGACAGCCTCAGTTAAAGTAAAGAGTGACCTTTGTCGATGAAGGGACTGGCCTAGGACATGACTACCCGCCATGACTTGCTCCTATTAGGTCGTTTTAATTTCAGACCATCTTATGTGACTACTGCAGGTCTCTGAGTTTGTGAGGCCACCAGGCAGGCCTCCTGTGAACCTGCCAGGGTTGGTAGGTGGCTGTGTTTTTCATCCACACAGTGTTATAGTGAGGGTTACTGTGATACACCTGATAGGATACGTCCCATGCTCTCAATAATAGTAGCTACTTTTACTGCAAGCATAAAGCCCTTAGAATAAGAGATGGCTTAGAAATTCAATATCCAATATAATGCTTTTAGGCCTTGCAGGTAATGTAGTCACTCAGCAACTTGCACGTGACATAATTAAAAAGGAAGCTGTAACTGTTAAAGGTGAGGCTTGTAATCAGCACTGTCAGTTAAAGTACATGTGTAGAAGTAATTATAAAACTTGTTGATTCCTGTAGTAAAAACAGCCCATTTAGAAGAAGTTATTCCTTTCTGTAGACCATTGCTTTATATGCTACTGCTGGGGCCCATATGGATATTATAGTCTTGAGGCAGCAGAGATTTGCAGTTTAAAAAATGGTGCCCTCATCAAGCTGTTAATCTAATTTATAAAATTTATGTATCTGTTCCTGAATATTCATTACTTTTTCTAGATTTAGATAAAGCAAGCGCTTTGAGAAACATTATAGCACATACTCAGGCCTCTTGGATTTTTAAGCATGCTTTATAGGTTTGCTTCAGGATGGAATAAAAGGAATATGAGTTTCAGGAAGAGGCTAATGTCAAGGTTTTTAATATGTCTCAAAGCAGTGATCTGATACATTAAATTGGAATCTGCAAAAAAGTATTTGTTGGGTACTTAATTGTAACAACACTATCAAAAACATAGCAGTAAATATTTTTAAATGAATTTATTTGCTAGTAGATCAACATATTTTTAATATCTGTGGCCTTTGTACACTCCCATATGTAATCTTTAGGGGATGCAATTATACGGTGGACACAATTTTGCATCTCATACTGCAACACAGTGTAATTTTTAATCACTGTGTGGCCCTTTCTGTATTGTGAAAGGGGCTTTTCTATTAAAAGTATTCTCATCCTCACTGTGTGTGTCATATCAGGGACCAACCAGACTTTCCACAAATGCTCTGCACTGAAATGGAAGTGACTGATATTGACTAGTCCTATAAATCTCTGTAAAATAAAAGTACTAGCTCTCTCTCTCTCACTGACTCAAATGACAAAACCAAGCAATGCTAAATGGCACTCTCTAGGGGCAAAAATACCACCTTTGCAACAGGGAATGTTGCATACACAATATGCTTCCAGACATCTCTGTTGCAGAAATCAGGAAAAAGAAAACTAGCTCTACTTTTTTTTAAAACAATTATCTTGTTCCTAGGATCTTAACTGAATAGTAATGTGATTCTGGGTGACAATGGTGGGCGGTGGCTTGCCTTTCTCATCTAGTTTCCCATCCCAACCGGCAGTATTCAATACCAGATGCTTCTAGGAAAGGCTCCAAACACCATCAGTACACCCAGTTGTCCACTCCTGTAGCACAGCGTGTAGTGGTGATAACAATTAAAAAACAAAACAAGCTAGTAATTTTTGTGTGAAACTCGAGGCTGAGAAACAGTGCTCTTTGCAGTAACAACCTCTTAAGGTGAGTAGCAGCTGAGGGTAAACCCACTGTGTTACTGGTGTTGGGGTTCTTGGGTTCCCCAAGGTAGAGATGGAGAGGAAACCACAGAGAAATTTCCAGACAGATTTTATTAAGCTTATGCTTGAGCACAAGGGAGATAGCACAGAGGAAAGGAAGGCCCTCTGGACTGACTTGGGCACCGTCTCTGCTTGGCTGCTCCTATAAGCTGGGGACAGAGCAGGCTTTTTGAAAAGGCAGGCTTGCTTGCATGAAAAGGCAGGCTTGCTTGCATGAAAAGGCAGGTTTGTGAAGTGTTCGGAGAGTGGAATTTTCCTGTCAGGGTTGCTTGGCCACTATCTCTGTGCCTGGGCTGGGGGGACAAGACGATGGTATTGCTCACTTACAGCCACCCTAGGAAGGTCATATAGTGGCCAGACCTTGACCATCTGTGTTGTGCATACAGACAGTGCTTTCAACATCTTCTGGCCACCTGGTCTTAACTCGGCCTCCTGGCCTCCCAGCAGTTTTCCATTCCAAGGCTTGCATTTCTATACGATCTCAAGTGCATGTTGTTGCCATGATGTCTTCTCCATAGCCTTTTGTTTCAATATCTAAGCGTTTTACCCTTATGATTTTATCTTTTAATGACCTTTCAAATAATTGTTCCAACTTCTACTGAAAGGCTGTTCAGTATTTCTGGGGTTCTTGCTAAGCTATTTGACTCCAAAATGCTCAGTGGGTACAGTAAAGCCCTTAATTACTATGCCTTGAGTATAAAGAAAGGTTCTGTTTTGTTGGCTTTAAATTTTAAATCATCTCTTCTTCTCATATAGAGACAAACAACAGGAAAAAGTTTAATATTGTCCATCATTTTGAGATGAAATTTCTCATGTCACCAACTACTTAGCTTTCATCATTGAAAAACCATGTGTTGTTTTCCTAGTAAATAATTTATTGCCTTACTTTCTCAAAAACAGTACACTTCTGCCCTGGCTGGGTGGCTCAGTTGGTTGGAGTGTTGTCTTGTATACCAACAGGTTGCAGGTTCCACCCTGGCTAGGGCACATACTAGGTTGTGGGTTCAATTCCTGGTTGGGGCATGTACAGGAGGCAACCGATCTATGTTTCTCTCTCACATAGATGTTTCTTTCTCTCTCTCCTCCTTCCTGTCTCTCTGTCCCCCTTCTTATCTCTCTAAAATCAATAAAAATATCCTTGGATGAGGATTACAAAAATCAATACTGTTCTCTATTAGATATCTATTGTTACACAGCAAACTAACCCAAAACTTAGTATCTTAAAACAATGGTGATTTTGTGGGTTGGCATTTCAGGCTGACCTCAGTTGGTGGTTTGTCTTGTTTGGCTGCTCATCTGGTCTGGCTCGTGGGTCTGAGTCCAGCTTTGGGGCAGCTGGTACTAGCTGGTTTGCAATGAGTCATCTTGGATGGCTGGGGAGATTGGGGTTCTCCCCATGTGGTGTCATTCTCCAGCAAGCTAGTCCAGGCTTGTTTGTGTGGTGACTACCTTGCAAGAGAGAATAGGAATAGGAGAGCCGAAGCTGCACAAGTCTCTTGAGGCTGAATTCAGGGACCCAAACTTAACCAGGATGGTATAAAGATTACTTTGAGCTGAAGATTGAGATACAGCAGATACACAAAGAAATGCTTTCTGAGTCTCCCTTATCTGAGTAAAGGCAGAGCTTTCAGAGAATGAAGCTGCCATACTTCCCTTTCTGAAGGAGCATCCAGATAGGCAGGAGACTGGCCAATAGCACTGGAATGAGAAATTGCATAAACAAACTTTTTCAGAAGGCTCCACATCTCCCATTTGTTTTCCCTTGAAAGCCTATGTGTTTCCCAAATAAACCTAGCTCCCCCTGTTAAGCTGACATATAAACCTTTACTCCTAGCTGTTTGGTGATCCATTCCTTAGTGAGTGATGATCCCACATACATGTGAATTTTTTCCTCTTGTTAATCTGTCATTTAATTTGTAGACCCCCAAACACCTAAATGAGTAGAGCTAAAGTTTTCCTTCCAACAAAGTGTAGGTTCAGGAATGACACAGTGTTAACTTTGCCACATTCTATTGGTGAAAGCAAGTCACAAGGGATAAAGAAATAGACTTGATCTCTTCATGAGAAGAGCTGCAAACTATTGCTGCCATTTTCCCAATCCACCACCATATTTCTGTTGTGAGGATAAAAAGAAGCAGAATTACTTAAAGAAAAAAATCTCTGTACTTCTTCCACGCAGAATTAATAATAATTAATGTCATTGTATCTTCATTAAGGTCCTAGCAGACTTTTTCTACATGTCTTTTCTTTATATATTTATAAAAGATAGAATTATTCACATACCACTTTCACTTAATAATATATTGTGAAAATATATGGTATCAAAATTTATCTTCAGCTGCATATTTCATGTTGGTATTCAATAATAAATACCAGAATAAATGGAACTAATATTCTCTTTCTGGACATTTTGATTATTTTCTGTTTCCTAATAATGCTATAATGAACATGGTTGTAGGTGTATTTTTGAGTTTGCTTCTGATTTTTTTTCCCTAGAGATTTTCAGGAAGTGGCCATAAGTCTTAAAATTTTATACATTGTCCTCTAGCTTCCAGTGTTGTTGCTGAAAAAGTTTTTCCAATTTGATTCCTAATCCTTTGTATATATATTCTTTAACTTCTCTCTAGAAGCTTTTAGAATATTTTCTTTATTCCTGGTGACTTAATATTTTATAATTATATGCCCTGATTAGGTCTTTTTAAATTTTGTATTTTCCATCACTCTGTGGGCTCTTTCAATTTGTAAATGCATGATTTTGTGATCTGGGAAATTTACTTGAATTCCTTGGTAAGTTTTTCCCTAATTTTTCTATTCTCTCTTTCTATAACTCTTATTATTCAAAGGTTGGACTACCTTGCAAGATCCTTTTATATTTATATCTTTTTACTATTATTTCTGAACATTCTTCATATTCTTTGTTGGAGATTTTCTTAGTGTTGTTTTTAAATCCATTAATTGTGCTTTGTAATTATCTGCCATCATATATTCTAATTTCTCAGGGCTTTCTTTGTGTCTCTGAATCTCTCCCCTTCTCCAGCCCCCTCCCTCTCTATCTATCTCTCCTTTCTCTCATTTAATAACATTTTGTTCTCTTCCTGGCTATCATAATATTGTCCTTTTAAGTTTTCTTCTGCCTCCATTGCCTCTGTGTCATCTGCATTCCTTTTTGGCTTGTTTTAGTGTCTCTGCTTTATGTGAGAGGTGTGCCTCAAAGGTCTCATGACTCCTGTCTGCATTATATTTAAGAATGGAGAGCTCAGATGTCTAAGACAGATATATCTCTCATAGAGTGAGTCTGGTGGGACAGGGTAACCAGGCTATTTTGTTAGGGAATCTCCAAATTTTAATCTCAATACTTTTCTTTTAGTTTCATTTCCCCAGAGAAGACCCCTTAATCTCTTTTCTGGGTCCAACTTTATGGCTTTATTTGGACAGTGACAGATTTTCTCTATTTAGATTGTGCAGGTTCTATCACCTTTGAACCTGGCTATATGTAAATATAATACTACATAAAATGTTATATTTTATGTAAGGGATCATTTACATGTAAACTAGAAATAAAACGGGGGAATTTCCACACCAGTTTCCCTCTTTAAAATGAGAGTGACATTCTATTACTATATTTATAACTGTACTGCTGTTATCAGATTCTGTTGGTGGAGCTCGTTATAAGCCAGAGTCCTAGTCTGAACACATGAATGGAGACTTATTTTGAAACAATAGGTTTAAATAAGAAGTTTGGACCAAGATGGGCACTCTGACTGGAACATCTAGGAGAGTCATGCCTGGAACTCCACTGGCTGGACTGTGGGCACAGACTCATCCATTTTTTAAGGGGGTAGTGTTCTGTGTCAGGTTGAGGGGGAAGTTGCTATATTTCTGTTCCTTTTCAGCTCTGAGCAGAATTAGAAAGGACAAAATTAATGAGACCTTTCAGCAAAGACTTCAGCTTTTGGTGAAATGCTCATATGAGTATTCCATCCTTGAAAACAGAAACAATGAATGCTTCTCAGAATAAGTGGTGAATGATATTCAGCTTTGGAAATATTCATGTTCTTTTGAAATATTTGTTTTTTACTTAAAATTATTAACGTATTATCATCTACTTTCCCAGTGGGTTGTAATAATCAAGTGTTAGGAAAGAATAAAATTATCTCAGATTGAGCCATTCATATCACAGTTTGGCTTTTTAAGGAAGTCTGGTAGTATCTTATTCTCAACATATTAAAGATCATAATATTTTAGAATTCTGAGGTTCAAGTTGCTAAATATTCTGAATGTATTGCTGAAGTATGCTGCTTAATCAAGTCACACAAAATAATGGAATTATTCTTTAGTTATCAATGTTATAAAGAAATGCTATCTTTTTTCTAATTAAAAAAAAACAACTTATACACGGACCTTTCCACTCAATAGTCAGCATCATGCAGTGTTGATCAGCAGAGTTGAATGTTCATGCTCATTTTTCCCAGAGCCCACTGAAATGTCATATGCTCAGTGGTTTCAGTTTGATCGTGTTTGTAGCTGTGCTATTTCCTTTAACATTGAATTAATAACAGTTAACCAACACCTGCTTTTTGAGCAGTTGTGTTTGGAATGACATTCAGAAGAAATTACTTATTTCTTTAGTAATGTTCTTTCTTGCTGTACACATAGCTAATATTGATTAGTATATGCAGTTCTTCTCATTCTACATTCCAGCTCATGGATTTTTAGCATGACCAATGGAAGGTAGTTTTCTAGAAGAGGTAGATGGGGAAGGTAGCCCCTATTATAAGTGATATTTAGCAGAGACCTAAAGCAAGTGAAGGATTTGGGCATTCACTATATCTGGAGGAAGAAAAGAGGAAGTAATCAGAACAAAGAGTCTAAATGAGTATATGATTGACTTGTTCATGGGACAACTATGGGGCCTGAGTAGATGGAGGGGCAAGGGTAGGGGATCGGGTCAGAGAGGTAATGGGGGCCAGATTAGGTTGGGTTTTGTGAACCGTCGTAAAGAGTTTATATTTTATTATACGTGCGAAGGGAAACTTACTTGAAAGGGGATTGAAGAGGAGTCACAAAACTGCCTTACATTTTCAAAATCACTCTAGCTATCATCTGGAGAATAGTCAGTGAGAGGCAGGGGTGGAAGCACTGTGGTGCTTTAGAATTCTGTTGGGCCTAGTCTGAATCAGAATTGTCAGTGGCTTGGTCTAGGGCAGTGGTTTCCAATCTGAAGTGGTTTAGCTTTGGAATCAACTGGAGGGTTTGTTAAAATGTAGTTACTGGGATCTGTCCTCAGAGTTTTGAATCAGTGAGTCTGGTGGGGCCAAAGAATTTAAATTTCTAGCAAATTCCCAGGTAATGCTGATAATGCTTTGAGAACTATTCAATGGTTGTTAGTGGGGGGAATTGTTGACAAATGGTTACATTCTGGATATATTTAAAAGGTGCAGCCAGAAGTACTGGGTAATAATTGCATGCAGGGTATAAGGTAAAAGAGTCAAAGACCAGTGTAAGTTCTTTTTTCCCTAAGAAACTGAGTAAGGGAGTTCAAGGAGAAGCAGATTTTATTTTGAAAGTTGACTCAAAGCTTCCAGTTTTAGGTGTCTTAATGTTCGAGATCCCTACTTGATTTCTAAACCCAAGCATTAAATAAGGATTTATAAAATATGTCTGACATTCAGTTGAGAAGTTAGGATATAGAGTCTGTAGCAGATGAACAGCACTTAAAACCATGTGCTACATGAGATCATCTAGTGACTGAGCAGAAAAGAGAGTGAAGAGAAGCAACTTGCACACGGAGACCTGGATCATGCTCTTGTCTGGAGATCAGTCAGATGAGGAAGACTGAGCAAAGAAAACAGGCAGGAGAATAAAAACGAGTGAGTGATATCTTAGAAGCCAAGAGGTGAAATTAGGAAGACAGAGTAGAGAAAGAAGTAGGATGTTATCAACTGTGTCAAATCCTGTTGATAGGTTGGAGGAAGACCTAGAATTGCCCAGTGGATTAGGCCCAGTAGAAGTCATTCGTGGCTTTATTAGGTGTAATAATCTTGGAGTAAAGGAACAAAAGTCAGTTTGGAGTTGGCTTAAAAGAGAATGAGATGAGTGAAAACAGCAAATGTAGGTAGTACTTTCAAGCTTTGCTGTAAAGCAGAGACAAGAAATAGGGAGGTAATTGGAGAGGGATGTGGGCCAATGGTGATATATTTATATAATATATGTAATCTATAATTTAATATGAAGAATGTTATACCATATTTCTGATGGAAGCATTATTTTTTGTAATAGAAAAGAAGGCCAAAACTATGGGTCTGATGCAGAGAGGATGACATATTTGGTCACGAGAACTTAAACAATTTTGCTTTTCATTCTATCTTTTTTATTGAACAGGCAAGGTTGTCAGTAGATCAGTAGAGGGAAGGAAGCATTCGAATTTGAAGGGGAGGAGACAGGGGAAAGAGAAACAACTAAGTAAATACAGTAGAACTGTCAGGCAGCACAGTCAACAAAGTTGTGTGTTTTTCTTAGGTCACATGCAAGTCCTTGGGAAGAAGAGGAAAGAGCACTAGATTTAGCCAGGGGGCTGGGATTTGCCAGTCTTGAAAGGTGAAAGGAGAGAAGGATATCAAGGGAACTGCAGTGATAAGCCATGGAATCTAAGCCAATTTAGCAGGAAAGTGGGGATCTACAGGGGTTTCTGGACAGTGGAAAGATAGTCAGGTCAATAGAGGCCATTGTCAGTATGCATGATTCGGGCTTTTGAGGGAGTGAAGTGTATGGATAGGAGAATGTGGTTGCACTGTGGGATTTTGAGAATGAGGTTGTAGAGGGTGTTCAGTTGTGAGTACAACAAGGCTCAAGGGATATTTACAGAGTAGGTAGCTGGGGGTGGGTGGAGGATAAGATTACTAGAAATAAGGAGATGAGGAGGTCGCTGAATGCAGAGAGCAGGATGAAAGGGCAAGTTATGGGGATAGCAACAGTAATGAAGAATCGTGGCAGGAGCAGTGGTAGAGAGAGAGAGTGAGAGCCCAAAGCTAACATTTTCTGAGAATGAGAGAGAGCGACTCTGAGGTCTGTCGTTAATGGAATAATGAAGGGTCGATAACATTATGATCTGGTGGCATGAGCCTTTGGGAAGATTTGTGAGAATTTTAAGAAATGACAGTGGCCCTATATCTTTGAGTTTGGCAACAAAAGAAAAAAAACAACAACTCACTAAATTAGGTTGTTAGTAAGAGACAGCAAGATTTTGTTTGGAACAAGAAGGTAAAGCAAATATTTGGAGAAAAGTGTTATAATAGAGGGCATTTTGCTTGTGGTACATGATTACACTGAAGTTCAAGGGTGTGTCATGTGTGTAGGGAGGGTGGTGGTCCATATCAGTGTATGGAGGTGCCTGGAGGTGAGAGTCCAGTTGAGGAGGGGTGGCTGGGATTCCAGGGATTCTTGTGGCAGCTAAACAAATAGGGCCAAAGGACGCGATGTTAGGTGGATAGGAAGATCATGACTGTGACAGCATCAGCAACAGGGAACACTCAGTTCCACATCTCTTGGCTCCATGTGGAGAAATCTTCCTGGTCTTTCTCAATATACTGTACCTACTCCCACTCCTAATGGGAGGGAGAGGACCATATGATTCGTGAGTTTGGAAGAAGAAAGCAGGTATGCTCAGCCAGTCCCGTCCTCTCTTCATGTCTGTCTGTCCACAGGAGGGCTGCACTCCGCCCTGCTCCTGCCTCACAGCAATGGCCTTGTGGCATCTGTCAAAGGAGGCCTATGCTGTCCAAATGTGGAATAAGAGGGGTGGTAAGTCTATTCAGGGAGATTGCTCTGTCTAAAGCCACCATCTGCAACTTACCTTTTCAACACTAACTTTGGATATTTGACCCCCAGGGCTCTGACTCAGGTGGGGAAGGAAAGTGTTGTTCCAGCCAGAATCCTCAGAGATGCTTTTATTTCTACCCATTTTTAAGTCTGTCCCTCAGCCTTGTGCTTATTCTGTACTAAGGTCTTAATTGTCCATCCAATAACCCACTATTTGCCTGTTATAGGTAGAGTCAGTTTCAATTGCTTTAAACCAAGCACCATAACCTGTGCAATCATTTCGTCCTTGTTCGGGACAGACTTCATTGGTTTGCTAGAAAGGTTGTTGTGCTTTGCTTAAAAATGGCTAAAAAGCCTGCATGTTACTCTTTGACTTTTCATTACAGACAGCACACAGGGGAATGAATCACCAGTCCAGGAAAACCTGTTTTTTCAGATAATTATCATTGTATTTTGTATTCCCACTCTGTTGTTTTGGCTGTTTCTGCTAAATTCTTACATTCAGAGATTCACTTGACTGAGCATGTACAAATTCACTTTCTGTATTCTATCTGGAGTCAAATTCAACAATGTTTATGACATTTTTTATGTTTTACTTTCTGCATTACAGTTTCAAACTTATATTTGTTTATCCATGCACAATATTAGAGACATTGTTCCATTTTAGGGAATTGGTGGCATAATGAGACTATAGTACCAGTAAAAGTATAAATTTAACAATGGTAAACAACTACCTAGAAATGTAAATACATTGGCTCAGATAGAGTGCAGGCTGTCAGCAAAGAGCAGCCAAAATGAACAGATCAGTGTTGTCTTTGAAGCACTTCTGTGACTGTTACAGACTCAATGATTAGTAGGAATCTCACAGAGATTCTGTGAAAATCATTATTAATCTTATTGTTCTGGTTATCCAGTGCTGTCTAACAAGCTACCCCAAAACTCAGTGTCTTAAAACAACACTATCAAACTGCATCTCACAGAGTGTGGGTTGGAATTTGGGCAGGGCTTGGCTGGTTGATTTGTCTGCTCCCCGTGGCCTTGACTGGGATCGCTCAGTGGTATGCAGTGATAGTGGCTGGGCGGAGCTGGGGACTCCAAGGCATTCACTCACCTGCCTGGTGCTTTAGTCCAAATGACTAGAAGGCTGGGGTCAGCAGGGGCTTCCTCTATTTCCAGGTAGGTGTAGGTGTGTAAAACACGGTAGGTAAGATGTCTAACATAGTGGTTTAGGGACTTAAGAGTAATTTTCCCAAGAGACACAGGGAGAAGCTTTAAGGTTTTATTATTTTATTATTATTATTATTTTTTGCAACACAGACTTGGAGGTCCCAGGAGTCCATTTTGCATTCTATTGATTTAGTAAGTCACTGACCAGTCTGACTTCAAGGGCGAGGGAATTACACTGTCTCTCAGTGGCAGGAATGTCAAATGTGCATGGCCATCTTTAATCTACCTTGTGAAATTTACTAGATGAATGTGAAGAACATGGCTCCATTGCTTTGTCTTTGAAATAAATTGCCTGTGGGTCTCTTGTTAGATCCCCTGAGACCAGTGGTGCCCCATGGACCACATTTGGAGAAAAGATTTGTGTAGAAAATAAGGGTGGCCCTACAAAACCTTTAAAACTCCTGAGTACAAATGCTAATTAAAACCATATAATAGGATCCCCAGCTCTATTAGAGAGGCAGTATAGCATAACAGCTAGTGTGGTCTCCAGAGGTAAACTACCTGGAGTTCGAAGCCAGGTGCTAAGATTATTAATTGTATTATACAGACAAATGTCTTAATTTGTTTATTTTCTTTTTCTCATTTTCCTCCTCTCCATCTGGGGATAATATCTCCCATTTTACAAGAACATTTTGAGACAAAATGGAGCCAAAGAATTTAGTATGGTATGTGCTATAGGGATGAGTTATTGAAAATGTGTGAATCTGTGCTTTTCAATGATTCTTTTACTCTACTAGTTAGAATTTGGTCTCTTGACTTAGCAGATTATTGAGGATGAATAGAAAGTTGGGCTCTTAGAGACTCTCAGGCCAATAGAATAATGTGGAGAGATTGAAATAATGAGTCAAAATATCAAGAAACAAAAATCAAACCAAACCAAAAGCAAATAAAACATCACATGCTCTATTTTTTTCCCAGCAGATTCTCTGTATGTCCTTCTTTTCTTCTTCCAACATGGATACAGTCATGGGCTTTTTTTTCTGAACTGAATAGTTTGAGCATGGACAGTAAAAAAATTTCCCATGAAGATCTCAAAGCTTTCACAGGTTAACGGGGCGCCTTTCTGTTAAGGCACTCCTCTTTCCATTGAAGTCCTAACGCCCAGGGAATGTGACTTTATTTGGACATAGGATCTTTGCACATGATTAAGTTGAAATCTCTAGGGAAGGTCCTATTCCCATATGACTATGTCCTTATAAAAAGGAGACATTTGGGGATAGAAACACACACACAAGAAGAATGCCATGTGAAGATGAAAGCAGAGAATGGGGAGATGTATCCACAAGCCAAGGGATGCTAAAGATTGCCAGGAAATCACCAGAAATGAGGTGAGAGGCAGGGGAGCCAACCCTTCTGACACCTTCTGGCCTCCAGAACTATGAGACAATAAATTTCTGTTGTTGAGCTACCCAGTTTGTGGCACTTAGTTATGGCAGCCCTACCAAACTAATACTCTGATAATTTTCATTTTTTTCTGGGAAATATTTGGCAAGAGTATCCTCTGAAAGTCAAGAGGATAAAGATGGATGGGAATGGAGTTGGAGTTGGAAATATAGGAAAATCAGTTTTATATTTCTTTAAAGAAATGTTTGAATAAGACTTTTCACTAATTCAAACTGACCTTTCTCTTAAGGATTGATGGGATTGTGTGACATGTAAAATTTGCATTTCTATCAAACATTTATATTCCATTGTAACAGTGTAGGGTTACAGATTGATGGTTACTTGACCATGTTAGCTTGGCTGGGCTGCAGTGCTCAGATTTTTGGTTAAACATTATTTTCAATGTTTCTGTGAATTTTTTATGCCATTAACCTTTAAATTGTTTGTGACTTTAAGTAAAGCAAATTATTCTTCATAAGGTAGGTGGGCCTCAACCAGTCAGTTGAAGTAGAACAAAGCTTGATCTTTCTGGAGCAAGAAGGAATTCTGCCAGCAGACTGTTTTTTGGATATGACCTACAACTCTTCCCTGGGTCTCTAGCTTGTTGGTTTACCTTGCAGATTTCAGATTTACCAAGCCACCATTCATAGATTTCCAAATAACATAAGATTGTCGCTTTTTAAAACCATTCTGATAAATTCCAAAAAATGTACTACATTTTCCCTTGCTTTGAAAGCTGTAAGAAATATATTTTATTTATATTTATTTTTTATCCTCACCTGAGGACATGCTTACTGATTTTAGAGAGGGGAAGGGAGGAAGAGAGAGAGAGAGGGAGAGAAACATTGATGTAAGAGAAATATTGATCAGCTGCTTCTGTTACTTGTTCAGACCAGGGACCAAACCCACAGCCTAGGCATGTTCCCTGGCTGGGAATTGAACCCGCAACCTTTTGATTAATGGGATGATTCTCTAACCAGTTGAGCCACATGACCAAGGCTGAGAATATATTTTAGTATTTTCATTATATAAAAAATTTTGACTTTTTCATACTCATATTGATGACTTCAAAACAGAAAAAAAATTAACTGCTCAAAAAAAAAAATGCCAGGTGAGTATCACTTCGTTTTCATTGTCTCAGCTGTCACTTACTGTTGCAGGTAAGAGAGGTGACAGCTATAACATCTGACAGTCACCAGGAGGCTCATTCTCACTTGTTCTGTGACTGAGAAACCAGACCAGGTCCATTGGTACCATACTATATAACACAGTAAGCAGGTCCTCTATCTCTAGCTCCATCACAGCAAATTTTACACTGCGTGCCAGTTAATTAAAAATACATCTTTCTCCTTGTTATCATCCCTGCTTCATGGCTCTCTCTCCATAAATGCTGGTTCAGTAGATGAAACAAGTCCAGTGATACAGGGTACAGCATGACTTCCTCTCCTAAAAGGTACTCTAGGTTGATCTCTGTTAGTCCTTTCAGTTTTTCCTCTACCAAGCCACAAAAAGAAAGGGAATTATTAGTCCTTAAAGCATTCCAGGAGTAGTTCCTCAAATTTCTTTGCCTTTTCTAGCAGGAATGTTCTAAGATGTAATAAAGCTACTTCTCATCACATTGGGGATCCATAGTCATGGGAACCAATTCCTTGAAATCATTCAATCAATATATATATTTTTCTTTCTGTCATGTTGGTTCTATTTCTCTGGAATAACCTACCCAATACAACCAATAGGCATAGGTTTCCCTCTTTCCTATTTGCAAACACAGTATTATAATTTTTAAGGAAATAATTTATAGTAGATATTAAAAATTCAGATAACACAGAAGTAAAAGCAAAGTGTAAAAACCACTCTCAAATATCACAACACTGTGTTAACCGGGGTACTATTTTGATGAACATCTTTTTGGAACTTTCCACACTCTTTATGACTTTTTCTTTTTTTCAGTCAACAATATGTCATGAGCTCTGTTCTCTGACAATACATATAGGTAATTTAAAATAAAACATAGCATTTCACTGACAAAAAGGTTTGTCAATTTTTGATAGTGCATGCATGTGGGACTACTATGAAATCCTGTCTCCTAAAATTACATTTTCCTCTTCTGTGGTTTCTCCTTATGCTAAAGTCTCTTAAGTGGGATTTCTGGATAAGGTTACTTTTGAAGTTAGAAAACTCAGAGTCAGAAAGATTTTTCAGATGTCACAAAAAGAGTATAAGCTTGGTTAGTACTCACAGCCAAGGTCTCTCAAGTTTTTGTGTAGACTACGAAGTTTTTTCTTAATACATGTCTCACTGGA
Organism: Trachops cirrhosus; assembly: GCA_028533065.1. NCBI lineage: Eukaryota > Metazoa > Chordata > Mammalia > Chiroptera > Phyllostomidae > Trachops > Trachops cirrhosus. The sequence goes on from CM052543.1 coordinate 116,142,950, forward strand.
AAAGTTCCATTCACTATAGCAAATTTATATGGTCTGCTGAGACCACAGCTTTGACAGAACCTTGAATTTTATTTACTGTAATCACCCACTATAAGAGAGAGCTAAATCTGTTGGTGGATGGTTTCCTGTAGCATTTTTATTTATATTTCTAAAGAGAGAGAAATCCAGAAGGGTTGCTTCTGAGGCCCGTTTGCACTGAACACATGTGGAGTGACTGGGTGGCTGCCTTTTGATCACTTTAACGGGAACTTACACACAAAAACATAGATCTGATTCACCCGCGCCTGCTGCTGGGAAGTAGAATTTTATGAAATAATAACATTCATATGGAGAAACGCTATAGAATCTGTAAAGAAAACAATAGCTATGTGTGGAGCTAATGAGCAAATTTTCTTTCTAATTAGGATATTAATGGTAGTGAATAAAAAAATCTTACATTTCATTTAGCTCAGTAACCAATGTGTTTTAATATTTTAATCTTTCTAAGTACTTTTGCACCTTTAAATAAAATGATCGTGGTATTCAGCCAAAAACTTCGATAGTAGGTGCTTGATAAATATTTATTGAAGAAAGAACTTAATGAATCTGGTAAAGCTGAGTTTTTACATTCATTTATATTATTAACACAAAGATATTGGTCTTTCTGTCATTGAAAGCTTAATACTAAATACATGTTTATCTTTCCCCTAGGAGATGAGACTAGAGTTAGTTTATAGGCCAGCACCATTCAATATGGTAGCCACTAGCTACATGTAGCTATTTAAATTTAAGTTAATTAAAACTTAAAATTCAGTTTCTCAGTCACAACAACTCAGTAGCCCCACAGTGCTGGTGACTACATATGAGACAGCACAGGTATCAGGCATTTCTATTAATGCAGAAAGTTCTGTTGGATAAGCCCATTTAGGCAATGCTCAATCATTCAAAATTTCTCTATAGAGTAAATGAAAAGGAGTCTTAATAAAACTATGTCAGCATAGTTACTCACTGACAATAAGCTGTTTGTTAATTAAAAAGATTTTAAATTACTGTTGCTGAAGCTGTAGATGTTCATACATGTGATAAATCATCTTTAAATCTGGAAAATTTTTGTTTAATTTCTCCAATTTATTGTTACCATTTTTCTTTTATTTAGCCTCTTCCCTTAAGCATCTGTCTACAGTGAATACCCTTCAAATTCTGCTGCCACCCACCCCCTCTGAGAGTCCCGCATGATCACAGAAGAGGCTGCTCTTTCAATATCGGAATCCAGAATCTGGGTTCATGGGGCTCATTATAATCCTCGATTAGGGTTCTTTTCATGTGGCCTTATATAATTACCCAGTTTGAGATGTGGCTTATTTATGCAGGTATAAAAATGTTTTCTTCACTCTGGATTACACATTTTAAGGGGAAGTTTAAATTCTAATTGGGATAGCCAACAAAGATTCAAACGCATAAATTTACTTGGCAGAGACTTGCTTCCTAATTGTAGATATAAATAAGCAGTGGGCTTCCGACCAAATCCCAGCACTGTTACTGCATCCAGGTCGGCAGGTACTATCTTATTTGTGCGAGATTGCTTTCCCTTTATTTGTTTGTCTTCATATCAAAAAAGAGATACAGTTGTAGTAGTAAAGCCAATTTATGACCAAATTCTCTGTCCATAACAGAAAACAAAATTCAGAGCCTTCTGAATTAATTTGGAGAAGAGTTCATGTTTTATAGCTGACATGTTTTTGTCCTTCTTTTTCTCAAATTTTCAACACAATGAGATCTTTCATACTAAATGTATGAAGAGGAACAATTTTAATTCATTTATATACTTTATATTTTGTTTTGGCCCAAACAAAACACAAGTCATTTGTCAAGAGACGGAAAAGCAAGGAAATTACAATTAGCTTGTACTGTAAACAAGTAGTAATTAAAAAACTTCTTTAACCTGAATTAGTTATACTTTTTAATGTTGACGTCATCGTTCAACTATTCACATTCCTTTGTGTAGGTTTTTGCAAAGCAACACTAAGAAGTGTTAAGAATTTAAGATGGCTCTACCTTTCTCGGAACCACTTCATTGGTTGCCAGGTTTATTTTCTAGTTTGAATTAGAGACAACTAAAATGAATATTGGTATGGTAACTGATTTTGCCCAAGTCATTTGTCAGAATTACTTTCCTTTTGGGACCTCAGCTTACCGCACAAGGTCCTAAGTGACATTAGGGAGTATTTTTTCACTCTAATTTTTTCTTTTCTACAAACAGGAGCTGGGTACGCATGTATGGACATTGATTTCCCAGGATAGTCTTTGCCACGCTCCACCTGCCACGGTAGAAAGCGTGTAGCCTTTGAAGTCAGAGACTTGTTTAAGCTTTTGACTGGCTGTTCAACCTTGCATAAATTATTTCATTTCTCTGAGCCTCATGTCTCTCACCTCTAAAATAGGGATGGTTTATTTACCTGGTAGGCCCTGGGAGAGGATTCATTACATACCACATTCTTCCGTACATAATGCACAGAGCCCGTCTGAACAGCGTCTGGCCGACCACGTGTGCCAGGAAAGGGATGCTGCTGTGTTTGAGGAGTTGAACTTTATGCAGTGGCATCAAGGCTGTAGGAGTGCAAGAGATTAAAATTTCTCCCAAAGTCTTTTTTTTTTAATTTGAAATGCTTTCATTATGGTGGCAGGAAACATGGCTGAGACACACCGAAACATCATTTTTCCTTGTCCCTTTCCAAGTATCTGAAGCTCACATTTTAAGCTGGAAAGAATAATTAGTGACTGATGCTTCAGGAGGCTATCTACATATCTACCGTAGAAAATGTCAATTTGTGAATTTAAATGAGATCCTGCCTAGTGATTATAGTCATTCTCACATGAAAATATTGACTGATTCCAGTTCCAGGCTGACAATTGACATTGGGACACACTGATAGAAATTGATGACTGCTGAGGATTGAATCAAAAGTATAGGAATGTTACTTAAAATAAATGAGTAAGGTTGATGAACAAAGTGTAAATACGATACTAATTAATGTTTATTGGTCATTAGAATTTTTAGCTATCAGCTTTTTGCTATGTTATAGCTTTTTGAAAAGCACATTTTAAGTACAAGTTAATTTTGAAACAACTGTATGTATATAGTGGAATTGAACAATTAAGTACGTGGCTGGTGGATGTTTTCTCTCTGTTGAGGTGAAAGTCTGCAGACAAAAAATAGGAAAAAGGCTAGAATGACACAGGTGGTCACAGATTAGAGTCAGAGACATTACAATGATCTCATGCTTTGTTTGCTGTAGTTACGTATGAACAGCTCTTTATAGACGTGCACATACATAGGTTAGCATATACTCATCCATTTCCTTGCTCTGTCTGCTGAGAGGCCCTAGAAGCAGTTGACACTTTAGTAGGGAAGAGCACACCCAGTGCCCAGATCTTGGTTTCAAATGCCATTTCCCTATAAGAAGAATCAGGGTTCCTTGGAGAAATAGCTGATTGCAGGGTTGGAAAGGGAATATACAAGACGAGCCTGGAGTAACTTGTAGTAACAGAAAGTAATGAAGGCTGAAAAAACAAAGCAAAATAAATTGAACAAACAAAACATTTAAACCGTACAGATGGAGGCATATCACAGGGACACAGCCAACAGAAAGAGCTCCCAATGGGCAAAGAAGAGAAAAATTGAGCAATGAAATACAGTAGAATTGTATTATATCCCAAAGTATAAAATAAATTTGAGTTCATATTGATATAAAAAAACTATTGAATAAATAAATAGGGGTGAAATGACAGATTTCTCATGTACAGCATTTGCAAACAAGGTAACTCTGTCCTTAAGGCGTGGAACATGACTCCCATGCTATGAGCACGGGCTGTGCATAGTGACCTGCTCCCTGAGTGCAGTAAGGAAGCAGGGAGAGTGATTTTGCAGTAGAAACATGACACATGCTACCTCAGACAGGTGCTCAAGGTCAACAGCAACAGTAGTAAGTCATGTTGCTAGTGTGTACTTTTGATATGATGTATATAAATGGCACTTTACCTCTGCAGCCTTCCTCCCGCAAATCTATAACCTCAGTCTAATTATGAGAAAAACAGATCCAAATAGAGGGACAGTCTGCAAAATACTCATTCAGCACTTCTCAAAACAGTCAAGGTCATCAAAAACAAAGGCCATCTGAGAAACTGTCCCAGGCTAGAAGGGCCTAAGGAGACATGATGACAAAATGTGATGTGGTGTTCTGGATGAGATCCTAGAGCAGAGAAGGGATATTAGGCAACCCCCGTCCCCCCAAAAAAATCTGAATACAGTATGGACTTTGTTAATCAAGACTGTATGGATTTAATTATAATAATTTATCAGAGCCAGGTATATCAGCTAACCGGTGGCTCGATGGCAGATACAGCTTTCATAACTGAACATGCTTGATGACTTTCAATTGGTTTGAGGCATTTTATAAGTATTAAATTGTCTTGTTGTTTTCTTCAGAATTTTTCAAGTTTTAAAAAATATTTCCTTTGGTTCTAAGTAATTTAAATTAAATTATAATGATCTCCATATTTGATATTTTCATAGATATTTTAATTTTTGCAAAGTTGATGAAAACAAATTTCAAAAACCAGTGACTATTTTAGTACGTTACTTGCTCTTTGTTTTCTTTATAGTTATGTTATAAAATTTTGCAAGTTAAATACACACTGAATGTGTACATCTCTGCAAAATGCATATGTTAAAACCTAATTTCCGATGTGATAGCATCTGGAGGTGGGGCCTATAGGACTTGATTCGAGAATAAGGGTCGAGTCCTCATGAATGGGATTAGTGCCCTCAGATGCCGGAGAGCTTCCTCACTTCTTCCACCACGGGAGCCCCAGGGAGGTGGCAGTAGTATGTGACCCAGGCAGCAGGTTTGCACCAGACACCAAACATGCTGGTAACTTAATCTTGGACTTTTCACCCTCCAGAGCTGTGAAAAATAAATTTTTGTTGTTTATAAGCCACCCAGTCTAGGGCATTGTTATAAAAGCCCCAAGAGACTGATGTTCCATTTCAAAACATTTTTTCAGCCAATAACTCATTTTTTATGCTTTGCTCTGTTTTGGCATTATTGAAAATATTCATTTATTTTGATTAGTCTAAATTTGCCTTGAAGAACAACAAGAAGAAATACAGCTGCACCATTGAAATAAATAACCTAAATTTAATTTAAAAATATTTATCAAACACATACAATACTAGGCACCTGGTATAGCACAGAAAATGTAAGGTTTTTGTAAGGAAGTCTTGGAAGAGACAAAGATACTGAAGAACAGAACACAGACCCAAGCCCTGTGGTCCTGCAGCTGCCAGAAGAGGGTGACAAGCTGTGCTCTGAGGTAGTCTCACTGAGAACAAGTCACAAACTATTTTAAATTGCCAAATTAAAAAAGCTTTGAACTTTAGATAGAGAAGAAGGGGCAACAAGAAAGGGATGTGGTATTCAGTGAAACTAAATTACAAACGTGTAGTTAAAATGTGACAAGAGGAAATCCTGGTAGTTTCTGGAAGTACAAAGACTGACACATGGAAGTTTATCTTGCAGTCCCCTTTGCTCCTGTTTTAAGATGTATCCAAAGTTATTCCTTGGGATGGTGGACTTGCTTTATTCTAGAGAAAATACACATGCTTATGAAGGCTTTCATCGTTTTGTTTGTAATCTCGTCCCCCACCTTTATATTCCCCAAAATGACTTTCATTTTTCAACTGCCAACTCCACTAGAGAAGTTCTCAAGACTCATAACTCTTAGGTTTGGGAATAAGTAATTATATAGTTTATTAAAGTAGTCACAAAATGAAAAATGGGTCATCTTCTAAATTCAGCTAAAAGCCAGATACATGTTTGGAATTAAGAAGCATTGCTATAATAAGAGAGCAAAACAATTTCCTGGTCAGGCTTAAAATAGTCATTCAACATCCAATGAGAAAATAGTACAAGTTTTTAAAATTTGGAATCAGAAGGAAGAAGAAGAGAAGACGGGTTTCATTTCCTGATCCTGTCACAGGCCCCTAGGAAAACCTTAAAACAGAAATTGTTTCAAATATCCTCCTGCCTTCCTTCTGCACACCTTCCATCTCCTAATATTGTTCATCCCAGGTGCCCCGACCTTTTTTTTAAACATGATTTAAAAAATATTTTTATTTATTTTTAGACAGAGGGGAAGGAAGACAGAAAGAGAGTGAGAGAAACATCAATGTGTGGTTTCCGCTCACGTGCCCCCTACAGGGAACCTGGCCCAAAACCCAGGTATGTGCCCTGACTAGGACTCGAACCAGCAATCCTTTGGTTCGCAGACTGGTGTTCAATCCACCAGCCAGGGCCCAGGTGCCCTGATCTTGACAGATGTTGCCTCGTATTTCTCACAGGGGCATTCTAATGAGGGCTGCCCCCTTGCCTCCTACAGAGCCATAAATGCTGGTCCAGAATCCATTTCCTCACATTTAAATTCCCCTTCCTCCTCCCTTCCTAAGACTTACCATACATTGCAGGACAATGTGAGTGGATGATAAAGGCTCAACTTTTTCAGAGGGGTTTGTATTTTTAGAAGATGTTTGATAATTCAAATGTATATGTGTATATAGAAACTTAGATCAATAAATGGAGATATTATTTATAAAGCACAGAGCCAGGAACTTCCTAAAGGTCATTTCTCAGCTAATTCCTGTATAACAAAGTAAAAATTAAACAAATAAAATTGCAGTGTGGGGAAAATATGAAGCATGGGGAGGGTGTATGGGCATATTTTAGACCTTTTGAGGAGCGTAGAATCAGAGCGGAAAAAATGGCTGTGTGTGGAAGAAGGTGGAGCTTAGATTGAATATAGTAGTGGTAGATTTTTTTTCTTTCTCTTTTTCCCAGTGATAGATTTCTTACAAGGTTAAGACTCATAATCTTTTTGTTTCTGTATTCTTTGAAGAAGTTGAACCATGTATTACATGGCTATTTAAATGCTTCTTACAAAATGTTTACTTTTTGTATTTTGGAACATTATACCAGAATGTTAGGGGTTCTAGAGCCCTGATATCCTTCCACATTTTACTTTGAACTTGAAGTTTACTGGAAGCTTTAAACTTCTTCCTATCCTTGTTGGAACTCATAGAAGTTTAAATTCCATACTCTTGGGTGGTCTTTGATAGGTATGAATAGAGACCAAAAACTCATGAGTTATACCTAAGTTTGAAATGTCATATATTTTGTTTTTATGGTATTTTTTGTTAGTTAATACACATTTAAAAAACCTATGAGTACCCAGGAAGAATGTAACATGTAAACTTAGACCCAAGTTATTTAAAAATATGTGAATTGAGGGGAAACAGTGATGCACTATTTTAACATTATACAAAAATAGAATTTTTTTCTTTTTTTGGGTTATGTTTCTACCATCTGTTTTTTTTAGAGGATACTCCAATGACTTTTGATAAGTTGCATTCTCTTCTCTTCAAGCTTCTTTTATGGATCTTAAGATGCTTTAAATGTATTATTAATAAGTAGCACAATTCAGTATCTATGGGTCTTCCACATTATGCAAGTCTGAGTGCATATTCTTTTGTATTTTCAATTTTATAGGAAACAATTTTAATTTTTCCACTTCACTTAGCCTCTCAATCATCCATTGAAAGTTTGGTCATTCTCTTAAGCTTCATTCAACTTTCTAATATAAATTTCTCTTTTTTGCAAAACCCTTCCTCCAAAGTCATGTTGCTGCTCTTGTTACAGACACACATCAATATTTGAAAGTGGCTATATTATGGATTTTGGCCGCCTGAGCTCTCCAATTTAGATGCCACATGTGGTCCATTTCTACTCCGTTGCACCTGATGCTTCTGACTATTCAACAGTCTTGTGTTAGTTTCATACAAATTGCTTTACTTTTTTAAAAAAATCATTCACAAAGAGATACCTCCAAACCACATGATCATTTCTTGTGGACTTTTTAATGAGGAAGCATAAAGAGTGTAACTTTCCAAAATTGTATGGGCATATATAAATATTTTACCTTAAGATATTAAATCATTGTAAAGATCAGTCTTTTTAAAGTCAGAATTCTGTCACTATTTGAATTTGTAGTACAAAATGTTCTTCAAATTTCTAAGATGGAAATTACATCAAATTAGGGACTCAATTAGGGAGTAAGTATATGGTGTTGATATGAGATTAGAATTTATGACAACTCCATTGTGCTTCAATGATCCAAAAAGAAGGCTCACCACTTACTAAGGTCTTTGGTCTCGATGTACTCTGTAGTGGAAGAGTACACTGAGAAAGGGTGAGATGTATGATTGTGTGTCTGGCTGTGTGGGCTGGACCTTCGAAGATGGCGTGTTTGAAGATGGCATGCAGGAAAGCCTAGAATGGTAATCATATCACTGATGAAGGTCTCGGGGCAGTGTGTTAACATGTTTATTGTCTCACTTCATTTTTTAAAAAATGCTCACTAAACTCTATTCAGTGTAAACAATCATGCATGTTCTTATTACTACTAGAATCTCTTAGATCTGAAAAGCTCTTTGTTCAAAAACAACATTCTTTATGGCCTTATAGATTGGTTTTTATCATTTGCTTTGATTCTAATGATTTAAGGAAATTGTGCAACCTCATAAAAGATAAAGGTTCCTTTTCCATGAAAGATGTATTATATGGAGAACAGAGGAAATGAACATAATCAAGCATATTTCATGCCTGCAAATCCTTTTTCTGTAATGACATAAATAACTACATGTATATTTGTTTTCATGGTTGCCAAGTCTGATGCTTATTATAATTATATCATCTGATTAAAGTCATAGTCATGTTACTTATTAATTCTTAAGTGCTATGTGAGAAAAATTTCCCTATTTGCAGATTTAACCAGTTCTTTTAGTAACTAAGAATGAGGCTATTATGAGGCAAAATCTAGTTTTTAAAATTCCAGCTACATGATTCTACACAATTGCAGTTAAATAACTTATGACAACTTTACAGATATAACCCTAAATAGTGACTGATTGAAATGAACTTAATTTCCACTTGGCATTTATCTTCTAATTGTTTAATAGTTCATCAGTAATATTCTTCCCAAATATCAGGGTTTCTCGAAGACAGGGCATCACTCAATGTAGATTATCTACTGAAATATTTTAGTAAAAATGTTTCTGAAATATATTTGGAAACTGAAAAAATATTGTAAGAGATTCAGCATTATATTGGAAAGTATCAATAAAAAAGGAGGCAACAAATTAATAGTGAAATTAGAAAACAGTTTAGACAAAAGTGAATTTGCTGAAATATAACATTAATCATCTTTTTCTTGTTTTAGTGTTTGAAGGTCAGGAAATTCTGCCTGCTTTACTTTAATATTTGCAAGGAGAAATTGGACCTTGTCATTAATGTAGTTGTACCATTTTCAAGAATCATGGAATTTCAGTTTTCAAGAACCTGCTAATTCCTGAGATCTGTGAGAACTTCAAATGGGCATGGCTCTCTTGTCTTTTCCATAAGGTCACTGAATTTACAGTAACCCCTGAGCTTCTGTCCTGAGTGCTTTCTGACTACCTGGTACTTGTCAACTCAGGCCAGATTTCATAACCCTGAACCTTGCCTTGATAAAGTAGGTTTGGTTCTTCCAGGTTAGACAAATGGTTCTTGCAATCTGAAAAGATGTCCGGACGAAAAGAGTATTCCTCAAGGTCAGGAAAATTTCTTATGCATCCCTAGTCTTTAAACTTGTGAGATAGGGAAGACCTATTTGAGCATATATCATTTATGGAATATTTCATTTACTGGAAACATATAATTTACTGCCTGTTTAGTGCTACAAATAACGTTGTGAAATATTTTATAGATGAGGAGATACTCAGAGTGGTTCAGTGCTCTCTTCATGGTTTCACAGTTAGAAAGTAGCAGAATTGAAATCAAGTCCAGATTGAACTGAGTCCAAAACTAGTATGTATTTCCCCAGGACTTCCATGTGTGAAGGGAGGAGGTATGCAAATTAGAATAGTAAAATGCCTGGGAGGCAGGTAATGGTGCATATTATCACAATAGAACGGGCTTCCTCTTTGAAGCCTAGATTGGATTGACTGAGAATGTGTATCCACCATTGAAGATATTGTTGAAAGCTTGGGTTTGTATGTATGTGTGAAGGAGAAGCTACCACATCTGCCAACAAGGCTTTGGCTCATGAGTCATTGCTAACCACGTTGGGAGTCAGGAAGATACCACAGTGCGATAGTCTGACACCCAGATTGTGCTTCATTCTAGAAAACGTGGCCTCATTTGTCTAATTAGTAGAATACTTTCTATTTCTGTAAAGTCATTTTAGGGTTGATGGATAATATAGACACCATTGCTTAAAAATGTCATTATGAAAATTGCTTTTCTTCAGATTTTCCATCCACCAAAAGGTTTATTATGCTAACATACAATTGCCCAGTAAGAAATTTTCTACAGAGATAGATAGAACTGTTCAGACATCGACAAGCTATTTTTTTAAAAAATGTGGAATGGAGGCCAAGACGGTTGCAAAAATGAAGTGGACTCACTGGTTCACCTTTCAATAACTGTGCAGTCAGCATCCAGCTCTGCCACTCGGTCTGAGAGCACAATTCATCTTGCTGACGCCGGCCCTGCCTTGAAACCTGTGCTTGTGCTCGAAGACGAGCCTTATCGGTCAGACAGCAATTCGGTTAAATGAATTCAATTTGTTTCTCACTCTATAGGTCTTATCTAATTTTATTCTCCACAGGGAAGGAGTTCTGGTAGGGGCGCTTGTGTGGTTTCATCGAAGTGCCTGGCAGGAGAAATTTCCATTCCTAGACTGAGGAAGAAGGTCGAGAGGACAGTGATCAGTTATGGTCAGAAGAGACTAATGACAGTGCGCTTGCTTTCATGGGGAATAAACTCCATCACTGAGGGCACAGCAAGAAACGTGGGCGGGGTGAGCCCCTGTTTTTCTTGGTGTATATCTGGAATAAGAATCCAGACAGCGTGTATCTTCTTGAACAAAGAATGATTCGCAAGTAACTCACTCACATTCTCCATAAGTACTGATTAACATAGAACCCACCCACCCAGAATGCTTATAGTTTTAGTTTTTTTGCAAATAATGAAAAGTTTGAAATCAAAAGAATAAACTCCTTTTGTTAATGCAGCAGAATTTTTAGGGGCATGGGCGTTTTCATGTACCAGTATATTATGCATGACTAGTGTTTCCCACTAATAAAAAGTGAATATGTTGGAACCTTTAGACTTAAATTTATGTTTTTTCTCTCACTTCACTCTAGTTTGGTGTCTTAATATATCAGAGGTCAAATTGAATTCAGTTAAACTTTCACATTAGTAGAAAAATTTCTTTAGAAAATAGGTATGCGGATGTTGATTGTGCATTTTTTTTCTAAACCATTTACTACGTCTCTGCCTCAAACCCCAGACTGGGTGCTTAGGTGCCCCTGTGCACAGTCCTCACCATCTGTTGGGTGCTGTTGAACTGCTAGATCAAGGCAGTTCCCCGTTTCAACTTTAGGTTGTACTCCATTCTCTTAAACTATGTCACATCTTTGCAATTAGGCAATCGCTTTGATAAAATAAAAAGGCACCTCAGAAAAACCAATGTGGAACGTTGTTGAAGGGGGCCACTGAGAGGGCGTGGCCACTGGTTGACCGTGAGCTGGACCCGGGCAAGCAGGGGCTCTCAGCCCTGTTGCTTCGTTCTTGCAACATACGTTCTGCCTGCCATTCCCACACTAGGAGGTGTTTTAAGGATGAAACCTTGAGAGAACAAGGTGGTGTTGAGACATTCTGGATGGCACATGTGAGTGAACCCAGTTAAGGGTTCTACATAAACTTTGAAGATTCTGGTGGGTGCATAGATCTACTCATCTTGTAGCCACCCAAGACAAACCTCTTATGTACATTCCTTGCTTAATAAACCTGCTACCTGCCAGTCTAGAATGGTATGCCTCTTTGTATGGTATCTCCTTGTCCTCCCTGTCCAGGGGGGTAAGGAGCCAGGGACTGGGGGCGGGAGGGGGGCAGTTTGCAAACCACCAAGCAGCAAATGAGGGTAGCAGAGTTTGATCTAGTTCAAAGTTTGAGAAGCTGTGTGTAATGCCTATGACATGCAGATCTCACATTGGTAAATGCAAAAATTATTTTTTCTTTTAAGTTATATATATTATTTTTCAAATGTCTAGTAATTTTTTAGAACATAAATATTTGTTAAGTCATTTGGACCTAATATGAATAAACAGAATGGTTATCTGTCTGTTTGGGTTTGGGGCGCCATGAAATTTCTGAGACATGAAGGGGGCTGTGGATCAGGAGAGTCTGGGATCCTTTGGTTGATGCCAACAACACAGCAATGGATGGGATCACACTATCTTATGCAGGGAAAATAGTTTCTAATTAAACATTTTACCATCATTAGAAAATTCATTGTAATATTCTTGGGAAAGACCTAATTGGGAAATTATACTAGACTTGTTTTTAAATCCTATTTAGTTCATTATGGAGAGTGATTCAATGTCAGGCAAATGATAAGCATTCAAAATATTTGTGGAATGAATTAACAGTGTATAAATTATATTTAATCACAAAATAATTGTTCCAAATTATCAAACTTTTTTAAGTTGCCATTACATTAGATTTTATAACCTGAATATTCCCAGGAATTTAGGCCATTGTTCAAGTAACTGAGTTGAAACAAAAAACCTGTATTCACCTGTAAGTCATTAGCACATTGTTTTGATGGTGGAAAAACAGTACCTGATGTATATCTTCACCTTATGCCAAGAGAGATGATACCTTTTATCTATGGAAACTTGCTAATTCCATCTTTTCTATCAAAGAGAGGACAGTGTGAAAATATTCAGTAATAACCAAAACATACAAGGAATCAAAATGTAAAATACTCAGAAAGATGTAAAATAAAAGGGCAAACCTTCCTCCCTAGAACATCTTGCCCTGTACCCAAAAGTTTGGCCCAATAATAACTTTTGTTTTGTTAGACTCTAAGATGGCCTCGAGTGACCTCCACCTCCTGGTGTCCCTGTCTTTGTGTAGTCTTTACTCCGTGAGTGTGGGCAGCATGAGCAAGTGCCCTCTAAACAATAGAACATGCCAAAGGTGATGGGATGCCACTTTTGTTATATCACAAGATTATAACTTCTGTTTTGTTCACAGACTCTTTCAATAGATTCTCTTCCTTGCAGGCTCCTTGCAGGCTCCCTTGCAGCTTACTTTGATGAAGTAAGTTGTCATATGGAGAGTCCTATGTAGAAGAAACTAAGGACAACCTCTTGCCAATAGTCAGCAAGGAACTGAGGCTCTCAGTGGCCTGCAAGAATCCTGCTGATGGCATTGTGGACTTGGAAATGGATCCTGTCCCAGTCAAGATTCAGGTGAGACCCCCATCCCTGGCTGATAAGCTGATTGCAGCTTTTAAGAGACACTGAAGCTGAGGACTTGGCTAAGTCAAGCCCGGATAGCTGACTCACAGAGATTGTGGACTAATGAATGAATATGACAAAAAGCTGCTAAACTTGTGACACCATTGCTAGATAGCAAAAGATAACTAATATATATATTCTTCTGGAAGTATTTACAAATGGAATGACATTATATGGACTCTGGCAATTTGCTTTTATTCTTTAAAGGAGGTTGTATTTTCAGTATAAAGTAACAAAAGAGAAGTAAAAGAAAAAAGTTCTTGGTAATACTCTTTGTTATTACTAGTTTTGGACAATAAAGCAATTTACTAGCAGTATGTGGAAAGAATGAACTCTCACTTTTCTCTCTTTATACTTATGCTTGTCTTCTCTAAATTTTCCAGATAGTCCACATTTTTTGCTACAAACCATTTCCTCCAACTCCACTACACCCTCATCTCCTCCGTGATTTCCTGTCACCTAGGTTACTGGTGTGGTTTCTTGAGGCCAATCCATGCTGCTCCTGGCTCGGAAGCCCTCTGTGATCGCCCTGACTGGGTCGGGTCCCTCTGTTTACAGAACTGTGTGTTTTTCCTTTGTAGTATTTAGTGCTTAGAACAGTTGTAATTTTATATTTACTTGCAAATTAAAAAAAGAAAGGAATCTCCTTCATAATACCTATAGTGTTCTGGGTTATTAGTCTCTTTGAACAACGAAACCAACCAATGCCATATATCTTAAAAAAAAACCCCAAATTTTTCATGGATCTATAAAGCCCTCAGTAAAATGTATTCTGAATGAATTTGGTTTATTCAACAAAATGTTTATGGTTTTTCTACTAGTCCTTTTTCTCCTCACCTGGGCCTTTAAATAGTAAGATTAAAATCAGGAATACGAGGCCAAGATTCTGGTTTTACCTTGGTAAAGAATATGAACTTTTCCATGAGGAAATGTGGACCATTCCCTAAATTGCCTCTTCTCAAGTACTTTAAAGAGGGTCATTATTAAGCTAGTTCCTGGATGGTCTCAGTTTCTGATATGCAGAAAACTGTGTTTCCACGGTGGAGGGTGCACACATCAGTGTGGGCTGTTCTCGCTTCTCAGCCCGCTGTGGCGGAGGTGAGGAGAGGCTGCCCAGCTCCATCAGGGCAGAGCGCAGCTGGCTTTAACTTGTCTCTTCCCTTCTTCACTCTAGTCCCTACGACTCCTATGGACTCATACGTTACAGAGTGGGGAAAATGTTTATATTAGAAAATATTTTAAGTAGTTTAGTTATGATGCAGAAACAATCTAAATGCTCAGGAGTTTGACATGATAGAAATTTCTTTGTTGCCTTTTATGTTCTTGCAGGGATGTTAGGGGGCTGAGCCCTGCATTATCACTTAGTCACCCAGGCTCATCACCACTGCCGGCTGCCCCATCTGCAACACCCAGGCTGCTTCAGGACCCATGGCAGGTAAGAGAGAGGACCGCAGAATTTCAGGTAGGTTTTCATCACCTTGGACCAGGAGCAGCATGTCCAGTGTCAATGTCACCTCCTCTGCACAGGTAAGAAATAGATGAGTGATTTCCCCTAATTGCAAGAAGACTAGGAATCATAGAGGACAACGGGCAGCAAATGGACTATTTGGTAAGTACGTCTGCTGTAAAGTTTTCCTAAGCATATGTAACAGGAGAGTATTTTTAAGGATATGCATGAGGCAAATGATTCAAATGGGTAGGAACCGGAGCATTGGCGTTGTGGAAGTTTAATGCTAAGATGGGCATTGTTAGGGTAACATTATTATCACATCTGAGGATTTTGTTAAAGACTTGTAGGGGATTGATTGTAAACTTTCAGGTTTAAGTCTGTGGAAATGGAATTGTCATGAAATATTATGGCCAACGTCGTCCATCTTTTAATTAAAATTTCCATGTTTTCCTGAAGGAGAGGGCCTGTAGCTGTTTCAGATTTACTCATAATGGAAATGGGTCTTAAGATCTTATCATTACTTGTGTTCATCTTATCTATTTAAATCAATATCATTCCACTTCAGGTGTTAATGTTAATATAATGTATAATTTTATCTATACAGGCATGTGTCATTACTGCTATAATTTCCTTCATTCCTCAGATTATGGAAAACTTAGCATTGGCCATCTACCTTTCACAAGTTTCTATTCACAATTATGTCATAAGTTGAAAGTACTGTAAGAAAACTGAAGGCGGGAGGTATCATGTGACTTGGCCAACCTTTGCTAATTTTCTACTTTGTAACAACAGACACTTCCAATAGTTAATATATTGGGATTTGTGGGCATAGACATGAGTAAGGAGTGGTCTTGATACTTGAGAATTTCAGATTATGGCAGTGGCTTCCAAACTTTTGTAATAATCACTTGGCTTCTTGTTAGAAAAGTGGTTTCTCAGATCACCTGCAGAAATCTGGGTTCTGTGGGTCTGAGGGATAGAATCTACATTTTGATAAGCCTGTTCCACCTGACTATAACGCATGTGATCGACTGACCTTTCCCTAAATGCTGGCTTACTGACTTACATAGATAGACCAGTCTTGTTCTCTGTCCCTTTCCTCCCCTCCTGTTCTGTTCTACTGAGGGTGAAATTTGGAGGGATTTGACATATACAAATACTTGTGTCTGTATCAGGGCCCTTTGTCACAAACAATAAAAATGAACTGTGCCTGTTTGAAGCAGAGAAAGAATGTATTGAAGTGAATTAGATAGCTCAGAGTAACTCTGGGAGGGCTGGAGAACCAGGTGCAGAGATAAGCAACCAGGAACAATGCCTAAAGTCTGCCTCAGAGCGGTCCCACTGGATGGACTGCTGCTGCGTGCCTGGGCAGAGTTTCTGTGGCTTATCCAGATGACAGCCCCAACTCTGAGCACTGGATGCTGCCACTAGAAGCTCCACTGCAGCTGCCCAGTCATGTCCAGAAACTGCATGTAGCTGGTGTCACTGTCACTAGGAAGGATTCCATGTGGAGTCTGCTTTGCTAGGTTAATGCAAACACCAGGCTGTCTACTCTGATTGGCAGCCCCCAGCTCCAAGGCCGGCTGGGCAGTCTTCTGTAGTGGGAGGTGTTCTCTGCCTCTCACCATGAGTCATGAGACAATCATGCTCAAAGGGACTCTGTTGTCAAAATGAACAAAAGATCTACATCACATTTGTCATATCTGAATGTGGGCATATAGGCAACTTTCCCATGCATTGTGGATTGCTGGTTTATAGTGCTAAATTAATTAATGGTCCTCTGATTGAAAATCAATTTTTATTGCAAGTAGATTTCAGCATATAATTTATCAAGAACTACTTTAAAAGAAATGTTTTGTTTTATATTCTTCTACTTAGGAATATTTCATTTAAAGACTAACCCTAATATCATGTTGGTTGAAAAAATTGTCCCTTCCTCCTCAGGGAGATATTTCGTAAAGGAAGAAAAGGTTTTCTGAGAATTTCTTTGGGAAAAAAAATCTCTTTCCATAGGAGAAATACACTAGGTTGAGTCACAAAAGGTTTTCTAGTGTGATAAAAACTTTGGAGGATTCAGGGTGTGCATGATTTTTTTTCTGCATGTATTCCTTATATAAGAGCATGCGAGAGGTTCTTGATTCCTTTGGACAGAACATGCTCCACAGACAGCTTTTATTCTTTGCACTTCAGCTTCTCTTGTTGCTAGGCATGCAATAGAAAGTACACTGGGGAAGAAACTCTACATTTTGTACCTTTAAAATAGAAAAAAAAATGAAGGAATTGGTGAAAATGATTCATTTATTCATTTGGCAAATATTTATTGAGTGCCTACTCTACAAAAAATTTTATCACATGGTCACTACCCTTAAGGTTACAAGCAAGTGGGAAGACAGCAATAATCGAATTATACAAAAGAGAAAACATAGGGTACTATGAGACTAGAGACACAGCATATTTAACTTAATCTGGGAGGTGTCAAAGCTGACTTTCTAAAATGAATATTTCCTTTCAGTATCAGGGGAGGAGAGAGGTATAAAGGGACTAAATGGTAATGGAAAGAATACAATAAAAATAAAAAATGAAATTAAAAAAAGAGACTGAGAAGGAGTTAGCCAGGCAAATATAGACATGGGAGTATCACAGAGAACAGCATGGGCCAGAGGCAGGCATGGGGCACAGGGGCATTGAAAGGGTATTTAGGGAAACTGTTATAAAAGACCATGATATGGGACTAGGAGAGCTAAGCCTGGAGAGGCAGGCCAGGTGGGGCCAGGCCCCTTGTTTTGAGGACAACAGAAAACCACCGAAGGAGTTCAGTTAGGTGTGTGTTAGTGGTTTGTTTGAATACCGAGAAATGGGCTGATGGATGATGAAGGTGGGAATGAGTTTGATAATGTTCCAGTAATCCTATCAGGAAATGAAGAGGCCATAGATTTGAAGATGGAGAAAATGAAATGGTTTCCAAAGATACTTATATGAGAGGATTAATAAAACATAAACTAATCGGATGTAGGGAGTCCAGGAGAGGATTTAGTCAAAGCTAATTTCCAGACATATCTTTTGGACAACTGAATGGATGGTGTTGCCACTCCTCAAGACGGGTATTTCTTTGGGAGAAAGTCTGGTTTTAGCTTTGGATGTCTGTTAGGGAGAACATCCAAGGAGACATGTGCAGTTAGTTGGCAGTTGATTGTGTGGGAACGGAGTTCAAGAGAAAGGCCTAAGCTAGAGACATGGATTTGTCAGGGTGTAGATTGTAGTTGAAGCTCAGATAGGGTAAAAATGCACAGTGAGATTAGGAGAAAGAGGGTAAAGAGCAGACCCCTGAGAGATAGCAGCACATGAGAAGGATGCCGTGCAGCCCATGAAGGAAACTGCCAGTGTCAGTGTGGGGGGAAACCCTCTTCACCATCGCCTGTCAACTCCCTTTGCCTCCTCACTTATTCTTCTCAGAAAAGTTGCCCAATCTCTCCCTGTATGCTTCTCTGTGTAAAATGAGTGGTCCTGTCTGCACTCCGCCTTGTGGTAAGAGACTTGACTCTTTGGGACACCCTGAGGCTGTCCAGCTGTGCTGTCACCTTATGAATAAATATGTTAATTCAAGGTAGAGTATTAATAGGCCTCCTTGACTGCATACCTAATCAGTGATTCTCAAATTACCCGACTCCAGGGGGTAATTTGTCAGTGTGTGGAGATATTTTTGGTTGTTATAACTGGGGGGAGGAAGAGAGAGCTATGGGCATCTGATGGGAAGAGGCCAGGGATGCTGCCAAAGATCCGACCATGCACAGGACAAGTCATTTCCCCTAACAAAGAAGTATTTGGTCCAACGTGTCAGTAGTTGAGAAAACTGATCTAAATCTGATCTAAATCATATTCTTTAATAGTGTAAATTATAAAAAGGTAATAATTTTATATCTTGTTGTTTGGCTCCTGAGTTTGTCTCTGGTTGACTACAGGCTTTGATGAGAAGAGAAAGGCTTCATGTATTGGGCTCCTTCAAACAACAGCAAGGAGTGGCCTAAAGACAGGAGAGAAAGCAGGAGAATGGGTGTCATGGAAACGTGGATGACAGTGTGCTTGAGAGGGAGGGGCCACCCTGGGTCAGCTGCCTCCCAGAGGTCTAGTGAGGCAGGAAGTGAAAAGAATTTTTAGATTTAACATCTGTGACATCCCTACTGACCTTCGGAGGCATGAGTGAGAAGATGAAGCTACTACAGGTTACCTTGAGGATCAAATGAGTGGTAAGGGAATGGAAATGTTCTCTTTCTCTGCCTATTGAGGAGAAGTGAGGGTGGGGGGTGGACATGTTTGTGTAATAAATGGAGAGGCTAGTAGAGGGGAGGTGACTGCAGACAAATGGAGACTTCTGTGGTGGAACATCCCTGCTGGAGTCAGAAGGAGACAACACTCGGAGCACCAGTGGAAGGATTGGTTTTGCTGAGGAGAAGAGATTTCTTGTCCTTGGATATAGAAGTGTGGGAGAAAGTAAGTGGATAAGATCCGAAGAACTTACTTCTCTACTAGTTGCAAGTTAGCCTTACTTTATTTCAAAGCAGTTTTGTGGGAGGCTGGGTGGGAGAGATTTGGTCACTCACATTTACAACCAAGTCAAGCTAGAAATGTCATGCTCTCACATTCTGTTGTCCCTTGTCTGTCCTTTCAGATGGCAGGTAGACCAGGAGGCCAGCAGACTAAGATGGCTTCCTGCTTCTCTCTTGCCTCCCATGATCAAATTCCTGGAACCATCATCCTGGGTATCTGGCTTTTCTTCTAAAACTCAACATTTCCCATGCATGTTGTATATTTACCCTTCTGCCTTCCCATACCTGCTGAGAATCTTAGTACCTTGGCAGATAACCTATCTCAGCCCCATACATCATATCTAGTACTTGGAGTTTGGCATCTCTTGCACCTATGGTTTAGAATGTATGGTTACTAAATGTGATGTTGTCTGCATCCCAAGTTGTCCAAGTTTTTGTGAGTACTTCATGGTCCATAGAGACAATAGAATGGAACATTGGAATAGATGTCTCACTGGGATGCCAAGGAAAAGACAACCACCTGCTTCACCTCCTTGCAAAAATGACTTTTAGATACTTTGTTCCACTGACTTGAGTTTCTGAAACACTCATGGTACTTACTTTGATGCACAACCCTGCAATGGAGGGAGCTTGAATGTTTTTATTTGCATCTCTACATTTCTGCAAAGGTTTTAAAGTTATTTTACCCACTGAAAAAATGTTATAGTGATATTCAGATAGTGCACATTTAAGCTTGCCTTTCCTCTCTACATAAAAGCTCAGGATAATTAAAATTAAACCACACTCAATAGATAAACAAATTAAAGCAGAGCAAATTGTGTGCATGCCTCCCTAAACAGCACACACATTATCAGTGAAGGCAACTCTAATTATTCAAGGATATAGCAAGAGGTATTGAAGGAGATATTGATTCTTTTTAAGATAAGAAAGTGTCTCCAGTATTAATGGTTTTTTGTTTACAAGTCGAATTCTTTGAATTAAAAAGGAAACTAGATCAGAACTACCCAAGCCTGAAACTTACCAATGTCACCAGTAGATCATGATCTGCTAGTATTGTTTTAATATTTATTTTTAATTACAAGGTAATGCATGCATTTATTTTCTCTGTAAAATGTTACAATATCTCTGACCATCGCCAAGTATCCATTCCTTCTTAAGAGGAAGCACTTGCTATTGGTCTGGTGTAGACACGTCTGAATGGTTTCTGATGCATTTTGATTACATTAATCTACATTTATGCATACATATTTTACAATAGTGTATTGTAGATTTTTGTTGTTGTTTTTTGTTTCCAAGATAAATGAGATCATTCTATATGCACCAGTCTCTCAAATGCATTTATCATTGAATAACGTACCTTAGAGATTTTTGATAATGATGCATACAAATCTACTTCAGTATTTTCCCCCCTTAATATATCAAAGCAATAAATGCCCTCGATTAAAGAATCAAAAAATAGCAAGAAAGGCTTATGAGATGCAACAATCTGCTGCTCCACAGCCCCCAGTCCAGTCCCACTTCTTACAGGCAATTGCTGTGAGCAGCAGCCTGTGGCTCTCATCTCCACATGCCTAAATAATCTATGGCCACATCATCGTTCATGAGTTATCCATATTGGACACTATACTGGCTTTCTGCTTGAATACGATTACCCTTCCTTATACTATTGCTACCTCTCCCCGTCTTCTTCAATGTAGTCCAAACATTTCATGTAATTCTATATTGGCTGTCTTTATACTTACAACAAAAATGCTTAAAACGTTATTTCTTTTCTTATCAACTCTATTATATCTGGACTCCTGACTTTGTATAATGATGATGCCACCTCTCCTTTGAGTTTTCTTTTCCTTTTCACCCTCTAATTTATTTTGTAATCATTATCCTTTCTAATGTTAACTTGGATTACATGCTTTGTTTGTAAGTGGAATCTAAAAGCTGAAAATCGACAAAATCACATTATTATAACTATGAAAATATGCCATGCCTAAAGAGTACAGTATCTGATTGTGAAAAAAAATTGTGTTTTCTATTAACATTTATCTCCCCTATACCCTCTTCCACCTGTACCCACAATCACCACAGTTGTCCATGCCCACGAGTTCTTTCTCTTGTTTTTCTTTTTTGCTCTATCTCTCTACCTCCCCTAGTGCCCCACCCCCAGAGCTGTCAGGGTGCTCTCCATGAGTCTGTCTCTATTTTGCTTATGTCCATTAGTTTGTCCATTAGATTCCACATGAGTGAAATTGTACCATACTCTGATTTTTAAAATATAACTTTTAGTTTTTATCTCTGATGGCATTTTGTTTTCTTGCATTATTTATCTTTATCATATTCTTTAAAAATGTTTTTTCAATAAAGTAATCATGGACTTGTCCTTCCCAGAGGTCTTCCTTAAGGGCCACCCATTCTGCTGTGCCATGAGGACTGTTGTTCTCTGACTGCTGTGCAGCTTTTAAGCTGGGATGTCCCCTCACCATGTCTGCGGAATGTTCCCCTCATTTCTCGTTTATCTTTTTGCTCCAGCCTATTCTCAAGTAGCTTACTAAGAAATGGTGTATGAAGAGTAAATTTTCTGAGCATGTCTGAAAATAGTTATTCTACCTTCAAACTTGATTGACACTTTAATTGGGTGAGAATTATTTCGTCTTACAATGATCAAGGCATTTGATATTATTGGGAGAAGTCTGAAGGCAGCCAGCTTCTTCCTGTGTTGGTGACTTTGTTTTTTGCCTTATCTGAAAGTTGATTTTTTACCATTTTTATCCTTACTATTGTAAAATTTTATAGATATTTGCCTAAGATTTTTCATTCAAAGTAGATTTTTTTTTAATTTTTATTTTAGTTTATTCAGTACAGTTTCTATCCTTTATTCCCATTCCAGCCCACCCACCCATTCCTCCCCTCCTCCCTCCCCTTTCCAACACCCCTAGTTTTGTCCATGTGTCCTATATATTTGTT
>CM052543.1:116165839-116227242 GCA_028533065.1 Trachops cirrhosus
GGGTTTATGGTGTGAACCTCTGTTGTAGAGTACTGGTGAGATTCAGTGGTATAGTCTCCTTCTGGTATCCAGGTGTTCACAGCTTCCTCCTACTAATTTAATTAGCCAAACAAAGAAGTCTATACAAAAAGAAGAGGAGTGCCAAAATACTCCAGGGCCTGGGCCTCACAGGTCCCACGGAGCGCCTGGGCTTTTTCGGGTTCACGGGTGCGCAGCCTCTGGGTCCCGAGGGGCGCCCACTTCTCCTACCTCCGGGGCCTGGGCCTCACAGGTCCCAGGGAGCGCCTGGGCTTTTTCGGGTCTACGGGTGTGCACTCTCTGTGTCCCCAGGGGCGCCCACTTCTCCTACCTCCGGGGTCTGGGCTGCACTGGTCCCGGGGAGAGCCTGGGCTTTTTCGGGTTCACGGGTGCGCAGCCTCTGGGTCCCGAGGGGCGCCCACTTCTCCTACCTCCGGGGCCTGGGCCTCACAGGTCCCGGGGAGCGCCTGGGCTTTTTCGGGTTCACGGGTGTGCACTCTCTGGGTCCCGAGGGGCGCCCACTTCTGCTACCTCCGGGGCCTGGGCTGCACCGGTCCCGCGGAGCGCCTGCGCCTTTTCCTTTTTCAATGCTGTGGTTTCCGAGACTTTCACCAAACCACGCTCTCTCTTCGGGTTTTTCAATGTCCGCTACAATTTGCGATCTCCTATTTTCATTTATGGCGTGATAATGTTGGCTCTTTGCTCTGTTCCTACCTAAAATGACTCAGATTTTTTCCCTGGTTGTGGGAGAGTAGAATCTGCTGCATCCTACCACGCCGCCATCTTCTAACTCTCAAAGTAGATATTTTAATTTGGAAATTTGTGTCTTTTACTTATGAAAATTTTCTTGTATTATTAGACATTTTTTTCTTTCATTTTCTCTCTTTCTAGATTTCCTGTTAGATTGGAATGTCTGATGCTCAAGTTGTGTGGATTATCTCTTACTTATATTTTTTCATTTCTCTGCATTTTATTCTTCATCTTGAGATATTTCTTTGAATTTATTTCCAAATTATACATTAATATTTTAACTTCATATATTTTCAACAGGTAGAAATTTCTAGTTTTTCACTGGTTTTTCCTTTTAAGTAGTCTCATATTGTTTTGTGGATAAAATATTATTTTGATATTTCTCAGGATAATAATTAGAGGTTTTTTAAAGTTTTACCTGATTCCCTAAAATTATTCTTTCCCTCATCTGTATCTTCCCTTTGGTAATTTCCTTCAAATGCTAGGTGATCTTAGTGTTAAGGTCTCCTTTCGTCTTTTTAGAATGAAGTTAGGAATAGCTGAGGGCTCTGTGTGCGTGGGTAGAAGTGTCAGCTGGGGGCCTCTGCTATGGGGCAGTAGCTCAGAGACCCCGGATGCTGGAACATGGATGTGTTTTCCATTCAGTGAGGGGGTAGACGACTCTGGCTGCTCTGTGCACAGCAGGGCTAGTAGGTTAGCCGGGATGGCTTCACAGGACCCCTCCCTCAGATGGACCCTGCCTTCAGTTTATTGCACTGTGTTCTTTGTGTTGAAATGATTAATAACTTTACCTTTGAATCTGTGTTTTGTAAATCAAGTTCAATGGGATAGCGGAGCATGTGCAAGGCCCGTAGCCTCAACACCACGTGTCCCACATCCTCCCCAGGACAGGTTTCCTGAGTCTCCGCTCTGTGCCACCGGAATCCCCGGCTAGCCCAGCCTTCCCTGCCTTGCATGGTCTGATGACCCCTGGGAACTCCCACTGAGGGCAGTGACTGGAAATGTGTGCTAAGGTGGGATTTTGGATAGCTGGAGTCCCTGAGTGACTATGATGAATAGGGGTGACCCTTCAGCTCCACACTGAGTATGTAGTGTAGATGAGTAATAAAATTTTAAACTGCAATTTTAAAACTGTTTATTACAGCGCTGTAACATGGCCCAAAACAACAGAAACCGATATTGCACAGTGGGTGGGGGGTTGCTGCGTTAAGCCTGGAGGATGTGGCTTTGTCTCATTGGTCGGCTTTGTCTTATTGGTGCTGGTTGGCAGGAAAGTGTTATTACAGGCTGGATAAATGGTAAACTGTCTCCTGTGATAATTTGGAAGGGAGTTGATGGACCTACTTAATTTGTATCTCCAGGAGAAGAGGTAGAAAGTAGAATGTTAGTAATGCATATTGGTTGCTGTTTACTCTTTACTGAAAAGATACTTTAAGAAAGATGAATTCAGATGAGAACCAAAAAATTTACAAGCAGGAATAAAAGTAATAGAGTTCATAAATTCAAGGGATCGTAGGCTTGGAAGAAGCAATGCTCTCCTAATATCAAGAGTAAAAAATAAAATTGAAAAACCTTTCAGTCAAGAAAGGCTGATTAAATTTAAATGTATGGCTATTACATTTATTATTAAATCCTCTGAATAAGTAAAGATATCTCCCTCAATGTTAAACTACAGGCACGGCACCAAGTAAGTCTTTCCAATTGGACAAAACAGCTCAGGATTAAAAGACTACCGTGAGCGAGCACTCTGCTGAACTTTGTTGGACATAACGTAAGAATAGGAGATGAACATTACTTTTTTTCCCCCAAAGTCACTGAATTCTCGGGCTTCCAACACTTTGGCTTTTGTCCTTTGCCGCTTTGTGACTAGAGGACAGTCATTTGAATATGGACTTGGTTCTAGTCAAGAGGAGTTGCATTGGCTGTTCTGTTAAAGGTCTGAATGACATCAACAGAAGTTTTCAGAGAGCAAACTGTGTAAAACCCTGTGGGAAGGGAAGTGTGCTGTGGGCCCATTACGCTGACCCGATCCCTGACATGGGAAACTCTGGGTCTTAGTCAGCTGGGGCTGCCATAACAGACTATACCATAACTTAAATAATAGGGTGGCTTAAATAACATACATTTCTTACAGTTTGGAGCCTGGGGGTCTGAGGTCAGGGTTGTGGAGTGGCTGGATTCTGCTGGCAGCTTTCTTTCTGGTTTGCAGACTGCTGCCGTCTCGTGGTGTCTGTACATGGCAGAGACAGTGTGTGTGCTCTCTGGTTTCTTCTTATAAGGCCATTAATCTCAGCATGAGGTCCGCATCCTCATGACCTCATCTCAACCTAATTTTGTAACTGAAAGCAGGTCCAGCTGCCTGTTGCTACAAAAAACCTATAAGCCAATAATCGACAGGCAGGTGCTGATATAAAGGAAAGTGGTTTATTTGCAGATGCCGGCCATCTGGAAGATGGACTCATGTCTTAAAGCCCATCTCCTGAGAAGATGGGGGACTCACATCTCAAAGCCCATCTCCACATCTCAGTTGAGGCAGAGGTTTTTATAAGGATGGGGGGGGGGGACAGAATAAAGAGATCGAGGGAGGGGTTGAGCAGTTGTCTACGTGCAGATGAGCACAGCCCATTTTGATAAGGCAGGTGATGGTCCGGTGTGCATCATCTTGGTTTAGTCATCCTGGCTCCATGGTTGAAGGTCAGCATATCTCCCAGAACTGGGATGCCTGAAAGCATGTGTCAGAGTCTGTATCTTTTGAAGTTCATTCCTAGGATTCTTATACAAACATGCTGTTTATCTAAAAGCTACATATTAGAGTGAACATTTATAGAAACAATGTCAGAAGAATGCCGGGGTGGGCTATCAATACAACTCTCCACTGTTACAATTCATCCCAAAGGCCCAATCTCCAGGTACCATCACTTTTGGGGTTAGTATTTCAACATATGAACTCAGGAGATTCAAATATTTAGTCCAAAATACCCCGTCCTCCTGAAAGGCTTGCTTCCTTTGAATACGCCCTATTCCTTTTGATTTTATATTATCCAGGTCAATCTGAACCTTGGTGATCTATTTACTCAAAAGGGTTCAGGTGGTTTTATACTTTTAAAAGGATATGATATTTACAGTTATTTGCTAAGTCCATGTGAAAGTCCATTTGTCTTTTTAAATCACCAAATTTCCTTTCTCTGACTTAATAAAGCCTATATACTAAAAATGAAACTTCAGAAAAATAAATAAAAAAGTAATTCCTTTTGCAATCCAATTAAAAAAATGGGCAAAGGACCTGAACAGACACTTCTCCAAGGAGGACATATAGAGGGCCCAGAGAGATATGAAAGGATGCCCAGCTCCACCAGCCATCAGAGAGATGCAAATTAAAACCACAATGAGATACCACCTCACACTTGTCAGAATGGTCATCATCAACAAACAACAAGTGCTGGTGAGGCTGTGGAGAAAAGGGAACCCTAGTGCACTGTTGGTGGCACTGTTGCAGACTGGTGCAGCCACTGTGGAAAACAGTATAGAATTCCCTCAGAAAACTAAAAATGGATCTGCCTTTTGAACCAGCAATTCCACTGCTGGGACTATACCCTAAGAATCCTGAAATTACCAATTCCAAAGAACCTGTACACCCCAATGTTTATAGCAGCACAATTTACAATAGCCAAGTGCTGGAAGCAACATAAGTGCCCATCAGTAAATGAGTGGATCAAAAAACTATGGTACATTTACATGATGGAATACTACACAGCAGAAAGAAGGAGCTCCTACCCTTAGTGACAGCATGGGTGGATCTGGAGAGCAATATGCTAAATAAGTAAACCAGGCAGTGAAAGACAAATACCATATGATCTTACCTTTAAGTGGAATCTAATCAACAAAACAAACAAGCAAGGAAAACATAACTATAGACATTGAAATAAAGAACAAACTGACAATGACCAGAGGGTCAGGGGGAGGGGGATAACGAGGAAAGAAAGGGAAGGGTTGTCAAGGAACATGTATAAAGGACACAAGGAAAAAGCCAAAGGGGGTGGGATTAAGGGTGGGATGTGGGGATGGCTGGGGTGGGGGGAAAAATAGAGACAACTGTACTTGAACAACAACAAAAATAATTCCTTTTGCAACTGCAGTCAAAAGAACAAAATACCTAGGAAGAAACTTAAAGGATGTGAAGGACCTATATACTGAAAACTACAAAGCATTATTAAGAGTTTGAAAGACACAATGAAATGAAAGATATTCCATGTTCTTGGATTAGAAGAATCAACATAGTTAAAATGACCATATTACCCAAAGCAATGTACAGATTTAATGCAATCCCCATCAAAATTTTAATGTCATTTTTTAAAGACATTAACAAAACAGATTTTTAAAGACATTAACAAAATAGAACAAAAAAAATCAGATTTTTATGGAACCACAGAAGATCCTGAATAACTAAAGCAATCCTGAAGAAAAAAAAAAAAGAATGAAGCCAGAGGTATCACACTATCTGACTTCAAATTATAGCATAGAGCTATGCTAATCAAAACAGCATGGTACTGGCAGAAAAACAGACATGCAGACCAATGGAGCAGAACTGAGAATCCAGAAATAAAACCACATGTATGTGGAGAAAAGAAAGCCTTTTCAATAAATTTTCAGTTATTGGTGCTGGGAGAATTGGAAAACCACGTGCAAAAGAGTGAAACTAGATTAAAGTGTGTTCCCATGTACAAAAATTCATTCAAAATGGATTAAAGACCTAAATGTAAGATCTGGAACTATAAATTACATAGAAGAAAACATAGACACTAAACTTATGGTCCTTGGTTATAGAGAATATTTTATGAATTTGGCCCCAAAGGCAAGGGAAGTAAAGGTAAGAATAAATTAACGGGACTCTATCAAACTAAAAAGCTTCCGCACAGCAAAAGAAACCACCAACAAAACAAAAAGGCAGCCAACCGAATGGGAGATGATATTTGCAAACAACTCTGACAAGGGGTTGATATCCAAAATATACAAAGAACTCATACAACTCAACACCAAAGAAACAAATAATCCAATTAAAAAATGAGCAGAGGACCTGAACCAACACCTCTCCCAAAAAGACAAACAAATGGCTAAGAGATATATAAAAAGATGCTCAACTTCACTAGCTGTTAGGGAAATGCAAATCAAAACTATAATGAGATACCACCTCACACCCGTTAGAATGGCTACTATCAACAAGACAGGTAATAACAAGTTGTGGAGAGGTTGTGGAGAAAAGGAGTCCTCATTCACTGCTGGTGGTTATGTTATGTAAACTGGTACAGACACTATGGAAAACAGTATGGGACTTCCCCCCAAAATTAAGATTTAATTTAAATTTAATATAATTTAATTTGCTAAATTACCATATGACCCAGCAATCCCTCTTCTGGGTATCTACCTGAAAAACTAGACAATACTTATTTGCAAAGATATGTGCACCCATATATTCATGGGTGCACCATTATTCATGGTGGCCAGGACTTGGAAACAACCAAAGTGTCCATCAGTAGATGATTGGATAAAGAAGGTGTGGTATATACATACATACCATGGGTACTACTCAGCCATAAGAAAAGTTGACCTGTTCTCTATTTCAGCATCTTTGGTTATATTTTGCTTGTTTCTTTGTTTTGTTGTTTAGGTTCCTGTTGAAGGTGAGATCATATGGTATTTGTTTTTCAATGCCTGGCTTATTTCGCTTAACATAATGCTTTCCAGTTGCATCCATGCTGTCACAAAGGGTAGGAGCTCCTTTCTTTCTGCTGCATAGAATTCCATCGTGTAAATGTACCATAGTTTTTTGATCCATTCATTTACTGCTGGGCACCTAGGTTGCTTCCAACACTTGGCTATTGTAAATTGTACTGCTATGAACATTTGGGTGCATAGGTTCTTTTGGATTGGTGTTTCAGGGTTCTTAGGATATAATCCTAGCAGTGGAATTGTTGGGTAAAAGGCAGATCCATTTTTAGTTTTCTGAGAAAATTTCATACTGTTTTCCATAATGGATGTACCAGTCTGCAATCCCACCAAGCAAAATATAACCAAAGACACTGAAATAGAGAACAGGCTGACAGTGTTCAGAGGGGAGAAGGGAGGGAATTTCAGGGGAAAAGGGGAAGGGTCTACAGGAACAAATATAAAGGACACATGGATAAAAAACTAGGGGTGGGTAGAAATGGGAGGGAGGAGGGGAGCGTTGGGTGGGTGGGCTGGGATGGGAGTAAAAGGTAGAAAATTGTACTTCAACAACAATTAAAATTAAAAAAAGTTGAATTACTGCTGTTTGTGACAACGTGGATGGACCTTGAGAATGTAATACTAAGCAAAATCAGTCAGTCAGAAAAAGCTGAGAACCATATGATTTCATTCATGGAGGATATAAAACTGAAATTCTAGGCACAGACAACAGTGTGGTGATTACCGGAGGGAAGGGAGTTTGGGAGGGTACACACGGTGACAGAGGATGATCCAAGTGTGGGAGGTGGGCACACACTGCAGTATACATATCACATATCATGGAGATGCACACTTGAAACCTATATGATCTTATTAACCAATGTCACTCCGATAAATTTAATTAAAACATCGTAAAATACATACTTATACACATTAAGCAGAACATTTGACAAATGAATGCACATAACTTTTTAACCTATAAGGCTTCTGAGTTTACCTCCTACCTTTTGAGCAGGCTCTCTTTTTGTTTCTGTTGTAAACATTTTTGCAGTGCCCTCAGAGAGATTTTTATTCTTCAGGCAAAATATCCTAAAATCAGAAGCAGGGGCTTTGTTGGATACTACTTGCCTGTTATTTCTTTAGAAAGCTGTTTTTCAGTCTGCTGTTGTGTATCAAAATGGCATTCTAAATAACTGAACTGTTAGGGGCAGCTAGGGAGTTGGGAAATATCCCCTACAGAGGCTGGGCTGGCATTTGGGAGAGCAGAGCCCCGGGCTACCTAGTGACAGACAAGTTAACTCCAAACAAGAGCTGTTTCCCTAGCTTGTTGCTGAAAAACCCATAATGTCTGAGCGATCAGTGATGAGTAGGCTCATGCCTCCAGATGACAAGGAAAGTGTCTGAAAATTCGGTCGTACTATTTGATAGGGAAGGCCGTTTTGGAAGAGGATTTTGAGCTGCCTCTTACCCTCAGAATTTAGTTGTTGCATTTATTTCAGCAGCAATCCTTTCCCACCTCAGTTGAGACTGCTTTAGTTTATTTTATTGTGATAAATATTTAAAAATTTATGGCTATGCTTTACCCCTGACTCTTGATCAATACTGCAGGCTCAGTATTTAAATGTACTCTTGAGAATAACGGTGGCTCAGGGTGATGGTGTGGAAAGGCTTGGTGGAGAAATCTGGGACACTGTTGTTTTTTTTTCCTTTAAAGATTTTATTTATTTTTAGAGAGAGGGGAAGGGAGGGAGAAAGAGAGAAACACCAATGTAAAAGAGAAACATCGATTGGTTGCCTCTCACACATGCCCTGACTGAGGACTGGGCCCACAATCCAGGCATGTGCCCTGACTGGGAATCAAACCAGAAACTTTTGCTTTGTGGGCTGATGCCCAACCAACTGAGCTACACCAGTGAGGCCATGGGACTCTGGGTTTTGAGTCCCCTCTGCCACTAACTGGCTTAAGACCTGGTACAATTCTTTTAGCCTGGCTGGGCCTCAGTCTTTCCCTCTATGGAAAAAGAATTTTGATTAGGTGACATTAATAGTTGCCTTCTTGGTGTACAGTTTTATGATTCCTGTATACTTGAGGTATTAAAGGGAATTTTACATGAAACTAGAAAATTCATTATTATGCATTTTAGCAAAAAACTGCATGAAGCTAACAAGTGTTAAGAGGAAGGTTAAATTTGTTTTCCAGAAGATTAATTATAGCAGGAGAAGTAACTCGAGGGCCCTCTTGTGTTATATCGATTTTCTTCTCAGGCGCCATACATGGTTAATGACTGGATCATGTAAGTGTGCACAATGACGTCAGTGTGACCAATAAGATCAATTTTATTTTTTATCTGCACTAAGACAATAGGTTTGTTTTTGTGTGTGTTTCATTGTGAAGTTAAAACAGGACAACTAAATAGCTATAAAGTTAAAACTCAAGCTAACAAGCACATATACCATATTACACTATCTATGCTAAGTTATGTTACAGTAAATTATAGGGATGGTTCCACCAACCCAGGAGGGCATCGTACAGTTGGATTATATTGGAAATTCCTATCAAAAGATAATCACGTAGGATAACCTTTTTTGAGATGAAGTGGACATCTGTTGAGACTAGTGACATGTTAGGCTCCTCAGCTATTCCAGGAGGATGTCAGCCCTACTTTAGCTGGTGTGTATTTTGAGGTCTTTGAATCCTTACACAACTAGAAGTTCATATTTAGCAGCTTCTCAGGGAGCACAATACTAATCTTATAATGATCATATAAAATATAGTATGTTGAGGCTAGTTTCATGATTTTGGAGTTAGACTCCCTGAAACTAATTCTGGTGCCACCCCTTACTAAGTGAACTTGGATAAGTCACTTAGCTTTTCTCTTTCAACGTTTCCCCATCTGAAAATTAGAGATAATGGTGAGGATTCAATAAATTAATGCATTATAAGGATTGAATGTGCTAATATATTAAAAGGGCTTAGATATATAATTCCTAGCACATAGCAAGTGATAGCCAAGTGTTAGCTACTCCTATTATCATTAATGTTATTACCTCATCATCATTATCATTATATCATAATACTCAGTTGAGCAAAACAGTATTGAGGGATGACTGTATGAAAGATTAGAGTTAATCTACTTGGCCCATTGATCAAATACATGTCATGGTCTAATTCAGGTTGAATGGCTTGAAGATACTCCTGTGAGCTAAGAATGTAGGCTCCTTCCATTGTGTGGTACTGCCATCCTCAACATGAGGCTTCAGGGTCCCTGTGAAGGAAGAAAGGGAGGTGGTGGTATGCCCGGGCTACTGAGGGCCCATTGCTTTGTATTGTCTAGAACCTAATCGCATGGTCCCAACCTAATCTGACATGGCTGGGAAATTCAGAGTCTCTGGGTGTGCACAAAGAGGATACAAGGCTGAGGCAGTCTCTGTTACATATGGTCCTGCAGACCCATATTTACAGGGCTCTGATCAAGCCAGTGGAAGAAACAGTTCAATGCTACATGATATTTTTTGTTTATCTTCTTTTTATTGAGTAGTGTCCGCTTTGTGTGAATCTCCAGTGAAACACTGGACCTGATCTTAGATTAAGAATAGCTGTGCCTTTCCTAGGAAAATTGTTAGTATTTCTTTTATGGAAACTAAATTGAGATCAGACTTCCCTTTTCAAGTTGGCAGGCTACTGGAAAGTTTAGAGCCAAATTTATTGCCCATCTGTAGCAACTATTTTCCTTGCTCAGTTTTATGCCCTGTAGACTTAGTTTTCTTACATTATTTCTTTCACAACTAGTTTATATTGTTTTTGTTTTATTTTATAAATCTTTATAAACCACAATAAATATATTTTTTGAATGGGGCATAAGTAAAGAGGTAAACAAACTCCCTTCTGTAGAGGTATATATCATGGAAGTGGTTATCACTGAGACCATTAATTGATGAAGATGCTCTTCCTTAAACCCCTTGAGAGATAAGACACTCCCATTAGTAGTAATGGCTCAATTTTGTAGTGATTTTCAATTCAGGAGGTAGGGATAGACCCCATAGGTGGGCTCATCAGAATGTTCAGGGAGGGAAGGAGGAAGGTGGAATTCACCTCCCCCCCAACACACACATACCTCCAGTACCACTGATACAGATATTTAAATAGTAACACACTCCTTCACTGCCATATTGTCACAACTCCACCCTTTCTTCATATTCTTATAGAATGTTTTATACTCATCTCCTATGTAAATCTTTGAGAGAGAGAGAGAGAGTTAGTTCTCCCTTACCAGAAGATCAGGTTGCCTCACTGTACTTCATGCTCCCAGTGTTGAACTGAAGAGAGGTCTTGGACTGAGGCAGATGGATACGTTCTTGGCTAGAGAGAAGCCAGGTGCAAGCCTGCAATGGACGGTGTCTCATTTCTTTTGGGAAAACACTGATTGAAATATTTTTTCCCTAACATCACTTCTAATTATCCCAAGAAGGTGTTATTTCCCTGTCTTTGCTGCTTTTCCCCCGGAAAACAGTTCTGTGCAGTCCAGTAAAAGGCAGAGTGCCAGCTAGAAAGGGATGCATTTTGAAAGACAAGCATTTTTAAAGAAATTGTCTTTTCCCTGACACTACACTGCTTGCATGCAGACTTCACAAATAGAGAAAGGACACAGACTTACCTTAAAGATAGACAACCTGGGTGAAAAATGGTGTATTTATGATGAATTAGTTTATCTCATGCCCAGATCCCAACAACTGAGCCTGTAGCTGTTTTTGTGGTTCACCAGTAGGGCTTTCTTGCAGACCTCTTCTTGGAGGACATGGTGGCCAGCCTCTAAGGTGGCCCGCAAAGTCGCATACCTCCTGGTAGTCATATCCTTGTATCAACTCCTCCCACGTGGTACCAGGGTTGGTTTATGTGAATAGCAGCATGGCTCAGATACAATGGTAATTCACTTATGAGATTAGATTATAAAAGAGTGAAACTTCCATCTTGGGTGTTGTCTCTCTCTCTCATCTCTCCCTCTCTCTTTGTCTCTCTCTCCCCCCAACTCAGGGGAAAGAAGGCAGCCATATTGTGAGTAGCCCATAGAATAAGGCATTGAAGTCTGGCCAACAGCCAGTGAAAAAGTGAGACCTGCCCACAAACACATGAGTGAGGTTGGGAGCAGATTCTCTTGTGTCAGTTGAGTCTTCAGATGACTATTGTTCTAGCTGACAGTTTGACTGAAACCTAGTGACTAAAGCTGGGCCAGAACCACCCAGCTAAGCTCTTCCCAGATCATGGCTCTCAGAAACTAGTGGAGATAATAAATCTCTGTTGTTTTAGTCTGCTGAATTTTGGAGTAATCTGTTATATGGCAAAAGATAACTAATACAGATGAGATAGAACAAAGGTAAATCTTTTCCCTCCAAATATAGGAAAATAAATCATTAGGTTTTCTTGAACATCGAAAGATACCGGACTTTTCTATTTTAATTTCTTTCCTCCTTACCACCTTAGTAAATATACATTACGTGGCATAGGAAAGGACACCAGATTCTCTACTAATTTTGAAACCTGTTTGACAGTATCTTGGGGTGTTGACTAAAGAGATGAGAATGCTTCTGATGTTTAGTGTGAAAAGAATTTCCTCCTAAAATCTTGTAGTAATGGTCATTATTAATTATCATCTAGGCAACTCCCTCCTTTTTTTTCTCCTTTCCTTTGGAGAGTCAGAGAGGTATGTCCTCTGTTGGGAATAAAATAAAGATTAAGGTAGAATCTGCTTGTGGTCTGAAGTGAGCTTTTTCTCTTTACATGCTCTATTTTCCTCCTTTTGTATTTAGGATAATGGACAGAGAGCATACTTCAGGAGCCAGATATTTTGTCGTAAACTTTATCATGAGATACTGCGAAGAACCACCAATCAGAATTGGTTTCACTTTTTTTTTTGACATAAGATCTGAGTAGGATGCTTCTGTGAGATAACTGTAGCCTAGTGTTCCATTTAATGTTCTATTTAAGTGAAACATCTTTATATTTCACTGATGTTTTAATTCATAATACAGATTCTTTTGTAAAGCATGGTAAACGTTGTTTTTTTAAAGTGAGGATACATTTATTCATTTATTGATTTGAGAGAGAGAGAGAGAGAGACAGAGACAGAGAGAAACATTGATATGAGACAGAAACATTGATCGGTTGCCTCTTGTCTGTGCCCTGACCAGGGATTGCACATACCACCTAGGTATGTGCTTTGACTGGGAATTGAATCCACGACCTTTTGGTGTGTGGGACAGTGCTCCAACCAACTGAGCCACCTGACAAGGGCAACATAGTTTTACTTCCATTATCTCATAGACTCAGATGATATTACTCTGACTTAATAAAGTGAGAAAGTACTAAAAGGATCTGTGATTTATCCAAGCTTTCCAGATGGTTAGAAGCATTCAGGGCTAGAACTCCATTTCCCACCTTCATTCCAGCCCGCCTCCCCCTCTGTCTTTTTTACACAAGAGTAATCAGTCAGTTAGTTGAATTCAAATCCATTTCCTATGCAGGCAGAGAATGGCTTTCAAACATTAAAAATGGCCTAAGATAGATCCTGTGAGCTTTCCTAAATGGGGGCCATTAATTCTCTGAGATAGCGAGTGAGCATAGGTTTTAATAGCACAGAACAGTTTGGACAAGTCCATGCAATTTTATTATTTAATAAAATTCATTTTATTTAAAATAACACTTCTGCTAAAACTAAACAGTACCTCTTTGTCTTAGACAACACAGTAGTACATAATATGGCAAAAATATTCAGAGTATGTTCAAGGTTCAGCCATGCTGTGTCAATGAGACAGACCCCAGAAAAATTACTTTCATTTAAATCAGCCTAAATTTTCTCAAGTCTATCTTTGCAGCACCTCTGCTGATGTATGTCTTAGGGTGCCCATTCACAGAGCTGCAGTGTGTAAGCAGGGGCTGCCTCTCATCTTGAGCATAGCTAAAAGCAGAACTAATCTTCATCTGGAATATGCCTTGCTTCTGTTCTATTTGTCCATGGAGGACATTAATCAGTGCTTTTTTGGAAAAAAGGTTCTGGTATATGAGCTAAAATTATAATGAATCTGGAGAGGCAAATGAATAGGTCTAAAAATAGATTCTTATTCAGCAAAATCCACACCACTCTCTCTAGACACAGTTCTCCTGGATGACTGTCTACAGCAGTCAAGGGCATGGAGCTTTGCAAGGACGTGCCTTGGTGCACATATGGGCACACCCAAGACCCTGCAGGACTGCCGGTTTCTTGTGCAGAGCAATTAAACTGCCAGATTCCAGCTGTGCTGCTCTTTTCAGATTTTCCTAACATTAATTTCTACATGAGCCAAGGCAAAAGAGCAACTGGGAAACCTGATTATTCTTCTCAAGGCTTCCTCTGTGGACCATCTTATTTCTTCCCAATGAAAGAAGTGTTCTACAGTTCTGCCGTGTGCATACTAGACATTCATTTATTATCTTGAAGGAAGTACTCCTAATAACATACACATAACTCCCAGTTAGATAATTTTAATTTTAAGCATTATGCAAATCTCATGAGCCACCTTTAATTTTTGTTGCTCCTAAATTGGATGTCTTTCAAAAATAGAGAAATATTCCAAAATACCCACAATAGCGTAGAATAGATTTCCTCATGAATGCTGACCAAATTGGCATTAAATAACTTCAGGGATTACATCACTTATGAATAAACACAATTTGGAACTGCAATGTTTTAAATTGAAAATTTGCCAAGGTCATTTCTGTCATCGTTGATTTGGGCAGGATGTGTTCTAACCAAGGGACTCTCACATCTGCTGCTCTTCTGGAATTCACTGGAAATTGTGCACGTTAACTATCTAGACACATGCACACTCTGTCGCTGGTAAAGATGTGGGCTTTGCAGCCTGTCTGGTTGCTCATCCTGGCTAGATGCCCTGGACCCTGTGATGGCCACAGGACCCTCCACTGCAGATGCAGTCAGGCCCTAGCAGCCCACTCGGTGTGCACAGGGCCTCTCTGGACTTGAGAGGCAGCAGGAGGTGGAGGCCTGGAGTGTGGACTCACCAAATGCTTGTTAAATAGGACTGAACCCTACAGAAAAGAGTTCAAGTGATTTAGAAGTGAACATTTTCCCAAATCTAATTCTATTGAAAACTGCTTTCTGTTTCTGCTAAGAGTTCTACCACGTAGTGACGTGTGTGTGTTGTTCTGAGGCCTCCATTGTCCTTGTCTTTCAGAGCAGTTCCTCCATAGAAAACAGCCGGGCGGGGGGAGCAAGTCTTGGTTTTTTCCAGAACAGGAGGAGTTAATGGTGGGGGGCACTATGAGTAGGATCCACGAGTGACCAGGTGGGGTCCATGAGTGAACTTTGGGGCATTCATAACTCTTCTGAGATGTCATGAAAATAGCTCTTATCAGTGCTCAGAAAGGTCTGGGTTCCCAAACTGTCAAGATTCACTGCAGTAGAGGTTATCAGCAGTAATTACAGAGAGACTTTGTACCTGGACTACTAAGTACCCTAGGACTTGGGGTTTTAAAAATGCAATTATGAAGCTCTGGCTGGCGTAGCTCAGTGGATTGAGCACGGGCTGCGAACCAAAGCATCACAGGTTCGATTCCCAGTCACGGCACATGCCTGGTTTGCGGGCCAGGTCCCCAGTGGGCACCACATGAGAGGCAGCCACACATTGATGTCTTTCTCTCTCTTTCTCCCTCCCTTCTCCTCTCTAAAAATAAATAAATAAAATCTTTAAAAAAATGCAATTATGAAAGTGATTAATTAAAAATCATTTGCTATTAGATATATAAAATACAATTTGAGTAAAAAGTCATAGTATCCCAATAATCACCACTTTGTGGAATGCCTTATGGTTCAAACTTTCACTTAAACCCCAAGCTGACTGATTTATTTCTGATGTGCCGGTTCTTTGCTTGTTCTGCTCTCATGGACTCTGGAACAGAAGTTCAGTGATAATGGAGCATTTGCAAATTATGTTTTTCAGTATAGTGGAAATGGAAGTTTCATTTTTCATTCTTTTTATTCTAGTAGAACTCTGGTCTCTCATGCCAGAAATGTATTTTCTTTCAAAATCTATCTTTTCTACTGGCTGAGTATTTACGATGAAAAAGAATCTTCTAGAATTCAGAATAAGTTGAGCAAATTGTATTTCATCTTTATGATGAAATTCAGGCTTCCCATTAAAAGGCAAATTCTTCTTTTGAAAAAGTTAAGTAAAAAAGGCACTTAAAAATAGTCTTATAGGTTAAATTTGGAGGACTAAGAATAACTGATAAAATTTATTTGATTGTGAATTAGATAAATTTCCACTTATTTTTAATAAGTTCTAATGTATGTGTGTGCCACACACACACAACACAATACTATAGAAAAAGAACAGACTGCCAGGCCACCTAGTGTTTGTATAGAACTGAGTAAGCATCATCTTGTTTTTACCAAGACAATTTTTATTTTATGTGGTTTAGCAAATATTTGTTCAGGTATACATTTATTCATTAAGCAGACATTTGAGGGTCTGCAAGGTGCTAGGGCCTTTGTTATTCTGTGATGTGAAATATGAATAAGATGTGATCCCTTTTCAAAACCCCGCCCAATATGCTGAGGGTCACTGTAGTCAGCTTCTACAGGGAGGGATCTGATGTGAGATCTCCCAGGTATCAACTTGATTCCCTCACACATTAGCCTCATGCCCATGGCCCATCACCACACCACTTTGGTCTCAGACTCTGTTTTTATGTTAAAGAGTACCGCCTCACAGGGTTGTTATGAGCACGTCAAGGACTTAGACTGCCAAAAATTCTGCATAGATGTTGTTACAGTTATTTCAAGTAGTAGTAAACACAGCATGAACAAAACACTTGGGAGCTCAGGAAAAGGGACTATGAAAAATGACTCAGAAGGTTCTGGTCCCATCTGAGCTGAGTGGGGTTGGGTGAGACCTTTGAAGGCACACACATGGCATGAAAATGCATGGAGTTTAGGGGAGGAGGGCTAAGGCTATGGAGAGGGAGGCTTTCTAGAATGCTTATACTGTTTTTCTTCAGGTGTGCAACCTGGCTTTTTAATATCTCTTACAGAATTATTACCTTACAGAAATATTTACCTTTTAAGGGCTTTTTTGATATCAGAAAATAATTTAAGTCTAATAAGAAATTGTCACTTTTGGTCTCTTTATTTCCAGTTAGCTAGTCTCTCAATGTGGATCTATTAATTCCATAATTTAACTAATAAATATAGGCTTTCAATTAGAAATACATTCCAATTTACCCTTTGCCTTGTATTTATGTTACGAAGGCTAAGGTTTTCTGTTTTTTATCTTGCTTTATTTAATCGCAAGTATTTTTGAAATATACTTGCTTTCTTTTATTTAAAACACCTTTTATTGAGCCTTCTCTATTTTATACAGTGTTGTTTTATATGTAGTTATGTACTAAATTCTATTTTTTATTTACTACTTTGATTGACTAGAGCCTATCTGTCTGTCATACTGTCCTAAAGCAACAAACTTATAGAATCTATATATGAGTGTATTTCCATGTGTGCACATATATGCATCTTACCATTTTGAAAATATAAGACCGTTTTAAGTGAAACACCTTTTCCTAAACTTTCTGAATATCTTGTGAGCTATTGGGAAAAGCAGGTACAGAGTTGCAATATGGCGGTGACTGACTGGCTACATGATTCATAAGAAAAAAATGCTCCATTTGTTCATTGCACAAATGTGCTATCATTTTTATTAAATTGTCTTTGCCTGTGACCTTCTTTCTTTTAAATTTAGCCTAAATTCTTCAAGATCTTGAACCTATAATACTTGAGATGTGAATTGATTCAGGTAGTGTATCCAAAATGGAAAATACCTGTGTTTTTTGTTCCTTTAAGGGGCACATACATTTTGAATAGACTTAGAATTTAAAATAAAATCTTTATCAGTTAATGTTTCCAAATCAATTCATATTGTCAGATCTGAATGCTTTCAGAGAATACAATGTTCTCTCTGCACACAGAGGTACTCAGCAAGTGTTAGCCTTAATTTTCAGATATGTGAGAAATCAGTGTACTTGAAATACTATTTTAGCAATATCTATTCTCATATTTAATATAATTCTTATCTATGAAAATGTCTGCAAAGAATTCAGTGCTGTTAATCTAATTGAAAGTGTTTGATTACTTGGAGCTGAATGTTAAAATGACTAATATTTTTTTGGAGACAAATTTAATTTGCTTTTAAGTACGATAGCAAATGACATTCTTCTAGATCTCTGAATAGTATTGATGTTTATGTGTTCAGGTGTTCCACAAATTAAGGAACTAAATCACTTTCATAGGTAGGAGTTCAATGTGGTAGAGGCGTCATTAAAGTAATTTACAGCTGATGATATGTCAAAGCAGTTTCCGATGAAATCTCTCAGAGATGGGAGGGAGTATGAATCATTGAAAATTAAAGATTTTTTTATTTCTAATTACTTTAGCTCTCTTAGGAACCAGACATACATTTTTAATGTAAAAAATAAAGACAACAAACACCAGAGAGGGAACATTACACTTAAGGCTGGCTCACTCACATTTTATTTTTCAAGACCAGAATTCTGGGATCAAGCCGAATTTGTATACTTGATTTTAAATGCCTCTTCATTGTCACTGAAACAACACCAGCAACAAATTGTTCAGAAGGCCTGTGAGATTTCATTCATTTGTCCTATTCAGTTGGCTAAAATGAATGGGGAACTTCTAGAAGGCATTCTTTGAATATAGATCCTTCTTTTATTTTTAATGCAAGTTGAATAAACCCCTAGAGTAAAAAAATGATTTCAGGTATCCCTGAATTTGTATATGAAACACAGGTGTGTTAATCACCATTATTATTTAATTTAATTGAGGGTTGTAGTGGGCACCTATTGTTTTGGTTATGCAGTGTCTACTCACCGTTCTCTGGATAAAATCACCCCATTTCTCTCCTGGAAAACTCTGTCACTTATTCGTCTTTGGAGGAGGGGAGTGAGTACGTGGCTCAGATCTGGCCAATCAGAGCATTACATTCCCATAGCCACAGTGTTGGCTCAGGGATGAGGATGTGATGAGCACACTATTTGGTTAACTATAAGGATCTTGAGAATGAAGTTAACATGGAGGAAAGTAGAATAAACATCAGGGGTAACCCCAAGGTTCAGTGACTTCTTGAAACTCGGGGAAAAAAGGCCTAGATTTTTTAGTTACTTTTCCCCGAAGTTTCTCTTTTCATTTATGCTGGTTTGAATTGGGGTTTCTGTCTTTTGCAACTGAAAGAATCCTAACCAAAATATGCACAGAATTTTTGAGTTGGACATCAATGAATTGAAAAAGTAGTGGGGGTTAAAATGAAGTGCAGCTTTATTCCTATAACCAATTTCAAAGGCATGGATTTTTTCCTCTTCACATATTTTTTTTTCAAATAAGATTGCTAAAACCCATACTTAGATGTAGGCATGTATAAAGAATCAATCTGGCAGTTTTGAAATAAAAATCCTGAGAAAGTAATCCAAGTTTCTTCTTTTATGTTTTCTGAGAGAAATGATCTTTTTCCATATTGTGTCTCTGAGATGAAGACAAATCTAGGTTTCAGTTTTTCACTAGTCCTAGAAGAATTGGCCGAGTCTCTGCCCGGCAGCAGAAAATGGCCCGGAGACCACCTGACTGCCCATGCCTGGAGGTACAGAGCTCGACAAGCCGTGGCCGCCATGTGCGTGCCCTGAACTCAGCACTGGGGCAACCTGGACAGAGAAGATGCCCAAATTTGTGGTGATAGGGAGGTCTGCATGAAAGCTTTGGGACAATCTCAGGAAAAGGAGGCAGCTGGCTGCCCTGGCCTCATAGCATCAGCTTTCTGGAGATTTTTGCAGCGACCTCTCCCCCATGGACTACCTACCCTCTGAGCCTCATTTTTGGAGATGAAAGACATTGTATCTCCTACCTTCTTCCTATTATTAATAAAACTGTGGGCAACTAGAGGACCATTAATACATGGTAGGTTTTACCGTGCACGTTGGTCAGGAATTAAGGGAAATTAATTGCAAAGAATACACTTCTATGACAAATGTGTCAAAAGCCATGATTTACTAGCTGCGTCTAGACTGTCTGATCTGGCGGGGCAGCTGGGTAATGACAGATGGGGCTGACTGATCATCACTTGAAGGTAGCATTAATAACATACTTTCAGAGAATGTAAATGTAGTGAAGTGAAGGTAGCTCTTCTTCCTCCCAATTCTGGTTACGCATATACCATTCTAATGTTGTGATTCAGAATCAGCCAAGTTCTAGAAGCAGTTTTGCATTACTGACTTAAAGTTGCCCTTAATAGCAATAAAAACTCTACCCAAAGACTACTGATTTATTACAAATACCAGTCTGGCTTTTGCCAACATGTTTGGATCTGTGGGCTCAGCATCAAGCAGCTCAAAATAACAATTACTCTTGTACTGCAAACGGAAGTTTAGGACAGCTGTCTTCAGGATTTAGCATAGTCAAGATGCTTAAACAAACCACAAGGGACAATAAGCAAATTGTAGCTAATAAGTAATTTTAGCAAAGCTTTGAATTTGGATCCATTGCCTGTGTATCCCTGTGGGAAAGCCCTTTTGGTGCCCTAGGGGGCATTTCCAAGAAAGTTTGCTTCTGCCCATTTGTACCACTAGGACCTTTGGGTGGTTTCAGGATCAATGAAACAACACTCTATGTACAAACCCCAAATTATCATAGCTCGTCTCTGCATTTCCTATCAGATAGCAATGAGCTGGAGAGATCTCGGTTTCTGGTTATAAGTTCTGAAGCAAAGCTTTGTGCTTAACTATTTAAAAAAATACATTGTCTTTTGGCTTTTTTCCTTGGAGAGTTGTAGTAACCAAGGGCAAACAAATCATAAACAAATCACAGTAAAATATTCACCTACCTTGTATGAATATATTAAACTGTTATATTGATATATTGGCTTACACATTCCCGAATGCCTATTATGGTGTATCTGTTTTGGGTTGTAATTTTCAAGAGGATAACATCCATGGTGGTTAGCTGTTTTGTGCCATATTATAAGCAAATAGTTGTATAGCTAATGTTTGAAGATGATAGTGGTGATGATAACTTTATGTATTGTCCATTCGTTTTCAACATTAACCTAATTGACCTGCACTGGAGCTGGATATGATGGGTTTTGAAATTGGCTTAGCATCTTTCCATCAAATCAAAGTATCAGTTTCCAGCTTGAATGCCAAACAGAAGTCTTTCTTGCCAAGAGTTGCAGGATACCCCTCCCACAGAGCTTCAGAGTGTCAGGTGCTACACAGAAAGAACCACAGTCTGAATGTGCAGGGTAGAACCCTGGCTGCAACAGCAGGTGGGATTGCTAGAGGAGAAAGCAAAACCAATGCTATGTGCCTTGCACAGCTTCCTGGAGAAAAGTCAAAGATCCTTAGCTGTAACTTTGATGAAGACTCTTACCTTAATGGGAATTTTAAGCAAGAGCATAACACCAAAACATTTTTGAAAATAGTAGTGCAGTGAAAACTTTATTTTCCATTCTTTCTTTTGTTTTCCATTCTTTCTTTTGATGTGCTAGAACAAAGTTGTCAGGGAAGAGACAGATCAGATGTGTTTAAAAGACTGGGAAAGTTAATTTATGAGAAAATAGCCTTGTGCACAGGGAATATCGCAGTACATGGGGAGAGTGGGACAGGTCTACCTGACCACTGGGACATAGGGATTCCTGAAACTTAGGGTGTGTGGCATGGTGAGAGGTAGAAACTGTGAGAGATCCTAGTGTCTGGCACAGTAGCAGCAAAGTGCTCTGGTAAAAAGCTCTCTGAGGTGGCTTTGACTGGAAGGGAGCAGCAGAGGCAAGAGCAGGAGTGTTTATCCACCTGTCATACAAGGTCTTAATTGTTCTCCCAATCAAAGCCTTCATGTGTGTGAAGTTATTCTAGGCACATGTGGTAGCAGGGTCGGCAAGGGTGGCGTCTGATATTATGAGTGGTGACTCAATCCTTTGGAGCTGCGGAGTTGGCTGGTTGGAGGTGGAAGTGCAGCCCTGTAAGAAGTAGAAGAATGGATAATGAGATACCTCAGAAATATTTGTCCTACCACCTGGGTCAGAGGAGGGGGATCAAGGGGTCAGACTCCCCAGATTCCCCAACATCAGCACACCAGAAACCAGGGAAACTTCCTAAGAAACTGTGATGGATGCCTGACCCACAGCCCATAGTCTCTCTGCCACATGTCAGAGCATCACTTGGTCCATCACTCAGCTTAACCACGTGACTCCACATTTTTTTGTCCCTTCAAATTCAGTCCCCTAGGTCTGATGTTGACTCTCCCGGAGCCTTCAGAGGATCTTGGTTCCATGTACAGAACAGTGTAATTAATGAGCATCGTTTTTGCACATATGTAACTTATGAATTTAAAATTTCTTAAATCACCTATTTTTCCAAGAATAGATACTAGAGTAGAGTAGAACAGTGTAGTAAACTACAGTAGTGATTTTCTTTATTTTTACTATCAT
Organism: Trachops cirrhosus; assembly: GCA_028533065.1. Taxonomy (NCBI): domain Eukaryota; kingdom Metazoa; phylum Chordata; class Mammalia; order Chiroptera; family Phyllostomidae; genus Trachops; species Trachops cirrhosus. The sequence continues at coordinate 116,187,845 of CM052543.1, forward strand.
GACTTGTAAGAGGAAATTCACTGCATCATGCCCCATTACACAAACCTATACATATAAAAAGCTAAAAGGTTTAAGAAAATAATGCTAATACTAGCAGTGTGCTATATACTGTAATTTTCCTAGCCAATCCTATTTCACTGTTGAAAATGCCTTTTGTAATTCACAAAACCGATAACACCCCGTGGAACTATCTGCATTTTAGAAAACGCTGGTCAGGAACAAGGGTCAGAAGCTGTGGCCAGGGCCGAGTCTGCTGACCGTTTGGTAGAGTGCTGTGGGGACACAGCCACACTCATTCATCTACCCATTGACGATGGCCACTGTTTGTGGAGTTGCCACCGAGGCTGCATGTGCACCTAGAGAGCCTAAAGTATTTACTACCTGTTCCTTAACAAAATAAGTTCATTGACCCCAAGTCTGGAACAAAGAAAGGCAGTTTAGGCATATATATAAATGAATATATATGTACAATTTTTTATTCATATCCATATTTTATATACATCTATATGTGTATAGGCCTATTCATATTTATTTTCAAGTAACTTTTTACTTGCAGTTAAAATATGTGAAGGGCCCTGAGAATGCTGTGTCCACTGGAGACCAGGGAGTGTTTAGCGGCTGCTGCCGTTGAAGTGTGTGAATGACAAAAATCTCAGGGTTGCCTGTTACAGGGGGAATATGGGTGCTTACTGACAGTGCTGGACGACTTAAACACACTGTGATAATGAAGAATTTCTACATTTTTGGCTCAAAAGATAGGCTTCTCACAGGGACCTTCTGTACCAGATTTAAAAAAAAAGAGTTCCACATTTTTAGTGTTAGGACTAAGAAAGCTAAGTTTGACCATGCTGATTGCTGGCATATAACTTCAGTTGAGTTCATGACTTTAACAGATGTATTAGAAAGTAAGAGCACTGGTTGTTGCAAATATTGGGGTAATTTGGAACAGATGCTATTGAGGCCCACTTTGTGACAGATGCTGTAGGGAGAACTTTACAATCTACGTGAGGGTATTGGATGCATGTATGGCCACAGGATGAGACACCATTGGTGGTGCATAGTGATTGCAAACAAATGCAATAGACATTAAAGGCCAGGGAGATCAGAGAAATAGATGGTCACAGCTGAGCTGGAGAAACTGTGGGATGCTATGGACTAGGAGTTAGGGGAATATGAGCCTGGGAGCCAGTCTATATCTGCCTTTTACACTTGAACAGTCACATACACTTTCTGCAACTCCTAAGTCTTTATTGGCAAAAGTTTGGTCACAAATGATTTTTAGGATTACGGCATTATTCTACATTTTATAGTTTTGTTGTCACAGAAGAAGTAAGAATTAAATCAAACCTTAAGGAATTTAGGATTTTGTCATGAGGATGAAGGTGCAGGACTTTCAGGAACTGGGAATCAGATGAGCCAAATGTGTGGAACAGAGGAGTGTGAAGCTCTTATTTGGGTATACAGAGTGGTTTGTCCTAAATACTACAAATAAAATGTCAGAACACAGATATTTGGAATTGTAAGTAAGCAATACTCCATGGTGACAGAAGGGACAATGTAATTGAATTTGGGCTCATGGGGAAAGGCATGGCTTTAAATTTATCCTGTTGTTCACTTGAATCTTTGAAGCTTCTTATTCTGGCCTTTGATCACTATCATTCCTCAAACTCTACCAAAAAAATAATAAATAAAAGGCACAGTTAAAGAATTATTCTGTTTTTGTATGTTGAATATTAAAGGGAATGCAGTTACATCTCTGGTTATTTTAAGAAGGTTTCTTATCCTAGAGACCCATAGTCTATAAACAAGGAATCACCACCATCATCATTCATGAAACTTGTGCTAATGAAGTGCAGGGGTCTATACTGTGAATTTTTTGAGCATATACATTTAGAGAAATGTATTGATTATATAATATTTAGTGTCACACCAAAGTAACAAACAAGAACTTGCAAATTTTTCCAGGGTCCGAGGGACATGGAAAATGACATAAGTATTCTCTAATTTATACAATTCTAATTTAAGCAAATTAGTAGAAGCATTGTTTTAGGGCATGAACAGCTTTTATGCAGAAATGAGCTTAAGTAGATTGTGTTAAGTAGGTTTTGATAAGTCATCCTCACAAGATGGTATTTTTCTGCCTTTTTATTTCAAAGGCTATAAGATGGTATTAAAGAGATTACTTTGATTAAAATACTAGATAGCTTCCTTCTATTTATAGTTTTAATCAGACTTCAAAATAACTGGTGTTTGGCATTAAATTCAATATAACAATGAAGATTGAATATTGCCATTTTGAAGTTACAGCGTGGCTTTCTTGCTGTTGGCTCTCATGTAAATATTCCTAAGGATGATTGGAATTGTGTATAAATAATCATACCATACATATTTAAGTACCATTTTCCCTTTTCAAATCAAAGATCTTATCAGTGGAAATGAGATTAACTTCCTAAGAGCAGTGCTTAAATATTTACTAAATAGTAGTGCCTTTAGTAAAGAGAATATTATTTCTATTATTCTTTTCAAGAGAAGATAAATAAAGAGTAATATGCATTAACATGAGTGGTTTGTCCTATTGTCATGGAGTAACAAACAAGCTTCATGTGCTTGCTTGATAATGAAGACAGGCTATTATAGAATGATGCCTATATTGAATTTATTCTTGTGTGTGGTGTAAGAAGGTGGTCTAGTTTCATTTTCCTGCATGTATCTCTATAATTTTCCCAACACCATTTATTGAATAAACTATCTTCAGTCCATTGTATGTGCTTGCTTCTTCTGCCGAATATTAATTAACTATCAAAGTATGGGTTTACATCTGGGTTCTCTATTCTGTTCCACTGATCTATGTGTTTTTTTTTATGCCAGTATCATGCTGTTTTGATTACTATGGCCTTATAGTATAGTTTGATATTAGAGAGCATGATTTCTACAACTTAAATGTAAGACTTGAAACCATAAACATTCTAGAAGAAAACATAGGCAGTAAAATCTTGGGCATCTCTCATAGCAATATTTTTTTCTGATATGTCTCCTTGAGCAAGGGAATCAAAAGAAAAAAATAAATCAGACTGCATCAAATTAAAAAGTTTTTGCACAGCTAAGGAAACCAGTAACCAAATGAAAAGACAACACACTGAATGGGAGAATGCATTTGCTGATATATCTGATAAGGGGTTAATCCAAGGTTTATAAAGAATTTATAAAACTCAACACCAAAGCAAATAATGCAATTACAAAATGGGCAAAGAACCTGAACAGATACTTCTCCAAAGAGGACATATAGATGGCCATATGAAAAGATGCTCAACATCACTAAAAATCAGAGAAACACAAATTAAAGCCACAATGAGGTATCACCTCACACAAGTCAGAATGGCTATCATCAATAAATCAATCAACAACAAGTGCCAGTGAGGATGTGGAGAAAGAGGAACCCTTTTGCACTGTTGGTGAGAATGCAGACTGGTGCAGCCACTGTGAAAAGCAGTATGGAGATACCTCAAAAAATAAAAAATGGATCTGCTTTTTGACCCAGAAATCCCACTTCTGGGAATGTACCTGAAGGAACCTAAAGCAGGAATTCAAAAGAACATAAGCACCCCTATGTTCATTACAGTGTTATTTACAATCACCAAGACACTGAAGCAGCTCAAGTGTCCATCAGTAGATGAGTGGATAAAACTATGGGACATTTACACAGTGGAATACTACTCTGCTGTAAAAAAAGAAAACTTTACCCTTTGTGACAGCATGGATGGACCTGGAGAACATTATGCCAAGTGAAATAAGCCAGTGAGAGAAAGACAAACTCCATATGACTTTACTTATTTGTGGAATCTAATGAACAAAGTGAAATAACAAGCAAAATGGAGAAAGATGCATGGATAGAGAGCAGGATGACAGCTCTGGTGGTGGGGGGTGGTGAAAGGATTGAGCAAAAAGGAAAAAGGACTCATGGACATGCATAACAGTGTGGTACTTGCGGGGGAGGGGGTACAAGAGGGATAAATAATAATGGAAAAAATACACTACAAAAGGAAATGTCAAGAAAAGAGCAATGACTAAGGTTTTATATTACCTTATTAACCACTATTATTTATAATTGAGTAATAGACTAGCCGCAGGTTTGAAGAAAGGGCCACAGTTTTAGGTAGGATGCATTTTTATCCTATACTAGTTGGACTTCTCTAAAGTTCCAGTTAATACTATCAGTGCTTCCTATTCCAGGCATTCACCCACCTAGCACCCTGGCAATTGGGAATATGCTTGGTCTGTCATATCACATATGGTAATCAGAAGATTCAGCTAGATGTTTCAGTTAATAGTATTTAAACTATCTTGAAGTTATTTTTGTAGACACAAATAGAAGTAGTATAATACTCAAGTAGCTTCTGAATCATAGCATTCCCTTCCCTGCCTCCCATACTTGGTGATAGTAGTTTACCATTTTTGAGTGGCATGCTTGGGGACGATTTCTGATATTGTCTGTTGATATATCATGTGAATATGATTGAAGTACAAACAGTCATGATGTGAACTGGGTTTCAAATGTGCAACAAAATAAGGAAAGACTGACAATATCAACTGTGGAGAAAAAGAGAGAAATATATTGTGGATAATACTTAGAAGAAATCAGGAAACAATTTTATTGAGTTTGACATGCTGCAAATGGAGCTGAAAGATAATAGGTGACCTTGGTCAAGACTTCTGTAGTAGTGAAGACACAAGAGGGAATAGCCTTGATCTCTAGAGGTTGATACTGGTGAGTAACTCATGAAGATGCCTTGAATCTTGCATGAGTGATTACTCATTCATTCACTCATTCATTTATCTTTTTTTAACCAAGATCCTTCATGTTTTAGGCCTAGGTCTAGGGACTGGATTTATTGAATAGAACAAAACAGACACAGTCTCCCACTGTAAAATTTACATTCTAGTGATGATACACAGACAATAAGGAAATAAATATATAGTTTCTTTTCCATGGAATATAAGCACTTGGGAAAAATGAAGTATGAAGTAGGATAGATGGAATAGGGTGTGACAGGGAGAGAGGTTTTATCGCTATTTTATAAAGCTGGTAGAGGAGATGAAGCTTCCTTTAAAATAGGAGATATTGCAGTATGTGAATATTGATAGGAATGATCTGAAAAAGAGAAAAAAGGATTCATCAGAGAATAGAGGGAAATGTCACAAAAGGAGTTCTTGATTAAGCATGGGGAAAATGAGGTCCAGTGTAGAAGTGGAGATGTGGATTTAGATGGGAGCATGGATATGTGGAATGCTGGAAATTGAGGTTTATAGAGAGATACAGCTACTGGGAATGCCATGGTTTGGCCATGGGAGCAGGTGTGGAGGTTTAGGTCAAGAACAGGGCGTCTGGGACAGAGAAGTTCAACGAATGAGGAACCAGGGCATTATTAGATAATTACCTGGTGCAGGGGTGTCAAACTCATTTTCAATTGGGGCCACATCAGCCTTGCAGTTGCCTTCAAAGGGCTGAAATAATTTTAGGACTGTATAAATGTAACTACTCCTTAACTGTTAAGGAGTTGAAATTACATTTGGCCCTTTGAAGGCAACCATGAGGCTGATGTGGCCACTGGTGAGAATGAGTTTGACCCCCCTGAGTCCTAGTGCATACTAAAATCACCAAAAAACTATGACAGGAAGGGTGTTGGAAAGACTTACAGTGACCCAAATGCTAATTCTTTCAAGGAATAAGGGACATGATCCAGGGGTCTGTGGATGATGCAATGATATTTAAATAAATAAATAAATAAAAGACTTCACCATTTAGGAGATGGGTGATCCTGTCTGATCCCTCTTCCCTGGCCAAAAGGCTGAGGAATATTTCTGGTTTGCCTTGGTCCAGGGAGACTGTCCTTAATCTGAAATTTCAGGGACATTGAAGACAAGAGGGCATACAAAATTGATAGTTGAATGGGATCAGCAGAATCAACCAACTGGAGAAATAGATACAATTGAGTCATCCAAATGAGACAGCACTGAGGCACTGTGAGGCGTATGCCGGCAGATCTGAGGACCAGGAAGAGGAGAGCAGAGGCGACTGTGGCAGTTGGGTAACTGGAAGGCTACTTGGAGATGGAAGGGCCAAGCAGGAATGCAGGAAGTGGTGCTTATATTTGGGTCTTTGAGAGGTCCCTAAGTGAGTGTGGCAGCTTGTCCAGCTTTATTTAGTTAAAAGGCCACGATCAGAGTAGACAGCATCCAAGTGCCAAAGAATATTGTTTCTCCTGTATGGTGACTTATTTACAATTAGGAACACTCCAACCATCCAGACCCCCATCTCTCCATTCTGACCTCACTTATGAAAGCCCGTGTGTTTATCATTCCACCAACCTCTTTTATTTGGGCATATTGTATGTGGAAGCTGAAAAGCATGTTTCTTGGATTAAGAATTTTAAATCAGTTTTTATTGGAAGGACTGAGGCTTCTCATTTGAGACTACCTCAATTGCAGGGCACTCAGAGCAGCAAGGCAGCATCTGCTTCCTACTTTGGGGTGGATCAACATTAATTAATATAAGTAGGGACAGCCCTGTTTACCCTGCTGATGCTCTTGGGACCCTAGTGGCTGCTGTCATTTGCACTGACATTTAAAATTCTCTGCTCTTTCCATCATGAGGTCTGCTTCCCTCATTGAGTCTCTTTACATTCACAGCCTATGTAAAATTTTCTCCTGCCTGAGAAGGGTGCTCAAAATGCAGAACCTTGCCTCCCATCTCTTTTTACTTCCTGCTGCTGTTCTTGAAAATAATTGCTCTGTATAGTCAATCCTCAAAACATGAGAATAGGTGGAACCTTTATAGATTCTACATTATAAATTTAAGATTGCAATCTCTTCATTTTCACAAATGCCAAAGATGAGGGTCTCTGCTTTCATTTCTTTCCTGTCAAAAGGACTAAATTTACTTGGTTGGTTTACTTTTTATCATCCAGACATTAATTTTGCAAAGCAAAGAAACTTTTCCAGATGGACTTTAAAAAGATAATATATCTGATTCCCAAAGCCCCAAATCAGAGAGAATACATTAGGGATTTTTTCTGGGAGTGAGTTTTTTTTCCACATTCCCATTTATCATTTAGAAGATTTCCTCTTTATATGCAGAAATAAGGTGTGAGAGTCTGCATTCATCTGTATTTTCTATTAAAGTAAAACAGGTATATATCTTCAATGTTCTCCCATAGTATGCAGATTATTAATTAACTCCTAGAACTTTGACTTTTGATCTTGACATAAAGGTATTATTCAATTATTTGTCTTAATTTTTGCTGCTTGATTGTGAGATGGATGAGTTGATTGGAAATGAGAACCCTTGGCAGTGGTATGTGAGGGGGCAGTAAAATAATTCTGAGTTGGTGCATTACGAAGCTCTTGGCATAGCCCTAAAATATTGTTATTCATTTCCTTAACTCCCTAGTGAATTTTCCAGTAACTGTTCTAAACCTTTCTCATACATATCCAGCTTTCATCCTCCCATCATCCCTTGGGTAATCTTTCCTCTTCCTTACTTGGGGAGATTTTGAAACTATCTCTGAGATCATTTAACTGCCTCAATTTCTTCCTACATCCAACTCCTCTTACAAAATCCTCACCCGAGGACATATTTATTGATTTTAGAGACAGAGAGAAGGAAGAAGAGAGAGAGGGAGAGAAACATTGATATGAAGGAGAAACATTTATCATTTGCCTCTCATACATGCCCCGACCAGGGACCGAACCCACAACCTCGGCATGTGCTCTAACCAGGAATCAAACCTGTGAGCTTTTGGTTTATGGGAAGATGCTCCAACCAACTGAGCTACACTGGCCAAGGCCTACCTTGATCTCCTTTTATCTTTCAAGGCAAACCACAGAGTTATAACATGGTCATGGTTTTGAAACATCTCTAATTGTCCAAGCTGTTTTCAAGCCTCTTCAACTGCATGCAGCTTGGTGCTTTTGAGGGATCAGTATGAGAAGAAGCTCTATAATAAAACTTTTTAATCTTGGTTCTATATTTATATTCAACCAATGCTTACTGTGAAGCATTTTAACACATTTTTCACATATCTGCAGTTTAGCTTTGACTTACTTCTTTATGTAGGTTTTAAAGGAGTCATGGGTGATGCATTTGCTGATTTCTAGTATGCTTGGGAGTGTGTGTTATATTGCCAATTAGAAGAATCCTGATGCCAAGATTTAAAATCAGAGTTTAAAAGTTCCTTTATAATCTGTGTAGCAGGTAGAACACTGAAAATATATAATTGGGAAGATGAGGTAAAATTTCAGCAGTATTAACTGGAAATTAAATTCACAATTATCCTAGGAGCAAAATACAGATTTATTTGTTCATTAACTTAAACACTAATTGAACAGTACTATGTGCTAATTGTTATTTTAGGCACTGGGAATACAGCAGTGGGAAAAAAAAAAGGACAAAAATCCTTGCCTTCAAGGAACTCATTTTCCCGGACAATAAACTATATTAATGAATAAATGTGGGGTCATAAGTGCTAAGGAGAAAGAAATAGAGGAAAAGAGTTACAAGTGTTGGTCTAGAGACTGAAACTTTAGATTGGCTAGGGAAGTATTCATTAGGATTGATTCTTAAGATGTGGTATGTGTAGAAGGTAAACAACTTGCTTGTTAAAATGAGGGCTGGTGAAGGGGCAACTCTCCCTATGAACACATGAATAGAGACGGGAGCTTTCTGTGCTCTAGTGTGTGCTGAGTTAGAGGGGAGGCCAAAGCAGGCCAGGACCTTCCTAGGAGGTCTTGAGCCAGTGGAGCAAGCTGTGTGCTCCAGGTTTGAGTGCTTTCTGCCCATGGATTTGTGTGTGTACTCGTATTTGGCTTAGGTAACTGGTGACCTAGAAATTTACATTAAAGTTGAAAGTGACCCTAGAAACAATCTGGTTCAACCCTCTCACTGTATAATGAAGAAATGAAATGGCTTTCAAAATGCTTGTTAAACTGAACTGATCAAAATAATATTTGTGAAGATCCATACTAAATCCACAAATCATTTTTCCGATAGTGTTTATTCCTAGTAACTCACATCCAACTGGAAGCACCAGTGCAATAGAGGCCAGTAGAGAACTCTTTAGAACTCAGCTCTAAGATATGGCCAGGAAATTTGGAAAATAAACCCCAAACAAACATTTTTCTCCTCTGTCATTCATATTCTTTCAAAGTAATGAACTTTGCCAAGGCATTGATTTCTGAAGACACTGACAATATTATTCAATCTTTATAGTAGAGCTGGATCTCCCATTTCTTTTCAATAGACTTTTAAATTTCTATTTTCCTCTCTTGCAGTGGGCAGAGCAGCTGGTTCTCTCTGAACTATTGATTTGAATTTGGCTGCAGTGACTGCTTAATTCTTTGTGCATCGTTCAGCTCTAGTCTGCTCCACTCCTCAACAGACATTTGTGGGTGAGTGGAGGAGGGAGGAGTTCTTCAGCAGGGGCCTGTTTCAAGCACAATGCATCCTGGTAGCTCTTGTATTTAATGCAAAATATTCCCCAATCTTTGTAATTAGGAATGAATTTTTAGTCTTTTGCACCTCATTTCATGGTTCCATAGACATTGGGGTTGGGATTTGTAACATTTTGGTTTGGTGAGCAGGTTAATTGTGTATGAAGTAAGCCCTTATTAATGCAACCAGCTGCATCCTCTCTCACATGTACATTGCATTATAGAGATGGTGTCTATGATGTATACTCACAGAGGACATCTTCAGTGACTTTTCTGCCAGGGATACTGAGAAATTGTCAGGATGCTTGTGAAGACACAGTCATGGTGATTAGAAGAAAATACTTGCAGGTGATTCATGGAAAGCCATTTATCTTGTCTGAGTGAAGAGCTATTTTGTGTGTGTTTGTGTGCATATGTGCACAAGCACATGAGTGTATCTAAAGAGTATCTAATTACTTGGTTTTTCCTTCTTTTCTTACCTTGTGTCTAGTCCATTACTGTCCTAGGACTTTACTTCTTAGAGGTAAAAAAGAATACTTAGAGGGGTTAGGGAGTGCAGGGATTGAACAAAAAGGAAAAGGGACTCATGGACATGGACAACAGAGTGGTGATTGTGGGGGGAAGGAGGGAAGTATAAGGGGGATAAATGGTAATGGAAAAAATATAATTAAAAATACTTAAAATAGAAATTCCCTTAAAGGAATTACGATTTTAGAGACTGACATTATTTTAGTTACTTGACATATTTTTTACATGACTAACCCTAGGAAAACAGTTTTTTAAATATTTAATCATATTAACTATGCAAACTGTGACTTCTCTACTTACATGGTATGAAATAAAGTAGCAGATCTTTCTAGCAGTAGTGTTCTTCAGAAGGTTCAGCTAGCACAGTGCTGCTTACCTAGCAAATACTCAATAAACTGATGTGGATTAGTTGACTATGGATGTTGTCAATTTCTTTTTATTAATTTAAAAAATCAATTGTTTAAGCATGCATTTCTGCATAATTAAAAGAATACTTATTATGGGCTTGTAAGATGGTCTTTGCCCTCAAGGAGCTCAGTTATCTAGGACGATAAAGAAACTTCTAAGGCCATTTAGTTGAAGTACATATGATATTAACCATCCTGAATGTACGGCTGTATGTGTTGAGTTAGAGAGACAAAGAACATTAACAAAGCAGTGTTGCCCTCAGGGAGCTTACACATCAATTGGAAGGCGCGATCTATACCTGCGACTAGAAAACTTGCAATGGAAGGCCATCGAGTTGACAGATGAGTGCTGTTCACTTTATCCTTTCCTCTGTGTTCCAGACAACTAGATGTTTTCCTCATACATCGCCTGGTTGGAGCTTCCTAATTCTTCCAGTGATTTAGATTTCCCCACTAGAATTCTTCCCTTTACTTTAATCTTTCACTCTTCATTTTTAAACTTCCTTGCATTCTCTGAGTTTCAAAGGGAAATGATCTAGTCCCACTACTCTCAGAGAATCCTTCCTGCTTGGAGGAATAATCATTTAACACAAGGCCTGGATTTTTTTCAGGTGTATCATCTCCATTGAACCATGTAAGTCCCCTTTGCTCTCAATTTTTTGATCAGTTCAGACTGCATCTGCAGAAGACCCCATTACGGCCACAAGCTCCTTAATCAACTCAGTGACCTTCATCACATTACAGGCAAAGACCCACAGAGGTAATTTGAGCAGAAGTGAATCCCTCATATTTGATTTGATGAAAGGATAAAAATTGCTCCATTCAACCTAAGTGACCCTATTTGGACATTTTATTTAACAAAATCCTGGATTAGTTTAGATTGTCAGTGACCATCCTTGCATTAGATAAAATGTAATTATAGGGCAATGCTAACCTCTAGAAATTTGTTTTAGAGGTGAAAGAGATACAATTAGGTAAAATAAGTGAGAGAGGAAATGAGTAGGTTTTATTTTTAGTTCCTTTATTGAGGCTGCTAAATTCAGAATTCTAAATGTGAACACAGTATGTCAGCCTGTTTTGTCATGGTGCAGAGTGCATTATTTATTCTATAGACGACTGAAGAAGAATGCTGTCAGGTTGTATGACTGAATCAGAAATACATTTCCCTTCTTGTAGATGCCAAAATAACATATACCATAAAGCCCTCTGATCAAATATTTCTTCTGTGGAAAAGGGGTATCATCTTGTAAAAGGATTAGTTGTTTAGGTTTGTGTTTAAATACAGAGGTATATTATATTCTCTCATCTGAATAATCGGAATTGCCTTTTGCTTTCACTGGTTTCACTGCCTCCAGTTTCTCCCTATTTAAATCAGTTTTGCATTCTGCTATTGGATTGCTCTTTGGGAAACTCTTATATCACTCTTCTGCTCAAAACTTTAAATGTTTTCATGTTGTTTCAAAAACAAGGTCAAATATTTTATCCTGATACTTGAAAATATTTAATATATCTTTTAAAATATTATTTACATGTGTTTTATTAGTCTGTATCAGTGAAATAAAACTATTTTTTGCCACATCTAATACAAACTTTTCTATTTCTAAGTGTTCTCCTTTAGTGATTTCTCTATTTTTTTTAAAATGCACTTTCTCTGATCTCCTTATACCTAAAGCACTTCTATGCTTCAAGACTAAAAGTCTTCTACTTACACAGCCTTCCCAGAATCTCTAGTACCTAAGTCATCTCTCTTTTGCTTAAAATCCCAATATGCTTTATTTGTGCATTTTGATCGCATAGCACTTTCTATCCTAAAATATATGTGTATATATACATGTATGCATATGTAAATGTATATAAATATACATAGTTTATATCTGTCTGATTTACTTTACTAGACTAAACCTACTAAAGAAAATAATGGTATAAAATAATGGTATAATCTTCATTATTCCACTTTTTTTCTATTTGTCATTTGTACAGTAGCATCTAGAAATCATTCCTAATTTGGGATTTGGTATGAGACTTTTATCTATTAATCTATGGCCAAAATTGTAGGATTATGGAAAGGCAGAGAAAGAGGACCCTCAACCTAAATAATTTTACTGTAGAGAATAATGGAGTGATTCTGTTTCATGATGAAACTGTGTAAGAGGTTATGTGGTAGTTACTCGCCTGTCCATATCACTTACAGTGTTTGTCAGGGGACTAGAAGGACTGGCAATCCTACCAGACTTATTCAAATGTGATGTGATTGAAACACATTTAAAAAAGGAAAAGAGCAACAGCATGTGACAGACTACAATGTGTGGTCCTGGTGTCAAACTGGAGGAACAACAGGACCACAAATCAAAGGCTGTACACAGTGAAGGAAGCTAGAAATGACTTGACCGAGGGAGGTGGCTCTCACTTTTCATGGCCTTCAACTAGAAAGTTAACTGGGTGTGTTCAACGTTCAAGATGCAGGATGCACATATTTGGTGACCCTGGAGAAGAAAAGTGAAAGTGGGACAGAATATGTTTAAAATCATATTCAAAAATTTTATTGAAATAAATGAAGATCTGAATCTGTATACTATAAGGACTATTTTGTATCTGCCAAAATGGATCCAAGTGAATCTTCAAAACAGCAAAGGATGAAGACAGTCATTATAAAGAAAAGGAAGTAGGTTGACATCAAATTTCTTGATATATATTAAAACAAGTAATGAAATAATGTCTTCAAAATAATCAAGAAGAGAGATGGAGGATGTTATTTCATTCCAGTCGTAAGTCTGAAGGCTGTAGGAAAACTATGGAGCATGCAGAAACTCAGGAGATATTGTCCCTAGAGGCTCTTCCTAAGGAAATGACTACAAGATAAGCTTTATGTATAAAAAATGACAGGGGACACTTTGACAATGAGATCTGTGGTGAATATTTTATATCCTTGACTGTAGGTTGAGAATCTTAAAGTTGTAGACAGGGCTAAAGAGGAGTGGTTAGGGTTAAATGCAGCACCAAGGTAAAAATGGCACAGCTAAAACACAGGGAAAGGAGGGAGGGAGGAAAATTAGATGATGTCCATGGATATTATTGAGAGCAGACAAACAGATAATATTAACATGTTAATATCTTATTGATGTATTAATATCTTATTAGTATATATTAATATCTTAGTGCTGAAGTTCATTAGTAGCTTAGTGCTAAACTAAAGGTTTGTGGGAAAGGGTGGGAAAGGTAGTATAAATGGATTTTATTATGATCCATAGTGATGAAACAATATGTCTGAAGGAAAAGGGGGCTACAGTCATTACCAGAAATATTAGTAAAAATATAATTAACAGAACAAAATATCAACTCCCCTGATGCCCAAAGAGCACAAAACAACGAAACCTAGTGGCTTATAGTCAAAGGGTGAAAATAACTGCAAGGAAATCTTAAACACCATTTGGTAATGCTAATACCAGTAAAATATTAATATTGTTAGTGTGTGGTTTTTATATATTGAAGAATAAGCCAATATAAACTGAGATTTTTCAGTGTATGAAAAGAACAGATACAAGTATTGAATCAAATTCAATGAAAATCCTGTGATGTTAAATTTGCTTTGGGAATATCGATCTGATTCGTGGTGATATAAAATATTTCCTATTTCTATCCGGAGAAGGGCAGAGGAGCAATGGCACTGTATCTGGAATCACAATTCTACTACCCAAGTGTTTTCTAAATACCATTTTTCACAAAAAGGAATCGGGTTTCCTTGGAGAAATAGCCGATTTCAGGCTTGAGGCAAGCAAAATGCAGTACAGGGTGAACTTAGGGTACCTTGTTGTGTAGAAAGCAAGGGAACAGGCTACTGTGTTGGGCTAAAGGGTCCTGGGGACAAGCATTAAGAAATTATGCTAACTGAAATAAGCCAGGTGGTGAAAGACAAATACCATGTGCTCTCACCTTTAACTGGAACCTAATCAACAAAACAAGCAAGCAAGCAAAATATAACCAGAGACATTGAAATTAAGAGCAATCTGACAGTAACCAGAGGGGCGGTGGGAGGGGATAAAGGGGGGAAAGAGGGGAAAGGTTTTCAGGAGCAACTATAAAGGATGCATGGGCAAAACCCAAGGGGGTAGAATCAAGGCAGAGAGATGGGCATGGCTGGGGTGGGGGGTAAATGCAGACAACTGTATTTGAACAACAATAAAATAATTTTAAAAAGTAAAAGAATTTCTCATTGTCTAAATTTGGCATATTCTGAGTACCCAAAAGGGTAATGACTAATTTATTGAAATACATGGAGTACTTAAGTATTTAAGAGTCCATAGAGGTATAAAAGAATGGAAAGCTTTAAAAACCAGTTACTTGCCACTATTGAAGATGACTATTAAATCAACTCCTGAAAATTGGCAATTAAAGAGAAATTACTATACACTTAATGTGAGTTGTCAATGGAAACTATAGTTCTGGCAAACCAAATAGACTAATTCATGAGTGAACATTTTCTCTAAGAGGAATGTTAGTTAGTAAATAGAGAACAAATGATGTAGAATTTTAAAAATATACAATCATAAATAATATATATATGTTTTATGTATATATTTCTATAGAAGACTTTTATAGGAAAGTTTCCTGTTGTAAAAAAATGTATATTTTGTAAAGCATTCATTTATTCAACAAGCAATTAAGGACCTAATATGTGCCTTCAAAAAAATTCCCAATGCTTAATATTTTTGTATTATTTTCTCAAGCTATGCCATTTAAAATAACAGTTATGAATGCCATTAAACTATACAGTTTCAGAACAAGAAGGACCCAAAGAGGTCATTCGGTCACTCCCCTCTCTCTGCCACTTCTCATTTCATAAATAGGAATCACATTATCCACACTCACAATGTGAACACATTTTGGCTTCTCAGTAACTGAGGAGAGAAAAAGAAGTTTACAGCTAAGAAGCTAAAGATCATTGCAGCATATGAAGGTTCGGCTTATATTTTAAAATGCTGAGCACTTCTTTCATTTATTTGTTTTTAACCTTCTGAAAATTAAGACACACAGATGGCCAATCTGGATCATTATGGATTTTTTTCTTTCTTTGAGCGAATTGATATTTCCTCTAGGCCGATAGCAGAGTTGAGACGTGTGGCTGAGGCAGTAGTTCAGAAACCAGGGCACACAAGTGCCCTCTCCACTCAATAACCAGCAAACTAATTTGATGTTCCTATTGACTTGAATCTGTGTGCTTTATATCAGGAACCTATGAGTGTGTGACCCCTTCTGCAGAGGTCTGCTGCTTCTGGGCATTTTGTAAAGCACTGAAATTGTCTGGAAAACCACTCTCTCTGTGCTTTGCAAAATAATGGAAAAAGAGAGTATTTCGTATCTGCTTCCTGCAGCGATTTCCCAATAATAAAATTGAAAATGTATGTTTTAATTTTATTTCCACTTAGTTTTGAGAACCATCTTGAGATATTTAGGTTACTAACTATTACTCTTTATCTGTCATCTTGTATGATTCATTGTTTCTCTCAGCTATAATTTCTTTTTGACTTTGCTCTGTAAAAAACAGCTCCATATTTTCCTGAGCCATTGTGCTTTTATTATTTTTATTTTTTGAAGCAAAGTGGGAATACAAAGATAACATTTGGTCAGAATCTCAGTCTTGGCCATTTCCTAATGGGTTTAGCAACCAGGCCATTAAGAAACTGGCCTTCCCTTTCATCATCTTAGAAAATCAGGTTTTCCTCGTGGTTACATTGTATTTCTGAAAACAATGGAGAAGGCTTTTTGTGATTTATGCAGAAATTTTGTTTTCCTTAAGCTTTTGTGTATACATTACTCATTTAACAAAGAAGAACGAACTTAATTTTCCTTCTTTTCCTTTTCTAATTGTCCTTTTGAAATCTTGCCGGATGAACTATTTTAGGGTATAGGCAAATATACTTTTGTTTTAGCCATTTAAATAACAAAACATGTTTCTGAGGTCATGGAGTAATCTGGTAGTTTGTTCCCTAACTCTTACATAAATACATTTATTTTCCCAGGTCCAGGGTCATAGACAGCGAGAAGTTTAAGATGGCTTAGCAAGGAAGTAACCTTTATCCTAGGATTTGCACCCATTTCACTGGTCTGCTCCTTGCTAGGACTGCCCTTTCGGATTCCCTGACTGGACTCTGAGACCTTGGGGCTTACTGTTTGGGCCGACTCGCTCTGTCAGATGTCCGCTCTAACCGAACTCCCTTCCAGACCTCTTCTGCTCACCCTACCTTTGTGCCTCCTATGAGGTTTTTTTTGTTGTTGTTGTTGTTTTTTGCTAAAACTGTTCCATTGTTGTAATCTGGTGCTGTGCCTTCTTCATTCTTGTATCCTCTCACATAGAATCTGGCCCAGAGTGGGGTCTCTATAAATATTTGCTGATCGATAGTATCGACTGTAGCACACAGTGAGTTTGTCAGGGCTGTGGTGGAAATGCTGGAGGTTCAGATTTTGTAAGGAATCCCCATGTGAGAAAGCCAGGAAGGATGGAGTGGGTGCCTGGGTTATCTTCCTGTGCACTTCCTTTCCTCTTCTCTTCCTCTTCTGTGTTTACTCTCATTGAGCTTAAGTGTTGGTCAGTGTAGGACTGGAAACAGATCATGCCTCTGAATAATATTGTCATTGGTTACCCCACTTTTCAGGTTGCTGCCCTTTATTCCCCTTACCAGAATGATACGAATTCCTTTTACTAGAAGAGCAGTGAACTGCATTATCACTTTACTCATTTTATAGATATAGTGAAAAGTCTACATGACCTTGGTATAGAGGGAGACATTTGGGTCACGAGAGGTTCAAAGCTCAGTGAAGATGTATGAAACATTCAAATCTAAACTTGGATGAGACAAAATGCTTTAGGAGGATCAGAGACAATAAGCACAAATTGTGCCTTCAGTGAGTAGGGGCATAGGGTCAGGGAAGCAAGGAGGGCGGTAAGAGAAAGGCACTGGACCTGGAGACGCCTTCTACGCTGGGTTCCCGACTGCAGGCATATGTTCAGTTGTAAGTGTGTTTATGGGAAAGCCGGGCCGGAGGGGAAGCTTTCTTCAGGACTTGAATAACTGGTGGCCGCAGCAATGAGCTTTTGTGTCTGTTCTGCCGTTGGCACAAGGCTCCTTATACAAACATGTATGACTACTCAGATGACAAATATACTCCGTTCTTCAGTAACCACTGACAGTCCCTTCTGCAAAGCTCCGTCAGAAGCCAGGATGGGTCTTTCTCTTTAGCCTTTCGACTGACATTCATTGTGTGGATTTGTGTGACTGCTTTAAGATAGGGACTTTTTTTTTTTTTAATATTTCTTTTCTGCACCTTATCTGGCATTAGTCTTGGACTGGGAAAATGAAAATCCTGGGGGTACTTGGGAGCTTCTGTGACCCAGACAGACAGCAGGGGCCTGGAGAGCTCTCTCTTCCCTGTGTTTTTATGTCCTTTCAAAATGTCAGTCTACACCTTGAAAATGAAGTCTGCCATCAAAGACACACTCTTCTCCTCCCTGTCTGGTGCACCAAAGATAGACATTACTCGGCTACAGTTCTCAGCTTCCTGTCATGTTCGGCAAAGATTCAATTGCCTCTCTCTTCAGAACATCCTTTATTTGTTTTCTTAGCTTCAATATCTCCTTTAAAGGAGAGTTTTTGAGGCAGGGGGATACAGGCAGCTTTTGTCTCTGCCTCTTCATGATTGGCTTCCCAATGTCTTTTAATGACACTTTATGCCCAGCAAAGATGCCACAGAAGTCAAGCAGTGCTGGTTTTTCCAGGGTGACAGTTCACCCAGGCAGCCAAGTTTACTCAGGCCTAACTCCAGTCTGTGTCTCATTGCAGGCAGTAGCATTTTTACTGCCTTCTAGCATACTTCATATACTGTCTTTGCAAATTGGTTAAATAATAATACTAATACTCCCTCTCAGTCAGCTTCTTATATTTCAAACTTATGTTTCTCCTGTTTAGAGGCTTCTTGCCCTTCATCCTGGTGGCTTTATACCAATTCTTCAAACCTGGCTCAAATGTCACGTAGAATTAATATAGCTTTCTTCTCTGTTGCCATGGCATTTTTCACATATGTTGATTATAGTGCTATTGCACTCACTGCGTAGAATGACTAATTGTTCATGTGCCTAACAGCTTAGCACACTCACTCCTCCCACCCAGGGTTGTGAGATGCCTGAGATGAAGGAATGTGTCTCTTACCTTATTCTTTCTCAAATCCCTAACATCTAGCCCAGTGTCAGATATATAATGGTAACTTAAAAGATATTTACTAAATGAGTGAATAAATGTAAATATTACTCTTGTACCTAGATCTCACAGCTAATACTGTCCTCAACTATTGTCCCAGACAGGAGCATGAATTTAAAGGGAACTGATTCTGCAAATATTTATGTGGGACCAAAGGATAAAGAGAAAAGTGTTGAGAGTAAGTAAAGGGTGGTGACTAGCTATCTGCCTTGGAGTTTTATGAAAGAAGTCAGAATCTCTTGAGATTCATAAACAAAGGGAATGCTAAGGCTTTTCCTAACTGAGGAAACAAGAAGGGTGGGTAGTACAATACTGCATTGTGAAGAAGAAGACGTTCTGAGAGGGTGCGGAGAGTTCAGGCTTTTCTTTCTAGTGAAGAGTTTTGAAGCAGAGATGAGGCCATTGACACTGGTCTTTAATAGGAAGGCAGAGTGACCCCGAGTGTAGAAGATCACTTGGGGAAAAAATATCTGGAGAGGTTGCAACTAGAACGGGGGCCTCTGATGCCTCAGAGAGAAGCCGTGTTGGAAATCCAACTGAGGGGTGAACCACGCATGGACCATGTTGTTAACTCTCACCCAGACGAGTTAACAAGGAGAGCATCTCCAGCGTCACAGCGCTGGTGTGTTGTTTTCACCAGTACCCATGAGGCAGTGTGTTGTGGCAGGAGAAGCTCTTCCTTGGAAAGGCAGACAGGTGAGTTGTAAATCCTTTCCTCTCACACATTAGCTGTATGACCTGGGGGAAGTCACTACCGTGGCCGGGTCTCAGTTGATTTATTTATAATATGGTAATAATGGCATTTTATCTGCCTGAAGGGAGAGGATTGTGCTGAATGATTTATTGAGCTCCTCTGCTACTGTAAAATACATTATCTCTCCCTGGAAATTCTACATTTTGTCAATTAACATGGGTTTTCTTAGGAGTTTATTGTTTATATTATCTCATTATTGAGGTTCTTGATGGATAGAAGTCACATATCACAAACAGGGCATGTGACTCTGAGCACAACCACCTTGGAAAAGACTTTCTTGTTTGTAGTATTGAAAATGTACATTGAAGCCAGATAAGCTTTATATTTTAATAAGAGAAGGTTAAAAGTTGATATTTCCTCAAAACCTGAGCCCTATACAGGGCTGAAATGACATTTGAATATTACATAGTGGTAGAACTCTGAAGTAAATATAATTTTTAACTTGAAAAGATCTTGGCAGGTTCTAGAAGGTTAAATAACACTATTTCTTAAATCACTTTTACTTTTTAACAGAAGAAATTCCTTTTAATCAGGTGAATAATCTCTTCGTTTCTACCCCTTTCAAATGCTGTATAAGTACAACCACATTGTTTAAAAACATATTTTTCATGGCAAGATGATGGAAATATTTATTATAAGAAAAAAAAAGATTAAGAAAAGCCTAAAGAAGAAACTTAAAATATCCCCTAGAAATAACTATAGTGAACATTAACACTTCTCTTTCAATATATCTATACAGGATGACGCAAAAGTAGGTTTATAGTCGTGAGCATGGGAAACGGGTTACTCTTGTATTTTTATTGGATAATTATTGTATTATTCTCTATACAGACAACTCTAAGCCTGCTTTTGCCCCACCCTGTATATCTATGTCTGTCCTCTCTCTCTGTTTTTTTGTGAATATGTGTGTGTATGAATCACAGACACATACATATGTGTGGGTGTGTATATACATATCCATACCCATGTACACATACCTGAGTATGGGTATCATTTTATAACTTGCTGTCACTTAATAATTTATATCTTTAGAGTCATTCCAATTATTTTGCATCTTAAGAAAAAATCAAATGACAAAGAAAATAACCATATGATATAAAAATTAAAAGTTCTCTTTATTATCCCTTTCTCTTTGAAGTTCTATCTATCTTCTATGGGTAACTGTTTTCAACTATTTCAGTTTTAGGTTTTCTAATTAATATACTTGAGTATGTTTCTTAATTTTATTCCAATATCTTACTCCTTGTTATATAGAAAATAAGAAATCAGGACTAAATTCCTACCTTTCTTTTCTTTCTTCTCTACTTCCTCATTTTAAAGTTATTACTATCTTTTGTCTTTTGGTGGGTTCTTTAATAACTACAATTTATATATTGAAAAGTACATGTTGAAATAAACTTTAGAAAATACACAATAGCTCTCTTCTATGTAAGGTGGGGAAAAATCACATCTTATTTTTCTCTAATCTTCTCCCCCATTCCATTAGTTTTATATCATCAAAGTGTGTGACATTGATCTTATGACCTGTAACATAATTGTCTTGTGTACTTTGTTTTTAAGTTGGTGATAAAAATTAAAAACCAATGAAATAATGTAGTTGGTAAAAGCATAGGTCCTGAAACTACACTACCTGGCTTCAAAGTCCAGTTCTGCCACTTTCTGTCTTGGCCTTTGTAATTTGGGATAAGGTACTTAACTCCTTTGTGCCATAATTTCCCCCAATGTAAAATGATCATAAAATAGCATCTACCTGATAGTATTGTTGTGAACATTAAATCAGTGGGTACTTGTAAAATCTGTAGAACAGTGCATGGCACATAGTACGTGCTCAGTAATATTCTCTCTTGGAGAGCTGCATAACGAACCTGTGTCACTAAACCTGTGTGCCCTACAGGACAATATCCTAAGAATCAGAGTCAAATTGTTTTTCTTTTCTTCTGTCCATTCCATTAATTATTCAAATTCATGCAACATATTAGTTTACTTCATGTTTCAACTATGACTTTCTTATGCAACTTTTTGTTTTGCCTGGAATTTCTAATTGTTCTTCATCTGGTCTGTTAATGGAAGTCAGAAGTGCCCTCACCACATTGTTAACCTCTTCCAGGAACTTCTTTATTAAATTAATTTAAATAGAGGTTGAAAATGCAGCAGCAACTTAGAGAGGCTTTTTTTTTCTTGTATATTATTGAATTATATTTAATGTTGATCTTGTGGCCATTTAAGAACCAGATTTGATTCTCTGGCTGGCTTCAAAGACTAGCAGCTCTATATGGCAGTAACAAATAGAATTGGTTGACTTTTTCTCTTTGTGCAGTTTCCATCTCATTATTCTTGTTTAATGCATCAGATTGGCTAGCTGTAACTCTGAGTTCTTGAGAGTTTTCTCCCTCTGGAAAAGACTCAGAGAAATAAACTGGGTGGCATTTTGCATGTTCAGTTGGTGCTTTAACTTCTATTCTCAAGTACTACCTCTCTAGTACTTTATTCAAGGTCAAGACTCCTAGACTGAATTTTGAGAATCGTTCAAACAGCCTTAGTGACCTGCTTCCCTAAAAAAGAGTTGTGCAGGAAAGCCCTGTTTAAAGGCATTCATTTTAGGATGGTCACTTATCATTGGAAAACAGTAATCAGTTCAGCATGTCTGCAGTTAGGAGAGGGTCTGGGTGAGTAATGAAAGATGAGGCCAGATAGGGAGCTTATGGGAGGTCACAAAGAATGTAGAACAATTTGCCAAGTAATTTGAAATTCATTCTGGGCTATAGGGAATTATGGAAGGAATTCTAGCAGAGGAGTGCCATGATCAAACTTGTGTTTTAGAAGAAAAATCTGTGGTGGAAGCTTTGAAGATGATTACAAAAAGAAGAAACCAGAGAGAATGAGAGAGAGAGAGAGAGAGGGAGAGATTGAGAATGAACTGATTGGAGGCTGTTGCATTGAAATATTTGGCAGTGGAAGCTGAACATCAATATAATTATAAATAGAATGATCAGGATGTACTATTCAGTTGATATAACAGATGAAAAGAGTTAAAGACAAAGTTATAATGTAAGCATAAGAACAAAGTTTGGGGAAGAAGATAAAGAATCTAGTGTTGAATATTGACAGAGATACTTAATTGGTAGTTGGAAACCAAAAACTAGAGATCAAGGAGACCTGGATACACACAGCTCCAAGAATCATCCATATAGAGTCTATTGCCAATGAAATTGGATAAGCTCCTTTTGGAGAGACTCTGTTGCATAAAAAGAGGTCTAAGAAATAAAACTGATGGACCACATGTGTTTGAGAGATGATTGGAAGAAGAGGAATCAGTGGTTGGAAAAGCACCTTGTTCATCTGTATGTCCTCAATGACCGACAGTGAGTAACACAAATGCTTATTGCTGCATTCCCTGAGACTAAGAGAAGAATTTAAGAATGAGGAAGTAAAATCAAGACTATTAGTGTTCTAGAAGCCAAGGGCAGAGAGAAATGCAAGCAAGAAGCAGACATTAAATAAGATGAGAAATGCCCTTTGGATTCAACAATGAGGAGGTCATTTCCACCTTAGCAATAATGTGTGTTTTAGTGGGATGGTGGAGCCAGAGCAATATTGCATGTACTGAGGGGTTTGTTCTAGACAAGGAGAAAATAGAAACTGTATTAATCTTTGGAGAATCAGACTGTGAAAGGAAGGGGATATTTATAAGATAAAAGATAAAAGTTGTATCTACTAATAAGGATTCCTATTTGATAATTTTGTGGGGAATAAAGGGGCCTGAGGAAGAAAAGACTATAGAATGAAAAACAGAGAAGGAAAAGTAACAGTGACTGCTCACTTGGTGCTGAAAATTCATCACCTCATGATTGTGTGTGTGTGTGTGTGTGTGTGTGTGTGTGTGTGTATGTGTATGTGAGAGAGAGAGAGAGAGAGAGAGATTGATTGTATGTCATTTACCTGCAATGAGACTATCAGTTGTCAGGAGGCAGGAGTCTTACCCTGTACTTCTATTCTTCTGCAGCCTGTTTAATACATGGCATGTAGCTGGCTATTATTGCTTGAGTATAGCTCTTTAATGTCACCATGTAAGAAAATGTTTGGGGGAGGGTATCCAACTTTTGGCATCTCTGGGACACACTGGAAGAGGAAAAGTTGTCTTAGACCACACATTAAATATACAAACACTAATGAAAACAAAACATCTCATAATGTTTTAAGTAAATTTACAATATTGTATTGGGCCTTATTCATAGCCATCCTGGGATGCATGTGTCCCATGGGCCGCGGGTTGGATACCCCTGCATCCTTTCAGTCATTGTTTAAAGTAGACTTAATGTTGAAACAGTGCCACCGACCCCTCTCAACAGCCAGCATCAGGCCTCATGCTTTGTAGGACGGTATATAGTCTCGCACTTGAGTTGGCCCACTTAGTTTTGGTGGATTTGAATGTTGTTACATCTTTTTAAATAAGATAATTGGCTTGGTTTTTGGTAAGATTAGGGAATTGCTAACTCTACACTTTGGATCAGAATAACATGTTCTCAAAGTAGGGGAAAAAAAGGAAAGAGAAAGTTGTGACATTATCCTTGTTTCTCTTCATTTCACCTGTTCTGAAACCTTTTCTTTTCTAGGGAATGATTCCCAGAAGCTCTAGGCCCACATGAGCTTCTTGTTTGATTGACTGTTTTTTTCTCTTTTTTCAGTCTCCTGCAGATCTTTGCAAAATGCTTTTCCTGCTTATACTGAAGAAAAGGGCCAAAATGTTTTACAGTTATGCGTTGAACTTGATGATACCAGTAGATGTCACTCTGGACAGCAGGATAGAGTACCTCTATTCTTAGCTGTGGTTCAGAATGGGCTGTGATATTCCTGCTCTCAGCCACTTTCACACATCTCAGGACTGACACATCTGAATTATGACATTCTCTGCATTGCCTGTTTTACTTCTAGGTTGCGAAATAAGAGGGCTGGGAGAGCTGCCATTTCACCTCATTCTCATTCAGCTAGGATGCCAAATGCTTACACAGTTACACCAATCAACTAGGCAAGAAGAAAATGGTTCAGGGGAAAATGGAGGGAACACATATTTTAAAGCAGCATATCAGAATCCAGCATTCAGCTGCATTAAATTCTGCTGAAACTTAAGGCAGAGAAGCAGTAAATACTTTCCTGAGTGTACGTATGTACCCAGGCCCAGACTAGTGTAAGCTGACCTCTCTCCCTCTGTCTCTGTCTACATGATCATTCATACACACATACACACACACACACATACACACACACAATCACTTCTCATGACTGCCCTAAATCAGTGATGCTCAGCCAAGGTCTTAGAATAAGGAAAAAGATAAGTTTTTCTAAAATACCTAGAAAACATAAAGGTAATAAATAAACTTTCCTGAAATTCATTCTTTCCTCCATATTCTATTCCTCTCCACTGTTCTTTCAAATCTGCTTCAACATATACCCAGATCAACAAGCAAATAGCAAACAGGGAATGTTGAGGAAAGGGTGAGTTTAGTTGGACAGACCTATATTTTGGAGTTATATGCTTGTGATTGTCATGCTGTCTACAGTCATATTTCATCATATTATCTTTTAAAATGGTTTCCATTGTGGACACTGTATATATGTACGAGATATTGTACATATCAGTTTATGACTTCTGTCATCTGAACAAGAGTGAGGACTGTGCCCTGAGTGAACTACCCTCCACAATTAGTCTTAAAGACTCATTTTACCCTGTGCAGGCCCTGCCCAAGTTTGGGCCAAAGGTCTTGGTTGAGCTTTTATTTCTGACTTGGAATTCCCTTTCAGCTCCCTTACCAAATGTATATAATCCAGCCAACATTCAAGACCTATCTCAAATCCCACCCCCTTTTCTTTTTAAAAATATATTTATTTTAGAGAGAGGGGAAGGGAGGGAGAAAGAGAGGGAGAGAAACATCAATTGGCTGTCTCTCCCACTCCTTCAACTGGGGAACTGGCCCGCAACCCAGGCATGTGCCCTGACCAGGAATTGAGCCTGCGACCATTTGGTTCACAGGATGATACCCACAACCTTCTATAAGGAAATCTTGATCAGGCAATAAGAATTATTAAGAAAAGGAAGAGCAAGATAGTGCATGCAGGAAGAAAGGACTTTGGGGGGTAAACTAGTGACAGACTGGGGGCTAGGTTTAAGGACCCTGGGAGCTCATGGAGGGAAAGACCTCTTACAGCAGATGTGATAGGGCATATTTTGTTGAGGAGACAGAATTGACACTCTGCTCTTTGAAGGCTGAGAAGTCTGTGCCTACCCAGAGAAGAATGAGGAGGAAGGTTCTCTAGGAAGAGAAAACATAAGGAAAAACTCAGTGATGGGCAAGGTTCAAGGTGGTGAGGTGATGGAGAGGTCTATTTGTCTGGAACATTGGACTCATGACTGAGAGTTATTATGGAGAAGGCTAATAGGACTTTCTACTTTCATTCTTCTTTACTGACTCTGAGGACAAAAGGAATCATAATACATATTTTCTTGAGTACATGTGGTTCTCCTCCTACTCTATGTAAGCTATGATCCCCCCTCTCCCATATTTATCCCATCTCCCATATTCTCTTTATATTATCCTTGAATGTGAATCACTCTAAAGATATATGTTTAGCCCTGGCTGGTGTAGCTTAGTGGATTAAGCGTGGGCCTGTGAACCAAGAGATCAAGGTTCAATTCCCAGTCAGGGCACATGCCTGGGTTGCAGGCCAGTTCCCAGCAGGGAATGCACAGGAAGCAACCATACATTGATATTTCTCTCCCTCTCTCCTTCCCTTCCCCTCTGAAGATAAATAAATAAAATCTTAAAAAAGAAAAGAAAAAGAAAATATTAAAAAAAAGATATATGTTTAATAATACCAACAAAAATAAAAGATAACACTTGGCTTTTCCATGTACTTTGTCACGGTTTTAGAGGGTAAGACCACTACTGATCTTACTGGTGGGTGTTAGCTCAAAATACGTTATGAAAGACAGGTATATAGATAACTTAAAGGGAAAGGCTCATATAAAGCTGTAATCCTCTTATGTAAAGGAGGAGAAAGAGACACAGATAATGCCACTTTAATTAAAGTTTTCTTAGTATCTCCATTTGTAATTTCTTTCTCGAAGGGTTACATAGGTGTTAAATCTGTGACATTGCATCGAGCAAGTGAATACCATTCAACACACAAATAATTTTCTCCCTAATAACTGTATTTTCAAAATGTCATTTTAATATCTTTTATTTTTTTAGAGTTAAGGGCATGTTTCTGTTTTCCCATGCTGAGATGAACTTAGCATTTTATAAGATGAGGATAGGTGTGTTTCCAGGGGCTTTCTTTTAAAAGCCCTATTATGTTATTCTCAGAAATTAATATATTTACTTAATTAGAAACTTTCCTACAGAGTAATCTACAATTTAGATCTGCAGGGAAAGGAAAAGATGTCTTTCCAATATGTGAGAAGCTACAAACTAAATATTCTACAGTCCTCTGTGTTTACTATCCAGCTATATAATGCAATGAACTATTGGATTTTCTTCTAAGTTATAAAATCCTTATTAATCAAAACATGTTGGTGCAAAGTAGAGGATTAATTGTTTGCTTTGAAAATTAAGAAAAGGACATAGATAAGGGAAAAAAGATATTAAATAGCATGATATTTCATTCTGTTTGGAATTAATGAGCATCATGATCACGCTATTTGAATTCCTGACCTTTGCCATATTATCAAAATTTACTTTGTGCATGAAAGTCTATGGAGATTTCAGATCCATTTGTTATGGATCTAGATGACTTGAGATAATTACTGTGACCCTTCAGAAACTTTGCTATGATGTCATTTAAAGTAGGGCACTTGGGCAGTTCCTAACTTCCAATTAGAGAATATATGGTCTCCTTTTTTTATAGAACATGCCATTCGATAGAAGTGGTCTCTTCTCTTACACTCAGAACACTTTGTATGTTTTACAGTAAGTGACATTTGCCACCTGATATATAAGAACAAAGACCATGGTTTTTCCACCTTCCTATCACTGACAGAGTCAAAGGAAATTGAACTCAGGAATTGGTAAATAAATATTTATAAGATAAATGTCATGGCCCGCTCCATGTCAAGTATTTAAAACCAGAAAGGCAAAGCATGAAATTTCATTTTGGTTAAAAGAAACCCAAATCATACTGCTGTAGTATCCTTTGCAACTTAATCCTTTTGGTGCTAACTTTTATTAAAAATTGAGGCTAGCACGTGTAAGGTTGTAGACAATTTCCATTTCCTTTCCTTTACGTCTCAGTACATCCCTTTCCCTCCTCCTCTACAACCCTCCTGCAAAAGCAGTGAGTGCAAACCTTACTACTATGCTTCTGATTCAATTCTGAAATAGTTTTCTAAGATGCAAGTATAAATACATATGGAAATTACAATTTTGTAGATGTAGAAGGAAGAAAATCACCTGTAAACTTTCTCAACTAGGTCTAAATTAGATTCAATATTGTCAGTGATTTTCTTTATACAAGTTTTAGCTGGGAAATTCATGTTATGATTACCCAAGAGCAAAAATTCAGTCTTTCCAGACAATCCATTTCTTAGGTAACTTTTTCAGTTGGGCTCAACAATATAAGCTAGAGAGACCCTGGCGGTTCCAATGTGGACCCTAATAATGCTCTTTAATGAAGGCCACATCTATGTAAGATATTAATATTTGCTCTGCTATTTTAAATGTCCTTCTTAGATGCTCCCAAGATAATAATACTAATAATCATTAATATTTGAGTGTTACCTATGTGCAAAGCACTGTTCTAATCTCTTAAAAGGTGGTACATCATTTTAGCAAGGCAATGTGTTAAGGAATGGTATTATGTCATTCTCTGGATGAGGAAACTGGGGCATATGTCATCCAGTCTTAGTGCTTCGTGTGCTCTTTGAAAGCATGTGTAGCAACATATTGTTCTAACTAAGGCTAACCCAGCATTCATGAATCAGGGCCTAAACTCATGTCTTAATAGGATAGACATATTTTAGTTTAAGAAAAATGGGGAGATTTTAGTGAATTTCTTGAGAATGCCAATCTAATGATATGGGTTCTTAATATAAAATTAATTTTGTTCTTTGGTCCAAACTATAAAATTGGTTGAGTGTTATTAAATACTCAAATCAGCTAGCAATCTTTAACTGCATGTTATAAACCAAAATGTTCTGCTCAGTACTTAGGTCTGATCTTTTATATTGCTTTAATTTTTTAAGGAGTTTGTGTTTCATGAATATTGTGCATATTTAAAAAAATAATGCTGAATCTGTCTGAATAATGTAAACTTTGATATTTTGAAAAACTAGATCCTAGTTTGAGCTTTTGATTAATAATGTAAAGCAAATGCCAACCTATAGACTTGACAGAGATATTTTTGTAAGTTAATTTTATATGACTTTTCACATTTAAAATGATGTTTTAGTTTTGCTTAACTGTTTGGCTGCTGGAGTTAGTATAGAAACTTGAAACTGTTTGGTCTATACAACTCAAATGTTCCTTATTAAGAAAAATTAAAAAAAATTAGGATCTACCTGAATAAAAAGGAAACTGAAGTAGGGAACAAACATGAACTTGAGATTCTCTCTAAGATGAAGGTTGCATATGACTAATTTCTGAGTAGACAGCTGAATGAGACCTCCTGATAATTCTTTGCGAAAGGTCATTTCTGCAGAGTCTTGAGTACTCTTGTTGTCTTTGTGATGACTGTAGGCAAAATACATGGTCTGTGTTTCAGTTTCCCTAATCACAAAATGGAAGAAAAAAGTAAGTATCAGATTATAGCATTTCTAAGGCCCTTTTTAAGAAATAAGTGGATGATTTTATTCTATATTAAGCAGAAAATGGCCCAGATAAGCTTCACCCTAGTCTAAAGAGGAATAAATAAATCCAAAACAACTAATAAAACAGTACCTAACAGTCATTGAACATTCACTGTGAGCCAAGTACTGATCTAAGGACTTAGCATAGATTCACTGATACATTCTTTAAACAACATTGAGTCATTGAAATTTTCCCCATTTAAAAATGAGGAAGTTGAGGTGCAGAGATACAGGGACACTTGCCGAAGGTCTTGCAGCTAGTAAGGTGTGGAACAGAGATCCCAAACCAGTCAGAAGGGCTCAAGAGCCCAGAGTCCAAGCCACATTGCTGCCGTCCTACAGGAATCAGAGAGCTTCCATGTAGAATGGTCCCTTCTCTGCGTTCTCATCTTCAGTACAGATAGTAGAAAAGGTGGAGAAATACTTAATAGCTGGAAAATCAACTCTAAATCACTTTTGGGACTATTTTATCACCTCAGATGACTTTTGGAACATTCTTTTTTCATGCTTAAGCAAGATTCTGAGATAGTGCTATATTGTCAGAGGTTGTAAAGTGTCTGTCACTTTGGCATTATAGTGCTAACCTGGGCTTTCCCACTATCCAACTCAAAGCAACCGTGTTATATAAGAGATCACACAGGCTGACTTGCAAGGTGTTTCTCATTCATGCCTTGCTTGTGGCACTTGAATGTGTCATTTTTGAGCAACCTTGGGCCACAGTGAATAGCTGGGTAACAGAAGAAATTCTGCAGAGATGTGCTCCTTTTTGAGGGAATTATAAGTATTACAAAAACACTGTTCTTCAAAGCATTCTGTAGGAGGTATGTCTGTGCATTGTAAATGATGCCTTAGTTTTAAATTATTTGTTACATAGTTTTCTTTACCATAGAGATTTCCTGGTATCAGCCAATCCTTGTTAATAGGTTATGTATTTTTAGAGTCATATGGATTAAAAATGGAGAGAGAAATATATGTCCAGTGGGTTAGTCAAAATCACCCAGAAGTGAAAGTAAAGCGTGATCCCCCCCAATTTAATGTGTTTTATCATTTCATTTGGAGGGCCTCCTTTAATGTGTAAGAGAGGTCTACTTCCACCATTCTGCCTGCTCTAATGGGCTGCAAATCTGAATTTCTGTTACATTTTCAAAAAATATTCTAACTAAGCCAGCGGTAAGGTATTGTTCCATTAAACTGGACCTTTTGTATGTCTGTGGTGAGCAGATCCAGCACTCATCTCTGTTTTAATCTCGTCTTTACTCCTTCAGTGAAAGAGGGATTCACACCTGTGGTCATGGGGATGGTCAAATACATGACACCTGACACTGGACAGATGCGCTCAACAACAGTTTATTTATCCAATATACTCACCACCCAGGGAAACACATGCCAAGCAGGATCGCAGGGAGGTTGCACTTCAGAAAACAGGAACAACCAGGGGCCATTGAAAGCAACCTTTCTAGTATCAAGAGGATGGAATGACTCCTGGTTTGCAAGAGAGGGTGTGATTGGCTTGTTGAATAATTTCATGAGCTAGAAGGGACTTGGAACTCACTACTCAGGGATAGTCAGGAACTGTGCCTAGTCCCTTTGATATAAAGAGTTGTTCGGATAGGGGACCTTATAAGTGGGAGTGGAGTGGCGGGGGCTGGGGGACTTACAGTAGGTCATTCGAGGCTGTACTAGTTTCATCAGATGTCAGGACCCAGAATATTGGATCTTAATTTTAGGCCTTATACCACTTTCTGCTAAAGTCAATCACTGCACTTAGTTTCTAGGCCTGCCTCCTATATTAATGTGCTTGGACTACTATCACCAAATGCATGCCTGGTGGCTTAAAAACATAAATTTGTTTTCTAGTTTTTAAAGCTAGTTACCCATGAACAAGGTGGCAGCAAATTCAGTTCTGAGTGAGGGCTCTCTTACTGTCTTGTAGGTGGCTGCCTTTCTTGGTGTTTCTTCATGTGATATTCTCTCTGTGTGTACATGTGGGAGGAGACAGAGGCAGGAGAGAGGAAAGAGAGCATAGGTTTCTGCTGTTTCTTATAGGGGCAGTAATCCTACCATATCAGGGCCTAATCTTTATACTTCCTTAGAGGTCACAAATACAGCTACACAGGTTTAGGGCTTCAATGTGTGAATTTGGGGGAATGCAAGCATTCAGTCAATAATACCTCCTCCCATGTTTTTCAATGCTCCTCACACCTGTAATAACCAATTAATATATTTCTTCTTGATAGATTAAATACTGGAAAATTACTAGTGCTACCATGATGTCTAGCACCAAATATGGTCTCTAAAATGTGTTGACTGAATCGAGAGCAAGGAATTTGGATTTGGATTTTGTTTAAGTACTCAATATATCTAACTTTTTCTGAGGTTTTCCAATTAATTTGACCAGAACATTTTTTTTTTTTTTGGTCTTTAGCCCTCGGGGAGCATGGGGACATGGAATGTGGTGTTAGTTTTGATTCCTGGATCTTTAATGTGGCAGTATTGATAGCTATCCCATCTCTCAGCCTGTAAAGATAAAATTAAAACATGAATATGGAAGTTCTTCATAAGTTACAATTCACTCAAATGCAAGGTAGAATCTTAGAATGCACATACTATGTGCAGCATTCTTTCAATTGGACTTTCAAAGCATCTGAGGTACTGTTAAAATGTTACTTCTTAGCCCTGGCTGGTGTAGCTCAGTGGATTGAGCACGGGCTGCAAACTAAAGGGTTGCCAGTTCGATTCCCAGTCAGGGCACATGCCTGGGTTGCAGGCCAGGTCCCTAGTGGGGGCCATGTGAGAGGCAACCACACATGATGTTTCTCTTTCTCTTTTTCTCCTTCCCTTTCCCTCTCTCTAAAAATAAATAGATAAAAAAATTAAAAAACAATGTCACTTCTCATGTCCTACATTGGACTTACTGAGTTATAGACCTGATGCGACCCAGGATTCTGCATTTTAACAAAACCCCAGAGGATTCTAATGCACATAAAACTCTGAAGCCAGTGTACTGTGTTGGATGGAAATCAGTTAAGTAAAAACCTCAGCCAGTGATACATAATTCTCAAGTTTGCAAGGAGATATTAGTTTTTAATTTAAAATAAGCAAACAATGAAATAGAGCAACTTCCCACAAGCAGCAGGAAGGCCATGGGGTGTACTTGGTTTGCACTGTGTATATGCTCAGCACTCAGAACTATGAATTTAGTGGTTGGCAAACCTGAATGATTTCAGAAACACATGGAAGCTTTACATATACAGATTCCAGGGCCCCTCTTCTGGAGAATTTGATTCAATACGTCTCTGGCAAGATTAGGAAATGTGTTTCTCAAATGCTCACGTGATGGTTATAGAGATTTGGGGAAAACCCATTGGATTATGGTGAAATTTAATGGTTGTCAAGTCAACGGCACTTACAATTTCTCCATTTAAATTTCTTCATCAGTCTCAGTGCTGAATTATGTAATATGACATTCGTTAGTCTTGATACACAACGTGTAGGTACAGGAACGTGACAAAGCTGACTGTGGTCCTTGCATCTTTTTGCTCAACTTTGGACCGTGTACATCTACATGGAATGAAGCCCATTTCATTTTGATTCAGGTTGTGCAAATGAAAGCAGGGCCCTGATGGAGCCTAGCAGTTCTGACTGAACGATCTTTGGCTCCCAAAGTCTTACGGTTTTTATTTACTGCCCCCTCTTTGATCCTAGGGCTTGAGAGGGAATCGGAACATAAAAGGTATCACAAACCTGTGTGAACACAAAACCTAATAGTCTTTATTCAATTCCAGAGAAGTGAGTTTAAATGCTTCTTTAGACACATACATACCCAATACCTGATAGCAAGTTTATGCTCAATAAATAGTATTGAAGATATTAAATTATTTCTCAACACAGAGTCCAGGGCATGTACAAATTAACCTTATGGATTAGGGTTATTGTTGCTTAGTTCAAACGTGTACATGGGGAAACATTTTAAAGTTGACTGAAGCGACCTGAATATTAGCTGAAAAATCAGAGTGTGATGAAATAATATTTTAAAGAGCTGTTACAAATTGTTGTATGACTTAGGAGTGTGGCTCTAGTGGTTTTCAAACATTCTCCTGATTCTTTCAACCAACCTAAAAGCTGGGTAGGATTGTGCCCCTCCCCTCCCTTGGGAGAGGAAGAAATGAAAATGGGGTAGCTAATCTAAAATTGGCCATGGACTTAATTAGTATCATAAATTATACTAAAACTCAAGTCTTCTATTCTTAGTTCGCTTCTCACTGAATCAGGTGGGCTTGACTACAGAACATATACTATCCATAGATGAAAAAGATGCTAATATTGTGTGACATGAAACTGAGTTTAAATGTGTTGGATCTCATGGTCATCAGGAGCCAAAACTTTCCATCTTTTCTGGTTCTACTTCCTGTATTCAGAAATTAATGGGTTCAAGAAAAGACTGTGCTACCCTGCCTGGTATGTGTGCTTGTCACAATTACAGTCCATACTTCTACCTCTTTGATCAATATCTGGGAACATGATTAATGATAACTGTATAGGTTTCTGAGAACAGAAATAATTTAAAGGCTCTAAATTCTGTTAGAGGTTAATTTTAGATAAGGACCAGAAGTATTTAGACACATTAATGAAATTTACTGTATGGAATCAGCTAGATACATTTAATGTTTTCTTGATGTGTATTCATTAAAAACCAATGTATAACATAGTAGCATAGAAAATTATTGTTTTGAGAGCTCTGGATAATTAAAGAGCAATCTCAGCTTATTAGCATACAAGTCTTTAAATTCATTTTGTCTTGGTTACTGATCATGCTACATTATATAACTCTTCTTTTAAAAAAGAATAAGACCTATCTTATGTCACAGGATACTTCAGGAGACCCTTCAGGTGAAGAGATGGCAAGAGAATAAGAGAAAGAAGATAATTCAGTAACAGAATATTTGTATTTTGACATTATCAGTAGTCGCTCTCTGCCTCAGTATGCCCCAGCCTATAGTATTTGTTACAGCAGCCCAAGCAAACTGATACAATGACACATATACGGATATGTCTTCCTAACTTCTTTCCACCTTGTAAGGACCTGGGAATCTCTTTAAATTCTATGAAAAGTATTTGTTAAGAGCAGTACTGGCTACATCATTTTTGGATTTCAGTGTAAAATGAAAATAAGGGAGGCTTTCTTCAAAATGCAGGAAAAATGTGCCTTTTTAAAAGAAACTAGTACCTTTAAGGTACTAAAATATAGTTTTTTTTCTTTTGTCCAAGCATTTGTCTCTCAACTTGCCATTTTAATTTCTAAGTAAAGAAAAGTAAAAAAATAAACCACATTATTAGCATGTGTTTTCCCTTTCACATTTCTATTGGGCAATGCAAGTTTTAAATGCCAATATAAAAGCATTTAACCTGTATGCAGAATCAACAACATTGCACAATTCTTATTTTGTAGTTTGTATGTTTGTATTTTGTGCCAGAACAGTAGTAACACTGCACAATACTAGCTCAAATGTTTTTACTCCACTTCTTGGTACACGTATGTTCAAGCAACACTCACTACCTATGAATCTGTGACATGTAAGAAAGGACTTAAAGGGAAAGGAACTATGGGTCCCTCTGTTTTTTCCTTCTGTGTTGTCACTTTCAGGGTAGGTGACTAGCTATTACAGGAAAGTAACAGAAATGACCAAGAATTCAATAAGCTTCCTTAGTCATTTTTGTATCTTAGGACACCACCATCCTCTTCCTGCACTTGAAACAAGTTGCAGTTTGAAAGTGTGGCCACGTAGGGATATTGGTGCCTATCCTCACTCAGTGGTGAGTGTACATGTTAACCTTGCCTTTGCTTTGAGTCTTGCTGAACTCCCACACATCATGGGTCCACTGGAGTTCTGTGCTCACGAGCCATTGCGAATGCAAGTGGAGTGGCAAGGACAGGGGACATGCACACTACCCATTCTCTGCTTGTGTTCCAGTATCCCATGGGACTCTCTTACGAAACACAAGTTCAAAGCCAAAATTATTAAGTATTCAAGATAGCAACATCAGAGTATTAAAGGAAGCGTGAAGACCTTCTGAGCATGGGACCCTGTGTGACTGCGCACGTCACTTGCCTGTGAAGTCAGCATGTACAGGGGTGTGTGTGTTTGTGTGTGCACACAGGAACATATAATAACATCTTTCTGGCAAGAAAATGCAGACCCTTTATCAGATTTTTAAAAGAGTGCCTGACCTCACAAAAAAGACGAGACAATGCTATATTAGAAGTATTCTTGCTCAGAAAAGATCCTCATCACTTTGCAGGGAAGGTAGTAAATCTTATTTCTCCCCTCTTTCAACAATCTCAGGAGCTGATACAAAGCAAGTGGACACAGGTGCCACTCACAGTGCATTCACAAAGCCATTGAGTTCAGAATTACCCCTTTGAAGGTTTCACTGAAAGGACATATAAGTATTGCAATGTCATAAACATCTGAGCTCGAATACCTGTTACCTCTATTTTTATATATAAGGAAAAGGGACACTAGAAGGGCTCATTGCTAGAGATCTTGTAACTGTTTACAAGCACGTCCTGACCATTGTCCTTTAAGGCTATAAAGCTAGAGAAGAAAGGGCTCTAGGATGGCCAAAGGACTGAAAGCTGGAATTCACTTAAATTTTTAAAAATAATGCTTTTGGCAAAAGCAGTCGCTGTTCAGTGGTAACATCTTGGTTCATATGTGGCTGGCAAAATAAATTGCCTGCATCCTGCCTAATCACCTCTGTTAGGCATTGATATCATGCAGTGTAAAAATGGGTGTTTTATCCAGGGAAAGGACACTAACATTTGTGTGCACCATTCTGGAGTCTTTGATGCTGGTGGGTGCTGTGATAATTACACACAAATATTCATTCAGTCTGCCAACCATTTCTTTGTAATTGACAGTTTCTGACTCCTGGGCTCACTGGAGAATTGTACATTTGGTGCAGCCCAATAAAAGCCAGGAACGGGTTTCTATACATTGCCCTGTCAGGCAGGCACAGTTCTGGGATGTTGGACTCGTTCATTACAGCCTTTGCTGCATCAGCCCACACAACTGCAGCCAGGATTCAGTTGCATGAAGGATTGTTTTTGAGCTTTTAAACAACAGTGGTTGCACTCTGAGATAAAAACTGGGAGCGCTATGAATTTATGATTCTAGCGATACTTTTCTTCACCATTTAGCGACATGGAGATTTTAAAAAAAATTAGTAATATTTATAGATTGAAGAAAATTATTTACTTCTTTGATTTAGCCCAAAAGTAACAAAAAATAATTCAAGAAAGACAGTACAGTAACAGTAGGTGGTAAAATGGCTTCTGTCTCTTAAACAGGGAAGGCAAGGTTGGGAATGTTTAGAGGTTACTTTTTCCTTATTAAGTTTCAAACTCAATACAATGTCAGAAACAGTCAACATAATGTATCACTGCTATTCCACAAATGAAACAGTCCCTGTTTACAATAAAAGCATATGGTAA
This sequence comes from Trachops cirrhosus, assembly GCA_028533065.1. Taxonomy (NCBI): domain Eukaryota; kingdom Metazoa; phylum Chordata; class Mammalia; order Chiroptera; family Phyllostomidae; genus Trachops; species Trachops cirrhosus. The sequence continues at coordinate 116,224,602 of CM052543.1, forward strand.
TTTAGAAACATTAAAAATACTTGCTATAAACATTCTGGAACTGAAATATTTGTCTAAAGATATGACTGATCAGTTCATATCAGTTTTCTGTGCTTTATCAAGTATTTCTTTTCATAATGCCAGAGAATAAAGGTAAATAGGGTACAAACGAGCGTGTGCCATCAGTGGAGGGAACTTGGGAGGTGGCTGACACACTGACGTACAGAATCCCGCATTGACTTTGCCCCCTGCCTTTCCAAAAATTAGGGCAAATGGAACTCTGAGGTCCTTACAAATGTCCGATTTCCTGATAAGAGGTTTATTAATTTTTTCTTTTATTATTTGGTGACAGTTTCAATCCCATTTCCTATCTGCATCTAGCCTAAACCCTCAGAATGGATGCTTATGATGAACCCCTTTCCCAGGTACGCACTATGAGCTCAAATAAAAGGCCCAGGAACTATTGCTAGCAATAATTTTTTCCTTATAGGGTTCGCTGTTTGCACTCTATTTTTGTCATTTGCTGCCAATTCCCCTTTGAACAAGGAGGTCTGAGAGCAGACTGGCTAAGAGCACTCACCGCAGAGGCAAGGAGATCTTCACTGGCTCCCGCACTCGCCCTCTCCGAGCATCAGGGTCTCTGTGTAAAGGGTGTCACTGTGAGCATTCCATGAGTTAACATATATCCTCAGCACCATCCATGTTTGCTTCCCATTCTCAACAGCTAGAACTGTAGTTTTACCACACAGAAAGCAAGTTTTAGTTTAAAAATTTTCTCAACTGTTTAAAAAGTTTCCAAAGCTTTTAATTTGGCCAGCTCTATATTTGGTTGCCTGACTTTACAATCTCAGTGTTTCATTACTTCTGAGGCTGGCTCTTGGCTTCTTTCCCCCTTAATCTCTTTCTGCCTCTTGTCCTTGTTTCCTCCCTTGTTAGGAGAAAGAATCCTCTTTCCTTTTCAAACTGCCTTCCATCAGCAGTCCCAAACCTTTCCTCTCGAAGGGGCTGGGCAGAGACGAAGGTGGAGCTCAGGTGAGCTTAGCTAATGATGGACCAGTTCCTAATGGGCCACAGAACTGAGGCTGAGGGGATTGGGGAACCCTGCCCCACATGGTTTTATTTAAGGCAGTTCAAAATTGGTGCCCTTCCATGAGTTTGCACTGCTTGTCCCACGTGGCAGTGACAACTCCTGACTTTTTGTCTCCTTAGCCCCTTCTTGGATGCTCTGTTGTTGCTTATGTGTTTATATTTTTTGTAGCTTTCTGAGATTTGCTTATGGAAGTTTCAAGGGGCTACTGTTTTCTAGATCATATCTTTTTATTGTTTTCTTCTACATTTTTAAAATTTTTTAAAGTTCTTCCATAAATTTATTTTATTATTGTCTTTTATTCCTGTTCAATTACAGTTGTCCCCATTTCCCCCCTATTACTTCTCCCTGCCCTACCCACCCACACCTTCCACATTCAATCCTCCCTGGTCTTTATCCATGGGTCCTTTATACATGTCCCTGGATTGCCCTTCCGCTTCTTCCCCCGTTATTCCCCTTCCCCCGCCCTTCTGGTTACTGTCAGTTCATTCTTTATTTCATTGTCTCGTTATATTTTGCTTGCTTGTTTGTTTTGTTGATTAGGCTCCACTTATAGGTGAGATCATATGGTATTTGTCTTTCACCACCTGGCTTATTTCACTTAACATAATGCTCTCCCATTCTACCCATGCTATCTTCAATGATAGGAGCTCCTTCTTCCTTTTTGCTGCGTAGTATTTCATCGTGTAAACGTACTGCAGTTTTGTTTTGTTTTTTTTTTTGATCCATTCATTTACTGATGGGACTTAGGCTGCTTCTAGCACTTGGCTATTGTAAATTGTGCTGCTATGAACATTGGGGTACACAGGTTCTTTTGAACTGGTGTTTCAAGATTCTTAGGGTATAATCCCAACAGTGGAATTGTTGGGTCAAAAGGCACTTCCATTTTTAGTTTTCTGAGGAAATTCCATATTGTTTTCCATAGTGGCTGCACCAGTCTGCATTCCCACCAACAGTGTGCTAGGTTTCCCTCTTCTTCACATCCTCGACAGCATTTGTTGTTTGTTGATTTGTATATGATGGCCATTCTGATCTGTGTTAAGTGGTATCTCATTGTGGCTTTAATTTGCATCTCTCTGATGACTAGTGATGCTAAGCATCCTTTCATTTATCTCTGGGCCCTTTGTATGTCCTCCTTGGAGAATGTCTGTTCAGGTTCTTTGCCCATTTTTAATTGAATTGATTGTCTTCCTAGAGTGGGGTTGTATGAGTTCTTTTTTTTTTCTTTTTTCTTTTAGTTTATTCAGTACAGTTTCTATCCTTTATTCCCATTCCAGCCCACCCACCCATTCCTCCCCTCCTCCCTCCCCTTTCCAACACCCCTAGTTTTGTCCATGTGTCCTCTATATTTGTTCCTGTAAACCCTTCCCTTCTCTCCTGAAATTCCCTCCCCTCTCCCCTCTGGTCACTGACAACTTGTCCTCTATTTCAGTGTCTTTTGTTATATTTTACTTGTTTCTTTGTTTTGTTGTTTAGGTTCCTGTTAAAGGTGAGATCATATGGTATTTGTCTTTCACTGCCTGGCTTATTTCGCTTAGCATAATGCTTTCCAGCTCCATCCATGCTGTTGCAAAG